>BSBK01005574.1:0-645202 GCA_027943335.1 Chamaecyparis obtusa | reverse complement strand
TAATAAATATATATATATATATATATATATATTATTGTCATGTCACTATGTTGAATCGAAGTATGTCATCGAGTATCATTAATGATATAGTAAGTGCTAATACCATATATGATAAGTAGCATATATATATATATATATATATATATATATATATATATATATATATATATATATATATATATATATATATATATTATTGTCATGTCACTATGTTGAATCGAAGTATGTCATCGAGTATCATTAATGATATAGTAAGTGCTAATACCATATATGATAAGTAGCATGATAATTATCGTCCTACTGTAATAACATTACAGTCATCATAGTTATCATGCTAACTGTAATGTTATTATAGTGCATGATACTTATCATGCTTGCCGCATATCGTTGTTTGTTGTGTTATCAATAATATTGTTCGTTCACTAATGGTGACGGTTATCAAACAACACATAATCGTTGACTAATATGCACCGCTTGGCATTGATAATAAGTTACGGAATGTAGGGACATGTCCCTATGTGGCAACTTCCATGTATGGACATGTCTCTACATGTTCGTAACCATTGACACTGTATTTATATGAATCAGGTGTTGTTGTAAGGACAATCAATCACAGCGGAAATTGTTCTCCAATGCATCCAATATTTGCAATAACATAATAATATTTATTTCTATTTGATCGTACATTTCACAACAGATAAGAGTCTCTAAGAAAGTTTGTGAGATTTGAGATGATTTTGATTCAACATTAAATCTTTGTTTATGATTGTTAACTACATTTTATGGTTGACCTAAACCACTCTAACCATCTCATTTATAATTTTCATTTGGAGTTTATCTCTTTCATTCATTTTAATTTTACTAAATTTAAGTTATTCCATTTCCCTACATTTTGATAAAACTTTACTTAACAAACCCACCTCTAATTTTTTTTCCATATGGTTTTTACCTTCTTCTAATTTATAATCTTTAAATATCTATTTTATGAATTTATGAATTTTGAATTCATTTATGTGTTCACATTGAAAATATTTTTATTTTGAATGATTACATTATAGTCTATATCTAAGATTAAAAAGGTTCATTAATGTAAAATTGATTAAAAAAACATAAATGATGATAGAATATATAGAAGATACATTTTTTAGCACATCATGTATTTTAGGATAGTTTCAATAAGAGTAGATGCTATCTTTTAGGTAATATATGTATTTCTAATAGATGTGTACAAATTTTAGATATTTCATACTCAAACTTTTTTTATGAAAGGGACTTCAAAAGTAAGCCAAATCTTCAAATTAATAGAATCCCTTTGGATCCATCCTATTCTTACTCATCAAATTTCTATTTCAAAGAAATGTTTGGATCATCAAATGAAGTCACCATGTCCTAAAATTTTATAGAATTGCATGTCTTGAGCAAGCTTTCCGAAAAGTATGATTTATGCTAGGAAAGATGGTGTTATACACCTTACACAAGAAAATAAATATTTTAATTATGTAAAGTAAATATTTATTTTTGTTGTGTTTGGAGATGTATTTAGAAATATTATATCTTTTGTGTCTAATTATAAATTTATATTGTAACATTGACAAGAAAATTTATGTGGGGGTTGTATATTAGAAGCAATTTTTTATATTGATAAAAATGGTACCCAAATTTAAATGTCTAGTTAATGGTTTAGAGGTGCATGGTTTAGGCAAATATCATTTAGTGGTTTTGTATGAGCTTGAATATATATTTAAAATTATATGTTAGCATTAGGTTGTCGTGATTTGTATTAATCATTCTCATAGAGTAAATATGTGAAGCATGACATGGGATGTGTGGGTGCATGGTTATCCATTATTCTTGGATACATGGAAGATACATTAGAGGAATTTCATGTTTAAAAGAGATTACGGAAACTCTTTAAGTGTTCTTAAATAAACAATAAATTGAGTTGAGATGCGTTTGGAGATAATAATTTTTTTTCCTTTGGTGGTTTTCACGAGGCATATCATGTGTCATATTGATGGCATGTTTGTATATTCTCTTGTATGGTTTATCATGAATACTTGTTTTAATATTTTTATGTCTTATGATTATGTGAAAAAAAATTTATGATCTTTTTATTTTGATTTAAAATACAATTTATTTAATTATGATATACTTTAAGTTTGAAGGGAAAATGTTTTCCTCCCTGATATAAGGGTTTTTAATTTAATGCAAATAGACAAAATATTTAAGTAAACAAAAATATATTTTTAAAAATCATGCACTCTACATCAATGTGTCTTTGCTCCCTTAAAAAAAATTCACACACACACACACAATTTAAATTATAATTAATGTGAATAAAAAACTAATATTATTAAAAGTATGCAACATAAAATATGAACTCCTCTGAGAATCTCTCCACATGTTTCAACATCAGAGAAGTCTCATATTACAACAACACAAAACTCTTAATGTTTATAAAACAAAATCTTATCGAAGAAAAATCATTGCAAGGTGAAGAGACAACCTGTAAGACTAGAAAAATGGCATTAGAAAGCATAAATGAGAGAACCACAAATCTCATACACAATATGCAAACCAATCTAATCTACCATAAAAGACACTTGAAAAATAAAAGAATTTAAACAACAAAACTCCCTTTTCAAGTGTAGCTCTAATGTTCTCCCTTCTTCTCCATTGAATTTGATTGATGTAGCTCTATGATCTTGAAACAATCTGCACTATAATTGAAAGAAAGATGATAACATGAGAATACTAGGAGTGTGGTTGATAGAATGAGAATAATAGGAATGTGGTTAAGCCGAAAAAGAGAGAAATGATCTCAATTTATTAAATTTGAAGACCAAATCTCAAATTAGCAAATTGATGTGCAAAATGGAAATTGACAAAGATTATGGAAATTAAATTTGAAAGAGGAAAATTGTCATTAAAATGACAATTTATGAAAAATTGAATGCACAATTAGAAATTAGTGAGTTAAAACGAGAAATTTATCACAAACTATGACACATATGACAAAAGGAAAAAGGGAAAATTATCATAAACTATGACAATTATGACAAAATGAAAAAATGAAAAAATTATCATAAACTATAATAATTTATGACAAAAGGAAAGGGGAAGGTGGAGGCTAAAAAGAGGAAGTTGATGAACTACAACTGATTTAGAACCTAATTGAAGATTAGTGATTAGAGATCACCGAGTTGCTGATTAGATATGTAACATGATTAAATCAGTAATATGTTGTCATTGACGTCAACTAGTTTTGACAACACTTATCTTGTAAGTTACTATACTGAAGCATCTATAGAAAGAAGAAAAAGAGATGAAGAATAGAAATATCTAGATGAGAAAGATGTATATGACAGATGAGGATAAGGAACACATTGGGTAACTTATTGATGAGTCTATGACCTTATGTTATTGACTTGATTATGTTGCATTCATCTATGATGAGGAAAAGAGATGAAAGACACAAAGTAGTGTGGTCGGTTGATGACACATCACAACATACACTAAGCAGTGTAGTGTATACTGAGCACAGTATAAACTGAACTTGTGTTCACCAACACATTTCTTTGTTAACTGAACAGAAAGAAAAGAACTAAATGATTAGTTTAGCCGATAAAGATGGATGAGCTGTAAAGTACCTCAAAATCAGAGTTGGAGATAATATTTGTTACGAAGATCAACGGCTAACAAAATTCAAGGAAGATCTAAGGGATGGAAACAAAACTTGTTACTGACACATCAACCGAGGAAGGTTTAAGCGGCAAAATGGATGAAGGAGAATAAGTGGAAAAATTTGATGGATGAAAAGAAAATGGTTTTACATGTCTATTTAAGAGACTAGAGTTTCATTATGAAACTTATGCTAGAGGAAGGAGACTGTAGAATTATCATGTGAACAAGCTTCAGGCATGCCTGATCAGATTGCTTAAGGAGAACTGAACTATAGAGATTATCGAGCATTAGAAAGCTATTACCGAGGGACAATAAGTCATTGATTATTGTTGAAAAATAATTGATATATTGATCAGAGGATTTGAATGAGCATAATATAGATTTGAACATCTACAATGGAAGTTGTATTGTAATTAGATCACCTACTGTTATAGTTTAACCATTATAATCAGATAAATCTCTTAACAGAGTGAACTTGAAAGTCTTGTAATGTCATTCATAGAATGTACATTTGCTATCCTATCAACTCCATAGTGAATAATGGCTAGACAATAACGGTTAGTGTTAAATCCTCTAACAAGGTCACACCTTATAGTGTGTTTTGTAACCTTTAATAGGGTTGGGTCTTCACCGACCTCACTTTAGAAGAGTGAACATTTTTGAGTTGTCGGTCCTAGGTGGTTTTTCCCTTAACAGGTTTCCATGTTAAGTCTTTTGTGTTATGTGTTGATTGTGGTGATTGTTTGATTATCATACTCTACATATTACATATTGGATTTGATCGGTAATCATTATAAGTTATTGATTGGTAATTGGTAAAAGCACACATAGAATAGTATTTTATGTTACCAAGCTGCAGAAGTTTAAGTAAATTGTTTTTGGTTGTACATTTTGATTTGGGACTATGGATAACTTATTCACCCCCCTCTTAGTTATTCTAACAATTGGTATCATAGCACATTGGTTGGTTTGGAACAGAGTTTTAAGGACTTCGGTACAAAGATCTCAAAATGTATAAGAGGGAATTGCCAAAGCTAAACAAGGATAACTTCATAATATGGAAAAGCAAGATGAAGCTGCATGTATTTGGAATTGGGAATTCTACCCTCACTCTACTGGAGAATGGCTACCTTGCACTGCCCACTAGACCTTTGACCCTTGATCAATTAAGAGACAGACGTGAGCATAATGTCACCTTGATGGAGATTGTTGCTGCTCTGACTGATGCAGAATTTGAAGATATCAAAGGATGTACTATTGCTAAGCAAATGTGGGATAAACTTGCTCAAGTTTATAGTGGTGATGTAAATGTTAAAAGAGCCAGAGCCAAAAGATTAAGAGGAAAATTTGATGATATGAAGATGAAAGAAGGTGAAAACATAGTGCAGTACACAAATAGAATAAAGGAAGTTGTTAATGCAATAAGAGGATCTAATGGTGTTATTGATGAGGACATTGTGGTAAGAAAAATTATTAGAACCTTATTACCAGTTTATGTAATCATAATATCTGCAATCCATGAAATGAGATTTGCACAAGGTAATACTCTCACTCTTGACAATCTGATTGGTAAACTTACTACATTTGAGCTTAACAATTATGATAATAGTGTTGTACCAACTGTTGAGTCTACTTTCATGACTTCTCTAAAGATTGGTAAGTCTAGTAGTAAACGTGATGATAATGATAGCAATACTGATGATGAGCTTGATGAACTTGAAGCTCTTATGGCTAGAAGGTTACCTAAAGGTAAAGGTAGAGATAAGGGTGAGTTACCTTTAGCATGCTTTAACTGTAAAGAAATTGGTTACATTGCTGCTAGATGTCCAAACAAGAAGGAAGAGGATAGAAACAAAGATCGATTTGAAGAAAGCTATAGGAGAAGGAAAAAAAGAAGTTACTAACACTACAATAGAGACAATCGAGACACCAATGATAAAGGTAAGAAGGTATGTTACATTGTTGAAGAAGATGATACTAACACTGATTCAGATGATGATGTAGATGTAGTATTTGTTGCTATGAAAGATGATTCTAAGGAAGAAGAAAAGCATGTAGAAACAACACTGATTTCTAAAGTTAATAAAAATGATACATGGATCATAAATAGTGGCTATACACATCACATGACTGGTGATGATGAAAAATTTGATCATCTTGAGCAATACAATGGAGGATCTGTTAAAATGGGTAATGACACACCCTGTATGGTAAGAGGTAAAGGATCCCTGATGATAAATGATAGAATAAAATGTGAAAATGCTTATTGGATAGAAGGACTAAACTATAATTTGCTAAGTGTGGAACAAAGAACAATTCAGGTCACCGAGTTGCTTTTGAGAGCAAGAAAGTAAAAATATTTGATGATGGAGGAAGACTAGTTGGAAATGGAGCACAATCAAAAGGTACTCTATTTTATCTTGATAATGATGAGTCTTCTTTCTTGATGATGAAAAATGAAGATGCTTGGTTGTGGCATAAAAGGTTATGTCATGTGAATTTTGATAACATGATTAAGATCAGTAAAAAGAAAAGAGTTAGAGGTCTTCCTAACTTATCAAAGCCTGATCATGTTATGTGTCATGAATGTTAGAAAGGTAAAATGACCAAATCTAGTTTCAAAAGAAAAGATTATTCAACAAAGAAGATACTTGAGTTGGTTCATACTGACCTATGTGGTCCTATGAGAACTCAGAGTTATTATGGAGACAAATATTTTATTCTTTTTGTTGATGATTATACTAGATTAATGACTGTCATGTTTCTAAAAGAAAAATCTGAGGCAGTCAAGATGTTCAAGTGGTATAAAGAAAAAGTAGAGAAAGATACTGTAAAGTATTGAAATGCTTAAGATCTGATACAGGAGGTGAATTTATCTCTGATAAATTTACTAACTTTTGTAATGAGAATGGTATTAAAAGACAGGTCTCTACATCAAGGACACCTCAGCAGAATGGCATTGTTGAAAGGAGGAATAGGCCAATTGTTGACTGCACAAGAACATTGATGATAGAGAAGAATGTAGCTCAGACATACTAGAGAGAGGTTGTTAGCACAACTGTTTATGTTCTTGACCGAGTACAACTGAAGAAGGACACTAACAAAACACCCTATGGGTTATGGTTTGGACACAAACCCACTATAAGTTATTTCAAAAAATTTGGAAGTAAATGCTTTATTTTGAAAGATGAAAGAAATGGGAAGTTTGACTCAAAAGGTGATGAAGGGATATTTCTTAGATATTCCAGTAAAAGAAAAGAATACAAGTGTCTAAATAGAGTTAAAAATAAAATGATTGAAAGTACTAATGTTCAGGTTGATGAGTTTGATGATAAGAATGCAGAAGAAATTAGAAAGGAATTGAAAGACTATGGTAGATTCACTTACATTGAACAACCAGAGTATCTACCAAAGTCACAGACTATGACAAACTGGTCAGCAGAAAAATAATACCGAGGAACAGGAAAGAGAAACCGACGAACGGGAAGGACCTACCAAGCAAGCAAATGAACCTGTACAAGATGAACAACATAGAAGAGATCAAGTACTAGAAATATTTTTCAGAAGACATCATCCTGAGACACATATAATTGGAGATAGACAAGCTGGAATGATGACAAGGAGTAAGACAAGACAAGGTACATGTTTAGTTTGTGAATATGAATCAAAGAATGTTAAAGTTGCATTGGAAAATGATGAATGGGTTAATACAATGAAAGAAGAAATTGAACAGATAGAGAAAAACAAGACATGGACTTTAGTACCTAGACCTAAAGATACAAATGTTATCAGTACTAAGTGGATATTCAAAAACAAGCTGAATGAAAATGGAGAGGTAACAAGGAACAAAGCTAGATTGGTATGCAAGGGATATGCATAGGAGAAAGGAATTGATTATGGTGAGACTTTTGCACCTATTGCTAGATTAGAAGGAGTCAGAATTCTACTTGCATATGCTGCACACAAGAAGTTCAAGGTTTATCAAATGGATGTTAAATCAGCTTTTCTGAATGGAATACTTGAAGAAGAAGTCTACATAGAAAAACTACAAGGGTTCATGGATCTAGATAAGAAAGATATGGTATGTAGATTACATAAATATTTATATGGTTTAAAGTAAGCACCAAGATCCTAGTATGAAAGCTTGCATAATTATTTGTTGAGTATTGAATTTGTTAGAACTAGTCAGAATAGCAATCTATATATGAAAGGAGATTTAGATGATACTATCTTGATTGCTGAAATATTTGTGGATGATATAATATTTGGAGGACAAGATCACATCTATAAATCATTTGTTGATGAAATGAGAAAAGAGTTTGAAATGTCTATTTTTGGAGAGATTAAGTTGTTTATAGGCTTACAAGTGATTCAACAGAATGATGGTATATTCATCACACAATCCAAATATATCAAGGAAGTACTGAGAACATTTGGCATGGAAGATGCTAAACTTGTTGGAACACCGATGGCTACTGGATGTAAACTGACTAAAGAAAATGAAACTACAGAGGTAAATCAGACACTATATTGATCAATGATTGGTAAATTAATGTCTGTAGTTCACAGTAGACTAGACATATCACATGTTGTGGGAATTGTTGCAAGATTTTCTGCAAATCCTAGGGAGTCACACATGGTTGCTACAAAGATAATCTTAAGATACTTGAAGAAAATAGAGAACTATGGATTATGGTATCCTAAGGAAGGCAAGTTTGAACTCAGAGTCTACACTAATGCTGATTGGGCTGGAAATGTGGATGATAGAAAAAGTATTGCAGGAGGAGCATTTTTCTTTGGTGAAAGACTTGTTACATGGACAAGTAAGAAGTAGTCTTGCATTTCTCAGTCTACAGTCAAAGTAGAGTATGTTGCTCCTGCTACAAACTGTTCAAATATTGTATATATTAAGCAAGTGTTGGAAGGTATGAATGAGGTAATCACTGAGCCAGTGATTATATATTGTGACAACACTAGTGCAATTAATATTTCAAAGAATCCAGTGATGCACTTTAAAACAAAGCACATATCCATTAAGTATCACTACTTAAGAGAAAAAGTACAGGAGAAGCAAGTCATATTAGAATTTGTTACATCTAAGAACAACTTGCAAACGTATTTACAAAGCCTCTACCAAAGGATACATTTGAATACTTGAGGACTAGACTTGGGGTATGTCCCCTATCTACTAGTCACTAATGTGATCTGGATGTTTCATTAGCCTAATCTTATCAGAAGATCATTAATGTTGATGCAGCATAGCCCACACTTTGGATTTCTGTCTAAGGTTGTGAAAATTTTTAAGAACTGGAATACATTGGCATAACAATATACAAGATATAGAGAATGCACCAGACAATAGAGAGTTACATGGCTACTATAGAGTTGTATGTGTAATACCCCAAAATTGGCAGCTATTAAATTTCAATCAATTTTGGTGCATTATCTCAATTTCATATTTTCAAAAGTCCTAGTCCACTAGGAAATTTTCTCTCTCCTACTTGACTTTACTTGACTTGATGTCAATTGCAAAAACCCCAATTTACAATAATCAAATATTAAATTAATTCCTAAAGTCTTTGACTTAATTGGCTAAATTACCCCTATGATAAATTAATTTAATTCTAAAGTCCTAAGTGCTTTCTAATTAAATTAAATCCACCCCCTTTAGCTAATTACCCATAAAAAGGAATTAATAATTGCTTGATATTCGAATGGACACACCTTTTTGAATTAATAATTCAAGATATTTGAAAGGCCACCTGTGTGGCATTTTCCATTCTTCTTATTAAGTAATTCTTGCATTTTTGTCTCAATTTGGAAATGAAGAGTCACGAGTTACAAATCAAGAAACTCTTCATTCCTCTTCTGGCTTGGTCTACTTAATGAACCTCTTTTTCTCATTCAGAGAGAGCAATTTTTGAGAGCATCTACACTATAGGCATTTTTTAGTCTCATTTGATTCATTGTTTTCAAAGCTTTTTATTGCATTTATTAGATTAATATCTCATTATTAGTATAATCTTTGCATCACATTTTAGACTAAATTTGCTTATTTGTTCTTAGTTTAATATCATATTTGTTTCAAGTTCTTAGATTAAGTTGCATCTCATCTTTATTTTCAAGCTCTTAGATTAATTGCATCCTCATTCTTAGATTAAATTGCACTTCATTTTAGATTAATTTCATCTTTCTCATCTTTATTGCTTCTTGGAAATCCTCCATTGTTGAATTGGTCTCCCGGCTGTTGGCTCTCATTCTAAGAGTATTCAAACACCCCATTCACATAGGAGGCAATAGGTCGCCTCACCATGGAATTTGGATTGAGTTCTTCATACTCTCTACTGAATTCTATCAAGTGAATAATGACCATGTTGTGTTGTACCTGATTTAGAGGTCACATTCAATCACATACATTCTGGCGCCCACCGTGGGGCAGAAAAGATCAATTTCTGGCCTCATTTTTTATTAGTTTTTCAATTTTAGTGTTGGTTCCAAGCCTTGTACAGCCATATAATTCTTGAAAACCTTGAAATATAATAATGGATGGATAGAATGATGAATCCTCTTTCTCATGCTTTTGGTTTGGTTCATTTTTATAAACAAATGAATAAGTTATGATCATTTTGGTGAAAGTGGGTATTTGTAAATTTGAAATTCTCTGAATACAGTCAGATTGAAACATCTGGTACGGACAAATTATGAAGAATCAGGATCTCTAATAATATTAATTGGAAAGATACATGAATTATCTTTCATTTAATTTTTTTTTGAGTCATTTTTATGCAGATTTGTGAAAGTTATGGGCATTTGAGTGAAAACTATTTTTTAACAATCTGTATTGGAGTTGCAAGCAATGATTTATTCTTAGAAAATGATTTATGAATGGAAAAAATAAATGGCTTACATATTTGGAAATTAGATTCATTAATAGTTACTATGAAATTTTTTTGGTTTCATTTGGATTTTTTTTGAAAAAGATATGTGATTCCCTAGGCAGGGCCTGGTGTTTTAAATCTGATTTATGACAAAAAAAATTGCAGTCTGAAAAGGTTATTGGTTGAGGAACCAAATGGAATCATAAGACCTTGTAATTTTGGGAAATGGTAGTTCTTGATGTTGGATAAAAACTTCATTGTTTCCAAAAATTTTAATATTGTGATTTTATGGGTCAAATAAATCAATCTTTAAAGACTGTCTTGAAGACAACAATGTTACATATCTTACGGTTTGCCATTGATTTGTCTTGATTCTATACTTTCGGATGTGTGCTAAATGCTGGATTGCAGATCTTTGGACCTAAGGTGAGTTCTTAAAATCTCTAAAACATTTGGACTTTGGGATTAAAATTGAACCTCTCATGTGTTTGGCTTGAGTGTTTACATGCTTTCATAGAACACATTTTAATTGATGCTCTTAATGAGAAATGAATGAACATAGATTTTCTTTCATACAAGTTTGTGTTTAAGTGAATGCTTGTGTTTAAACATTAAGTAATTCTTGGTTTCAAATATCAAAACATCTCATTGAGTAATCTAGGGCATGGATTCATTCCTAGTTTACATGAAGAGTTAAATGCACCACTTTGTAGACTCACTTCATGTTTACTTGGAAAGTTAAATATTCCATGATTCAAACCCTCTTGCACTTATGAGTAGTATTGATTAGCAGTCTTAGATTACTTGTGATTGATCTAGATTTCTATCTTGGGTTATTGGACTTGCTAATCCACCAGCCCCTCATTTCTGCCCTATGATTGCAATCTCAGCGCCACATTAAAGGGGAGGGGTCTATAGGAAAGAAGCGTTAATTGTTCCACTAGGCAACCCTTTTGTGCTTTTTGGAACTCACTTGTTTTCTAGGTTGTGGACTCGTTTGTAGCTTATGTGGGGTGTTAAGTGTTCCACCTTGTGGACTCACCTCATATTTTCTTTAAGCGTTAAGTGTTCCACCTTTAGTGCTTTGCAATACTTTTTGATAGAGAATTACTTACTTTTCATTTTTTTAGAAGGCCTGCTTGGGGATTTCATCACCTCAAGGGATGACCTTAACTCCCGTGTTTCAGCAGAGTATAAATATCAGGAGGTGAATCCAAAGACACCTCTCTTGGGAATGAGTTAGATTTCACTCTTGGCTAAGCCTCAAAGAACTTTATACCTTTGAGAAGTGAAGGAGGAGATTTGGGTTATCGTCTCCCCCTGGCTGTGTGATTTCAAATTCTTCTCATCTATAGATTTGTGCCTCACGTACCTTGCGTATATCGAGGAATCCCTTTAGAAGAGCTATGTATATCCTTGTAGACAACTTGCTAGGATGTTGTTGTGTTTTAAGTGCCTGCTAAAACATTCTCAAGAACATACACAAGTAGAGTCCTTAGGGAGTAGAAATACTAAGACACTATTCTTGTTCATGCGCAAGGTTGCTTTGTCCCTTGCCCATTGCTTGAAGAGTATTTTCTTGAACTCCTTGATTGCTGTCTTATGTGCTTGATCAATGACATAAATTTGATCTGCCTTCTGTCCGTGATCTATTTTTCTATTTTCCTGTCGTTCACCATCAGAAACTGGTTGTCTTGAGTTAGGAATCGATCGATCTTTGCTTTGACTCGTATTGTCTCTCATTAGTCTACCTTATCTTGTTGTGCTCTTGTACCTTGTGTTTTGATTGTCTTATCTTGACTATTCTAGCCATCTCTTTTTGACAATTCATACCAGGTTCATCTTGCATCTTGGCTGTTCTAGCCATTTATCTCCTTTTCATTATCTTAGAGACAGAGTCTAGCTTTATCCCGAATCTTTGCTCATTACACCTTCGTCTATGACTATCATGACTTGAAGTGGCAAGACTTATCCCATTCAGAACGCTGATCAAGATCAAAGTAAACATCATAATCGAGACATAGGTCATTCTGAATCTATTATGAAATCTAAACTTTGTGAGAGATCCTCACATTCCTCCTCATTCCAAGAGTATTACAATCCATTGTTTCAGATACAGTTTGACTTATTATTTCAAGAATATTATAACCCATTGTTTGAAGACCAACAAGACTCTGAAGGGTCACTTTCTAAAATTGAACCTATTGATCCTTTCGAACCTATCAACTCTTTCATGATCTCTCAGAATACTACCAACAATATGGGAGATCCATTCCCCTTCCCCAGGGGAGGCAAATTCAACAAAATTCATGAGCAATCTTCAAATGACCAAGGTCATGGTCAGTCTCAAAATGATAAGAGTTATGATCAATCCCACAATATTCAATATCGGGTCAACATCCGAGACCTTCGCAATTTGAAACAACGACAAGGGAAGCCTCTCCTAACATTTCTCCAGATATGGAGACAACTATGCATGAAGTATCCACATGAATTACCCGAGTCTGCAAAGCTTGATATCTTCTTGGACAATCTTGTCCCAAATTTTGGATACCAAGTATGATTACAAGGTCTCCTCACTTTTGACAATATGATTAGGTGGGCTGTGAGGATAGAAGCGTTTATGGTTAAGAAGGGAGAATTGACTTTGAACAAAGACAACAAGCAAGGACCTTCTCCCTCAAACAAGGATAAAGATAAGATTGTCAACAAAAACATAGATGTTATGAATGACAGGGTTGTTGACAATGTGATGCCAAAACCCTCAAAGTCTGTCTTTAATCTTAGCTCTAGCATGCAAATAGTCAATGCCACTGAGAAGGCTACGACAGAAGCTCAATCGCCTTCTAGATTTTCTAGAAACAAACCTTGGATCTCTCACTGTGACATGATCATTGCTCCAAGGAGCGAGGATACTCCTAAACCCAAAACTCCCTTTATCTTGCGAGGCCCTGCACCTCCCTCGTATAATTCCACATAGTCTCTAGCTTGTGTGAACACTATCACTCAATCTCGTGCGAAGCTCATGCTCAAAGGTCCCGAACCTTTGACATCCAAACCAAAAATATCTATGGATAAAGCCCTCACTGAGGAAAACATCCCCAAAAATCTTGATCTCAATCAGTTTCAATCTATGGTGGGTCACTTGACTTCACCTCATTATTTATCCTTCTCTGAAGAAGATGATCACTTGCTGAGCCACCCGCATAATGCTCTCCTGCACACTGAAGTTATGATAGGCCCCAAGAGTATCCCCCGTGTCCTCATTGACAATAGTGCTAGCCTAAATACTTGCTCTGCTAAGATGCTTACCCAAGTGACAAATAGCTTTGTTCCCGCCAATAGAGAGTCCATTGAGTTCTATGATGCTAAGCTAAAAGAAATAGAAAAGACCTTGAAGATCAAAGATATTGGCATGGGGGAATATCAGATTGAGTCCATGTTGACATTGACAACTCTCCCTCCATCTCCATGTTCCTGTGAGGAACCTTCTGAAGATAGATTTGGTATTGGCTATCAAGGCCATGAGCTTGACCAACCTAGCTGCAGCTTGCACTCACATGCAGATTTAGATGATGAAGAAACACAGATTCAGCCTATGACACATGAAAGATCTTTGAATGTTCAAAATTTTGATTTAGACTACCAAAAAGAGTCTTATCTACCTTCTCAAGTGCTTCAAGAACATGATCTTGGTCCTCACCAGGAGGATTTTATACACTCTACTAAACAAATTTCTACTACTGCAGCTACTACTGAATACATCATTGCCTCCAATGGCACACATACTGATTGGGAGCAACTGTTGGATGCTTCGATTATCTTGGGTATGCCTATTCTAGATTGTTCTACCACTTCTACTATTGAACAAAATCCTACTACTTCTGATTCCAATGATACACATACTGACTGGGAGAAACTATTGGATGCTTCCCTCCTCTTGGGTATGCCTCAAGGTATGCCTATTCCAGATTACTCTGCTACTTCTACTACTGAACAAGATCCTACTATTGAAGAAACATTTCCTTTGACAGATGATAGTGATGAAGAAAATCTACCTCCGACTATGTCTCTAGCTAAATGGGACTCTATATCAGATGCTACTATGGAAATACCAGTTGATGCTATGCACCTATATGCTAGTATTAACAACTCAGAAAGAGGAGAAAGTTATGATCCTCTAGATCAAGAAATTGATGATGATCCTTTCCACCCTCCTGTGGAGATCATTCCTATGGATTCTAGGTCATCTACTCCAAGCTATACTCCTACTGCTCCAGCAAATCATGGGTATGTAAGACCCCATTCTGTTATAGCTTCATGGAATATTGGAAGATCCAAAATTGAAATGGTTCCTATTCATGCACTCTTACCACCTGAAAGGGGACCTGACTCTTGGAATAGACCATCTTGGTTAGGCTCACATAATATTCCTCCAAACTTATTTGACTCTTCTAAGATGACTCACAATCGACAACACTCTATGGAAGATTACTTTCTTGATCTACCTGATGCATTCATGAATGATGAGGATGATACTGATATATTTGCACTTGAGCCCATCCCATCGACTTTTCTTCCCCCTTCATCTCCTAGAAAAGTGGCTCGTCCACTTCCATCTCCATCTCTCCACCTAAACCAGTCATATAAGCCTCTTTCATCCACCATTCCCGAGTCTTTTGGAAGTAACTTGGATGTGCAACATAAAAACAAAAATAAGGAGAATCCACTTATATCTCAAGGTCACCATGTCCCATCTAATCGACATGTGACTATGAAGAAAGGAAAGCAACATAGGTGTTCAAAAGACCACAAAGGTCCTCAAAAAGAAGAAGACAATCAAAAGCCAAAAAATAAAATAAAAAATGGATCTCGAAATCCATTCTATAGGCATTGTCATCAAAAGAACCTCAAAGTAAAGAAGAAAAAATTCAAAATCTATGTAGATTCCAAAGAAAGGAAAAATCAAAGTTGTCATTCAAGCTTCCAAAATTCTCATGCTTCCCTCCATTCCATTTCCCTTGCCTCTCATACTTTACCCTCTTCACTCCATCTTGCCTTGTCCCAAAGTGCATATCAACATCTCCTCATTGCTAATGACATGACTAAGAGAAATCTAGAATGTACACTCCCTAAGCGTTTAGAGCGTGGGAAATCTGACGAAGAGTTAAGGTGTGTCCATGAGGATATTTGTGGGTCTCACTTAAGTGGTCTTTCCTTGACTATGGATCTCTTGACTGTTGGACACTACTGGTTGGCTCTCCTGTTATTGCTACAACATCTGGTTCTGATTCTACAACTTCTCAGCTAGCTACTACTACAAATGACTATGTTTCCAGAGATCACCACTGAAGGAGAGAAACTCAAAGAGCCCATCAACGCTCTTCATCTGAAGAAGTTCTACAACTAACATTCTCTATGTGCTCATGTACATACTTATTGGTCCTGAAAAAATCCTAAAATTGATATATTGCAAAAAATCCTAAAAATTGCAAAATGTCCTGAAAAAATGATCTTAGTGAAAACCTGGCAAATAGGTGCTTTGATGTATCTATTATCCTGGTGAAAACCTGGTAAACAGGCACCTTGATAATACAAAAAAAATAGAAAATTTCAAAAATACAAAAAAAAAATAGAAAATTTCAAAAATACAAAAAAAAAATGAAAAGATCAAAAATACAAAAAAATGAAATATTCAAAAAAATACAAAAAAATAAAAAAAAGAGAAAAGTACAAAAAAATTGAAAAAGAGAAAAATGTGCCATTGATGAAAACCTGGTAAACAGGTGTCATGGTAGCAAAAATAGAATCTCTGCCAAGATGGTGAAAACTTGGTAAACAAGCACCTCTTGTTTCCTGAAGCTGCATCTCATCTCAGCATCACTTGGCTCTTAGTTTCCTACTTTAGTTTCCTTCCTTTCCTGCTTTAGTTTGTTTTCCCGCTTTCCTGCTTTAGTTTGTTTCCTACTTTGGTTTGCTAGCTCATGCGCTTGTCTTTGAGTCTTCCTCAACTCTTCATAGATTGGAACTGGTTCACACTTGGGGGCACCTGCCTGGTCTAGGGGGCATTGTCCTATTGCTTTCAAAAACTCTTTTTGAGCATCAGTCATCAGTGGTTCTCACTATGTCTGCTTGCTGATGCATAGCTACTTTTGAGATTTCTCTCCTTGAGAGTCTCTTGTGTATCGGTCGCCAGTGGTTCCCACTATGCCTACCTACTGATACCTAGCTTTCATTTGATCTCTCTTCTTCAAGATTTCTCCCTTACATCAGTCACTAGTGGTTCTCACTGCGTCTTCCTGCTGATGTTTCGCTAGTATCTATGAGATTTCTTGCTTTGAGGATCTCTCTCATATCGGTCACTAGTGGTTCTCACTATGTTTTCCTGTCGATACTTCGTTAGCTTCCTGATATTTTCTTGAGACTTTGTCTCTTGCGATGGTCACCAGTGATTCTCACTGCATCTACCTGCTGTCGTTATCTCGTTGAGACTTCGAATGTTGTATGTTTTCGAATCGACTTCAATTCACTTGAACATGAATGTAAACTAAAACTAAAACTCTTTGTGTGTTCCTGTGTAGTGTACTGAGCTTTTCTCTTGCTTGTTTGTTTGCTTTATCATTTCCCCTCGAGTGAATCTAAGATGTCTTTCTTGACTGAGAAACGCAAAGACTGGGGGCATGATCTTTTCTTTGTTTTTTGCTTGCTGGTCTAGTTCCAATGATCCAAGAAATCTACATAAGAGGGGTGTCCATCTGTAAGAGCCTTCATCTCATATTGGATGGCCATGCGTACCTCAACTCCTTTTATATGGACACCTTGGTGAGGTTGGTTCTTCTCCTTGTTTGTTTTGAGTGACTTCTTTTGCTACATTTGGAATTGCTAACGCTCATCTTGCTAAGTGAACGTAGGGGTAACTGTGAACACGCTTTGGCAAAAGAAAGATCTCTCGCATGTTTGGTGTGTTTGTTCACAAGAGAAATTCAGGTCATTCTAGCAAATGTGCTTTGATGCTTATGTTAACTTGCTAAATTAAAAGGAATAGGTGTTCAGGTCATTCTGGTTTCTTGTGCCTTAATGCTTACACCTCATTTTGACAAATTTAAGACTTATGTCATATTCATATTCTCATGTTGGGGAGAATTGTATGGCATCTTTCAATTGTCCTGTGCTTCAATGAACTCAATGATGATAAATATGATGAGTCCAACAGCTGAGTCCAGAGGATTGCATTTGTTCATCCTAGGCCTGCATTTAGACTTGCATCTTTCATTCTAGGCTTGCATTTGGAGCGCTTTCTTGTTGCTCTCTTGATTGCTTTCTTTTGGATCTGCTCATCAAAGGTTCTCATCTTTTGTCCCAGTCTCATCTTGGCTGCATCCTTTTTCAGGATCAAAATCAAAATCTGACATCTCTAAGTGGCTCAAAATCGCGTTTTACATATTGGACTCCTTCTGGATCGAATGCTTGTGCAGTCAGCCTTCTGGTGTCATCTTCCTACCAGATCCTCATATTTGCATCATGTTCTCAAATCTTTTCTTCTTTTCATCAAGTCAACCCTAGTCAAATTTGGTCAACAAGACCTCTGCTTTGCTTCGATTCACTTCTGCAGCTTCATGACTCTAGTCTAATTGCTTTTGCTCTGTAATCTCTTATTGTTTATCATCCTTCTGACATGTCATCTTTTGCTTTCGCTCCCGAGGGGGCAGGATGATTACATCATTTGAATCTTGTCGAATCTATTCTTGAATCAGTCTGATTTGAATCATCAGTCCTCATTGCTAGGGGCATCTTCATGCCTCACATCTTGTCATCTGGACATCTATCTCTTAGGTATCTGAGCAATCTAACTTGGATCCTCAAGGATCATTCTTTGTTCTGGAGATGGTTCTTGAAATCTATTGGGTATTGGGGCAATCTAACCCTAATCCCTTGGAGTCAAGCTTCATTCTGGAGATGGCTTTCAAAATCTCTCTGGAGATGGCTCTCAAAATCTCTCTTAGACAGTTATCTGGGCAATCTAACCCAGGTCTCAGAGGACTAAGCTTCGTATTGGGGCAAGCTAACCCTGATTCGGAGATAGTCCTAAATCTGCATCTTCATCAATTGGTATTGGGGCAATCTAACCCCGATTCTGGTTCTCTTCTAAGACCGTTGTCTTCGTAATCTAATTTGGACTATGAAAATTCTAGTCATCTGTCACTTCAGACTATTCTTTGAATCAACGCGCTGTTCGCACATCAATTCAAAGAGGGGCAAATGTAATACCCCAAAATTGGCACCTATTAAATTTCAATCAATTTTGGTGCATTATCTCAATTTCATATCTTCAAATGTCCTAGTCCACTAGGAAATTTTCTCTCTCCTGCTTGACTTTACTTGACTTGATGTCAATTGCAAAAACCCTAATTTGCAATAATCAAATATTAAATTAATTCCTAAAGTCTTTGACTTAATTGGCTAAATTACCCCTATGATAAATTAATTTAATTCTAAAGTCCTAAGTGCTTTCTAATTAAATTAAATCCACCCCCTTTAGCTAATTACCCATAAAAAGGAATTAATAATTGTTTGATATTTGAATGGACACACCTTTTTGAATTAATAATTCAAGATATTTGAAAGGCCACCTATGTGGCATTTTCCATTCTTCTTATTAAGTAATTCTTGCATTTTTGTCTCAATTTGGAAATGAAGAGTCACAAGTTACAAATCAAGAAACTCTTCATTCCTCTTCTAGCTTGGTCTATTTAATGAACCTCTTTTTCTCATTCAGAGAGAGCAATTTTTTAGAGCATCTACACTATAGGCATTTTTTAGTCTCATTTGATTCATTGTTTTCAAAGCTTTTTATTGCATTTATTAGATTAATATCTCATTATTAGTATAATCTTTGCATCACATTTTTAGACTAAATTTGCTTATTTGTTCTTAGTTTAATATCATATTTGTTTCAAGTTCTTAGATTAAGTTGCATCTCATCTTTATTTTCAAGCTCTTAGATTAATTGCATCCTCATTCTTAGATTAAATTGCACTTCATTTTAGATTAATTTCATCTTGCTCATCTTTATTACTTCTTGGAAATCCTCCATTGTTGAATTGGTCTCCCGGCTGTTGGCTCTCGTTCTGAGAGTATTCAAACACCCCATTCACATAGGAGGCAACAGGTCGCCTCACCATGGAATTTGGATTGAGTTCTTCATACTCTCTCCTAAATTCTATCAAGTGAATAATGACTATGTTGCGTTTGTGCCTGATTTAGAGGCCCACATTCAAGCACACATAGTATGTTTATGTGTTTCTTTGGAATTGTTGTCAAAGGGAGAGAGATAAACAATATGAAACAATATGACCCAAGAAAGAACACTGGAACAACTATCAAAGGGAGAGAACTAAAATGAAAGGGAGAGCGTTGAAGATTAGTTCCTGAGAACAGAAGAAGGAATCTGAGAGCTAAAACGATCATATCTGCAGAAGATAGTCTGCACTTGAAATGCTGTTAAGTAACGTAGTGATTAAACATATTAAGCTAAGGAGAGATTGTACAACATTTGTTGATAGAGTTGTAGAATACATGTTTGGTATGTGTATGGTATACTTCATATTGCTTGAGTTGCCATCAATGCCAAAGGGAGATATTGATGAACAACAATTGATTTAGAACCTAATTGAAGATCAATGATTAGAGATCACCGAGTTGTTGATTAGATATGTAACATGATTAAATCAGTAATATATTGTCATTGATGTCAACTAGTTTTGATAGCATTTATCTTGTAACTTACTATACCAAAACATCTGTAGAAAGAAGAAAAAGAGATGAAGAACATAAATATCTAGATGAGAAAGATGTATATGATAGATGAGGATAAGGAACACATTGGATAACTTATTGATGAGTCTATGACCTTATGTTATTGACTTGATTATGTTGCATTCATCTATGATGAGGAAAAGAGCTAAAAGACACAAAGAAGTGTGGTCGGTTGATGAAGCATCACAGTATACACCGAGTAGTGTAGTGTATACAGAGCATACTTATAAACTGAGCTTGTGTTCACCAACACATTTCTTTGTTAACCGAACATAAAGAAAAGAACTAAATGATTAGTTTAGCTGATAAAGATTGATGAGTTGTAAAGTACCTCGAAATCAAAGTTGGAGATAATGTTTGTTATGAAGATCAACAGCTAACAAAATTCAAGGAAGATCTAAGGGATGGAAACAAAACATGTTACTAACATATTAGCTGAGGAAGGTTTAAGCAGAAAAATGGATGAAGGAGAATAAGTGGCAAAATCTGATGGATGAAAAGAAAATGGTTTACATGTCTATTTAAGAGACTAGAGTTTCATTATGAAACTTATGCCGGAGGAAGGAGATTGCAAAATTATCGCATGAACAAGCTTCATGCATGCCTGATGAGACTAGTTAAGGAGAACCAAACTACAGAGATTACCAAGCATCATAAATCTATTACTGAGGGATAGTAAGTCATTGATTATTGTTGAAATAGAATTGATATATTGATCAGATGATTTGAATGAGCATAATATAGATCTAAACATCTTCAATAGAAGTTGTATTGTAATCAGATAAATCTCTTAATAGAGTCGACTTGAAAGTCTTGTAATGTCATTCATAGAATGTACACTTGTTATCCTGTCAACCCCATAGTGAATGTTGGTTGGACGATAACGGTTAGTGTTAAATCCTCTAACAAGGTCACACCTTACAGTGTGTTTTGTAACCTTTAACAGGGTTGGGTCTTCACTGACCTCACTTCAGAAGAGTGAACATTTTTGGGTTGTCGGTCCCAGGTGGTTTTTCCCTTAATAGGGTTTCCATGTTAAATCTTTTGTATTATGTGTTGATTGTGGTGATTGTTTGTTTGTCATACTTTACATATTGCATATTGGATTTGATCGGTAATCATTATAAGTTATTGACTGGTAATCAGTAAAAGCACAGACATAATAGTATTTTATGTCACCAAGATGCAAAAGTTTAAGTAAATTGTTTTTAGATATACATTTTGATTTGGGACTATGGATAACAGACTCACCCCCCTCTCAGTTATTCTAACATAAGTGGTGGCTAGAAAAGTGGGTGAAGCACAAATTAAGGGATAAAATCCCATTTGGCAAAAGGAGAGAATTATTGAATTTAAAAATTCATTTATTCCCACAAAATGGAAAATTAGGATTTAGGAATTATGAAAATTCCATAAATCACAAATTAGCCAATTAATTAATGTCAAATTAATTAATTGTGAAACTTAGGGAAAATGGGATAAATAAATGTAATTTATTTATCAAGGCTAAGACTTAGAGATAAATTATGGGTTATTTACCCCTAAAGAAGACAAATTAAATTATTTGACCAAATTGATGATTTTGATGAGGCAAAAAATTGATTTTGATAATTTTGATAATGGCTTGAATTGATTTCAAAAGTGATTGATTAGGTCAAAAATGAGGAAAAATCAAGGAGAAATATTAGTAAATTAGGGATGAGATTAAGGCATTGAAGACATGTTAAAAAAATGGGACACGTAGGTGTGGAACATTTTTAGGTGTCTACGTTTTGTCCCTCTTTGAGGCAATGTGATTATGAGCGCTGGTTCAAATAAAAATAAAAGATCATGCCCGAGTGGATCGATAGAATTGAGGTAGGATGCCCCCTCAAAAAATTGGGTGGAAATTGATTTTAAGGATATTTTTTTGAAAAGAGAATGATTGGAAGGACTAATTGAAGGAATGTTAGTAAAAGGATAAAATTATATGGAGAAAAGTTAGTAATGATGAAACTTGCTTTCATAAGTGCATGTTTTATGTCATGAGAGCTTTATTTAATATGGAAAAATATGATGCGTCACACCATGGCATAGAAAGCCAAGATGATAATGTGATCCTTTTGTGTAGAAACAAACAGATTGCAAACAAGGAATGCTTCCATTCATCCTGAAGCATATGACATACGTGCCCCAAAACTTTATGAAAAATACCCCGTAAATAGAAGACACAACAAAAATAAAGGACCATGAACCATCCCGACCACTCTCATCACTTAGTGATATCCTAGACTAGCATAGAAACATGATCAAAAGATAAATCAATAAAAGATAAGACTCACTAAACTAAGCAAGCCAACAACCATTCTGATCTAGTTGTCAAAATTAATAGTTTTTTTTTTATTGATAATGATGATGATGGTGTCTATTTTTAGGCATGAAGAACCCCATTTAAGACAGATAGCATCTGGTTTCAAGTATACAACACCCTGCATAAGACAAGTGATAGGTTTGATAAAAGGACAAATTGATGTTGATGTTGATTGATAGGACAAGTTTGATCTAATTGATTGATGACTTGATTGGATAGTTTGTCTATTGAAGCGTGATTTTGTTAAGCACAATTTTTTGAATAGTCTTAAGATTGTGTCTATTGAAATGTTTGTCTTGTCGCAAGAGACAATTTATTCAAAAAAAGGAAAATGATTATGTACAAATTTATTGCATAATTTTAAAGGATTGTGGTTTTAAGTATTTTGAAAATATTTAATTTTTGTACTTTTTTCAGGACATTTTGCAATTTTAAAGATTTTTTTTAGGACATTATTTGATTTTTAGGACTTGTTCAGAACTTTATATGATATTTTATTGAAATTTTTTTGGAATTTTTGAAATTTTGTTTGAGTTTTTTCAGGTTTCTATTTGAATTTTTAGAATTTTTTTATAACATTTTGTGACTTTTAATGATTTTTTCAGCTTCGTATTTGATTTTTTACTGATTTTTTTTTTAGGATCATATTTAAATCTTTAGGATTTTTTTTTCAGGTCTTTAGTATTTAAAAGAAAGAATTTCCCCTAGTGTCTAGCAAGGCAAGGACATTATGGCACTCATACATTTTGCACCTTTTTTTGATGGAGTATTGGTTGAGGTTTCTACCCAAATGGGTCGAATACTTGACCAATTGATTGGTCACTATTTTCATTTTTGAAATATCGACATATCTCTTTAATCGTAGAATGTTCAACGCTAATCTTGGTCAAAAAAGACACCAATCTTGGTCGAAAACAACATTGGAAAGTGGCAATATATTGGTCAAACATTCAACCATAGTGGGTCACAATTTAGACAAATATTGGTCAAAATATTTGGCTGCTCCGACCAGGATGCCAAACTCACGATGGTCATATTTCGACCAAATTTTGTCGCACTTTAGACCAATATTGGTCAAAATATTTGGTAGCTCCGACCAGGATGCCAAACCCATGATGCCACATTTCGACACAGAATGGTCAATTTTTAGACCAAACTAGGTCAGACTTTTGACGTCGGTGAGTCGAAACATTGACTACAGTTAATCAAAATTTTGAAGAAATATGGAATGTTTAAAAAAAAAATTGAAGATAAATATCCAGACTAATCACCAACGACATCCTGATTAGTGATTAGTCTAGATATTTATCTTCAGGTGTCCACACTCATTCTGCTGCTGGTTGTCAGCGGGTCCCTACTTGTTCTGTTTTCCAGATTGCTTTAGGCTCTCGCAATCCATTTGCTCTCATTTGCGTGAAACTATGGGTTTTTTAATTTTGTTTGAACTATTTGAGAGATAGCCTCTAACTAGTGATGCATAATTGGTTTTCCTTTTTTGCAGCGTGGAAGTGGTGTTGGGGATGCTGGTGGTGTTGCAAACAGAGTCCTGAACCAGTTGTTGATGGAGATGGATGGTATGACAGCCAATAAAATAGTTTTCATTATTGGTGCTACAAATAGACCCAATATCATTGATCCTGCATTGTTAAGGCCTAGCTGACTTGACCAGTTGATTTATATTCCCTTACCTGATGGGTCCTCACGTTATCAAATTTTTAGTTCTTGCTTGAGAAAATCACCTGTCTCAAAGGATGTGGACCTAATGGCACTGGCCCGTTATACCCAAGGATTCGGTGGAGCCGATATTATAGATATTTTTCAACGATCTTGCAAGTATGCTATTAGAGAAAATATTGAGAAGGTGAGTTTCAATTTGGTGGCTTTTGCAAACTAGATTTGGTTATGAATTTCTTAATGGTTTTTTTGATCTAGTTTGTTAGAATTTTACATTTTTTGATTCAATTTTCCTCAACTTGTATCTTATTATTTCAATTTGTCATGTTCTCTTTCCTCTGCACTTTTACAGGATATTGAACGTGAAAGAAAAAGAAGTGAGAACCCTAAGGAAATGGATGAGGATGATAGTGATGAGGTAGCTAAAATAAAGGCTTCTCATTTTAAGGAGTCAATGAAATATGTTTGAAGAAGTGTCACTGATGTTGATATTTGGAAGTATCAAGCCTTTGCACAAACACTATAGCAATCTCAAGGCTTTGGTTCTGAATTTCAATTTCCAGATAGACCTGTTGGTGCTTCTGCTAGTGCTTTGGATGTATTTTCTATAGCAAATAATAAAGATGATGATGGCTTATACAATTAGGAAACTAGTACACAATTTTCATCTTAATGAAGTGACAAATGTGTCTGTTCTAGCAGGGACCTTTTGTTGACAAATAGCCAATGCTATTCAATTTGGCTCCGGCTTTTGCTTGTATGAGTTTTATCTATTCATATGTTTGAAACTTTATTTAGTTTATCAGCCCTTGAGCCAAGGACTTACTAACTTGTAAGTCTTTAGAGAAATATTAACTTTATGGCAAGGAAATTTAGTTATGGAAACTGTTTCTCAAGTGGTAGATAGTGCTACGAAAACCTTTCTTTTTTAAAAAAAATCCTACTAGAAAATATTTTATACTAAATCAATTCTACAACAAAGAAAGTCTAGTTCAACTGATAGGTATGGTGTGCACCCATTTTATGAAGATCTACCAAGATGATTCCCCCAGCCAAGATGATGTGCATCCATTTTATAGAGATATACTAAATGTTTTATATGATAAGGATCACTACAAGTTGGCCCTTGGCCAAATCAATATTGCTCGCAATCTCATTGCCAAAGTGGCCAAAGACTATGTTAGGCTAATAAAATATGGGGATTCTCTTTACCGCTACAAATCTTTGAAGGTTGCTGCACTTGGATGGATATGTACCATTGTTAAGAGAATTGGACCAAGTTTGGCTTACCTCAAACATGTGAGGCAACATATGGTTATGTTCTTTTTCTATCTATCTGGTTTTCACTACCTATCATTCCTTGGGATATCTTGCAAGGGTTCTATAAATTGATGGTCTATATTTTGGTGGGTGGCTTGTATGGGCCTATGAAATTTTTTATCTTGTCTTTTTTTCTCAATTCTACAACTAGATTTTGATACATGGATTGCTTGTAAGGAACTTTGATACCACCATTTCAGTAGTTCTTCATATGATAGTTTTCTATGCAGTCCCCAATCTAGGTTTTATTTGTAGATTTTTTATCTCAATATTAAAATAATTAATTTAGTTAAATAAAGCTTTATGTCCCAAACGTAATGACAACTAGGATGTGTATTTAATCTTTCTAACAACTAAAGAGTCAAAAAAGATAACAGATGGTTCAATATAACATACAACTTCATCCATGTAAGAGTTAAACTCTAAAATTTATGGTATGAAGACCTGTAACTTGCAGCTAAGAATATGATACTGAATAATTATGACTTATTTTAAAAATTCAGGAAAACTTAACCATTTATGTAGTGATTACTTAAAAAAAAGTATACTTGATCAATGACTCAATATTTGTAACCTCTCAGAAACTTTTCCTTTCCACTTCAATATCTTTCCTTGATTATTCTTGATCTCCTTAGAACCACTAGAAAAATAAAAATGACAACAAAACTTGCTACTTTAGAAAATTGGATCAATAAATTAATGGATAAATCTTGATGGCCTCAAAAGCACTAACAGTTTACCATTAGAAAATTTCACTATTTAACATCATGTTAAGGCTTCGAATTTGGGTGAGGCTAGGGTACCAATGAAGTAGAGCCTAAAATAATCCTATATTAAATTAAAGATCATAAATACTTAACTTAAACATTACAGTCATGAAGGGTGTAACAAAATCAACACAATGAATATATGGATTTCAACTAGTGTGCACAAAATAGTTCTGTATTTAGAAAGTACAACTAGTAAAATTTAGCAATATGAGGAGATACCAAAAGAACTACCCACAACAAAAGAAATAAATAAAAATATGGCAGGATGATAAGAAAAATTTAAGCCCAATCCTAAGATATTGCAAGAAGAACACATCCCTCACAACATCTAACAAGTAAACCACAAACTTCATTAGACATTGAAAGAGCATCTAAAGAGTCACAAACCACTGTATGTGACTGGAACAGATAATATTAAGATATTTCTATTAGGATCCAACTATGTAGTTCTCGAATCAAGCTCATTGACCCATGTTTTAGTAGTGATTCAAAAAAAACCCATCTCTCATGAGTGTTGAGTTCTTGTGAATCACTGCTCATGAAACATGGGTCAATGAGTTTGACTGGAAAAATACACAGTTGAATCCTAATAGCAATATCATAATTTGACTTGCTATGGAAAATATTTCCTACTTATCAATGGATAATATTGTTGACAAAGTTTTTTTATCATTAATACAATAAAAAACATTTGTTAGTAACTACTAAATTACAGAAACTGGCTTTCTGCTATACACACCATTATTATTGAGTACCTGTCATTCACAGTATCCATCCTTGTGACTTTATGCCAACATTGAATTTTAACTGAGCAAGTCATCACTATGACATTATGCTTTGATTTATGCTTTCATTTTATTGTATAAAGGGAATTCATAAGGCTTGACTCATTGCTCTAAGGAGGATGTTCTTAGTTTCCCAATAGGAACCTCTTTATTTCTAGTTTTTATTCAATTAATCACCTAACTGAAAGTGGGTAAACTATAAAAGCATAATTTTATGGCTCATATTTTAGAAAGTTAATTTAATGCAACAAAAAATAAGAAATTGATTATAAAAAAAATATTACAAATATTCATGCAACCTGGCATGATCTTCTTTAGCATATTATGTGGGAAAAAAATGATTTTCATAAATCTACACTGGAATATTTCTGCTACATTTTTACTTGTCAGCCAAGATTGTGTCACAATTCCATGTAAATCTTCTCTGACTCTAGATCCAACTTTCAGGTTGTCTTTAAATGTAACTTTGGGATTATCTTCAAACTTGACTTTCATGTCATCTTTAAGCATGCATTAATTAATGAAATTAATGGCAAAATTATTATGAAAACATTCAAAGTTTTTGCAGGTTTTTCATTTTTTGTCAAATCTTAGAAAAGTTTCAAACAACACTTGAAAAGTAAATTTTTGTCAGATTTCCCAAAATTTTCAATGAGAATGGAAAGCATCTTTTCATCATTTAAAAAAATTAAAAGCAATGAATGTGACCACAACTTTTAAGTGCCTTTCCCAGAAAGAAGCGACGGGGTTACAAGAATGATGAATATATGCTAGATGAGTCTATCATGTGAAGCAATCTCTTCTTGTGGAAAATTTGGTACATACTAAACAGTCCATTAAATGCTATCAAATACAATGCTCTTGGAGTAAAACTATATATGGTACAAAATTTATGGGAAGAAAGCCAAGAGCCAAAGGAGAAACCGCCGACATACTCTACATCTTAGGTAGGGATCTAGATAACATAGTAGCAACATAGCTCCAAGTATCCCTTACAAGGTAAATTAAGGAAAGAAAAAAAGGTTGCAGAAGTTACAAGTACAACTCAAGTACAAAATGTTTTAGAGGTAATGCAGACACCCAGGGTTTAAAGCCAGCTATCAAAATAGATATAGCTGAGGAATTTGATTGTTGTTGAAAAGTTAACTTATCAGACATATTTAACAATGTTTAAAACACCCTCGACAGAATAGGAGATTTGAATGGTTTGATCAAACTCAAAAAAGTCTAGTAAAGAGCCAAATAGCAGACACCATAGTATTCTAAAGCACTGAAGCATTTGGAATTTAGTGTTTGCAAAGGGTCTTGGCATTTTAGTTTTATGCATGTTGTATTTGCTAACTTTTGTGTAATTCTTGTATATGTAATAGGTTTGGTAGTGGCAAGGACTATTGGTGAGTTGAGTGCAGTAGAGAGTGTTAACTCCCGAAGTTGCATAGTTGTTATATAAGTGTTACTATGTTGTTGTTGTTGATTGGTGTCCTTGAAGGGCTGGGACGGGTAGTAAGCTTGTAACTTCACAAGGAGACAGTGTCAAGGGTAGGTACAACCTTGCTATGAAAGAGTTTTCACCACATCGCACTTCTTTGTAGTATTATCTTGTGTTATTGCTCTATTTCTTAATGTTCAGTTCTTGTCATTGAATTCATGCATACAATCATCTACAATTGCAACACTAAAAAAACTGATTTTTGAGCACATAAGGACTATTTGATTAAGTAAATCCTAAGGGGACAACAAGTAAATTTATTCAGATGGGTGTATTAGGATATTAGCTATAGAATATCTATGCTACTTATAGATCCAACTAATATTTGAGCAGTTGTATTCTTTGTAAATTATGACTTTCTTCTAGTGTGACCCATTTTACATATTGATGCATGATGCTAGAAATAGAATAGCTACAAATAAATCCCTTTCATTCAACATAGCTTGGAACAACATGACTTAGGAACTGCACAAAATGGCATTAAGCATAGATTTTGGTTTACAAGTGGTACATCAATTCCTTCATCGAAGACATTATCTATAATAACCTGTTAAGAAAAAAGAGACCACTGTGGACAATTACACAGGTCTCCAGAAACAACACTACCCAACTCTTTCTCTCAAGCTTGCAAAGACTCAGTGTTTTCAATTTCCCAGACTAGTAGTCAATTCTATGTTGAGTATATCTGTCAAGCCCTCCTGTAGTTTGAATGAATTAAGAATAGAAGATAGGAACTGATTTAACACTTGACCTACTCAAAAACACAAACCAATGAAATAATCCACATTAGGCCAAGAGAGGTTGACGCATTCAATACGAGATTACTTAAACAAAATGAAGCTGAATCATGCCAGACAATGACAATGAGAAGTTGACTATTGGCCCTTCTAGTTTTTTATTTGATAGTTGCCTGAAAATGACACATTCAAAATGCACTTATGAGAAAAGACCTAGAACAAATGAAATTGATTAAATAATGAAGGTATGCTAGTTTGAGCTTCACTTGGTTTTGAGTATACTTTAATATTATCTACTTAACAAGGCCAACCACGTAAAGGTGGAAGCTCATTTGGCCTCACCCCCCCTCCCCCTAACATCAATCTAAATTCCCCATTAACATCTAATTTCACACTTCATTCATCCATTTATGAACTATAAAATTCAATCAATAAAATCACATAACATTCATTAATATGATATAACATTCATTAATACACAACGCTAATCAAGAATTCATTAACACATAACAATATTCATTAACATGACATATAATTCAATATTAATACACAACATTCATAGATAATTACTTTAAAATAACATTCTGTTATTATCCAACAAAGTTAATCAAACAAGTTTTATCAAAGAGCATTTTTAACAAATCATTTATTTTCTAGGTTTTTCTTAGATTTCTTATTTAGGTAAAGGCTGAGAGGAGCATCAATATTATCTTCCTCCTCTTGTGGTTGTGATCTCAAATTATAATGCTTAATCATGTCTTGAGGAGGACAAGGCTACTACACTAAAGGGGGGTCTGCTGCAATAACAAGTAAATGGGTTAAATTCACATACTTTTTTTTACTGTTACATGTATTTCATTAACCAGTAGAACATAACATGCATTTTTCTTTACCTGACAATGCCACATCATCATGTACGGTAAAATTTTGATCTTTTGCCACCTCAACATGCTCAACATGCTCTAAAATATTCAAAAAGAGGTTACATGACCAATTGCAATTAAAGATGTTAAATTCTATTAATAATTACATAATTTATTTTCAATAGAAAATTAATACCTCCACCACTGTGATGCACATCGTGTCCTTCATCACACCTAGATTCTGTGGTAGGATTTGAAGGCTATAGTGAAATGTCATGCACATTGTTATCATGAAATAGTCAATTTATGTTCGAAATTAAATATTCAATTTGATTTAATTTTCATTTGACCAATTTACCTATGTCTCATCTAGTGTAGTAGATTCTTCGTTATGGCTTTGGGATTCTTGATGTAGGTGTGCAGCCACAACTTTATAGCCTTCCTTCAAGGCTATTCTTTTGTCTTCATTCGTAGGCTCTACATTGAATTTTGTGCCCTCTATTTTTTGTTTAATATCGTCACTTTTACATTTATGATTTGATTAAATAGAATTGTTTGCAACCCTATATATAAAAATTTGATATGAAATTCCAATGTTGCTACTTATAAGTCGAGAGTGAAGTTTCATATAACCACTAGAGCCAAGTTTGTGTTGGCCAACCTTTGTTAATCTTACTTGTGTGGCTTTTGATGTGTCTTACAGTCTATGAAAAGTTTGAAACATGTTAGATTATATATTTACAAAGATCACTAATTAGTGCATGATTACATTGTACTTAAACTATCACAACATACCTTCTTTTTCCATCTTCTAGTTGAATTCCACTACCCTTTAGCCTTTTCTCTTTTGCATCTTCCATTATTTCATTCCACTCCATCAGTGGAATCATAGGAGGACACTTGTACTTTGGGTTATCCTTTAGAGCCCTTCTATATTGGTCCCTCATAGTCTTTATATGTTTGGATGCTCTTTTAAGAATCATGACACTGTCAAAAGTTTTATTTCCAAAGAGGTCCTCTAAAGATCCAATGAGCTGATTTTTTAAGTCAACATCCTGTTCATTCCACCTTTTTTGAAAAAACAAAATTGTTAGATATCATAACTTTAATATACTATAATAAATGGAAGATAATAAAAATATTGTACCAATACTATGAAGCTATGTACCTTTTACGTATGGTGGGCCCAAATAGCTACACTATCATTTCAAAAAGATGATCATAAAAAACATCATTTCCTACAAAAATATCATGGGGTTGTCAGTCCAAAATGAGTTATGTATAAGTAAACTACAATTACACTTTAAATAATAACAATTTTAAAGCACCTAGAAGCGTTGGTACTTTTAACGGAACCATATTGTTCTTGTTCAACAACAATGTCCCCGCAAATGAACTAGTACTAGTAACACAGGCTGATCTAGGAAATGGTTGATCTTCACTAGTATTGGTCTGATCTGTTCTTGTACCAAGTGTAGGTGTATTAGTGCACAAAATAGGTCCATGCACTGTATAAAATTCACACAAGAAAAATAATCAATGTATGATTAGCACATAACAAAATATAGAAAAATAAGGTTTTACCAGTTGTAGATGGTACAGAGGAAGATGTCTGCAAGTACCCTGTTGCAAACAATACAAGTGTCAATAGTGGAATGTTGCACTTCATCATGAGCTGAAGAATACATTGTTAGCAAAGACATTTGCAATAGATAAAGATTAAATGAGGTACTAGAAGCATCCCAAACATAAGTTGAGTTAATAATGCATACAAAGGTTAAATGAATGGTTAAAGGTTTAAGGATTATTTACATGAAGGCTATGCAACGCTACAACCCTCACCATATTGATCATGATTCACAGGTGTCAAAAAATCCTGTAAGAAGAACACATCATATTTTAGATCATGATCCATAAGATAGTATAAAATATAAATATCTATTGAACTTTAATTATTTCTTAAGATTAATTATTGCTTACATTAATAAAATTGACTCTACAGATCAATTCTTCTTTGAGTTCCTCTGTCTCCTTAGTTTTGCTTGGTTCCATTATAAGGTTAAGAATTTCTTTACCATATTTACTTTTTATTTGAGTAGCCATGAATACATGGTTAGAGTTAGATTCGATGTCATCTATAAATGCCACCTCAACTTCAGATCACAATTGATCTGCTGCCATTTTTTATTTTCTCTATCAATAAGTATCAAGTTGTGACATCAATATCAGTAAAATTATATCAAAATAACTCCAAAGCCATAAAGAAAAGAACATAATAATATGACATTTGTTTCTATATAATTTGTATAATTATACTAATTAAGGTTTACCTTTGATGAAGAAGTTGTACTATGAGGAACATCCTCACATGTATCTTGAGGTGGATCCATGTCGCCCTATGACAAAGATTGGTAATTATTAGCAATCAGAAGTGAAATGAAAGTAATAAACTTACCAAAAAAAATTATTAGTAAAACAATAGATTGTACATTGGAGTCAATGTTAATTGGAGGAAATTCGTTTAAATGTTATTCTTACCAGTCCCATGATAGGGAATTTTTTTGTATCTACGCGATTCAAATTGTAATCTATCAGAAGCTCTTCCCCTGCACTTATTGATTTTATCACACATACAAATACACGATTTCCCTCGTGTGCCTTGAATATACAATTCAGCCTCTTATTAGTTGACACAGGTCAAGAACTATTTATAAAACCTACAATATTCCCTGTTGCTTTTGGCCTTCCATCAATATACATAGAAATCCTTTTAGTTTGATCATTTTCTTTGCATTGTATATAATTTGCTGACAATGCATACCTACGCATACTTTTTTTATATTGCAAAATCTGCATCCAATTATTGTAATTGTAACAAGGTCCTACATACTTCATCAATTCAACAACTTGATTATAACTGACATTTATGCCATCCATGGAAAATAAGCCCAAACCATGTAATGAAGATGGAGCTATGTGATATATAATTTCGTTAACAAAAAAATCAGTGTTAACTGGAGGTAGTTCCTTGGGTACCCATTCTTTTTGAAGATGTGTGTACCTTAAGGGAACCTTCTTGTCACCTTTGGTCTCATTATCATAAGAACATGACCCCCCCTCAGCATGAAAAAATTACATTCATTTATCAAATTTTCTTCTAATCTTTTGACCTCTAGTTGATCTCCCTATTTTAGACCTACTAGATGTCTCACTTTTGTCTTCTATTCCTACATTTTCCTCACTTGAGGAAGACAGATCAGACAAATACCTATTTGGTGATACCTACAATCCATTAAATGAGAGACATAGTAGGATCTATATATTTTTCTGACTAAAGAGAAGGAAACCAAATAATAAATTATACCTGTCAATCCATGTCAAAGGCGTTAAATATCTTGCATATGTAAATCATTTATCTTAAGTTAGCCAAAAATTACATGATATGTAAGCTACAAATTACATAGAAGACAAAATTTACATGATGCAAAATATACTCCATGACTATAGAGTTCAACACAATAACTTAATTCAAATTTCTATGAATAAATCAATACCTCATACGTGACATTGATCATACCTTGACATACATTTCATTGATCATGTTATTGATCATCCTCATCATCCATGTCATCATCATGACTATCATCATCATCATCATCATCACCATCATCATCATCATCACCATCATCACCATCATCATCACCATCATCATCATCACCATCATTGCCTTGATCAATACCATCTTCATCACCATGATCATGATCATCACCATCATCACCATCATCATCAACATCACTAGAATCATCATCATTTTCTTCTTCTTCTTCTTCTTCATTGTGTAATAGTCATCCATGATCATCATTTACTTCATCTTATGATTCTTCAATATCTTCTTCTTCCATCACATTATACTTTACCGGCCTTCCTCTTGGATCATGTCTAACAACAAATGACCAACCCGGTTTATGTGGAACGACAAAGTAAAACACTAGCTTACATTGGCTTGGAAGAACATAGGGATCATCTCCAACTAGCTCAAATGACCTTGTATTAATCATTGTAAATCCACTATCATGTTCAATAAAAGTTCTATTAGGATCATTTCGATTCACCCGTAGCCTATACCATTTGATGACAAATAGAACTAATTTGAATGAATTAAAGTCACAATCAAGTATATCATCCAAAAAGCCATAATATCAATTTTCAAATTGTTGAGGATGTATGTCATTTCTAGATGAAATATTAGTGACCTCAAAGACTGCACTTATCCCAGAATCATAAGTTTTCTTCATGTCATCTAACTTTTTTTATGCAAAATTTACGGCCATGGTAGTACATAGCTTTGTGGTGTTTGATCTGCAATTATTAAAACATGTCAAGATTATTTGCATCAACTTGTGAGTTGATATTAAACTTATGGGTCATGGTTAGTAAACTTATACATACCTTTCTACCTCTTAAACCATATGCTAGATCGAGTACCATTGGTGTAACATTGGGATCTCCATTATGATGAGCTTCTTTAACCAATGATGCAACACCATCCCATGTTAATGAGCGACCATTTTCTTGAGATTGTTGAATTTGTACCATCATCCAATTAGGATTATTTACAATATACAAATGTAGTGCATCCCACTCATGACCAATTGTAAAGAAAAAAATAGACCTCTTAGAAACAACTTATATTGAAGATCTATATGAATTAATAAACTACAATAACATTGTATAATTACCTCTCACTTTCCTCAATCTACCTTTACCCATCAAGTACTCCCCTTTAAATTTTTTAATAGAGTTGGGATCCTAAATGTGATCTACATGGAAATTTGCTGCAAACTTGGGAAGATATTCACTAATGTACACCATGGTCTTGTATACCATATATCCCTCCACCATAGAACCCTCAGGACGTGCTCTTTGTTGAGCCAAGCCCTTCATAAATTTCAAGTCCTTCTCAATCATCCACATTCACCTAGTTTGTATAGGTCCACACAATTCAATCTCCTTAACTTGATGTATGAGGTAGTGTTCTTGAGCATTGAAAAAAGTTGGAGGTAGACACTTTTGCATTTCACACATAAGCTGGGGAATTTTTCTCTTCTAATATTTTATATATTTTTTTATCAATTTTTTTAGATGATAACCACCTAAAAGAGATTCAACTTGCAAGAACATATAAATAATATTTTAGATAAAAATATACAATAAATTACATAAAAAGTAAAGCAAGTCATAAATATAATATATGTACAATTCTAAGAAATAACACTTCTAACCTCATTTATTCTCCAAGATCATATATAAATTGTTTAACACTATTGTCAAACTGGTCTGGGATGGATAGAGGTAGGATGTGTAATACCCCAAAAATGGGCTATAGGTTCATTAACCTCCTACATCTTCAAATTGAATGAAATCGACATCAAAGTCCTAACCTAAGGCACATCTGCACATTATCAAATCCTAATTGATTTTATCCTAATTCTGCATCAGAGAATATTCCTAGCAATATTCTTACTATCTTTGATTTAATAATTATTTGACAATAAATCTTATTTATCCTAAAGTTTGATTAATTGAATATTCTGAATATTTAATTAATTAGATTTAATACCGCCACTTAATTATTTAATTAAATTTAATTCTATTTATTCCTAAATTGTATTATTTAATTTTGACAATAAATCTAAAATCTCATGACTAATTGATTAAATTCTTATTTAATTAATTAATGTCAATTATCAATTTTTAATGATATAGTTTTAGAATAAAGTTTGATTTAATAATTGATTAACCCATAAATCAATTGTTTTAATTTGAAAATCAGTTAAGTTGAGAATAAATCACTTTATTTCTAAAATTAATTTATAATTAAATCACGCACAATCAGAAAAGCAGGCAATTAGAAATTAACAATCAATTTTTAAATTGAAACTCAACATCTAATGATGAGTTGAAATTTGATCTAAACTCTATTTTGAGTTAAACACTGCTTTTGCATGATTTTTGTGAGTTAATTATCTTTGATTTCTTGATAACTCAAAAATCAACCTGAGTTTATCAAGAGTGATTTATGGCTTTTCTCCTGCATCCTCAAGCCCTGGATTTCTATAAAATCAAGGCTCAACTCTTCATAATTATCAACACTCAAATTTGCACAATTACTCTGGCGAATTGGCGATTGAAGGATTAAGCACTTGCGATAGACGATTTGTGACATCTTTCATAGTTGATCATAGTTTTGGCATAGTTTCATAGCATTCATAGCATTCTTAGATTAAATCTACATTCAATTTCATTCATATAGTTTAGAGTCATACAGTTTCTCATATTATTGCACATAAAATACAAAAATATAGATTAATCTGCACTCATATAGTAATTCATTCTTTTCAATTCAAATCCTTCGTTGAGGTGTTGCATTGTCACTGATCTCAATTCTAATTTGAGAACATCATACTCGCACCTACTAGAAGGCATTAAATCTCTTGGTTAGCTCAGTTTCAATTATTTACAAGATTTCAATTTTGGCTAACCTCTAATGTTTTACTGAAGTGTTGTGTCTATAGCTAGGTAAAAAATTCACACACACATTTCTAGCACCCACCGTGGGGCCCTGAAATAGGTTTTCATCTCTTCTATTTCACTTCTATCTATTTTTTCATCATTTTCTGGTTGATTCTATGATTTCATTCTCTATCCATACATTTTTCGTATGACTTTTGTCAGAAAGTCATACTAGGAAGACCCCACTATTGTATGATAGTTAATTCTATCAAGGCTCATATCAGAAGCTATACATTGTCATTTGGGAGCTTGATTGTCATATGAGAAGATACCCACTATCGTACGAGTTTTACGACTGTCATCTGGAAGGTAACCCACTGTCATATGAGTTTTAGTGCCAGGATTCAATTGTCATTTCAAAATTTTAGGCAGTTTTTTAGATTTGATTCTTAGATTTGGACTAACAACTAACCCTAACAATTGAGATCTTCTATTTTGACTGATGTTTGCTAAGTTTGATTGGAAAAAAGAACAACTAAATTGCTAAAAATAGGTAAAATCTACTAAGTGCATTGCGAGGAATTCAGGTATTCTACTGCGATCTGATAACACTTCTATTTGGACATAAAATGAACTCTCATGTGTCAAGCTTGTGTGACCTTTTATTGATTTCATATCAGAGACTTCATTTTGGGCTATAAAATGAACATACATTTGCTTTCTGCATATCTGTTACACATAGTAAATAGGCCCTATGAACACTATTTGTGGATGATCTCGAGAGAGTGGGCTTCATTAACTTATTCACATAGGTGAATATCTTCTTGATGAAGGATCCCTTTGTAGGTAGGGAGGTTACTGAGATTGTCTTGCGTTCTACTAGATTTGTGCGTCCTCAACTTTTGATTGATACATTCTCTCTTCGGAGAGGTTGATAGACCATAAGCGGTTGACATCATAGATCTTTGTGAGATAATTTTTGTCTTAGCATGTCGCATTAATTTTTCTGCTTTATTTTGGTTAAAATTGAAAAGGCTAGAGGACTATGCTCTACTCCCTTTTTGGGTAGTATCAGAAACTCAGATCTTTGAATCTGGAACCAGTCCCCATGTGATATCTTTTGTGAGTCACCTTTAGAGAGGGTTAACCATAGTGAACATTCCCTTAATTGGGTCAACCACATGGATGGAACCTCAAGCAGTAATAGCCATTTTTTCCATGGTAGCAACAACCGCTATATAAATGTCCTTGTGGAGGAAATCTTCACAAGTGTGGTCTCTTGTTGGGCTGTCAGATCTCCCTAGCAGCTCCTGATTGATTAAATTCTCAAACTGTGTCAAAACCATGGTGCGCCTGGATTGGAGTTTGCCCTCTTGAGATCACAAAAGTTGTAGAGTTAGACCATTACTACAAACCCTAATGAGGCCAAAATTTCATTTTCTAGGAATATGTGCATTATTGAAAAACTTTTTGGAACATACACAATTAGCACTTCTAGGGATTAGCACATCCAGTCACTTGATTGTTCATGCGCAGGGTTGCTTTGTCCCCTATTCATTATTTTCAGATGTGCTTGAAATCACTTGCATGTTTTTCTGCATCCTTGCTTATCTATTTGGCTATTGAAAATGAACGATCCTAGAATAATCTTCAAACCTGGACAGAAAATTTTTGTAAATAATCTGAAACTGAAAACCTAAAATTTGCAAAATCTGAAGCAAAATTCCTCTTTGGAGTCGAAAGTCATCCCACAGTCTCAGATTGTCATATGCGTCTTGAGCAAAATTTGTTTCATAGCCCCTGTATTGTTGTATGAGAGCCAGTACTGTGCCATACGAGTGTTGTTACCAAAAATCAAAAGAACATTATCCTTGGCAGCAATTGTCCTACGAGTCTTGCAATCATCATTTGAGAACATACCCAGTGTCGTACGAGCTTTCAAAAACTCATTTGAGAATTTTCAAAAAGTTTTCAGAGATTGGTCAAATTTGTCAGGAATCCAATTTTTACAGCCTATTTCCAGATTCTATCAAAACACTCACTGTGTCAGGAATAGAGCAGAAACTAGAATAAATTCAATCATTTACCTAAAGTGGTCTCTTGAGTCTGATTTAGCCTTTTGATTTATCAATTTGAGTCTTTTTCATCTTGTGTCAAAACCTTGTCAAAATTATCTTCAAATTCAATCTTCTTACTAAATGGCTAAGTGTTGTGAGCTTGTGCCCGCCATCTTTTAGGCATCTAACCATAATATTGTAGTATAGTATCCTTCATTTATGTCTGATCTATTCTTCAATCAATTCAATCTTGACAAGGTTGCATCATTTGATCTTCTTGAATCAATTCAATCTTTAGTTGTCTTCATCTTACTCCTTTGCTTCACCCAAGGTTAATGGTGGAAACTAGAGCTTCATCACACAAGAAATCTGGAGAAGCATCACATACTTTGCCTTTGTCTACTCACATAGGTCCAACTCTCGAGCAACTCTACAATTCAGGTCTTTACAAAGACGATGGTCTTGAAAATTTTTTATTGAAAACTGGTTACATACCCCTCCATCAACTCACAGAGGTAATTAACAATCTCTACATCAATCTATCCTAGGGAGTCCTAAAATTCCTAACATGTCTCACGGAGGGACACATCACGGGTCTCAAGGACCTCATTCTCAACATGGTATAGATCAAGAACCTACACCTTCTAAAATTGCTCGATATGAAAATGATGATGAATTCAAGAAAATGATGAGGCATTTCTTGAAAGAAGATAGAGAGGCATACTTTCTAGAGTTAGCTCATCAAGGAGCTAAACTTCCTCCAAACTTTAATATTGAAAATATCATTATGTATGAGGAAGAAAACCCTATCACGGCTATGATGAAATAGAAGCATGCCATGTAAGTCAAGATTAACAAACTAGAGAAAGAAAAGGAACCTAAGGAGTTTTCCATGGAGGCCCTATGCCCTTTTCCATTTGATAAGGACTTTTACATGCCACCATTCCCTAAAAGAGTGGAAATGCCTAAATACAATAAGTATGATGGAAAATCTGCTCCTCAAGATCATGTCAGAGAATTCTATACTTAATATATGGAGTTTATGCATGAACAACCCTAATTAATGCATCTCTTCCCTCGATCTCTAGGAGGAGCAGCCATTCATTGGTTCTCTCAAATGCCTCCAACTATCAAAATTTTTGAGGAGTTAATCAAATTGTTCTATCAGCAATACTCCTACAATATCTAACATCTGGTCACCATGATCGACATCTCCAATCTGAAACAATATCCAAGAGAACCATTCCTGACATTTCTCAAGAGATGGAGGAATAAATTTTCTCTATATGCTAGACCTATTCCAGAAATTGAGAAACTAGAAATCTTCATCAATAATCTTGTTCCAAAAATCAACTACCCTTTACAAATGCAAAATCATACATCCTTTGATAAAATGGTAGATAATGCAATCAAAATTGAGAAAGTACTTGTAAAAAGGATAGATCACACTTCAAAAGGACAAGTATGAATCTGGATCTAGTTCTAAGGACAAGAACAAAAACTGGAATAAGAATAAAGGTGTTGTCACATATGGTGTTGTTAATACTATTCATGCCCCATCTAAGGCACCCGCTTTCAATCTCACTGTTGGCACCCAAGCCATCAAAGCTTTCGAAGCTAAAGCAATAGAGTCTAACAAGAATCCATATGATTATAAACCTTGGGCTACAGATCCTAACCTCAAATTCACTCCTCTTGGAGAATCTTTGGAATCTACCATGAAAACTCTATTGGCTAACAAAATCATCTACTTGCCTACGATAAAAGTCTTTGATCCTAAACCTAAACCAAAATGGTGGAGAGAGAATGATTTATGTGACTTCCATCACAATAAGGGTCATAAGACTAATAACTGCATTCACTTGAAGCACATCATACAAGACAAAATTGATAATGGAGAAATCATGATTGATAATCATAAGAGCAATAATGATCATACAACATTCATAGAACCATTTTCAAAACATGGTAAAGAAGATTATTCTTCTCAACCTAATATGGGTGCTAAAGTCAATTATGCCTAATCTGGAAACAATTTTGTTATCAATATGGTTGAACCGAGTCTATCTGTGCATTGCAATGTCATCACAATTGTAAGAAAAGATAGAGAAAACTAATCAGCTAATGCAGTTACTCGATCACAAGCTCAGGCGCATCTACAAGGACAAATACCAGATTCATCCAATGTCCCTAAGGTGCCTTTCAATCTTTCATCTACTTCTAAATAGAAGGCTACATCTAAATCTTCAAATCCTAAAGACATGAGGCCTACATCATACAATATTGTCCAACAACTTCAGCATACAAATGCAAAAATATCCATGTTTGAGCTACTTCGAATATCTCTAGGTCATAGAGCCATTCTAGACAAAGCTCTGCTCGGATCCAATGTTCCTAATAACCTTGATTTAGATAGATTCTAGACTATAGTTGGTCATCTTACATCTCCACAGTATATTTCCTTTTCAGAGGAAGATGATAACTCCTTGAGTCATTCGCATAACCAACCCTTTCATATTGAAGTCTTGATCCAAAACTATCACGTCAAACATGTGTTGATAGATGGGGACGTTGGTCTTAACATTTGTTCTTTTAGCTTGATTACACAATTGGGATTTTCAGAAATGGCCATTGATCCTAGAAAGAAGATAACTATCAAAGCATATGATGAGCAAGAAAGATCTTCCAAGGGAACAATTGTCTTACCTATCAGAACAGGTCCAGTCATCAGAGATACTACATGTCAAGTTCTTGATATACCTTTGTCTTACAACATCCTTCTAGGGAGACCCTAGATATATGAAATGAAAGCTAATCCTTCTACGGACCATCAGTGTTTGAAATTTCCTTATGAAGGAGTAGAAGTGATGATTCTAGCTGATCTATATACAACTTGCAATGCATTGAAGGAAAGTGCTGATAAACTTGTTCCTAATAAGAGAGAATCTTCCACTAAGCAGCTAGACATTGCTTCAACATCCAAGATGGAAGACATTGCTAAAGAGGTTAAAATCAAAGAAAATGGTATGGGAGAATATACTATAGAGCCAATCTTATCTTTGACATCTCTCTCTATCTCGCCTAAGTCCTATGGGCAAACTCTAAAAAAGTCTAAAAAGGAGTCTAAAGAACCTCTTGAGGCATATAAAGGAAATTTTGTTCCAGAAAAAGTGTCTAAACAAGAGTTTGAAGAGGATGAAGCTATGCTTGCATGGATATACAAAGATGAACCTGAATCTCAAATTGTTCAAACATGGGAATCTAAAACACCAAAGATCCCTTCTAAGTCATATGGCCCAGGGGACAAGTTGATCACAAAAATGGGATATAAAGGAAAAGAACCTCTAGGACTATAGGGTAAAGGTCTTCTATCACCTCTTGACCATCATGGATGAGAAAACAAGAATACAATGGGTCTAGGATATAAGAAGAAACCTTTCTATCTTAGCAAGAACTCCCCACATGTCTTAGAACAGATTGAGCCCTCCACAACAAATCAATTAAAGAGAGACACGATAGAAAAATTTGCTAGTGATGATTTAGACACCACTGAAGAGCTCATTCCTTATGAGCATTTTCCTAAAGAAATAAAAAACCTCCTTGAAGCTGAAGATTATCCAGTAAAAAGTATCAATGTTGTAGAAACATGAGAACCTACTATAGAGCAAGAGATAGTTGCACCACAAGAACCAGCTAATCTTGAAGGCAATCAAACATACAAAGAGGAAGGTAGTAGTTATTCTAAGACAAATTCCCATGAGTATGAATTCAAAGCAGAATCTGAAGGTAACCCTTCTTGGGTATTCATCTTGACTTTACTCATGTTCTTAAATTTCCTAGAGGCATAGATAAAGAATCTAATGACTATGAATGGGGAGCCATTCCAGAGGAAGATGAGCTTATCATAGAAAAACATGTTGATTTTATTCACCAATATGCACCTAAACCCAATGTAAGTCTAGAGTGAAATGATGAACTTAACGAGTCTGATCCACCGATGGCTGAAGTGGACTCCAACAATGACATTGAGCCTATTCACTAATTGAACATCTTAAGTTGCATATCACCTTTGAACTTGAGCATCGGGTTAGGACCAATGATGATAGATCCATATCCATAAACACTCTTTCCCAATCTTTCACCACTTTGACTATCCAACATCCTAAACTTCTTGACCAAACCTCTACGAATCTGAGCCAAGGTATTTATACCTTTCCAAATGACTATGCCCTTACTTGCTATCTCAATGTAGTTGAACCTATGAGGACTTCCATCAGTGAACTAAGTGTTTGCATGACGAAGTCAGACATTAATTATCTTAGTCAAAAGAATAAGAGTAAGAATAAAAAGAAAAGGAGTTCCGAGGGTGAAAAGCACTTTGTGGCAGTCTCAGAACCTACAAAAGTAAAGATAAAAGATGTATCTGAAGGTGAAAACCTCTCTGAGGTGCCTAAGGATGAGATATTTGATGTCCTTCTGAGTCATTTGTAGGATAGATCTCTAGTTCTAATCGAGCCCACTCAATCTATCAACTTGGGAACAACAGAAGAACCACAGTTGATCCATGTAGCACAATCCTTATTAGAAGAAGAAAAGAAAAAATTTACAACATTCCTAACAGAAAAGAAGATAAAATTTGCATGGAAATACTCAAATATGCCAAGGTTGGATCCTGATCTTATAATGCACCATTTATCTATAGATCCGAACATCAAACCTGTTAAGAAAAAAATGAGAAAGATGCATCCACATGTTGCACTCTTGGTCAAAGCTGAATTAGAGAAACTACTAAAAGATGGATTCATCCGTGTTATTGATTATGCTGAATGGATATCTAATATTGTACCTATTTCAAAACCAAAAAAATCTATAAGAGTGTGCACAGATTTTAGAGATGTAAACAAAGCATGCCCTAAGGATGATTTTCCACTACCTAACATTGATATGATAGTGGACATGACTACAGGCTTCAAGATGTATTCTTTAATGGATGGTTTTTCTGGATACAACCAAATAAAAATTGCTCTAGAGGATCAAGAGAAAACTTCTTTTACATGTGCCTGGGGTACCTTCTGTTGGAATTTCATGCCATTTGGGCTTAAGAATGCCGATGCTACATATCAGAGAGCTATGACATCTATTTTTCATGACATGATGCATTGGACTATGGAGGATTATGTGGATTATACTTTAGCAAAATCTATGATAAGATGTGAACATATAAATGATTTGAGCAAAATACTAGACATAATGGAAAAGTTTAGTCTTAGACTGAACCCTAAGAAGTGTGCTTTTGGTGTCACTTCTGGAAATCTCTTAGGCTACATTGTTTCAAAGAAGGCATTGAAGTTAATCTAGCTAAATTTAAAGCTATCATAGAGATGCAACCTCCCAAGAATATCAGTCAAATGAGAACATTACAAGGGAGAGTACAATATATTAGACACTTCATATCTCAGCTAGCAGACATATCACAACCTTTCACAAAGACATTACATAAAGGTGTGACCTTTGCATGGAATGAGGAATGTGAAAAGAACTTTAATCATATCAAGAAATATCTATCAAATCCTCCTATCTTGATGCCTCCTATTCAAGGGAAGCCATTGATATTATATGTCTCCACTATAGATACATCACTGGGGGCATTGCTCGCACAACATGATGAGAACAAGAAGGAAAGAGCTCTATACTATATCAGTAGGACATTGGTAGCATATGAAAAGAACTATTCCATGATTGAAAAAGCTTGTCTAGCTATGATCTTTGCATTACAAAAACTGAGACATTATATGTTGGCTCATACCACACATTTGGTAGCTAAGATTGATCCATTAAAGTACCTACTAAGCAAAGTTTCCCTCACAGGTAGACTAGCTAAATGGGTCATGCTCTTAAGTGAATTTGACATTGAATATGTTGAAAGAAAAGCTATAAAAGGATAGGTTATTTCTAATCAACTAGTAGATGCACCTTTGTTTGATGATACTCCAATGCAAATGGAATTCTTGGACTCTTCTATCATGAATCTTTCTTCTAGAGGATGGAAATTGTTCTTTGATGGCTCCTATACATAGAATGGATATGGAGTAGGCATATTGTTTATCACTCCTCAACGATACTCCATTCCTAAGGCATTTAGAATAAAATTTCCTTGTACAAACAATATTTTTGAATATGAAGCCCTTCTTAATGGTATGAAAATAGCAATTGAGTGGAGAGTAATAGAATTACACATTCATGGAGACTCACAACTTGTAATATACCAAGTCAATGATGTGTATCAAATGAAAGATGAAAAGCTCATTCCATACAAGAGAATGGTAGAAGATCTAAAGAAATATTTCATATCTATCACCTTTGAAAAAATTCCTAGAATGGAGAACAAATTTTTTGATGCTATGGCAATGCTATCTACTTTATTACGACAGCTCGAACATGAGCTACGCTACGAGTTCCTGGTGGAAGCACTATCTTATCCTACATATGATTCCCCTGAAACCTACATGATTTTCACTATTATAGGTCATGATTCATCCCAATACAAAAACCTTTTCTCCTATCTCCAAGATCAAATCATTCCCAATACCTTCAACCGCCATGAGAAATGATACCTTATTTGAAATGCATCCTGGTATGTCATCATTGGTCACGATCTGTACAAACGAGGTCTAGATGGTACACTACTTAGATTTTTACAATGAGAAGAGTCTCAATGTGTATTAGAGGAAGTCCATGAAGGTATATATGGCTCACATTCAAATGGTTTAACCCTAGCTCAAAAACTTATGAGGGTTGGGTACTATTGGCCGAAAATGGAGAAAGAGGCTATCAAGTTTTCTAAGAACTGTCAAAAGTGTCAAGTACATGGAAACTTAATTCATGCACCAGGGGGAGATCTAATTCCCTTCACTACACAATGGCCTTTTCACCAATGGGAATTTGATCATATAGAATCCATACATCCCCATTCTTCTAAATGACATACCCATATAATCATAGCTACAGGTTATTTTACAAAATGGGTAGAAGCAGTTCCTTTGACTCAAACAACTAGAAAACAAATTTCAATGTTCATCTTGAACTACATCATATGTCGGTATGGTATTCCACATTCTATAGTCACAGATAATGGTGGAAAATTCAAGAATAGAGACTTAGATGATCTATGTGCGAAATTCAAGATTACAAAACATTGGTCATCTATATACTATCCTCAAGGGAATGGAAAAGAAGAAGCTTCAAACAAGAATCTATTGAAAATATTACATCGCACAATTAATAAAATAGGAAGAGACTAGCATCTCATGATCAATCCAACTTTTTGGGCCTACAGAACAAGTATCAGAACACCTACTGGGGCTACACCATTTTCTTTAGTTTATGGGTCTGAAGTGGTACTACCTATTAAGGTTGAAATCCCATCACTAAGAATCAGAATGCATGGTCTAGTAACTGATGATGACTATAGAGTGTCTAGGTTGCAAGAACTTGAACTACTAGATGAGCACCGATAAGAAGTATATGATCATCTTAGAGTATATCAGAAGAGAATGTCTAGAGGTTACAACAAGAAAGTCAGACACTGAGAATTTCAGGTTGGCGATCTAGTTTTGAGAGAGAATCCTAAAAATCAATCACATAGAGAACGCAAGGGGAAGTTTGAACCCAACTGGCTGGGTCCCTTTGTTGTCATTACTAATTTTGGCTCTGGTGCCTATCAACTCTCAATGAATGAAGGAGAATAGCTCTGAGAACCAATCAACGTTCCTAATTTGAAGAAATTCTACGCCTAAGGCATTCAGTCTATGGTAAAATGTCCTGAAAAAATTATAAAAAATTGGAAAAATTCTGGAAAAAAATGATCATCTTGGTGAAAACCTAGAAAATAGGTGCCTTGATGATTCAAAAAAAAATCAAAAAATATTAAAAGTACAATTTTTTTTTGAAAAAATAACAAATACAAAAAAATGAGAAAAAGAAAAAGTGCCATGGTGAAAACCTAGAAACAGGCACCTTGGTAGCAAAAATAGAATCTCTACCAAGATGGTGAAAACCCAGCAAAAAGGTGCCACTTGTTTCAAAATGCTCCATCTATCAACAAAATCTTGGTCTTTCCCAGCTTTCAGTCTTGCTTTAGTTTGTACATATCTCCCGGTTTGTTTCTGCATTCCTGTTTTCAATAAGTTGGTCTGTACACCATTCAACTCAAGCATCTGTATCCTATCAATGTTTCAAACTTGGGGGCAATCAATGTCATATCCTATGGACTCCAATGTTTCTTAGATGTGTCATATCTAGTCAGAGTCCTTTGAAGCTTCATTCAAGTCAGTTAGTCAATCTTCTCTCCAGAAAGGATTTTGCATCTACAACAATGCAATCAAACACAAAATGAAAACAATCTATGCTTTTTACATGTTTTTATCTCCTTGTATGTTTACTGATTCACATTGAGATTTTTGCATATTATGTCACTTCGAGCTCTTCAATGATGTCCTTTATAGGATTTAGATAGTGATGACTGGGGGCATAATCTTTTCTTTTTTTTCCTACTTGTATGTGAAAATCTAACAACTTTGGAAATTCTGAATTGAAATGGTGTCCATCTGTAAGAGCCTCTATCTCAAATTGGATGGCCATGAGTAGCTGAACTATTGATACCCAAAAAATTCAAGGGAGTTTGATCTAACTATTTCCTTTTTGAGAAAGTTCTTACTTCTACTATGAAACACAATCTGACCTAAGGATGTGAATGATAAAGCATCACTACGGGTAATTCACACTGGATTTAGAATGATCTCTTAACTGCTTGATGTGTTGGTAATGCAAGACATATTCTAGTCATCATGATGTTTATATTTTGATACTTATACAAATTGCTATATCAAAATGGACATGATATTCAAGTCATCCTGGTGTTTGTGCCTTGGTGCTTATATCTAATCTGACATTCCAAAAATAAAATCAATATTCATATGTCTATGGTTGTCTAACCAGTGGTTGTTGTATTGATTCTTGCACATACAAATCAGTATTCATATGTCTATAGTTTCATAACTAGTCGATGTTGTATTGATTTATCCAGTTACCTAAAAAGTTCAATGATGACAACAAATTGACACATGATCGGTGACTAGGTCCTAAGTCTTAGGATTGCATTTCATTTTGCACTTTTCATGATTGCATGATCTCACAAATTGCTTGAACACTTCAAAAATTCTCCTAAACTAAACTTAAAATGGAAATGAAGAGCTGAATCTCACATGAAGGTTTCCTCATAGAACCGCAAGTAGTCACCATCCTAGTTTAGACATCCTTTTTGACATAAGACTAAGTACTTGTCTTCATCAATACCTACAAAACATATCATGTGTATCATTGCATTTACATTACATATTCATGATAATTTCATCTATTACATCTACATTCCATACATTTTCATACATTTTCCATAATCAATTACATTTGCATAACATTCATACATTTGAAAGAAACCATTGCATTGCATAAATCCATACATACATTCTACACTACTACTAGCATTTACATCACATGATATCATCATAAATAAAAACATGACAAGTACACATGAAGTCACAACCAAAATCTCAATCTCATATCATATAAATCAAACTAGTCAAGGGTGCACTACTACGTAAGTGTACAAAGATGGGGGACCAAAAAGGGGGTATAAGATGCCACTGTTTTCTTGAAATTAGAAAACTTTGAACTTCAACAAGAAATTGAAGATAGTTAGACTCAAAATTTTAAGATGCGACAAAAACAAGAGTTGTAATACTTTGAATCTAGGTCCTAAACTACTAACTTATTTTAAAAATGGTGCATATTAAGGCCCTCAAAAAGGGGGAGCACAAAAAGTGGTCCTATTTTTTGTCCAAAAACATAACATAGCATCTGGTGTGCTACCCCTAAAATGTTAACTTTTTTTTTGAATTTTTTTAATCGCTCTAGTGAGAAGTTAGCTAACACCACGTAGTTTATCCCGGATTTTTTTGGTAATTTTTTTATGAACATATAATTTTTTATGAATTTATGAAGTGCACACATCTTGAAAACATGAAATTTCCGTGTGCTCCCCCTAGAAATCATTTAAAACTAATTAAAAATTAAATTTTCTTTTTTTTAAAGTGTGTAGAATGGAGTCTAATTTCTTAAAATGTAACTTATTGCAAAATTTGATGAACGAGCCAAAATCTATGCCCAAAATACTGCATGTTGGTTTTTTACAAAAAATGGACATACACACAAAAGAAATTAGAGTTGAAAAACTTAACATAATCAGAATTCAAAATAAATTATATGCCTAGATAGCTAACAAAGAGATATGCAATATCACGTCGTCTGATTTTTACATTCTTGAGCCACAAGTAAACTTGATGAGTAGCACATAAAAAAAAGATGTCATTTTTTTGTATGTCTGCTAGAAAACATGTCTCAGGCCTATCTCAATCATCCAAGCCTTTAGGTTGGATCTCCAAGGCAAATCCAAGCCTTAGGATTGGTAAATTAAAATCCTTTACAAAGTACGCATGACCTAAATCATGCACACCCTATAGGGCATGCGCACTATGTAAATTTATGATATTCATAGCGCGCTCACACTATGAAAATCATAAATTTACATAGGGCATGCGCCCTATGTAAGATATAGATTCACATAGTGATGAGAAATAGTCAAAGTGGGAGGAATATACATATATATATATATATATATAGAGAGAGAGAGAGGGTGATGAGAGAGGAGATATCTCTCTCTCTCTCTCTCTCTCTCTCTCTCTCTCTCTCTCTCTCTCTCTCTCTCTCTCTCTCTCTCTCTCTCTCTCTCTCTCTCTCTCTCTCTCTCTCTCTCACGCGCGCACACACACACACACACACACACATCCTTCTCCTCTCTCTCCTATTCTCTCCCTTTCCCCTTCTCTATCTCCCCTTCCTCCTCTCTCTCTCTCTCTCTCTCTCTCTCTCTCTCTCTCTCTCTTATCTCTCCTTCTCTCTCTCCTACTCTCTCCCTTTCCCCTTCTATATCTCTCATTCCCCCCCCCTCTCTCTCTCTCTCTCTCTCTCTCTCTCCTTACCCTTCTATCCTATCTCTATTCTCTCTCCCTCTCCCCTTCTCTCTCTTCTTACCCTTCTCTCCTACTCTCTCTCTCTCTCTCTCTCTCTCTCTCTCTCTCTCTCTCTCTCCCTCTCTTTCTCTCTCCCTCTCTCTCTTTTCTCCCTTTTTCTTGTTTTACATAGGGCATGCGTGCTATAGGGTGCACGCCCTATTTAAGACTATGCATAACATCTTTTTTGTTTTGTATAGGGCATACACCCTATAGCATGCTCGCACTATGTAAAAGAAGAAGAAACGGTCTTATTTGCCAAGGATCTCATGAAAGAGGCCCACTTTTTCTTATGTTGTCTGAATTCTGTGTTTTCTCCGACAAGTTTTCACTTTTCATGGTGTTGATAGTGACAAATCAACATCATTTTGCACCATAGTGACAAGTTTTCACTTTGCACCATTGTGAAAGTCAATTATTGGAATCGAAAAGACAAAAAGAGATTAAGGTAAGTTTTTTATTTTTTTACATGTCAAATGTGAATAAAGAGTGTTTTGGTTTATAATTGGTATGATATAGACTTGTTCAATACATAATTTGATATAATTGTAATAAATTTATATTATAATTTGTCATATTGTAAGAGGTTTATATTATAATTTGACTTATTATTTTACATCTATATTATATTTTTAAAATTGTAATCAATTGATATGTAGAAATCATCATCATGCCAAGGAAACGAGAAAATAATTTAACACCGGAAGAGCATGAAAGAGACAAAGAGAAGAAAAGGGAAAGAATGAGACAACTTCATGAATAAAAAAAATTAGATACCATAGAATAAGATTTTTCTTGGAATGAGGAACATGAAACATCAATACAAAGTAAGAGAGAATTGGAATTGGAATTAAAAAGACAACGAATGAGAAACTTGTGTGCAATGAGAAAATTGAATTATGAAGATGTGGGGACATCATTTATGAGTTCCCAAGTTCAAGAGACATCATCATCCAATGTATCATGTTGAAGGCACACTATTGTCTACTTTCGAAGGTGTGGGCACACTCTTCTATCATATTGAAGGCAAACCATTATCTTCATTCCAAGGTGTAGGCACAACATCATCTCATGTTGAAGGCACACCATTATCTACATCCCAAGGTGTAGGCACAACATCGTTTCATGTTGAAGGCACTCAAGATGGTCTACAATTCACACATAATGTTTTTGATGCTCCTAGAATTATTAAATATAGAAAGCCAAAATATTTGATTGATATTGATAATAACATTTTGCAAGCAATGCTTGACAACATTCCCAAGCGTACTTGTCAAAGAAATGTTAATCATATTTGGAGATCATTTTTTGAGAATTTAAACATGACAGGAAGATTTCAACTATTTGTTGAAATGATGAGAAATCTAAAATTTAGGCCCATCATGAAGATTCTTGGGCTAAGAACGATGGACGAGTCAAGTGAAAAATCTATTGTAAAGAATCTAATGACTGCAGATGAGAGTGTGGGTTCTACATCATGCATGAAAGATATTAATGTCACACGACGTGTACTTACATCAATGATAGTAAGAACTCAAATGAAGAAATCTTGACTCATTAGAAAGATAAGAAAAACATTGAAAATAAGTAGAAAGTCTCTAATGAGAGCCCTGTGAAGGTGTCAAAGAGTGGAAGATCCAAATAGCAATGAGTTATGGGCATTTTCCAATAGACTACCGTGAAAAGATAAAGCAATTATTGAAGCTTTGAAATCCTTGATTGAAGAATTTTGGAAGAATAATACATGGGTATCTCCTAATCAAAGAGATGTTGTAAGAAGGAGGATTAGTAGTCGAATTCATGTTCCACATCCAAAACATTTTTTGGATTCAACTCAAACACAATTCTTTACAAAATTTATGCATACGTATCCTCAAATTAAAATTAGTCAGAGATATTTTGAAATGTGTAAACCTTTTTATGTCAAGATAAATCACACACGCACAACTTGTTGTAGGGTACATATTGAATTTTCTAACCATTTTGAAGTTTATAGGAATATATGTGTAGGTTTGCACTCTAACAATGTTTTGCAGGATTGTAACATAAATGTCCCACCTAGATCTTCAAGGAAATTAATATCTACCATGTTATGTGAAAGAGCAGGGGGTCAACAATTTTAAAAGCTCTCATGCTTGAATGGTACATGCATAGATTGCGGATTTGTGACATTTGCCAATTTGTCAACATATGGAGAGTATGCATGCAATCGGTAACGAAATAGCGGAATTTGGAAAATATAAGACCATGACATATAATCTAAAAGATGGAAAAGAGGCTAAAAGATGTGATTTAGTAATTGAAAAAATTCCAGTGTATCAATTCGTGGACATTTTTTGTAAAAAAAATATTTATGAGTATGCAAGACATACAAATAGAGCACGATGGTTGGATATGAAATTCAAGTTGTGCAAGGACACATTCCCACTTGATACCATTGTTTCAGTTGTGGAATTTGTAGAGAACTACACACTACAACCACATAATGAGGTGCAAGCAAAGTATTACAACTCTCAATAGGTTGCTATATTTGTTCATATAGCATTCATGCATGCACCAGATAGTACATAGGAGAAAAAGAACATATTGTAGGAGTATCATTTTGATATCAGTGATGATCACTCACATTCTATAGAGTTTTTATACAGTTGCTTTCAACTATTTTATGGTCATTGAGCAAACAAGGGCATAAAATATCATCGACATATCATTTGGTCAGATAATTGTGCATCCCAATTCAAGAATTCTCAGATGTTTTATTGTTTGTGCAGGATGCATAAGATTACTAGAATTCAATATATGTGAAATTTCACAGAGGCCAGTCATGGAAAGGGAGAGCACAATGGCGCAGGTGCATGTATTAAAAGAGCCTTAGCACATGAAGAATTAAAGTACAAAGAGAAAGCAACAATGTCAGATGCGGGATGTATTGTCCAGTGGTGTAATGCTACAATGGGTCCAGGTAATGAAGGTGAGTCTATGGTTTCTAGATTTTTTTGGTTGATGGATGAAACTAACATTGCACCATATGAGGATTGTTGTACATTGATAGGATTGAGTGAGCTACACTCTTTTAGAAGTTGTAATGCAAGTTCATGAAGTATCCACACATGACATATGGCATGCTTTTGTTCATCATGTGTAGATGAAGATTGGGATGGGTGTGAGTCAAAGGAATGGGTTGACGAATGGTATACATGTATTTTGAGTCCACTTGCCTCATATCATCCCCATGAATCACTACAACCAACAGAAATGGAATCATCCATTGACTTTGATCACTTATCTGATCTAGTACAACTAGGTCTATATTTTCCACATACAAATAATCTCAAATTTAGTACTTTATAATAAATATTTAGTAAACTAATGTCCTCATTATGTTTATATCATTACAAGCCATGTTTTTTCTATTATTGCACCTAAAGAAAATGAAGAAGGGACATATTATTATTTGTGTCATTGTGTAGAGGCAAAAAAGAAATTGGATCACTTGGTTATTGATGGTGAAGAATTAGAATACCCTATAGGAGTAGTGGTTGTAAATAGCACATGGTTTAGACAATATGCTATGAAGAACCCTAGGTTGTGGTTGTTCAAGGATTGGGAGACACACAGAAAGATTCTTCATTATTCAAACCTCATCATTGCATCAAATGTCCACTTAATCAGATATGGGGGAAGACTGCAAAATAAAACTCTTTGGAAGGTTCGTGAGTTAGACCACGAGGAAATACTTGAGACAATCAAGGGTAGGGAAGACCCAATTGGTTCATTGGACTAAATGGAGATAAAAAATATCATAACATGTCAAATTTATATAGCACTATAAATTGGGTGGATAGTAAATTGCTCATGCATTACCCCGTATGTATAACGGGAAGTTTGTAACATTTAATGACAACCTTTCTCTTCTATTTTTTGGGGCAATACCGGAAGGTTTTCTCTACTCATCTCTTTCCTCCAGTGCTCCTATTGAGATAAGTTGTAAAAAAATTTCTCATTTTTAATAAAAAAAAACTTTATAATAGAAATCTTATAGTTCAGAGATTTTTCATAGCATACATAGCATAATTCATATATTCTTTACATACACTAAGATCCCAGTTTAGCATTAACTTCCACACATAAACCCAAGCCAAAACCAACTTCTAAACAAGCCTACCATAAACACCACGTACAAAAAACCTAAAATCTTCCAACAAAACCTAACCCAGAGCAGTAGGAAACTTGGTAGCAACCTTACTTCCTTCAGAAGAAAGATGCCTAGCCAGCTCTCCAGGAAAAAAAAACTTGATAGCAATCTCAATTTCTCTGTAGGAAAGTGTCACGATCTTGTTATATTTCAGTAGAGAAGCAGCCTCAAGAGTAATCTTATCAAGAATATCAATCATGAAGCTCTCCATGATATCCACGGCAACACTAGATATTCCCTTGGAGGGATGCACTTGTTTCAACACCTTGTATATTAACCTTTTGTAACTTCCTACACTTCTCTTCCTCTTCTTTTTCTTATTCTCTTCCTTTTGAACATCACTTTCTTTTCTTTTATCAGCTTTGGAGAATACTTTACTTCATTCTCTCCTTTCATACCATCTACTTTAAGATCCAAAACCCCCTAGAAACTAGGGTTCACCCAATGTCTTGTCTCCCAACACCATAGAAACTGAACAAAAGTTGATTCACAATCATTTGACCATCCTATGATGGATTCATGCATAAAATACCCCCCTCCAATGGCTAGAATGTCTACTATTGTACCCTTGCACCAATTTCATGACCCTTATCCACCCTTCAAACTCATCAAACTCCTTCTATCCTTGAAATATTTCATGACCCTTATGCACCCTTCAAATTAATCCTCCGCTCTCTGAATTTAGTCCTCTCCCTCTCCGTTGCACTTAGCTTAGCCATCCTTACCTACTCTTTAATAGAGATTCTCAAAAATTTGTATACAAAGGCATCCTACAGGAAAAAATGAAAAGTTTCCCAGAGAATATCCTACAGCTTTTGACCAATTGAGGAAGCAAAAAATAAGTGAACAAGAAATTGGCTACCAGCCATAGAGAAATTACAAGACTTTGAAAAAAATATATTCTTTCTTGATGTTGAACTCATTTGATGTGGCTGTATATGATATGTATGTTGTACTTTACAAAGTGTTTTATGATTATCTAATTTCAACTTATTATATGATGCAGCTGAGTGTCAACACAGTCATTATATATGGTATGTTCTACTTCTTTTTTTTGAGAACTAATGCTTCTAGTGAATCAAAATTTAGTTGTTATAAAGATGAGATGTTAGTGAATGACTTCTTCCTAATACTACTCTTCCACCAGATCCAAATTTTAACCCTTTTGTAGATCTATAGGCTCAATCGCGAGCCCACAGGATTGGCCAAGAGAAAACTATGATTGTATATCAACTGATTACAAAATGTTCATTTGAGGAGAAAATATTGCAATGATCAAGAAGAAAATTGGCTATGGAAAATCTAGTTATGAATTCTATTAAGAATGAAACTATTAAGGAATTGCATGATATATTACTCAACTGTGCAAGGATTATTCTTGATGAACATGGGATTGCAGCTACATCTATTCAATATACATGGGAAGATATAGAAAATCTTCTTAATAGAGATATTAATGTGAGAGAAAAAGACATTTAAGAAGAAAATGGTTATCTGGGTGTCATCCAAGGTATGTCAATTACTTAGGACAAAGAGACAAAGCCCACAGTTAATAGGAAAGAGTGGGAAGAGCTTCTTGGACCCATGATAGAAGTTATAGATAAGGAGGAAGAGCTAGGAAGGGGAAAACAACAAAGGAAAGAAGTAAGATATGCATGTGAGCCTATGTCAAATGATGATGATGAGTACTCACCATCTGCTAGTAGCTCAAGTAGTGATAGAAGCTCTTCAGTGCACATGTAAACTGACACAAATATTTCTATTATAAATGCCTATTCATCAATGGCCTTGCATTTATGGGACTTGGGCATTATCCTTGAAATGTAAGTTCATTTCCACCTTTGGCAAGGCACTCTCACTCCTCATTTTACAACAAAGGGCAACCATCTATGGTGCAAGGTTTTAATTCAGCTAACAAGTGGAGAGCTTCTCAAGGTACTAATCTCTTTCGTAGAGAAGTTCCTGCTTCATCTCAAGGTTCTCGTTTAGGTGACCAAATCCTTCAAGGTCCAGAAATAGACCTATTAATTTCCCAAATTGGTTCATTAGTAGGAAAAGAATTTGGTCGTACACTTCATTCTAGCACCACAAATATTTCTATTAGAAATGCCTATTCATAAATGGTCTTGCATTTACGAGACTTATGCATTATCCTTAAAATGTAAGTTCATTGCCACCTTTGGGAAGGCAGTCTCATTCCTCATTTTATAACAAAGGGCAGCCATCTATGGTCCAAGGTTTTAATTTAGCTGACAAGTGGATAGCTTCTCAAGGTACTGATCTCTTTCATAGAGAAGTTCCCACTTCATCTCAAGGTTCTCGTTTAGGTGACCAAATCCTTCGAGGTCCACAAATAGACCCATTAATTTCCCAAATTGGTTCATTAGTAGGCAAAGAATTTGGTCATGCACTTCATTCTAGCACCACAAATATTTCTATTAGAAATTCCTATTCGTCAATGGCCTTGCATTTACGGGACTTGGGCATTGTCGTTGAAATGTAAGTTCATTGCCACCTTTGGAAAGGCAGTCTCACTCCTCATTTTACAACAAAGGGAAGCCATCTATGGTCAAAGGTTTTAATTCAATTGACAAGTGGAGAGATTCTCAAGGTACTGATCTCTTTCATAAATAAGTTCTTGCTTCATCTCAAGGTTCTCATTTAGGTGACCAACTCCTTCGAGGTCCACAAATAGACCCATTAATTTCCCAAATTGGTTCATTAGCAGGCAAAGAATTTGGTCATGCACTTCATTCTAGCACCACAAATATTTATATTAGAAATTCCTATTCGTCAATGGCCTTACATTTACGGGACTTGGGCATTATCCTTGAAATGTAAGTTCATTGCCACCTTTGGTAAGGCAGTCTCACACCTCATTTTACAACAGATAGACCCATGAATTTCCCAAATTGGTAAAAGGGTAGATGCAATTTTGGAAAGAGTATCCCAATTGAAGAGAAATGGAAATTTTAGTGAGCATGAAGTTATTGTAGATCCAATGGGTGTATCTCCTCCAATGAAAAATATAACTACTTCTAGAGACTTGATTTTAAATGGAGACTGTCTGTTCCCAAACATGCCCCAGTCGAGCAGATGAACCAGATGTTGCTTGAGTAAAGAAGATAGTGGTTTATTAAAGCATCTTCATTATCCAACTTGCTATCAGTTACTACTTTTTGAGTGGCCTTCCAGAAGCTTCTATGTGGGATTTCTGTAATATATAATGTCCTCATGCAAGTACATGCCACACACAGTTGTTTGATCACCGTCGATGACTCTATGCTGAAGTGTCCATCAAGGTCCCTTGAGCATGAAATTAGTGATATTTGTGGGGTCATATCTTAAAGCTCATGTGAGGTAGAATGGATCCATCAATTTCTACGAGATCATGTTGTCATGGCCTACAAAAGCCTGTCTCAATTTTTGGAGATTCAAGTTTGTTTAAAATCGGCAACACATTCTCGGTCGATGTCAAAACTCACAGTGTTCCTCAGCTGAAATGACCAACTTTGAGTAGCTTTCCAATCATCGATCGTAGCATCGAACCATTTGTGCCAACAACTTTGAATGGCTAGGTAAACACTATTGGCAACCTTGTTTGCCACGCACAGTCATTCGATCGCCACCGACGACTCTGTGCTGAAGTGTCTTTGAAGGTCCCTTAAGCATGGAGTCATAGATATTTGTAGGGTCATAGCTTGGAGATCATGAAAGGTAGCATGGATCCATCAGTTTCTATGGGATTTTGTTGTTGGGGCCTACAAAAGCCTATCTTATTTTTTGGAGATTCAAGTTCATTTAAAATTGACAACACATTCTCGGTCGATGTCAGAACTCACAGTGTTCCTCAGCTGAAATGACCAAAGTTTTGTATCTTTCCAACTATCAATCGTAGCATCGAACCATCTATTCCAACAGCTCTGAATGGCCAGGTAAATGCTAGTGGCAACCTCATTCACCATGCATAGTTGTTTGATCCCCGCCGATGACTCCATGCTGAAGTATCCCTCAAGGTCCCTTAAGCATGAAATCAATGATCTTTGAAGGGTCATATCTCAGAGCTCATGCGAGGTCACATGGATCCATCAGTTGCTATAGGACTGTGTTGCCAGGGCCTACAAGAGCCTGTCTCAATTTTTAGAGATTCAAGTTCATTTAAAATCGGCAATACATTCTCGGTCGATGTTAGAAATCACAGTGTTCCTCAGCTAAAATGGCCAACATTGCATATCTTTCCAACTATCAATCATAGCATCAAATCATTTGTTCCAACAGCTCCGAATGGCTGGGTAAATGCTAGTGGCCACCTCATTCACCACACACAGTTGTTCGATCACCGCCGACGACTCCATGTTGAAGTGTCCCTCAAGGTCCCTTAAGCATGAAATAAAAGATCTTTGTGGGGTCATATCTCATAGCTCATATGAGGTAGCATGGATCCATCAGTTCCTATAGGACCATGTTACTAGGACCTACAAAAGCCTAACTCAATTTTTGGAGATTCAAGTTCATTTAAAATTGGCAACACATTCTTGGTCTATGTCAAAACTTAGTGTTCCTCAGCTGAAACGACCAACGTTGCATATCTTTCCAACCGTTGATCATAGCATCGAACCATCTATTCCAAAAACTCTGAATGGCTAGGTAAACACATGTGGAAACCTTGTTCACCATGCACATTCATTCAATCCCCACCGACGACTCTATGCTGAAGTGTCCCAAAAGGTCCATTAAGCATGGAATCAATGATCTTTGCGGGGTCGTATCTCAAAGCTCGTGTGAGGTAGCATGGATCCATCAGTTGCTACGGGATCGTGTTGCCGAGGCCTACAAAAATTTGTCTTAGTTTTTGGAGATTGAACTTCATTTAAAATTGGCAACACATTATCGGTCGATGTCAGAACTCACAGTGTTCCTTAGCTAAAATGACCAACATTATGTATCTTTCCAATCATCGATCATAGCATCAAACCGTCAGTTCCAATAGCTCTGAATGGTTGAGTAAACACTAGTGGCAACCTCATTCACCATGCATAGTCATTCGATCACCGCCGATGACTCCGTGCTGAAGTGTCCCTCAAGGTCCCTTAAGCATAGAATCTACAATCTTTGTAGGGTTGTATCTCAGAGCTCATGCAAGGTAGCATGGATCAGTCAGTTGCTACAGGACCATGTTGTCGGGGCCTATAAAAGCCTATCTTGATTTTTGGAGATTCAAGTTTGTTTAAAATTGGCAACACATTCTTGGTCGATGTCAGAATTCATAGTGTTCCTTAGCTAAAACAACCAACATTGTGTATCTTTCCAACTATCGATCATAGCATCAAACCGTCTATTCCAACAGTTTTAAATGGCTGGGTAAATGCTAGTGGCAACCTCATTCACCACGCACAGTCATTCGATCCCCACTGACGACTCCGTGCTGGAGTGTCCCTCAAGGTCCCTTAAGCATGGAATCGACAATCTTTACAGGGTTGTATCTCAAAGCTCATGTGAGGTAGCATGGATTTGTCAGTTGTTACGAGACCGTGTTGTTAGGGCCTACAAAAGCCTATCTCAATTTTTGGAGATTCAACTTTGTTTAAAATCAACAACACATTCTCGTTCGGTGTCAGAACTTAAAGTGTTCCTCAGCTGAAATGGATAACATTGTGTATCTTTCCAACCTGCGATCATAGCATCAAACCATCTATTCCAACAACTCCAGATGGTCAGGTAAATGCTAGTGGCAACCTCATTCACCAAGCATAGTCATTCGATCCCCGCTGACGACTCTGTGATGAAGTGTCCCTCAAGGTCCCTTAAGCATGGAATCAATGATCTTTGTGGGGTCGTATCTTGGAGCTCGTGAGAGGTAGCATGGATCCATTAGTTTCTATGGGACCATGTTGTCAGGGCCTACAAAATATTATCTCAATTTTTGGAGATTCAACTTCATGTAAAATTGGCAACACATTCTCGGTCGATGTCAGAACTTGAAGTGTTCCTCAGCTGAAACGGCCAATGTTGTGTATCTTTCCAACCATCAGTCATAGCATCAAACCATCTATTCCAATAGCTCCAGATGGTCAAGCAAATGCTAGTGGAAACCTCATTCACCACACATAGTCATTCGATGCCCACTAAGGACTCCGTGCTGAAGTGTCCCTCAAGGTCCCTTAAGCATGGAATCAATGATCTTTGTGGGGTCGTATCTCAGAGCTCAAGTGAGGTAGCATGGATTTGTTAGTTGCTACATGACCATATTGTTGGGGCCTACAAAAGCATGTCTCAATTTTTGGAGATTCAACTTCATTTAAATTTGGAAACACATTCTCGGTTGGTGTCAGAACTTAAAGTGTTCCTCAGTTCAAATGGCCAACATTGCATATCTTTCCAACTATCGGTCATAGCATCAATCTGTTTGTTCCAACAGCTCCGGATGGCTAGGTAAATGCTAGTGGAAACCTCATTCACCATGCACATTCATTCGATCCCCACCAACAACTCGAGGCTAAAGTCTCCCTCAAGGTCTCTTAAGCATGAAATCCATGATCTTTGCGGGGTCATATCTCGGAGCTCGTGTGAGGTAGAATCGATCTGTCAGTTGCTATGGGACTGTGTTGCTGGGGCCTACAAAATTTTGTCTCAATTTTTAGAGATTCAACTTCATTTAAATTTGGCAACACATTCTCGATCAATGTCAAAACTCAAAGTGTTCTTCAGTTCAAATGGCCAATGTTGTGTATCTTTCAAATCGTCAGTCGTAGCATCGAACTGCTAGTTCCAATAGCTCTAAATGGTCAGGTAAATGCTAGTGGCAACCTCATTTGGAACACATAGTCATTTGAACCCTGCCAATGACTTCGTGCTAAAGTGTCCCTCAAGGTCTCTTAAGCATGAAATCAATGATCTTTGCGGGGTCATATCTTAGAGCTCGTGCAAGGTAGAATCGATCCATTAGGTGCTACGAGACCATGTTGCTAGGGCCTACAAAAGCCTATCTCAATTTTCAGAGATTCAACTTCATTTAAATTTGGCAACACATTCTCGGTCAGTGTCAGAACTCAAAGTGTTCCTCAGTTCAAATGGTCAACATTGCGTATCTTTCAAACCATCGGTCATAGCATCGAACTGTCAGTTCCAACAGCTCCAAATGGTCGAGTAAATGCTAGTGGCAACCTTGTTCAGTACCCACAGTCATTCAAACCCCACAGATGACTCTATGCTGAAGTGTCCCTCAAGATCTCTTAAGCATGAAATCAACGATCTTTGTGGGGTCATATCTCGGAGCTTGTGCAAGGTAGAATCAATCTGTCAGGTGCTACGAGACCGTGTTACCGAGGCCTACAAAATCTTATCTCAATTTTTAGACATTCAACTTCATTTAAATCTAGCAACACATTCTCGGTCGATGTCAGAACTCAAAGTGTTCCTCAGTTCAAACGGCCAACGTTGCTTATCTTTCAAACCATCGGTCATAGCATCAAACCGTCAGTTCCAAAAGCTCTAAATGGTCTGGTAAATGCTAGTGGAAACCTCGTTCGGCACCCATAGTTGTTCAAACCCCACTGATGACTCTGGGATGAAGTGTATCTCAAGGTCTCTTAAGCATGAAATCAACAATATTTGTGGGGTCATATCTCAGAGCTCATGCGAGGTAGAATCAATCCATTAGGTGCTATGAGATTGTGTTGTCGGGGCCTACAAAAGCCTATCTCAATTTTTAGAGATTCAAGTTTGTTTAAATTTGACAACATATTCTCGGTCAGTGTCAGAACTCAAAGTGTTCCTTAGTTCAAACGGCCAATGTTGTGTATCTTTCCAACCGTCAATCGTAGCATTGAACCATCTATTCCAATAGCTCCGGATGGTTAGGTAAATGCTAGTGGAAACCTCATTCAGCATGCATAGTCATTCAAACCCCGTCGATGACTCTGGGCTGAAGTGTCACTCAAGGTCTCTTAAGCATGAAATCAATGATCTTTGCGGGGTCATATCTCGGTGCTTGTGTGAGGTAGAATTGATCCATCAAGTGCTACGAGACCATGTTACCAGGGCCTACAAAAGCTTGTTTCAGTTTTTAGAGATTCAAGTTTGTTTAAATTCAGAAACACGTTCTCGGTCAATGTCAGAACTCAAAGTGTTCCTCAATTCAAATGGCCAACGTTGTGTATCTTTCAAACCATCACTCGTAGTATCGAACCGTCAGTTCCAACAACTCTGAATGGTTGAGTAAATGCTAGGGGCAACCTCATTTGGCACGCATAGTAGTTTGAACCCCACCAATGACTCTAGGCTGAAGTGTTCCTCAAGGTCTCTTAAGCATGAAATAAGTGATCTTTGTGGGGTCATATTTCAGAGATCGTGTGAGGTAGAATCAATCCGTTAGGTGCTATGGGACCATATTGCTAGGGCCTATAGAAGACTATCTCAATTTTCAGAGATTCAAGTTTCTTTAAATTTGGCAACACATTCTCGATCGATGTCAGAACTCAAAGTGTTCCTTAGTTCAAACGACCAACGTTGCGTATCTTTCAAACCGTCAGTCATAGTATTGAACCATTAGTTCCAATAGCTCCGAATGGTCTGGTAAATGCTAGGGGAAACCTTGTTCGACATGCATAGTAGTTTGAACCCCGCTGATGACTTCGGGCCAAAGTGTCCCTCAAGGTCTCTTAAGCATGAAATCAATGATCTTTGTGAGGTCATATCGATCTGTTAGGTGCTACGGGACCATGTTATCGGGGCCTACAAAAGCTTGTCTCAATTTTCAAAGATTCAAGTTTTTAAAAATTCGGCAACATATTCTCAGTCGATGTCAAAACTCAAAGTGTTCCTTAGTTCAAATGGCCAATGTTGTGTATCTTTCAAACCATCGGTCGTAGTATCGAAATATCAGTTCCAACAGCTCCGAATGGTCAGGTAAATGCTAGGGATAACCTCATTCGGCACGCATAGTAGTTTGAACCCCGACCATGACTATGGGCTGAAGTGTCCCTCAAGGTCCCAAATGCATGAAATCAATGATCTTTGTGGGGTCATATCTCGAAGCTCGTGTGAGGTAGAATCAATCTGTTAGGTGCTATGGGATCGTGTTGTCGGGGCCTACAAAAGAATGTCTCAATTTTTAGTGATTCAAGTTTGTTAATATTTGGAAACACATTCTTAGTCGATGTCAAAACTCATAGTGTTCCTTAGTTCAAATGATCAACATTGCATATCTTTCCAACCGTCATTCGTAGCATTGAACCATCTATTCCAACAGCTCCGAATGACTGAGTAAATGCTAGGGGCAACCTCATTCGACATGCATAGTAGTTCAAACTCTGCCAATGACTCTACACCGAAATGTCCCTCAAGGTCTCTTAAGCCTGAAATCAGTGATCTTTGTGGGGTCATATCTCAGAGCTCGTGTAAGGTAGCATGGATCCATTAGGTGCTATGAGACCTTGTTGCTGGGGCCTACAAAATCTTGTCTCATTTTTCAAAGATTCAAGTTCATTTATATTTGGAAACACATTCTTGATCAATTTCAGAACTCAGAGTGTTCCTCAGTTCAAATTGCCAACATTGTGTATCTTTCCAACCGTCAGTCGTAGCATCGAATTATTTGTTCCAAAAAATTTGAATGGTTGGATAAATGCTACTGACAACCTTTTTTGGCACACACAGTTGTTCGAACGACACCGACGACTGCGGGGTGAGCTGTAGGATGAGTGCAAATATGTATTGTAATGTTTGTCATTAATAATTAGTCAGTTAGGGGACAATTAGAAGTTATTTTGTAAAAGCATAAGTTTGCACATCCACATCTGCCATAGTAATCTTATTAATAAAAGAACTCTTGCTAACATTAGGGTACCCCAAGAATCCTTATATTATATTTATACATTTATGCATTCATTTCATTACTTTTGTTATTATTACAGTTAAGGAATTGACTCTTATTAAGGACAGTGACTCACATTTGTAGCACCATCAACAAGTTAAACATACATCGATAAACATACAAGCATAACTATAAGGCATGAGAAATTTACAAAGCAAAGACATGAACATAAACATAAATTAGTATACATCAATACACCAAACACATGAATTGCATACCTAAAACATAAAAAATATATATTCATAGGGCATGAATGTTAGGAATGAATGCTGGATGTTTGTAGTCATTCTGTAGTAGTTGTTGTTGCAATCATGACTATGATTGTCATTGATGTCAACATAGTGATCTTCTGGAGACTAGCAGAGAAGCAGATAGTGTTTTGATTAGCACATGTGGGATATTGTAGTTGGAGCTATGCGATGTTGAGTTTATACTCTTTGATATGTTATATGTCTATGGTTAAGAGCGCAGATAGTAATTCATTGATTCATGAAAGTTATGAGCATTTTGGTAAAAGTAGTATTCAGGCAGTGTTCCTGAGTAGCGGTTTGTGGAAATCGGATGATATCTCCTAATCGGGATGGAATCTAGTTTTGTGTAGTTAAAGGAAAGTTTGAGACACATTGATGGTGATGTGGTTCATAGTGAAAACTTTGAGGTCACATGAGTGAGAGATATTGCATTTGGAAGCCGACAGTTTTTGTGTAATTTTGATGTAGCGTATGGAAACTTTTATTTTGTAATTGTGTGCCGACTCATTTGTAATTATTTGAGTGTGGTATAAAGAAAGGAATGTTTTTCCTTATTTTATGTGGTTGAAATGTGAAAGAAGTGTGAGCATGGTTTGGTTGCATGCGAATGTAAGCATGAAGTGAAGAAAAGAGCCTAAGAGATTGTGAAAGTGAAATTGTGAAGGAAGACATGCGGAGTACAAAGATCTAGAATTGAGATCTGGTGTAGCAGTGAGTGTGGTTTGGTACAGTAAGGAGGTAACATATTTCATATTATTCTACTGAATAATATCAAGGTTATTTGGACAGTGTGTTTAGTGATCTTACCCTAAAGCTGTTTGGGCAGTGGGTCCTTCTGTCTTCCATAACTCTTAACAGGGTTAGAATCTTTTAACAGGGATTCAAAATCTCCTAATAGGGATTTATATGTACTGAATATATTTCATAAGACTCCTAATAGATTCCATCCTCTCACAAGGAATATTCATATTAGTGCATCTTTTGTGGGCATCATTCCCACTGGGGTTTACTCTTTGATCAAGAGGTTCCCTAGTCAACATATCTTGTGTTATTGTGTCATTGTGTATGAATATCTTTGTATGGTTAGTAATTGCATTGCTTACATGGTTAAATGCTATTGAAGATGTTAAAATTTATAATTATCTGATAACTGATTCACCCCCCCCCCTCTCAGTTATCTTGGTGGACTTTAATTTCTAACAATTGGTATCAGAGCGACAGGTCCTTGAAAGGAAAGTTTAATAGCTTAAGGAGATCCATGGTGAATTTTAGGAAAGAAATCCCTAAGTTTGCTGGAGTAAATTTTGACAGTTGGAAGGAAAAGATGAAGAGACATCTATTGTTTTTAGGACCAGGCTATTGGTTGATTACAAAGAATGAAAGGACTATAATTGAAGAAGACAGTCTTGAAACAAGTTCTAAAGATGAGGTAAATCTATTCATGTGTAACATACTTGCAAGAGAAGCACTCTTGACAGCACTTCCAAAGAATGAATACAATCAGGTAAAATGTTTTAAGAAATCTAATGAAATTTGGAAAGCTTTACACTCTACTTTTAAAGGTGATGAACATGAAAAAAGAGCTAGATTACATAATTGGATATGTGCATTTGATGATATTAGAATAATGGAAGATGAATCTGTTAGAAGCTATATTGGTAGAATGTCAGAAATTATTGCAGGGATAAAATCTTGTAGAGGATCAAAGACAAAGAATGAAGTAATATGGAAAATTCTGAGGACATTGACTCCTGTATTTAAGAAAACAACATAGATGATTGAACAAGTTATACCTTGTACTAAAAACTTTACAAGAGAGACTCTTCTTGGAAGATTGGAAGCAGCAGAGATGAATCTAAGGTTATTAGGAGACTTACCTAGAATGGAGATAGCATTTAGTGCTCTTAGTATTCATCCTACTTTGTCAAGAAGTACCAGTGTGAGTGGAGATTATGCTAGCAACAGCAGATCTAGAAATGAAGAAGATAAGAAGATTGAAGAAGGTATTGCCTTGCTTGTGAAAAGAGAACCAGACGGTAAGAAAAAATTTAAATGTTGGACTTGTCAAGAATATGGTCATTTTGCATCTAAATGTCCTAAGAGAGTTAAGAAGTACATAAATAATTTTAAGCCTAGAATATCTAAGGAATGTTATTATGCTAATGACGAAGATATTGAAGCTAGTATAGAAAGAACTTTGAGTGAAAGTGATACTGAGAATAATGATGAAATAGGATTTTTAGCAATTAAAGAAGAAAATTCTGAATCTAATGTTAAAGAAGAAAAAGCATTAGTTTCCCAAGTTGAAAAGAAAGCTGATTGGATTATAGACAATGGTTGTTCACATCATATGACTGGAGATATGAAGAAGTTCATAAAATTTAATAATTATGATGGAGGAGTTGTTAGAGTTGGTAACAATGCATCTTGTTTGATTAAAGGTATAAGATCTATTACTCTTGATGGAAAGACTAATACTGATGATATTTACTTTGTTGATGGATTGAAACATAATCTTTTGAGTGTTGGACAGTTAGTGGATAAGGGATATCAAGTTTGGTTTACTGAGAAAACTTGTGTGATAAAGGATAAAGATGAAAATTTAATTGGAACTGGATCTAGAACCAGAGGTAATGTATTTCAGTTGAATCCTACTGAGATGACATGCTTGATTACTAAAATTGAAGACAGTTGGTTATGGCATAGAAGGTTTTGTCATATAAACTTTGATAACATTGTGAAAGTGAGTACTACACTTGCAATAAGGGATTTTCCTAAAATTATGAAGCCTACTAACATGATTTGCAAAGAATGTGTGATGGCTAAGCATAAGAGAAGTTCATTTCCTAGTAAGAAGTTCACATCGGCAGAGAAGTTGGAGATTATTCATATAGACTTGAGTGGTCCTACCAGGACTAGAGGATTATATGGAGAAAGGTATTTTATAATTCTTGTTGATGATTTTACAAGAATGATGTGGATTACATTTCTAAAAGAAAAATCTGAAGCATTTGATAAGTTTAAGATCATTAAGAATAAAGTTGAGAATAAATCTGGAATGAAGATTAAATGTTTGAGATCTGATAGAGGTGGAGAATTTACTTCTAGAGAGTTTAACACTTTTTGTGAAGTGAATGGTAGTAAGAGATAGTTTTCAGCCCCTAGAACACCTAAAAAAAATGGTATTGCAGAAAGAAGAAATAGGTCAGTGACTGAAGAAGCAAGAGCTATGTTATTTTAGAATGACTTGGCGAAGACATTTTGGAGAGAAGCAATGAATACAACAGTATATACAATAAACGGAGTACAAATCAGAGCAGCCACAGATAAGACACCTTATGAATTATGGTTTGGACATGCACCCTCAGTTAAGTATTTTAGAATTTTTGGAAGCAAATTTTATATAAAGAGAGATGATGATATTGGAAAGTTTGATCCTAGAAGTGATGAAGGTATTTTTCTAGGATATTCTTTGAAGAGAAAAGCATATAGATGTTACAATAAGAGAACTAAAACTATTGTTGAGAGCAAAAATGTTAAAGTTGATGAGAAGTTTAAAATTCAAGAAAGAATGCTTGATTATGAATCTGATGAAGAAGCTAATCCTTAGCCTAACATTGAAACTGCTGAATTATTCTATGAGACTGAAAGTGAATTGTTGAATGAGAATCATACTGCAAAAGAAACCAGAGAATAATCTAAAGAAGAATCTATAGTTGAAACAAGATCTGTGACTATGACACCGAACATGTATCTATCTAGACATCATCTTGTTGAAGAAGTTATTGGAAGTTTGGACAGAGGAGTTATGACTAGAAATAAGGTACATTTATGTTTGATTTCTCAAATTCAACCTAAATCTACTAATGAAGCTGTGAAGATGAACATTGGATTAATGCTATGAAAGAAGAACTAGATCAAATTGAAAAGAACAAGACATGGGAATTGGTTCCTAGACCTAAAGACAAGAATGTGATTGGAACTAAATGGGTATTCAAAAACAAGATGAATGAACAAGGAGAAGTAGTAAGAAACAAAGCAAGATTAGTATATAAGGGATACTTGCAGCAAGAAAGAATTGACTATGAATAAACCTTTGCACCAGTAGCAAGACTTGAAGCAGTGAGAATGTTTTTGGCTTATGCAGCTTTTAAGAAATTCAAAGTGTATCAGATGGATGTGAAGTCCACATTTCTGAATGGTGAATTGGAAGAAGTCTACATTGAGCAGCTTGAAGGTTTTCCTTTGACTCAAGAAGGAGATATGGTATGTAAACTAAAGAAAGCATTATATGGACTAAAGCAAGCACCTAGAACTTGGTATGCTAGATTGGATAAGTATTTGTTGAAATTGGGATTTACTAAAGGAACAACAAATAGTAATTTGTACACAAAAGAAATTGAAAATGGATTGTTAGTTATAGTTATTTTTGTTGATGACATTATCTTTGGAGGAGAAGATGAAGCTAGTGACAAATTTGTTGATGAAATGAAGATTGAATTTGAAATGAGCATGATTTGTGAGATGAAATAATTTTTGAGATTATAGATAACAAAGAACAATGATGGTATCTTTGTTAGCCAGACAAAATACTTGAATGATTTTCTGAAAAGATTTGGAATGGAGAATTGTAAACCAGTTGGAAAACCTATGGTTATAGGACACAAACTATCAAGCAAAGATGAAATAGCAGGAATTGAGCAGAAGAAATATAGATCCATGATTGGAGGATTGTAGTACTTAACACACACTAGACCGGATATACAACATTTAGTTGGAATGGTAGCAAGATTTCAAGCTGAACCTAGAGAGTCACATTATGCAGTAGTAAAGAGGATATTGCAATATTTAAGAGGCACAATGGAGTATGGATTGTGGTATGAAAAATTTGATGATTTCACCTTATATGCATATACAAATGCTAATTGGGGAGGTAGTGTTGATGATAAGAAAAGAACCAGTGGTGGAGCCTTTTTTCTTGGAGGAAGATTGGTTTCTTGGTTGAGCAAGAAGCAAAATTATATTTCATAGAGTATAGCAGAACTAGAATATGTAGAAGTAGAAAAAAATTGCAACCAGATAATTTGGATGAAGAAAATGCTAAAGGATATTGGAATTAAGTTTTTTGAGCCTGTTGTCATACATTGTGACAACACCAGCACAGTCACTATGTCTAAAAATCCTATATTGCATTCTAAAACTAAGCATATAGAGATCAAGTATCATGTTGTAAGAGAGAAAGTTGTTGAGAAAGAAGTCAGACTAGAGTACATAAGCACAAAGGAATAGATAGCAGACATATTTACAAAGCCTTTGCCTAAGGATACATTTGAGTATCTGAGAGGTATGCTTGGGGTTATGCCCCAACCTACTTTTGAGTAATGATGCAATTGATTGCATCTGTCCTGTGGTATATGAGCCCTATCTTTTTTTGGATTGGATGTTGGTACTTCCTCTATGGTGGAGTATGTGTATCTGAGCTGAGTCATGAGGACTCTTGTGAATGTATTTTCTAAACAGTGTCTTTTGACATTGAGTTGTTGTTGACATAGTGATGAAATTTCTATCATTGATGTCAATGGGGGAGAAGTATACATGAAAAATAATATAGAACATCTATTGGAGGGAACTGAATAGGATAACAAAGAAAGATTTGATTGATGAAGCGGATTTGAAGAATTTTCAGAGCATTAGTGCAATAGTGTTGCAGTATTGGATTTTTGGAACATTGGATGTTTTTCATCTATGTTGCCATCAATGCCAATGGGGAAGATTTTTAGGAATGAATGATGGATGTTGGTAGTCATTCTGTAGTAGTTGTTGTTGCATTCATGACTATGATCGTCATTGATGTCAACACAGTGGTCTTCTGGAGACTAGCAGAGAAGCAGATAGTGTTTTGATTAGCGCACATGGGATATTGCAATTGGAGCTATGCGATGTTGAGTTATACTCTTTGATATGTTATATGTCTATGGTTAAAAGCACATATAGTAATTCATTGATTCATGAAAGTTATGAGCATTTTGGTAAAAGCAGTATTCAAGCAATGTTCTTGAGTAGCGGTTTGTAGAAATTGGATGATATCTCCTAATCGGGATGGAATCTAGTTTTGCGTAGTTAAAGGGAAGTTTGAGACACATTGATGGTGATGTGGTTCATAGCATAAACTTTTAGGTCACATGAGTGAAGAGATATTGCATTTGGAAGCTGACAGTTTTTGTGTAATTTTGATGTAGCGTATGGAAACTTTTATTTTGTAATTGTGTGCTGACTCATTTGTAATTATTTGAGTGTGGTATAAAGAAAGGAATATTTTTCCTTATTTTATGTAGTTGAAATGTGAAAGAAGTGTGAGCATGGTTTGGTTGCATGCGAATGTAAGCATGAAGTGAAGAAAAGAGCCTAAGAGATTGTGAAAGTGAAATTGTGAAGGAAGACATGCGAAGTACAAAGATCTGGAATTGAGATTTGGTGTACCAGTGAGTTCGGTTTGGTACAATAAGGAGGTAACATATTTTATATTATTGTTTTGAATAATATCAAGGTTATTTGGATAGTATGTTCAGTGATCTTACTCTGAAGCTGTTTGGGCAGTGGGTCCTTCTGTCTTCCATAACTCTTAACAAGGTTAGAATCTTTTAACAGGGATTCAAAATCTCCTAACAGGGATTTATATGTATTGAATGTATTTCATAAGACTCCTAACAAAGTCCATCCTCTCACAAGGAATATTCATATTAGTGCATCTTTTGTGGGCATCATTCCCACCGGGGTTAACTCTTTGATCAAGAGGTTCCCTAGTCAACATATCTTGTGTTATTGTTTCATTGTGTATGAATATCTTTGTATGGTTAGTAATTGCATTGCTTACATGGTTAAATTCTATTGAAGATGTTAAAAGTTATAATTATCTAATAACTGATTCACCCCCCCCCCCTCTCTCAGTTATCTTGGTGGGCTTTACTTTCTAACAATGAAGTCAAATATATATGTCCAATAATGTCATATATTGAATATATTCAATATAGTAAAACTGGCTTCCTCAAAGCCAAATGGATGTACAATGTATCACTGATACAATATACAAAAAATATGTCCACTAATGCCATATTGGCATACAATCCATATCCCTAATCTAGTCCTTTCCCACTAGGGGAAGAAAACAAATCCCGAGCTATCTTTGATCGTCATGTCGATGGAGATGTAGTGGATGCCATAGTCTTCTGAGTGTGCTCACTCATCCTCCTATCTAAACTCTTCTGTAGCTCGACCTAATAAAAAATAAATTAGATAGAGATAACTAATATACATCAAAATTGAATTATACAATGACATAAAATTGAATATTATCATAAGTCCCTACAACAATGATCAAAATAATAATTAAAATACATACATGGATATCATTATAAAATTCAATACAAACTATTATAATAACAATTAAAGTTAAGTGATCTCTTTCATACCTCAGTCAGTGCTTCAGAACTAGCTACTGCTGTAGCTACTCCATGATCCAAAGTATCACAGACAAAAGGAGGAGTCTCTAATGTCAAAATCTGAAAATGAAACAAAAAAAGTAAATTATGCAGTTATCAAGATTACATATATTTTTTACAACCCTAATAATGACTAAATGATACCTCTGTGATGGTTCCACCGCGTCCTCCGGTGTGCGGAGTCAAAGTCAAAGCTCCAACATTCAACTAGTGCACATGTACATGGAAAATTATAAGATAACCATTCATATAACAACGTACTACTGACATGTTAATTATAATGCATTATTACATGAATACCCGTGGACTCAATGGTGACCTCAAAAACCCAAGTGAAAGAATGTAATCATCGTGCCTCTGGATTTTGATCATAATTTGTCTAGTAATTTAGTCATTCATTCATTAATTAAATATGATCAAGTAAACCTAATTAATATGCAAATAAAGATACCTCAAGGAAAGTTGCATGATGCCCTTCGCTCTCTATTGTTAGGATACAATTATTCATATAATTACATAATACTCAAATATGTTAATTAAATGTTTTATTTGATACATACTTGTGGAATTGACGATGATGTGTAAAAGGGGACATTAGGATGATTACCACTTCCACTACCACCACCACCGCCACTGACACTCTTGCCCTGAATTTACATCATAAATAATAGATATTGTTAGGGATTTTTTTTGTAGGATCAAACTTGGCAAATTATGGGCTTGATTCTTAGTTTACAAGGACTCCAAGCTTGCAAGAAAAGCCTAATTGATGAGGATTGGATAAGATCCTCCTTTTGCTTTGAGCTCCATAGGACTTAGACAGGTATTGCCTATAAACAGGTTACTATATTTCAAGTAAGCTTTTGATTAGTGGATAAGGTCTTCACTGCTATGCTATTTAGGATTTAGATCACTTCAACAAAATATCACTCCGTAGACAGCTGAGAATCTCCTGATACAAAGTATTACAAAAGAAACTACAAATATAACAACATACACAAATGGATAAGGATATGAATCCTTCTTCTTTTTATGAGTACAACTCGAGGAAGGTTAACCTCTGATTCTTTCTTTAAGGAATCACCAAATGTGAACTGGATCACTTGGATGCAGTCCTTTCACAATGTGCATAAACTTAAAAACTGAAATGAAATGGTAATGATTATTTAGTGTTTGAAGATAGAAACATAACAACTCAACAAACATCTAGCCAATGCCTATTCCATTGGGAAAATAGTTACTATATGTAAATCTATAGGAGGAGATCAAAACAAATACAGTGAAATGCCTTGCAAATTACTTGTAGTTTAAATAGAGTGCCTTACAAACCATTCTATCACTCCTATATTGTTATCATCAAAATCCTGATAATCATGTTCACTCTCTGAGAATATTCATGAAAATTTAATTCTTTCCTTGAAAGAAACTCATAAATAATCAGACAAGCTACCTTGCAACTGGTATGCTTTACATGCCTGACAAATAAAAACATACAAGAGTATAACATAAAAATGAGAAGACAACAACATAATTTGAGAGAAACTGCAATGTATTTCTTTGACCATAATCCTATTTCAATACACATAGAATTTTAAAGTTCAGGGACCTAGAAATAGGAAAGAAAAATCTTCTCTATAGGAAAGATATTCAATATTAATCCTTCAGAGACATGCTCAGAACCAAGCAATCATAGGAACCTTCCAAGAATAGGAAGAAGGAACCCTTACAACTGAGAAGAGAAGAGAATAAAAAGAAGAAGAAGAAACCCTAAAATCTGTACTTGACCAACTCCTATCCATTCTACAATCTAATCTCATTTACTCTTTTCTCTTCTCTGAAAATCTGATCTTCTCAGGCATCTTCAAAATCTGATAAATTTGTCCTTTTCTGCATAAAATCTACTCATCTACTAAAAATTTGATTAATTTGTCCTTTGTTCCTCCCTAAAATTTAATCCTTTGTACCCTCCTTTCCTATCACCATTGAAAATCTGAATCATTCCCTCTGCCGGATTTGCAAAATCAATCAATTTTGGAAGAATAAAAAATCTGCACAAAATCTAGTCACCGGTTAAAAGCCTTTACTACTCTTAGCAACTTGATCTAATCTAATTCTAACTACCATTGTTGCATCTATCATCTTTTGGCATTTCCCAAAACATATTATACTGCCATATTTTGATAAAAAAATGAATCTCCCAGACATTTTCCCGTGAGCAGCTCTGTCATTAAAAAATTTTGAAATTTATCCAAAGTGCGAACTTTATAAATTTTTAAATCTTTTATAACTTTAAAATTTGCACATGCCACCAGAACTTGCCACTTGCAATCTTCTCATTGGATAATCGGACAAACTCACCTTTAACCTCAGTCCATCTGGAGATCTGGAGACTACATGAATCTCTAAGTCTCAGAAGCATTTCCTTAACCATGGTTTCATTTAGAGACTTGGAGAAATCCCTTTAGTCTCTAGATTTCTAAATAGTCATTTAAAGATTTGGAGACTAGTCTCCAAATCTCATAATGATTTCCTCTCTTCATGTTTCTTTATGAGATTTGGAGACTTCTTTTAGTCTCTAGATCTCTGAATAATTATCTGGAGATTTGGAGACTAAGTCTCCAAATCTCAGAATAATTATCTAGAGATTTGGGGACTTGGAGATTTGGAGACTAAGTCTCCAAATCTCAGAATAATTATCTAGAGATCTGGAGACTTGGAGATTTGGAGACTAAGTCTCCAAATCTCAGAATGAGCTTTTCCCTTTGTGAGACTTAGAGACCTCTTGACAAGTGTCCCCTTTTCTGCAAAATTTCTTCTGGGCCAGCTGGCATGGAAACTAAGGTGGACATACAAGCCTAGGCAAGCATAGCTTCTAGAACTTTGATTTACTTCATATGTTTGGAGAGTTAAATATAAACATTATATTTTCACAATCTGGGGCGAATGTGAGATAAAAGCTATGAAAATTTTCTGGGCAGTTTTGAAAGTTCTTCACTCAGATGACTGTATCTCACGAACCCAAATGAATTTTTGAAATCACTTCAGTGAGAGTCTTGAGAACTATATTTGTGACAACATATCCTAAAATGAGCTCGATCCAACGATTTAATAAAAAGTTATGCCCCTCGCAATATGAATATGTTTTTCTATCTTCTACAAATCCGTGAATGCACAAAATCCATTGATTCAAAAAATTTATTCTGTGGGATCCCATGGTATTTGGTTCTAAACTTTGTGAAAGATTATCCTTCCTATATCAGCCTAGGATCCTTTATTTATCTTCCACATTTGCATTAATTTTCCAACCATTCAACCAGACATACACTTGCCTTTAGAAAATTATGAATTGGTCACTCCAAATTTGAGCCAAATTTGAGAGTACCAATAGTGGCTCTGACTGTGGATGCATGCCCCATACGGGCATGCAGAGAACCTTCAGAATCTTATGGTAGAAGCAGACCACTCACAAAATCAAATCAGACTTTCCACTTTTTAACAACATCTCAAAACTCTGAACCGGGAGCCTATCTCTTCAAAAATTGGAAACCCTTTATTGAAAGCAAGGACAACACACAACTGAAGGGAAATAAAGCAACTGTACAAACATGAAGCTTATTTAAAAAGGCCCAAAGCCCCAAAACTAAAATCAATCTTTACCTCTGTCAAATAGATGATTCTCATCTCCGTGAACCAAAGGTAAACTGAAATTATTGCTTCCATGTGTTTGATAAAAAACACTGCCATTCACCTTTAACACATCAAACAAAAAACAATCAGCAAACTCACCATCACTTGGTAAAACAAAGTCACTGAAATACTATGAATGTTGATCATTATGTGATATCAAAACATCACACCCTTGACCATTTCTGACAAGCTGAAAAAGAAAACATTCTAGCTCACTCTCAAAGCTGAAAACATCCAAATTTTGAACATTAGTTTGCACCATAGGAAAAGCTTCTTTTATATCAGTTTGCAAACTAAAATAGAATGCTCCTAAACAAAATTCTGACTACAAAGAATCAGGAACGTCATCTGAATCTTCTTCAATACCTTCCTGCAAAGTATTAGCATGATACAAATCCAAAGCTTGTTGGTGGGTGGGAGGGAAAACATCAAAGCATTCATTGTAATCATATGAACCTTGAGCAAATGAAAAATCTTCCTTTAATGGTTTGATGGAAGACTCAGAATCAAAACAAGATTCAAAATTCACACTACTATCCTAGTCAGGCCTTAACATTATGTCTGGAATCTCCACATCTATTGAATCTGGAACAACACTAATTACCTCAAAATGTGACATATCATACTTAATCTGATTGTGGTCTAGTGATATGGGAGTGCAAGGAAAATCAGAAATACAAGTATCAAAACTTTGACTCTCTGATGTATTTTCTTTGTCAAACTGGATATGTGTGAAGTGTTGAGTTTCAAATCTATCTTTTCTTGAAACTCTGAGATACTCATAGGATAACAAATCTGAAACTTGTTCACTATGAAGTGAACAACTATCATCATTAATACTCATCTCTGATACACTTTCACAATCAGAACCTTCATTCTAAAAATTTGAAATCTTCTCACTGCCTGGCAAGGATTGACATTCTGATTTATCCCAATTGTCTTCTTGCTTGATGCTGCAAATTTCTTCCTCATTTGAATCATGGAGTGAGATTTCTTGGAGCATATCATCCTGTGTAAAGAAATCACTGCAAACACTCACATCTACATCATAGTTGTCATCTTGTTGTCCACAAAAAACATCTTCATTGTTTTGTTGTTCACAAAGTTCATTATTAGCATTATCATCAGCAAAATGCTTAGCATAAGTAGACTCATCATCATAATCACTAAAATCAGATTGACTATCACTCGACTCAACCTCATCAGCATAACTAGGTTCATATTCAACATTTACAATACTCTCAGAGTCTTTAGATTCAACATCACTATATTCAGCCTCATTTATATCTTTGCAAGAAAGATTTTCTACATGTTCCATCCATTGCATAGTTTGTTGAATACATTCTACCCTCTGAGGGATTGGTAAACTAAGTGTATGAGGAAAACAAAGTTTAACAAATAAGTTTGTCCATACAAAATCTTGAGGACAAAAAGGATGTCAAACTCGTTGATCTTATTAGTAAACTTTCAGAAGAAATCATGTTGTGACTCACCCTCCTCTCTACTCATGTTCTCTTGTAAATGTAACACCACACTTTCCTGCAACCTTTGTGTTAACATTTCTATTTCTGCTTGAAGAACTTCAAGCTTTGGTATAGGATCCTTTGATTCAGATATGTCTTATTCATCACTATGTTCCATATCATTATATTGCTCAATATCAGCATACTTTCTAATAAAACAATCCTCCAATGCTGTCATAGATCCTATTGAGCTATGAGGTAGTTCTCTAAACCAGTCCCTTGCAATCTCAATCAGAGATATTACAAAGAGTTTCATCAATACATCCTCATGTGTGATATTGTGATCATCTATCAGGTTAGCAAACTTTTGCAAATGATCTTCAACTACTTGCTCACCAAAACCAGTGAATATTGGTAAAAAATCTCTAACCACTTCTGGGATATGATTTGGGTATCCAAGTATACCTTCAAAATTTATTTCCCCAAACCACCTATTCTTAAATAGTTGTGCCATCTTAGCAGGCAGAGAAACTATAAACTACCTCTATCTTTCTGGTACATATTTCACTTCAGATTTTGTAGAACTGCAACTAAAATATTTGAAACATGCAAACCTCTTTTCACACCTTATTTCCTTTTTCCTTAGTGCTTTGATCACTTGATAAGGAAAGCATTTAAAACTTTAAAATACCTGGATGTATTAGGGGAGCTGAAAAATATTTTGTGATCTTGAAGTCACCTCCAAATCACCTTCAAGAACTTTGTAGAGCCGCCACCTCTTTGCAGAGGAAAAGATTTTCCATAAACTGAGATCTCTTTCTCCACCAACACAACAATTTTAAAAGGGTACATATGTTGTTTATCAGGACTGGAAATATGTCATTATGCACTGATCAAATAAAGAACTTTAGAGTCACCACTCACAACTTGGTGAGATGATTTGAAAATTCTGAAAAATGACTCTTACACACTTCAATGGAGACTACTGGATACATGAATAAGCCGGCCAGGAGTCTAGCTCTACTCATACCCGTGTTATTCTATCTTTACTTTAACATATCCCCAGTAGAGTAACCAATTTGTTAGAGATTTTTCTTGTAGGATCAAACTTGGAAAATTATGGGCTTGATTCTCAGTTTAAAAGGACTCCAAGTTTGCAAGAAAAGCCTAATTGATGAGGATTGGATAAGATCCTCCTTCTGCTTCGAGCTCCACAGGACTCAGGCGGGTATTGCCTATAAACAGGTTACTATATTTCAAGTAAGCTTTTGATTAGTGGATAAGGTCTTCACTACTATGCTATTTAGGCTTCAGATCACTTCAACAAAAGATCACTCTGTAGATAGCTGAGAATCTCCTAATACAAAGTATTACAAAAGAAACTACAAATGTAACAGCATAGACAATGGGATAAAGATATGAATCCTTCTTCTTTCTACGAGTACAACTCGAGAAAGGTTAACCTCTGATTCTTTCTTTAAGGAATCACTGAATGTGAACTGGATCACCTGGATGCAGTCCTTTCACAATGTGCATAAACTTAAAAATTGAAATGAAATGGTAATGATTATTTAGTGTTTGAAGATAGAAACATAACTACTCAATAGACGTCTAGCCAGTGCCTATTCCATTGGGCAAATAGTTACTGTATGTAAATCTACAGGAAGAGATCAAAACAAATATAGTGAAATGCCTTGCAAATTACTTGCAGTTTGAATAGAGTGCCTTACAAACCATTCTGTCACTCCTCTACTATTATCATCAAAATCCTAATAATCATGTTCGCTCTCTGAGACTATTCATGAAAATTTAATTCTTTCCTTGAAAGAAACTCATAAATAATCAGATAAGCTGCCTTGCAACTGGTATGTTTTACATGCCTGACAAATAAAAACATACAAGAGTATAACATAAAAATGAGAAGACAACAACAGAATCTAAGAGAAACTACAATGTATTTCTTTGACCATAATCCTATTTCAATAGACACAAAATTTTAAAGTTCAGGGATCTAGACATAGGAAAGAAAAATCTTCTCTATAGGAAAGATATTCAATATTCATCCTTTAGAGACATGCTCACAACTGAGCAGTCACAGGAACCTTCTAAGAATAGGAAGAAGGAACCCTTACAACTGAGAAGAGAAGAGAATAAAAAGAAGAAGAAGAAACCATAAAATCTATACTTGACCAACTCCTGTCCATTTTGCAATGTAATCTCATTTACTCTTTTCTCTTCTCTGAAAATCTGATCTTCTCGGGCATCTTCAAAATTTGATAAATTTGTCCTTTTTTGCATAAAATCTGCTCATCTACTAGAAATTTGATTAATTTGTGCTTTGTTCCTCCTTGAAATTTAATCCTCTGTACCCTCCTTTCCTATCACCATTGAAAATTTGGATCATTCCCTCTGCCAGATTTGCAAAATCAATCAATTTTGGAAGAAGAAAAAATCTCCTCAAAATCTGGTCATGGGTTAAAAGCCTTTACTACTCTTAGTAACTTGATCTGATATGATTCTAACTACCATCATTGCATCCATCATCTTCTGGCATTTCTGAAAACATATTATACTGCCATATTCTGATAAAAAATGAATCTCCCAGACATTTTCCGGTGAGCAGTTCTGTCATTAAAAACTTTCAAAATTTCTCCAAAGTCTGAACTTTATAACTTTTTAAATCTTTTATAACTTTAAAATCTGCACATGCCACCAGAACTTTCCACTTGTCATCTTCTCATTGGATGCTTGGACAAACTCACCTTTAACCTCAGTCCATCTGGAGATCTGGAGACTACATGAATCTCTAAGTCTTAGAAGCATTTCCTTAACTATGGTTTCATTTAGAGACTTGGAGAAATCTCTTTAGTCTCTAGATCTCTGAATAGTCATCTAGAGATTTGGAGACTAGTCTCCAAATCTCATAATGATTTCCTCTCTTCATGTTTCTTTATGAGATTTGGAGACTTCCTTTAATCTCTAGATCTCTAAATAATTATCTAGAGATTTGGAGACTAAGTCTCCAAATCTCAGAATAATTATCTAGAGATCTGGAGACTTGGATATTTGGAGACTAAGTCTCCAAATCTCAGAATGAGTTTTTTCCTTTGTGAGACTTAGAGACCTCTTGACAAGTGTCCCCTTTTATGCAAAAATTTTTCTGGGCCCGCTGTCACAAAAACTAAGGTGGATGCACAAGCCTAGGCAAGCATAGCTTCTAGCACTTTGATTTATTTCATATTTTTGGAGAGTTGCATATAAACATTATATTTTCACAATCTGGGGCGAATGTGGGATAAATGCTATGAAAATTTTTTGGGCAGTTTTGAGAGTTCTGCACTTAGATGACTATATCTTACGAACCAGAATTAATTTTTGAAATCGCTGCAGTGAGATTCTTGAGAACTAGATTTGCGATAACATATCCTAAAATGAGCTCGATCCAACAGTTGAATAAAATGTTATGCCCCTCACAATATGACTATGTTTTTCTATCTTCTACAAATCCGTGAATGCACAAAATCCATTGATTCAAAAAATTTATTTTGTGGGATCCCGTGGTATTTGGTTCTGAACTTTAAGAAAGATTCTCCTTCGTATATCAGCTTGGGCTTCTCTATTTGTCTTCCACATTTGCATTAATTTTCCAACCATTCAACCAGACATACACTTGCCTTTAAAAAATTGTGAATTAGTCACTCCAAATTTGAGCCAAATTTGAGAGTACCAACAAATACTAAATTAAATAGTTATTTTTTTATAAATGAAATATGATCAAAATAATTTAATGAACTTGAAAATATTTACCTGTGTGTCAATGCCAAATGTCATATTTAGAAAGAAATTGGTCATCAATCCAGAATCCTCTTCCTCTCTCTCACCAGTACCAAATGTGCACAAGCATCCATATGACCAACAAATATGCCCCCTCGAGGATTGACCATAGTCACCCTCAACTAAAGGAGTGGCACACTAAATGAGAGTCTATGTCAGAGCACTAATTGTGCCTAGTGTGTGTGCCTCTACACGTTCCTTCACAATGAAAGGAATACTAACATGATCCACCTGTGGCTTACCAATAGTAGCCCTAGGTGTGTTAGGGTCACGATGTACCCCTGCTCGATCAAATGATGACCCCCCTCTTCTACCCTGAGAATCCAGAATGTCAAAATAATTTGACACCTCCTTGAGTACAAACACACAATAGAGTTTCCTCAAGAAATATATAGGAACCTCATGATTGTTACAAGGAGGTGAATCAAAGACCATCCACCATCTCTCCCAAAAATTATTTTTAATGTCTTCATTTACGCACCAATGAATTGGGAACCTCTTTGTTGTAGTTCTAAGAGTATTTGCGTCCCTTGATTTTTTAAATAGCTGGAAAATGTCATCTTTTGTGATTTTTTTCTTTTTTATGTCCGCATAAGATAATTTATTTGCATAATATTGTTTTTGTTCTTCTCTTTTATCCCACCATAAATTAATTTTCCCACTAACCACGTTTACGTGGGTCAAGATTGCTTCCAATGATTTTGTAAGTCTTTCCCTTCCAGGATTTGTACCACTAGAATCTCTTAGGCTATTAATTAAAGATTTTAATTCTTTTTGCCCTCTTTCAATTTGGTTCATCAAATTTTGTTGTGTTCCAGGAGGAGGTTTCTTGATTGGTGGAGGCAATTGAGGTTCATTTTCTTCATTTGTTTCTTAATTTGGTTCTTCATGAGGAGACAGAGGGTTTGGTGGAGAGTTTGGTTGAGGGAGATTATTTCTTCCTGGAAATTAAAAAAACTACATTTTAAAATTTTCATTACACAACAAATTTAAACAAATTTTTTTTTTAACAAAACAAATTGCTACAAAATTGAAATTTTAAAACAAATAAGAGGCATGGGCTGTAAAAATACTTACCTCTTCTTCCAGATTGAACTTGATGACGTCGTGGAGCCATTTGATCGATGCATGAATAAAAACAATCAATTCACAAGAAAATATATCAGGGTGTGCGCGCTTTAGAATCCCTTCTTAGCTGAAAATGCAGGTTTGAGAAAGAAAAATGAGCTTCCAAACCTGCGCAACAAACTTTATAAGGGTTTTTTAAAAGGGCGTGCACCCTATAGGGGGTATGCCCTAAGTGTTTTCCAAAGCACATGCACCCTATAAGGCGCACACACCCTTTAGTGCGTGCACATTATGCTCAATGGGGGGCCAAAAAGAAAAGTGGCATCTTTTTGGTCCCCCATCTTTGTGCACTTACCCTACTAGCACAAAGTACAAAAGAATGATCTCATGTGAGCTATTAGAAGTCAGCATAGTATACATGAACAAAAGAGAAAAAATATCAGAATATCTAGATAGATCAGCTGTTTGCCTAATCCTCTAAATCTAGTGGAGGTTGTGGTGGTGCATCAGGCACTGCCTCAGCTCTAGGTGTCCTCTCTCCCTCTGAGGCTATCATATACTGAGAGTATGTGGGTAATCTCTGAGCAGTAGGAATTGTTATACACTGAGTTTGCGCCTTTGTTTCAAGCTCTCTTGGTCTTGATAACTTAGTATAACATGGGAATCATCTCAAGGTTGTGGGACCTTTGCTAACCAAGATGAGACCTCCAAGTTCTAGGCTAGTTCCTCTTGGATTATCACCTTAGCTTTCTCTTAACAGGAAAGTAAATCTTTTGAGGGAAAGGGTTAGAAGGAATGCTTGGAAAGGGAAATGACTAAAAGCAAATCTACCTACTAGGCAATGCACCGAAATTAGGGTTTGGATCTCAATATAGAGAAATGAGATCAATGGAGGAATTAGGTCTAATAAGTCACAACTCACTAGATAGGCTTGCATAAGTATTTCATAGGTGGGCCTGAACAAAAGACTCAGCCTATGACCTGCAAACAAACATCCTTTTCTATAACTGGATGTAGGAATGAGACAAGACTGCTAGGGGCTATAGTATACCCACAAAATATCTAAATCAGATTAGACATAGTAACATAGAAAATCATAGAAAGTGAGAGGGACTAGGAACCCCAATTTCCATTGAAAACATGCATATACCTTAATCCAATAAGAGACAAACTCAGACAAGGAAGCATAGGGACATGAAGAATTGTCACAAAAATACTTCTACAATGTTTGAATTCATCAATGGGAATTACAAAATGTGGGAAACCAGAGTGCAAGAAGAAATGCCATGGCTAGCTTCCCAAGAAAGAGACTTTCCTTTTTACAAAAATGTGAAATCTGAGCTCTAAGGCTCTCAAAAAACAATATATACAACACTCACTGCACGCAGACAAGAGTCCAAAAACTAACCAGGGTTACCAAATTTACAATAATATAACAAACCCTAGGGTACTAAGAACCAAAGTCAAATATGATCATGAATATCTTCCTACAACATCATGTCCGATCAGATAAATGACCCATCCCTGTACCGCAATCAACCTGCAGATCAACAACCTGGATTCATCAATTTTCCTTTAACAAGCCTCACCATGAATGCTAACTGGTACCTCCCCAGGACAAGAAATGACCCCTAACGGCTAGCTAGACCTCCATCATCAACTTCACACCTGCAACTATCCTCAAAAGTCATAAATTTTCAGCTACCCGCACTTGCAAACATCTCCTTAGAAGAAAGCCCGCAAAAAAAAGAAAAAAAAATAGTCACGCTGCTTTGAAAATAACACTAGTCACATGATCACATGAGCTCAAATGCCTTCATCCAATCATGTGAAAAGCCTTTGAAATCTACCTCTGCTACCGTGCAAGACACCTGGCCCTGTCAAAAAATCCACCTGTCAACCATGGACTGCTTGTCGCATGGTCGCATGTGGTCAAGAGATTGCATGTGATCATGCGACCAACTGTAAAATGTCGCATGCAAGATACCTCGGGCTCATTTTGACTGCAACTTTACCCCAGGCTCACCTCAGGTTCAGTCTTTTCCTATTCATAGAGTCATGTAATCTTCCTTCTAACCCTGACTATATCAAGCGACCATGCGAAAACATTATCCACGCATTTGCTGAAAGCTTTTCCAACCCGAGCCCCATCTGCAAACTGAGACTCTAATCCAACAGTGGGCGCAAGATCTCATGGGGTTAGAAGATCCCATGAGATCTTGCGACCACCATAGATCTCCTTTCTAGCACCACCAAACTGTAACCTCTGGACCCAGGAAAATCTCTTTATTCTGACCAATAAGAACTTGGCAAACTGGAGCACGTCACTGTAATACCCCAAAAATGGGCTATAAGTTCATTAACCTCCTACATCGACAAATCAAACAAAATCGACATCAAAGTCCTAACCTAAGGCACATCTAAATATCATCGAATCATAATTGATTATCTTAAATTTTGCATCGGGGAATATTCCTAATAATATTCTTAATTATCTTAATTATCTTTAATTTAATGATTATTTGGCGATAAATCACATTTATCCTAAAAATTTGATTAATTGAATATTTTCATATTTAATTAATTAGATTTAATATTTGCCACTTAATTGTGTAATTAAATTTAATTCTATCTATTATTAATTATATTATTTAATTTTGACAATAAATCAAAATTCCTATCTTTAATTGATTAAATTCTTATTTAATTAATTAAAACATGTTGTCATTATTTAATAATATAATTTTTAGTAAAAGTTTGATAAAATAGTTAATTAACCCATAAATTAATTATTTTATTTCAAAAATCAGTTGAGTTGAGGATAAATCACTTTATTTATTTATTTAATTCTTAATTATTATGCATATTCAAAAGAAACAGTTAAACTCCAAATCAGAAAATCAATGCAAGTCATTGACTTTTTGGAACTCAACATCCTTTTGGAGTTCAAAAAGCTGATCTAAACTCTAATTTGAGTTAAAAAGCTATTTTTGCATGATTTTGAGAATTAACTATCTTTTATGATCAGATAACTCAAAAATCAAGATGAGTTAATTTGAGTGATTTATGGCTTTTATCCATGCACCTCCAAAGCCCTGGATTTCTATAAATTAAGGCTTTAGCTCTTCACAAATCATCTCATATTTTGCACAATCACGCTGGAGAATTAGAATTGAAGAATCAAAGCTCTTGCGAATCGACATCTTTGTGAGATCAATCTTATTTTTGCATTCATATTTCATATCATTGTTAGATTAGCATAGCATATCAGTTTTCATATAGATTAATTTCATATCAGTTTTTCATTCATTCTTATTGCATAGAAAAATTTAAAAAAATAGCTCAATTGCATTTATTTCATATCCATCTTTTGCATTCAAATCCTTCATTTAGGTGTCGTCTAGGTCACTGATCTCGATAATAATCTGAGAACATTAATCTTGCACCTACTAGAAGGCAGTAAATCGCTTGGTTAGATAGCTTTCAATTTTGCACGATTTTGATTATCACTAACCTCTAATGTTTTACTGAGTGTTGTGTCTACAGATCAGGTACAATTTTCACACACACATTTCTGGCACCCACCGTGGGGCAACCCACCTTTGCATGCTGGTTTTGATTTTTTTGGGAGCTAAAACCCCAAAGTTTCAAAGATTTAATTTTATCTCCCAAACAGCTTGAAATTTTGGTCTGAAATTTTTTTTGCAGATTGGTGACATGTCATGGAAGCTACAGTAAAAAATTTAGAATTTTTTGAGATGTTTTGAATTTTTAATAATTTTTTCTTGAAATTCCAGAAAAAATTAATATCTGACGCAAATTAGCATATTTTTCAAAAAAATTTATATTTTCGAAAATATCTTTAAATTATACAGGGGGTCCATTCTTTGTATTTTAAATTTGGACATGATATCATATCTCAAATAGTCAATTTACAAAAACTAGTCTGTTTTGATAAAATGGGTCTCTAAGGCACAAATGAAGAGATTTTTCTAAAATTTTTGCATTTTTGGAAAGCTCTCTATTTTCTAGTAGAGGTTTCTATTCTGAATTTCTATTTTTGTGGCCAAAATCATATCAAAAAAATTAGATCTTGTTGAGTAGGTCAAATGCAGCAAAAAAAATAAAGTTTTGTGATGGGTATGCACTTATTTTTTTACATGGTTCAATGAATGATATGAGTTTTCATTTGGGTTGATTGCTGGTTATTATTACTGATAATAATTGATTTTTAGAGCTAACCCTATGGTTTTCATAAGTTGAATATATTTTGCATATCTTGTTTGCTTGTTTGCTTGTTGGAGAGTTCGTCACTTGCTTGCATGGAAAAGCTCAACAAAAATTGCTAAAAATCAAGTAAAATCTACTAAGCGCGTTGAAAGGATCCCAGGTATTCTCCTTCATCTAATAATATTTTGATTTGGGACTTAAAATAAATCTCTTATGTGTCAAGCTTGTGTGCATCTTTTCATGCTTTTGATCTATTTCTACACACTTGCATAATTGATACTAGGTTGTGAACCCTTAAGGATTCATTAAGTAGTCTTAGAATACTTGTGATTGATCTTGATTGCTATCTTGGGTTATTGGACTCGCTAATCCACCGGCCCCTCATTTTCGCCCCGTGGTTGCAATCTCAGCGCCATAAAGGGGAGGGGTCAACAGGACAGAAGCGTTAAACGTTCCACTTTGCAACCCTTTTGTGCTTTTAGGAACTCACTTATTTTCTAAGTTGGGGACTCGTTTTAGCTTGTGTGAGGTGTTAAGTGTTCCACCTTGTGGACTCATCTCATATTTGCTTTAAGAGTTAAGTGTTCCTCTTTCTACTTTTTGGATGCTTTTGGTAGATTTACTTTCGGAACATACATCTGTGCTCACATAGTAATTAGGCCCTATGAGCACTATTTGTGATTCTTGAGAGATTGGATTCCCAGCGAAATCTTTCTTGATGACAGAATCCTTGTAGGTAGGGAGGATACTTAGTGCGTTTCACATTCAACTTGGTTAGTGCATCTTCTCTTATTGATCGACACATTCTCTCTCCGGAGAGGTTGATAGATCACGTAGGGTTGATATCACGAGCTTTGGTGAATCAAAATTGGTTGGTCTGTCTTCTCTTATTGATTGATACATTCTCTCCCCGGAGAGGTTGATAGATCACGTGGAGTTGATATCACAAACCTTGGTGGAACAAAACTTTGTCTTAGCATGTCGGATTAATCTGCTTGCTTTGTTTGGGTTAAAAGTGAAGAGGTGTCAAAACCTTGAATCTGAAGCCAAGTCCCCTTGTGGTATAAATCAGTGAGTCATCTTTAGAGAGGGTTAACCGTAGCGGACAATCCCTTCACAGGGAAAACTGCGTTGACGAAACCTCAAGCGGTCATAGCCATTTTCGCCATGGTAGTGACAGCCGCTATATAAATGTCCTTGTGGAAGAAATCTCCACGGGTATGGTTCATTGTTGGGTTGTCAGATCTCCCTAGCAGCTCTTGAAGATTAAGTTCTCGGACTGTGTCAAAACCCTGGTGCGCCGGGATTGGAGTTCACCCCTTTGAATCATAAAAGTTGCAGAGTCAAACCATTACTAAAAACCCTAGAGAGGCCAATTTTTTTCACTTTCAGGTATATGTGTGTTATTGCAAAATTTTTCAGAACATACACAATTAGTACTCTCAGGGATTAGCACAATTGGGTCACTTGATTGTTCATGCGCAAGGTTGCTTTTGCCTTTGTTCATTGTTTTCAGACGTGCTTGGAATCACTTGCTTGCTGTTCTGCGTGCTTATTTATATACTTGGCTATTAAAAATGATCAAATCTGGCATAACCTTCAAAATCTAGACAATACAATTTGCAAACAATCCAAAACTGAAGACCTTAAATTTTGCAAAAATTGACGTAAAGTTCTTTCTGGAGTCAAAAGTCGTACGAGTTTTGTCAAATGTCGTTTCAGTAAAGCCCATATGTCGTATGATTAAGAACCCAGTGTCGTACGAGTTTTCAAACCAGCAAAATTCAAGAAGCCAAAAATTGTTAGCAACTATCGTACGAGTTTTGTCAACTATCGTTTCATATCTACCCAACTATCGTACGAGTTTCACAACTGTCATTTCATTTATACCCAACTGTCGTACGAGTCTGCAGAGTGTCGTTTGGAAAAATTTGAGAGAGTTGTCAGAAATTGTCAAATTGCAAGATATCCAATGTTTCCAGCCTAGTTCCAGAATCTGTCAAAAATATCATTGTGTTAGGAACAGAGCAGTAGCTATTGAGCATTCTACCATTTTCCGAGTTTGATCTTTTGAATCCGATCTAGTCTTCAGTTTGATCAATTTGAATCCTTTTATCTCGTGTCAAAACCTTGTCATAACTATCAATCTTCAATCAATCAATCTTCAAAAACAAACTAAGTGTTGAGAACTCGTGTCCGCTATCTTTTGGGCGATCTATCCCATACATCCAGGGCACAGTTTCCTTCACCCACATCTCATCAGATCTTCAAAACTATCATAATCTTGACAAGGTTGCATCATCTGATTTTCTCGAATCAAATTGTTCTTCAGTTGTCTTTGTCCTTTTCTTCTGTTTCATTCAAAGTTAATGGTGGAGACCAGAGCTTCTTCACACAAGAAATCAGAAGAAACATCTCAAAACTTACTTTTGACCAATACCCCAGGTCCAACTCTTGAACAACTCATCAAGTCAGGTATCTACGAAGACGACGGTCTCAGAAACTTTCGATTAAAAACTGGTTACATACCTCCTCTATCAACTCACAGAGGTAATCAACAAACTCCTCCTCAATCTATTCCAGGGAGCCCAAAAACTCCTACCATGTCTCAAGCAGGGACAAACCATGGTTCTCTAGGAGGAGGATCCCAGGGACACCATTCTCAACATAATGCCGACCAAGACCCTACACCCTCTGAAATCCATCGGTGTCAGAATGATGATGAATTCAAAAGAATGATGAGGCATTTCTTGAAAATGGATAGAGAGGCATACTTTTTGCAATTAGCCCAAGAAGGAGCTAAACTTCCTCCTCACTTCAATGTCAAAGATATCATCACGCATGAGGAAGAAACTCCGATGACGACCATAATGAACCAGCTGCACGCTATGCAGGTCAAAATGAATAAAATTGAGAAAGAGAAGGAACCCAAGGAATTCTCCATGGAGGCCCTTTGTCCTTTCCCTTTTGACAAAGACTTGTATATGCCTCCATTCCCAAAAAGAGTGGAGATACCAAAGTATGACAAATACGACGGACACTCTGATCCTCAAGATCATGTCAGAGAGTTCTGTACGCAATCCATGGAATTCATGCATGAACCGACTTATCTAATGCATCTTTTTCCTAGATCCTTGGGAGGAGCATCCATTCAGTGGTTTTCAAGATTACCTTCTACGATCAAAAATTTTGAGGAATTGATTAAATTGTTTTATCAACAATATTCCTACAATATTCAACATCCGATTACCATGATCGATATCTGTAACCTCAAGCAATATTCAGCGGAATCATTCCTAACTTTTCTCAAGAGGTGGTGAAAGAAGTTTTCTTTATATGCTAGACCAATTCCCAAAATGGAGAAACTTGAAATCTTTATCAATAACCTTGTTCCAGAGCTCAACTATCCATTACAAATGCAAGATCATGTATCTTTTGATAAAATGGTGGATAATGCAATCAAGATTGAGAAAGTACTTGTCAAGAAAGGAGAAATCACACTTCAAAAGGACAAGTCTGAATCAGGATCTAGCTCAAAAGATAAAAACAAGAGCTGGAATAGAAACAAAGGTATCATCTCTGACGGTGTTGTTGACACTATCCACACCCCATCAAAGGCACCGGCCTACAATCTCACCCTTGCCACCAAAGCCATTGAAGCTTCAGAGCAAAAATCTGTTGAACCATCTCCAAAGAAGCCATTCAAACGATGGGATAATAAACGAAAGTTTACTCCCCTGAGAGAATCTTTGGAATCTGCTCTGAGGACCTTGATAGCTGATAACATGATCTCTTTACCACCAATCCGAAAACCTGATCCAGATCCAAAACCATGTTGGTGGAAAGATAATGAATTCTGTGCTTTCCATCGAACTAAAGGCCACAGAACTAATGGATGCTTCCATTTGAAGCATACCATTCAAGACTTGATAGATCAAGGGGACATCATAATCGATCATCCTACCAGCAATAATGATCACATAGCATTTACAGAACCTTTTCCACAACATGGCAAGGGAGTTTCCACTTCTCAGCCTAACATGGGGGCAAAAGTCAACTATGCCTACCCTGGAAATGATGCTGTCATCAATATGGTGGAACCACGCCTCTCTGAGAGCTGTAATGTCATCACGATTGTACGAAGAGATAGAAATCATTCCTCAGCTAATGCAGTTACCAGATCACAAGCTCAGACGCATCTGAAAGGACAAACACCAAATTCATCTGATGTCCCTAAGATACCTTTCAATCTCACATCTGCTTCTAAATAGAAGGTTGCCTCGAAATCTTCCAATCCAAAGGATACCAGACCTACATCTTACAGCATCGTCCAACAACTCCAGCACACCAATGCCAAAATCTCCATGTTTGAGCTACTTTGAATATCTCCAGCTCACAGAGATATCCTAGACAAAGCTTTGCACGGCTCTAATGTTCCTGATGATCTAGATCTAGACAGGTTCCAGACTATGGTTGGTCATCTAACATCTCCACAATATATCTCCTTTTCAGAGGAAGATGACAACTCCCTAAGTCACCCACATAATCAGCCCTTGCACATAGAAGTCTTGATCCAGAACCGTCGAGTCAAACGTGTGTTGATAGATGGGGGTGCAGGCCTCAACATTTGTTCTTACAACTTAATCACACAGTTGGGATTCTCAGAGGTGGCTATTGATCCTCGAAAGAAGATCACCATAAAAGCCTATGATGAACAAGAAAGAGCTTCTAAAGGCACCATTGTCTTGCCCATCCGGGTGGGTCCAGTCATCAAAGATACCACATGTCAGGTGCTCGATCTGCCATTGGCTTACAATATCCTTCTAGGGAGACCCTGGATACATGAAATGCAAGCTATTCCTTCGACATACCATCAATGCTTGAAATTTCCTATGAAGGAGTGGAGGTTACTATCCCAGCTGATCTGAGTACAACTTGCAATACATTGAAGGAAAGTGCCGATAAACTTGTTCCCAATAACAGAGAATCTTCCATCAAGCAACAAAATGTGGCTTCCACATCTAAGATGGACGACATTGCTAAAGAGATCAATATCAAAGAAAATGGGATGGGAGAATACACTATAGAGCCAGTCTTGTCTCTGACATCTCTCCCAATCTCACCCAAGTCGTATGGCCAATCCTTGAAGCAGTCTAAATCAGAACCTAAGGAACCTATGGAAGCATACAAAAGACATTTTGTGGTGGAGCAAGTATCCAAAGAAGAATTTGAAGAAGATGAAGCTGTGCTTGCATGGCTATACAAAGATGATTCTGAATCCAAAATTGTTCAACCTAGTGAATCTATAGCACCTACAATCCCTTCTAATTCATATGGTCCAGGAAACAAATTGATAGCCAAGATGGGATATTCCGGTCAAGGACCTCTAGGAATTAGGGGAAAGGGTCTCATGACCCCCATTTCACACATTGGTCAAGCCAAAAAAGATACTGGTGGCATAGGGTTTAAGAAGAAACCCTATCATCTCAAAGGTGGTTGTTCTCATGTCATAGAACAAATTGCACCAGGAGATCCCCTTCTTAAGAAAGAAGACACAGAACCCTCTGATGATGATTCAGATAGCTCTGAGCTTATCCCCTATGAAAAATTGCCTAAAGAGATCAAAGATCTTCTTGATGATACAGATGATCCTATCAGAAGAATTAATGTAGTAGAAACACAAGAACCTACTGTAATGCAAGAGATGGTTGCACCACAAGAACCAGCCAATCTCAAAGGCAATCAAACTGATCAAGCAGCAGGGGGTAGTTATTCTGACACTGATTCCCATGAATATGAATTCAAGTCAGAGACTGAGGGTAATCCTTCTTGGGGTATTCATCCTGATTTCACGCACTTTCTAAGATTTCCTAGAGATTCTGAATCAGAAGATGAGTCAAATGATTATGAATGGGGTGCCATTCCAGAAGAAGATGAGCTTATAACAAAGAAATCTATTGATGTTATTCACCAATATGTCTCTCAACCCAACGTAAGTCTAGAGTGAAATAATGAACTTAACGTGTCTGATCCACCTATGGCTGAAGAGGACTCCCATGATGACGTTGAGCCTATTCACGAATTGAACATTTTGAGTTGTAATATCACCTTTGAACTTGAGCGTCGGGTTAGGACCAATGATGACATATCCACATCCGTGAACACCATATCCCAAGCCTTTCCTGCTTTGACTATCCAATGCCCTGATCTTATCGACCAAACTTCCACAAACCCAAACCATGGTATGTATACCTTCCCAAATGACTATGCCCTTGCCTGCTACCTCAATGCAGTTGAGCCTATGAGTACTTCCATCAGTGAACCGAGCGTCAGCATGACCGAGTCGGACATCAAATATCTTAGTCAGAAAAACAAGAGTAAAAAGAAAAAGAAAAAGAGTTCTGAGGGTGAAAACCACTTTGTGGCAGTCTCAGAACTGACAAAAGTAAAAAGAAAAGATGTATCTAAAGGTGAAAACCTCTCTGAGGCACCTAAGGATGAGATATTTGATGTCCTTCTGAGTCATTTACAGGATAGATCTCTAGTTCTGATTGAGCCAACTCAATCCATCAATTTGGGTACAACGGAGGAACCACAATTGGTACATGTAGCACAATCTCTATCAGACGAAGAGAAACAAAACTTCACTACCTTCTTATCAGAGAAAAAGATCAACTTTGCATGGAAATATTCAGATATGCTAGGATTGGATCCCAATCTCATTATGCACCATCTATCCATTGCTCCTGGAGTAAAACCAATCAAACAAAAATTGAGAAAGATGCATCCTCATGTCACACTCTTAGTCAAAGCAGAACTAGAAAAACTCCTAAAAGCTGGGTTCATCCGTGTCATAGACTATGCTGAGTGGATTTCCAACATTGTACCTATTTCCAAACCAGATGGTTCAATCAAATTATGCACGGACTTTAGAGACATGAACAGAGCATGCCCTAAGGATGATTTTCCACTGCCTAACATTGATATGATAGTGGACATGTCTGCGGGCTATGAAATGTATTCCTTAATGGATGGCTTTTCTGGATACAACCAAATCAAAATTGCTCCAGAAGATCAAGAGAAAATAGCTTTCACATGTGCGTGGGGAACTTTCTATTGGAATGTTATGCCATTCGGACTCAAAAATGCTAGAGCTACATATCAAAGAGCAATGACATCTATTTTTCATGATATGATGCATAGAACAATGGAGGATTACGTAGATGATACCTTGGCAAAATCCATGATTAGAACTGAACATCTAACAGACTTGAGCATGATCCTCGACAGAATGGAAAAATTTAGTCTTCGACTAAATCCTAAAAAGTGTGCTTTTGGAGTCACTTCTGGAAAGCTCCTAGGATACATCATCTCCAAGAAATGCATTGAAGTTGATCTAGCTAAGGTCAAGGCTATAATAGAGATGCAACCTCCCACAAATATTAGTCAAATGAGGACGTTGCAAGGCAGAGTTCAATCTATCAGAAGATTCATATCATAGCTAGCGGACATCTCACAGCCTTTTACAAAAACATTACATAAAGGTGTGACCTTTGCATGGAATGAAGAATGCGAGAACAACTTTAAACATATCAAGAAGTATCTTTCAAATCCACCTATATTGATGCCTCCTATTCATGGGAAGCCATTAATATTATATGTCTCCCAAACAGATACATCACTGGGGGCATTGCTAGCATAGCATGATGAGAACAAGAAAGAAAGAGCCATCTACTATATCAGCCAAACTTTAGTGGCCTATGAGAAGAACTAGTCAATGATAGAGAAGGCATGTCTCACTGTGATCTTTGCATCACAAAAATTGAGACACTACATGTTAGCTCATACTACTCATTTGGTAGCTAAAATTGATCCACTGAAATATCTCCTAAGCAAAGCTGCCCTCACAGGTAGACTAGCTAAATGGGTCATGCTCTTGAGCGAATTTGACATTGAATATGTTGAAAGAAAAGCTATCAAAGGACAGGTCATTGCTGATCAATTAGCTGAAGCACCACTGTTTGATGATACACCCATGCAAATGGAATTTCCCAATTCCTCTATCATGCACCTCTCTTCTAGAGCATGGCGATTATTCTTTGATGGCTCCTACACACAGAATGGATCTGGAGTAGGCATATTGTTCATCACTCCTCAAGGATACTCGATACCCAAAGAATTCAGATTAAAGTTTCCTTGCACAAACAATATTGCTGAATATGAGGCACTTCTCAATGGTATGAAAATGGCAATACAGTGGAGAGTTACAGAGATGCACATCCATGGGGACTCACAACTGATTATCCACCAAGTCAATGATGTATACCAAACCAAAGATGAAAAGCTCATTCCTTACAAGAGAATGGTAGATGATTTAAAGAAATACTTCATCTCTATCACGTTTGAGCAAATACCCAGAATGGAGAATAAGGCTGCTAACGCAATGGCAACATTATCTACTCTTTTACAGTAGCCCGAACATGAACTACACTACAAGTTCCTGGTGGAAGCCCTATCCTATCCTGCATATGACTCCCCTAAAACCCGCATGATCTGCACTGTTGTAGGTTATGACTCATCTCGCTACAAAAATCTATTCTCCTATCTCCATGACCAAATCATCCCTGAGTCCTTTAACCATTTTGAGAAATGAAACCTTATCCGATCCGCATCCCGATATGTCATCATTAGTAATGATCTGTACAAATGAGGTCTAGATGGTACACTGCTTAGATGTTTAGAATGAGAAGAGTCTCAACGTGCATTAGAGGAAGTCCATGAGGGTATATGTGGGTCACACTCGAACGGTTTAACGTTAGCTCGAAAACTTATTAGGGCTGGGTATTATTGGCCTGAAATGGAAAAAGAAGCTATTAAATTTGCTAAAAACTGTCAACAGTGTCAAGTACATGGCAACTTGATTCATGCTCCAGGGAGAGATCTGATTCCCTTTACTACACAATGACCTTTTCAACAATGGGCATTTGATCTCATAGGTGCTATCCATCCGCACTCTTCTAATGGACATACCCATATAATCACAGCTACAGATTATTTTACAAAATGGGTAGAAGCAGTTCCTCTAACACAAGCAACGGGGAAACAGATCTCTATGTTCATCCTGAATTACATCATTTGCAGATATGGGATCCCTCACTCTATAATCACAGATAATGGGGGACAATTCAAAAATAAGGATCTAGATGACTTATGTGCCAGGTTCAAAATTACTCAACATTGGTCATCTATCTACTATCCTCAAGGGAACGGACAAGCTGAGGCTTCAAACAAAAATCTCCTGAAGATCTTGCACAGAACAGTGAGTAAAATAGGAAGAGACTGGCATCTGATGATCAATCCAGCTCTCTGGGCATACAAAACTAGTATCAGAATGCCTACAGGGGCTACACCTTTTGCTTTAGTTTATGGGTCTGAAGCGGTACTGCCTATTGAGGTTGAAATCCCATCACTCAGGATCAAAATGCATGGACTTGTCACTGATGAAGACTACAGAGTGTCAAGGTTACAAGAACTTGAACTACTAGATGAGTGCAGACAAGCAGCGTATGATCATCTCAGAGTGTATCAGAAAAGAATGTCTAGAGGCTACAACAAGAAAGTCAGACATAGAGAATTTCAGGTTGGCGATCTAGTGTTGAGAGAAAATCCTAAAAATTAATCACATCAAGAACGCAAGGGGAAGTTCGAACCCAACTGGCTGGGTCCCTTTGTAATCACTGCTACTTTTGGCTCTGGTGCCTATCAACTCTCAACGACTGAAGGAGAACAGCTCTGAGAACCAATCAACGTTCTCCATCTGAAGAAATTCTACGCCTAAGGCATTCAGTGCTTGGTAAATGTCCTGAAAAAATCATAAAAATCAGAAAAAGTCCTGAAAAAATTAACATCTTGGTGAAAACCTAGCAATAGGCGCCTTGATGATTCACAAAAAAATCAAAAAATATCAAAAGTACAAAAAAAATTGAAAAAATGAAAAATACAAAAAAATGAAAAAAGAGAAAAAAAAGTGCCTTGGTGAAAACCTGGAAATAGGCACCTTGGTAGCAAAAATAGAATCTCTACCAAGATGGTGAAAACCTGGAAAACAGGTGCCACTTGTTCCAAATGCTCCATCTATCAGCACAATCTTGGTCTTTCCTAGCTTTCAGTCTTGCTTTAGTTTGTACATATCTCCCAGTTTGTTCCTGCATTTCCAATTTTCAATAAGTCGGCCTGTACACCAACCAGCTCAAGCGTCTACATCCTATCAATGTTCAAACTTGGGGGCAATCAATGTTCTATCCTATGGTCTCCAATGTATCTTAGACGTTTCCTATCCACTCAGAGTCCTTTGAAGCTTCAAGTTGAGTCAGTCAGTCTGTCTCGTCTCCAGAAAGGATTTTGCATCAACAACAATCAAACATCAAAACTCAACTGAAAACAATCTGTGCTTTTCATGCTTTTATCTCCTTGTATGCTTACTGATTCGCATTGATATTTTTTCATATTGTGTCCCTTCGAGCTCTTCGATGATGTCTTTTATAAGATTTAGAGAGTGATGACTGGGGGCATAATCTTTTCTTTGTCTTCTGCTTGTATGTGAAAATCTAACATCTTTGGAACTTCTGGATTGAAATGGTGTCCGACTGTAAGAGCCTCTATCTCGAATTGGATGGCCATGCGTACCTCGACCATTGATACCTAGACAATTCAAGGAAGTTTGATGTAACTATTATCTTTTTGAGTAAGTTCTTTCTCCTACTGTGGAACACAATCTTGCCTAAGGATGTGAACGATAAAGGGTCACTACGGGTAATTCACATTGGATTTAGAATGATCTCTTGACTGTTTGATATGTATGTTAAACGCAAATTGCTATATCAAAATGGACATGATATTTAGGTCATCCTGGCGTTTGTGCCTTGGTGCTTATATCTAATCCGACATTTTGAAAACAAAATCAATATTCATATATCCATGGTTGTTGACCAGTGGGTGTTGTATTGATTCTTGCGCATACAAATCGATATTCATATGTCTATGGTTTCATGGCTAATGGGCATTGTATTGATTTATCCGGTTACCTAAAAGTTCAATGATGATAAAAAATCGACATATGATCAGTGACTAGGTCCTAAGTCTTAGGTTGCATTTCATTTTTCATGTCTTATTGCATTTTGCATGTTGCATGATCTCACAATGATTAAACGAACTCCAATGTTTAAATGATTCTTCAAATCGCATCTTCCAGTCTAACAAGAGCTGAATCTCACACGAAGGTTCCTCCAATGAAACAGCAAGTAGAATCCTTTTTCGGGATCAAAATTCAAATCTGAGATCATTCATATTATTAACTACTTGCATATTCGACCTTCAATCATCACAAAAATCTAGTATTCAACTTAACTGATTATCTTACATCACACTATCAAAATTTCAACTTGGTCAACCATGGTCAACTCATGGTCAAACCTAGTCAAATTCGGTCTCCAGGACCTCCAAACGGTGCAGAATGCGTTCTCGGACGTGTATAACCACACTTCTCAAATCAATTAACATGCTTCTAAACTATAACGCTGACTTTTCTTGTCAGATTTCAATTTTAATCCCGAAGGGGGCATGGTATTGCACATCATTCAAAGTCTGTAAATCAAATTCTATCGATCAAATCTATCAATATCTTTCATCAGTGATCAAGATAACAATCACGTCTAGTCACTGATTCATCAAAAGTCCTCATCGCTCGGGGCAAATCTATCATCACTTGGGGCATATTAGATTCATCAAGATCCATATCAATTTGGTATTCTCCTAATCTTGTAAACTGTATTAGTTTTTGCAACCATCAGATCATAGTGTTCTTTCCTTGGTTCTTCGACAACTGAAGGGTTTGGATGTGATACTTGCTAGTTCTGCTAAGACAATCGAGTCTAGAACGGGTCACTCACTTCTTATCAATCCTAAGGTTCAGAATCAGGCATTTTGACACTTTTTTGCAATCATAGGTTCATTTACTGCTACAGTGAACATTATCTTTGGTCATTCAAGACCTATTATCTCCATATCAATTCAATATCAATCAACTCCTATCTCAATATCTTTCAATCGGTTTCTATCTTGAGATCGGTTTATCTTTTGAATCAATTTCATATCTTTATCAAACACAGACTATCTTTGAACCACTACGCTTCGCACAGTAATTCAAAGAGGGGCAAAATGTAATACCCCAAAAATGGGCTATAAGTTCATTAACCTCCTACATCGACAAATCGAACAAAATTGACATCAAAGTCCTAACCTAAGGCACATCTAAACATCATCGAATCATAATTGATTATCTTAAATTTTGCATCGGGGAATATTCCTAGTAATATTCCTAATTATCTTAATTATCTTTAATTTAATGATTATTTGGCGATAAATCACATTTATCCTAAAAATTTGATTAATTGAATATTTTCATATTTAATTAATTAGATTTAATATTTGCCACTTAATTGTGTAATTAAATTTAATTCTATCTATTATTAATTGTATTATTTAATTTTGACAATAAATCAAAATTCCTATCTTTAATTGATTAAATTCTTATTTAATTAATTAAAACATGTTGTCATTATTTAATAATATAATTTTTAGTAAAAGTTTGATAAAATAGTTAATTAACCCATAAATTAATTATTTTATTTCAAAAATCAGTTGAGTTGAGGATAAATCACTTTATTTATTTATTTAATTCTTAATTATTATGCATATTCAAAAGAAACAGTTAAACTCCAAATCAGAAAATCAATGCAAGTCATTGACTTTTTGGAACTCAACATCCTTTTGGAGTTCAAAAAGCTGATCTAAACTCTAATTTGAGTTAAAAAGCTATTTTTGCATGATTTTGAGAATTAACTATCTTTTATGATCAGATAACTCAAAAATCAAGATGAGTTAATTTGAGTGATTTATGGCTTTTATCCATGCACCTCCAAAGCCCTGGATTTCTATAAATTAAGGCTTTAGCTCTTCACAAATCATCTCATATTTTGCACAATCACGCTGGAGAATTAGAATTGAAGAATCAAAGCTCTTGCGAATCAACATCTTTGTGAGATCAATCTTATTTTTGCATTCATATTTCATATCATTGTTAGATTAGCATAGCATATCAGTTTTCATATAGATTAATTTCATATCAGTTTTTCATTCATTCTTATTGCATAGAAAAATTAAAAAAAATAGCTCAATTGCATTTATTTCATATCCATCTTTTGCATTCAAATCTTTCATTTAGGTGTCGTCTAGGTCACTGATCTCGATAATAATCTGAGAACATTAATCTCGCACCTACTAGAAGGCAGTAAATCGCTTGGTTAGATAGCTTTCAATTTTGTACGATTTTGATTATCACTAACCTCTAATGTTTTACTGAGTGTTGTGTCTACAGATCAGGTACAATTTTCACACACACAGTCACCCTGACCTAGCACATCATACCCATGACAACACCGTTGTAGCAGTGCACTTAACAGCAAGTTGCATGTTCACATAGCCTAAAAAAGGGCTATGTGATCACACAACAAACCACTAGCATTCTTTAACAAGACCATCAATGGCTAGTCACATGGGCACATAAGGGGAAAAGGACTTATGCGATCATGCGACAACCCACATAACAGTTGGCCGAAAACCAACTGGGACCCACCTAGTCAGAATTGCGCACATGGAAAATGTTGACACCAGAGAATAAAAATGAAGCGTCGAAGGGGTCAAAAACATAGAGGGTTTTCAGTCCGAAGGTTGAAGACATCCTAAGCTTTCAGAGCGAAGGTCGAAAACACACTGAGCTTTCGGACAGAAGGTAGAAAACATAGAGGGTTTTTGACATTTTGAACAATTTTTGGAAAATAGGGTTATGGCCAGAAATGAATGATAGGAAATTTTGGGTAATAGGAACAATAGTGTAGTACGTAGAAATATAATAAGCAACTCTCGAGGTCTGATGTGTTACCTCTATCTGCAATCTCCTATTCTCCTCTCTAAGCAATGATATTTGTCTATCAGCCTCAGTGAATCGCTCCTCCCACCAAGCACTCCGTACCTTTAGTTCCCTGACCTGTAATATGAGTCATCTAATGATCTCCTAAGGAGTCAATGGTACACTAGGATCTGCATCTACTGCAAGCATATCAGTATCTACCGCTAGTTGCTTAGTGGTCTCTGCTCTATGCGCCTTATGACATCTAACCTTAGCACCAAGATCAAAAATGGTATCACCCTATAAAGGATCCAGACCGGCACCCACATCCTACTCTGCACCCAGTACCTCATCTGGTGTGCCCAAAATTCCTAAAGTGCCACTCTCTCCTCTAGTCAATCTCTTATGTAAAACTGCAGGTTTGCCTGCTGAAGAACTAGAGGGACGAGGTAGTCTCATTTGTCCAGATGGTCTCTGTGGAGGTGTCAATACTTCTCTTGGTCTCAGAGGTGTAGGTTGGTGCATCTGTACCTATGTACATCTCTATCCTCAACCAATCAGAACTTGTGCACCCATGACATCCATGGCCTCCTCCATGGAAGGTATAAACTCTATAGGATCAAAAAACCTGTGTATGGGATGCTCTACAAGCCATCCAATGAATCCATCTATAACCCCTGCATCTGACACATCTGCTCGATAGTCCCAATCTCTACCAACAATACCATTGTACTCCTGTGTACAAAGAGCATAGGATAATCTAGGGCCCCATCCTAATCTGAGCTCTCTATGGATCTATGCATAAGCTGCAAGCTCCTCTGGCACATCTTGAATGATGCCATACTACCTCCATACTCTAGTGATTAGGAAGCACTCAATAACAGTAGTAGATTGCCCAATCAGTACATGGCTCTAACAAAAATAACTAAACTGCTCCCTTGTAGTGGGTCAGGCCTCTATTAGCAAGTATGATCTCCATACTACAAAAGTCATATCATCAAGAAACCACCTAAAGTACTTTGTGTGACCCAGGTGCACCTGTGTAGCATAACCAGAGTATATATATATATATATATATATATATATATATATATATATATATATATATATATATATATATATATATATATATATATATATATATATATATATATATATATATATATATATATATATATATATATATATATATATATATATATATATATATATATATGACCGGCTCCTGTGGTTGGCCCTATGTTTGACACACTGGTTTATAAACTGGGATGTGCTCCCAGGCCCATATTTGAAGTACCAATGCACCAGAAGAAAAATACTTTCCCTCCTGATACATGATCCCGTGCATCTCAAAGAACATATGTGCAAGCATGGACTAACCCCAAGCTAACTCAGAAGGAGTGGCCATCACTCGTGTCACCATCAGGGCCCAGCCCATCAAGAGACCGTTCTGCTGACAGTTGAACATAATGATACCTCCTATCATGCCTGCTATGGTACACTCTAATCTATGGGTTTGCCCATAGCGCTACACTAATAACTCCTAAGAAATAGAACCAGTGAGCTATGTATCATATCCAAACAAACGTCTGAAGGCATGTAATCCAGACTACCCCAAACTCACATAATCTAGATGAGGACCATGAAATGGAATGTGCAATATCCTATATACATCCTTCGGTGTGACAATAATCTCTTTAGTGGGTAGATGGAAAGTTTGGGTCTCTGAATGAAACCACTCTATAAATGCAGTCAACAGTCCATGGTTAACCCTAATCTCAGGCAACTGAATTAGATACTCGAACCCATAGGAAGCAAGATGTACCCTCATAGGGTCAGGTAGTGAAACATAGTCTCTGAGTCGCAGGATGTGAGATGTGCACATGAACATCAGGGTATATAACCTACACAAAATAGAAATGGGGAATCCTATTAGTAACTTGGTTGAAAAATAGGCTATCAGTACATACAAAAGTTCAGTATCTCAAAAGGTGCATGAAATGCTCAATAATTAGCCTAAGGAATCAGAAAATAAAAATTTTTGACCTAAAGATGAGTTTTAAGCTCACTATTTTCCATACAAAAATATAGTCTGGCACCAAAACACGTATGAGTTTCAGCAGGGTCCCATACGACAAACCATGCATATATGACTTTCTAGGTCTCACCGTACGATAGATGAGGGACCCGATGAAATGTCGTACGACTCTTGGGTCCCTCTCAAATAAGTTTCAAGGGGTTCTGATATGACACTCTATATTATATTGAAAGTTCGTATGAGTCACGAAGGACAGTCGTATGAGTTTTCATGCATGTGAGAATTGAAAAATTGAAACATACGAAGAATAACCTAAAAATGCTACAAACATGAAAAAATGGAATTTACGAAGAGGCACAAAGGTCCACTTACCGGATGTCCATACTAAGGAGGCCGCTAATGTCTCCGACTGTGCTCAAATTGGTGGGAAGAGATAGGTACCTTCAGCTTAGCCATTTTTTTGCTCAGAAGGCTCCACAAAGTTTCAAAAGTCAAAAGTGAATAATGAATTGAAAATGACCCTTTTGGTCCTTATATAGCTTTTGACCTAATTTTCAAAAGTGCTCCGTTTTCCATGAAAATTGCACCCCTAGCTAATTTCGATGTTCTGAACCCATTTTTAGGATCAAAATCAAAATTTGAGATCATTTCCTATGTCAAAATTGTGATTTAAAATTTTTAGACCTTGGATGTCCGACTACTTACATAATCAACCTTCACTCATCATAGAAATCTAGGATTCAACTTAACTGATTACCTTACATCAAACTATCAAAATTTCAACTTGGTCAACCATGGTCAAACCTAGTCAAACTTGGTCTCTAGGACATCTAAATGATGCAGAATGCATTATTGAATGTGTATAACCAATTCTCGAATCAATTAACATGCTTCTAAACCACTCAACGCTAACTTTTCTTATGAAATTTCAATTTTAATCCCGAAGGTGGCATGGTATTGCACATCATTCAAAGTCTGTAACTCTAATTTTGTCAATCAAATTTCTCTCTTTAGTGATCAAGACAACAACCACGTCTAGTTACTGATTCATCTAAAGTCCTCATCACTTGGGGAAAATCTATCATCTCTTCGGGCATATCAGATTTAGCGAGATCCATATCAATCTGGTATCCTAAATCTATCTTGTAAACTATATCAAATTTTCATAACCATCGGTTCATTAGTGTTATTTTCCTTGTTTCTTCATAACTGGTGGGTTCAGGATGTGATACCAATATGATTCTCTTGGGACAATCAGGTCTGGAATCAGTCACTCACTTTTTCGTAATCATAAGGTTTAGAAGTAGGCATTTTGACACTTTTTCGTAATCACCAATTCATTGTTGCTATAGTTAACATTATCTTTGGTCAATCAGTACCTAAATATTAAATCTTTAAATATTTCAATCAGTTTCCGTCTCAGAATCAGTTAATCTTTCAAATCAATTTCATACATCTTTATCAAACATAGACTATTCTTTGAACCACTACGCTTCACACAGTGATTCAAAGAGAGGCAAAATGTAATACCCCAAAAATGGGCTACAGGTTCATTAACCTCCTACATCTTCAAATCGAATGAAATCGACATCAAAGTCCTAACCTAAGGCACATCTGCACATTATCGAATCCTAATTGATTTTATCCTAATTCTGCATCGGAGAATATTCCTAGCAATATTCTTATTTATCCTAATTATTTTTTATTGAATAATTATTTGTCAATAAATCTTTTTTATCCTAAAGTTTGATTAATTGAATATTCTAAATATTTAATTAATTAGATTTAATACTGCCACTTAATTATTTAATTGAATTTAATTCTATTTATTCCTAAATTGTATTATTTAATTTTGACAATAAATCTAAAATCTCATGACTAATTGATTAAATTCTTATTTAATTAATTAATGTCAATTGTCAATTTTTAATGATATAGTTTTAGAATAAAGTTTGATTTAATAATTGATTAACCCATAAATCAATTGTTTTAATTCAAAAATTAATTAAGTTGAGAATAAATCACTTTATTTTTAAAATTAATTTATAATTAAATCATGCATAATCAGAAAAGCATGCAACTAGAAATTAACAATCAATTTTTAAATTGAAACTCAACATCTGATGATAAGTTGAAATTTGATCTAAACTCTATTTTGAGTTAAACACTACTTCTGCATGATTTTTGTGAGTTAATTATCTTTGATTTCCTAATAACTCAAAAATCAACTTGAGTTTATCAAGAGTGATTTATGGCTTTTCTCCTGCATCCTCAAGCCCTGGATTTCTATAAAATCAAGACTCAGCTCTTCATAATTATCAACACTCGAATTTCCACAATTACTCTAGCGAATTGGTGATTGAAGGATTAAGTACTTGCAATAGGCGATTTGTGAGATCTTTCATAATTGATCATAGTTTTTGCATAGTTTCATATCATAGATTTCATATCATTCATAGCATTCTTAGATTAAATCTGCATTCAATTTCATTCATATAGTTTAGATTCATACAATTTATCATATTATTGTACAGGATATACAAAAATACAGATTAATCTACACTCATATAGTCTTTCATTCTTTTGCATTCAAATCCTTCGTTTAGGTGTTGCATTGTCACTGATCTCAATTCCAATCTGAGAACATCATACTCGCACCTACTAGAAGGCAGTAAATCGTCTGGTTAGCTCAGTTTCAATTATTTGCAAGATTTCAATTTTGGCTAACCTCTAATGTTTTACTGAAGTGTTGTGTCTATAGTTAGGTACAAAATTCACACACACAGGACATACTACAATGATTAAAAAATGATCTTTTCAATATATTATAAAATAATAAAATAAAAAGTACATGCAATTTTACAAATATATTGTAAATAAAGAACATGACTTACCTTGACAAAGGTATGCCAATCATGTGTTTTCAAACCTGGCCCCAAATCACCTTTCTTTGATAAAAGACTGCTTATATTTGCAGCAAATCCTGTTGGAATTTTTTTTTTTTTTTTTATGACTTCTTTTAATGCATCACTTTGCTGCTCAGTTAATAACCAAGGAAGGGCACTCATATTTATGCGGTCTCCATTGCTATTTGATTCAATGAAAGTTTTTAGTGCATGATTGGATTCATGAATTTCATTACAAATTTTGGCAATTTTTTCTTTGTCACACCTTCCATCCAATATTTTCTATGTTACATTCTTTCCAATATGCATAGCATCAAACAAATGCACAATTGAGAGATCCTTGTAGTACGGAAACCTACTAAATTGACTAGAATAACTTTTTATTCCTCTAGGAATTTGGTCATTGATGCCTTGACGACCTTCAGGAGCATCAATAACATCATTAGTAAATAAAAGATAATATCAAAATATAAATTTCAAATAAAAATCATCATATGGAATGACATTACCTTGACGATTTAGTCTATTGTATTCCAACTTCCATAGACAAGGTATCATTCTTCGTGGCCTTGATGTTGTCTCTTCTTTCCCATTAAAAAGATGTTTTTCGATAGTTTAATACTTATGATTATTGTGGAGGAAGTGCCTAAACTCATCAAACACTTGCTTTCCTAAACTTCTTGAATGATGAGATCTCATCTTCGGACCACAAACTGGACATGCAAATTTACTCTTTGTCTAAAGACCTAAAAGATACCGTATAATTGGATCATGTAAAATTATCATGTGTAACTTAAACATACAACAATAATGTGTAAGCACTATAACATACCAAAAATACGTGACCTTAGCATGAATATATAACATACCGCAAAAATGAGTTATCCCAGGGGCATCATGTACTGTCCATACAAGCATTGCATGGAAATGAAATTTTATTTATCCTATTGGTATATAGATGTCATACATAGTGACTCCATTCCATAAGATCAACAACTCGTCAATAAGGGGCTCAATATACATGTTCATATCTTTAACTTAGTACTTACCTAGTTGAATGAACAAAAACATTACATAATTATTATGACCATCTTGATGCGGTGTTTATAAATTAATTTACATAAGTATTAAATGAAAAAAATACCTGGTACAATCATTGACAACATTATGTGCTCCCTCTTTATGGACATCCAAGGAGGAATGTAATTGTTAATAACAAAAATAGGCCACACTGAGTAAATAGATCTCATATCTCCAAATGGATTGACACCGTCCACTGCTGCTGAAATCTTGAGATCACGAGGTTCTTCTTTAAAGTGTGGCCATGTTGTTTCTATGTCTTTAAATGCAAAACCATCCCCAGGCATTCGCATAATGTCATCTTGACTTCTATTGCATGCATGGTAATCCATAAATTGTGCCAAGCTAGTGCACCTGAATAATCGTTGAAGACGTGGAATAATGGGAATGTATCAAAGAGTCTTTTGAGGCACCTTTTTTGTTATTTGATCTGACTGATTTTTACTAATATGACAATCAGGGCATTCTATTGTAAATTCATGTTATTTATGATATAGAATGTGATCATTAGGACATGCATGTATTGTCTGATGCTTCATTCCAATTTGATTCATAATGGTAGATAATTCTTGGTACGAATGAGGAAGAATGTTTGATGGTGGTAACAAAAACTCACCTATCAACCTACAACAACAAATATGAATTGTTAATATAATGAATCATAATGGTATGCTAACATTGAAGATGACAAAAATGGTATACCTTAGCATACGTGACATTGCTACACTGGATAAACCATTCATAACCTTCAAGTTCACCAACAATAATATAGCAGAGAGAAGAATTGTTTGGGAGCCTTGGTATAGGGGCATGTATGCCTTCTCAAGTATAGCTATATCAAGATCATCTTCATCATCATTATTAGATGTACTAGTACCATCATCATGATCATCTTGATTAGCTACGCCAATACCATCTTCAATCATGTCCTCTGGCACATTATTAGCTACATCAACACCGTCATCTTTAATTGTGTTCTCTACCACAGGATCATCTTCTTCCATGGGAGCATTATCATCGGCTTGGATATTCACACCTTCATGTTCCTCCAATTGGAAATCCACATTCACCAATTGATGAAAATCGTGCCCCCCTTCAATGTGACCATATTGCCTACAATGACTATGGGATGTTTTGATTAGAATTCTTTGATTCATTAAGCCCTTACACTTTTTTCAAGGACAGTTACATTTATCAACATTTTTTCTTTGGAACTAAGCCCACAATCTAGCAATTGTCTTGTTATTTTGTTCTAGGTTCATATTGCCAGGTGTGGACTTTCTTCACAGGCTATAAATATACAAAATGTAAACATACAAACATTAGTAGTATCTTGTATATAATAAAAAAATATATATTATAAGATTATACAATATTTACAAATACCCACACAATCATGCTCACTAGACCATGAAATATTCAAAAGGATAAGTATTTCGGGAGTTACACAAATATCCTCACTAGACTACTAAATGTGTGGATATTATTCTTGATGCAGAAGTAAATCAAGAATGTGAAGTTGAAGCAATTACATCTAATTCATTGCTTCCTATATATAGTCCTCTACTATCTGGATATAATTCACAGATGTTTGTGTTGAATTTTATTTTTTCATTGGATGAAGAGTTTCATCTTTCATTTATATGAGTCTTTACCTCCCAGAAGACATGTCTCCTAGTTGGTTGACTAGGCATAGTTGGCCAACTAGCATATAAAAAATTTATTTTAGTTCTAACATATCCCTAGGGAAGTCATGTGAATTTACATTTTTATTACCAATGAATTTACATTTTCATTACCAATGAATTTACATTTTCATTACCAATGAATTTACATTTTCATTACTTGAAAATAGTTTACATTCATTTTTATTCTGTAATTGATCATTAACTTGGTCCTCCCTCTTCTCTACCTCTAACACATGCATACAACCACAAATAAGCCTCTTCAAGGCCGGTTGTAACCACCAACTAATTGGAAGAGTTTATTGATAGTTAGTTACTTGTTAAGTTTGGTTGTCTAGTTGTCAACTTTGACAACATTCTTCCTCTAAGGCATTTATATTATTGCCTTGAACCTTTTAAAGTTTTATCCAAGTTTTATCCAACTTTAGCACTCTAAGTGCTTTTAACATCAAGCTTAAGGCTCTATTGGCCATTTACAATTATTATGGACCTTTATAGGTAATTTTTCAAAGCCTACTAACCTAGGATAAACTTGTTCTTCTCTAGAGACCCCTAGGTACCCTTATCCCTAATCAATTCCATTTAATGGCTTACAAAGCATGGTACTTCACAAAGGACTTAAAACATTCCAAAAAAATATTAGAAGACCTTTAAGGTCCATTACAATATCAAATGACCTTGGATGGTCATGTTGTTCTCATCTTCACCCAAGGATCTATTAGTGACCCTGGTATGCCACCTTGGTATATGTGTCCTAATTAACATTACTTTAAGGTATATGTGTCCCAAATCCTTCTTTCATTTTAAATTCTCGCATCCATTTCCTAACTTACTCTTAGGTGGTCTTACCATAGCTCACTTTAATGCAGTACAAAATGCAACCAAAGGCTTTACTTAAAGAGATTTACATGACAGATTTGGTTCTATGGGAGCAGTATTTTGTATTCTCATTCACTGATTATAATTTCCACAAAAAGGAACATACATATTGTCACAATGAAATATTGAATTTATCATTTTCAATATCCAGTAATCTTGTGATAGAAGTTATTATAAACAATCATAAGACTTTCAATTTTTTTTGATGGAAGTCATTAAAAGAAGCATAGATGACAAACTTCATATGGGTTAGAGCAGTCTTGTGAATATATAAACTACTAAAGAAAATGTGACAAGGTAAGTCTTAAGTAAAAGTGAAATGCAAGGGTAGTTAGTTAGCTTATAAATAGATTCATTAAGAAAAAGAAGACATCCCAAAGCATGTGTAGAAATTCATAAAAAAATGTGGCATGATCAACACAAAGTGATACCACAGTCATGAGACCTTATGTCAGTGAGCACTGTGAGGAATGGATTTCATAATGAAAGAGTATGCAAGAAACAAAGATAATGAAATATCATGAGCTATGCAAGGAGATGGTCAAATATAGATGATATGCATGCTCTTATGTCACTATGCAAAGGACATAAATAATGTTGCAGCTCAGTTCAAAGGATAATGGTTACAAGGAGAGGTTCACATTAAGATTCATAAGTGTAAGAATGCCAAACAAGTGAAAATTCCATAGGTTCTTTTGAGAGGAATGTGATGTGTATCATACTAGGCAATTTTGAGATAACAAATACATTACTTTGTAGACTTCATGAAGTGCAATGTTGGTGACAGTGTCATAGAAATAAGATTCTTCATAGGTCAAGATGCCTGATGAATGGTCATTAATGAGTAAGATATTAGAGGCATTCATGAGGGTGCACTCTTAAAAGATACACAAATATGGTATATATGCCATTTATTTTTCCAATGCCATCCTAATAAGCCAAGCACCTTAAAAGCATGTTTTTCACATGGTCTATATGTATAAAGATCAAGTTGGGATAGTTTAGAAGTAATGATTTTTTTTGGACAGAAACAAGCATCTAATGAGAAGATAAAAGAGTTGGAAGATGTTTCATTGTAACTTGAAGGTAGTAGTGAACATATGAATAAGCATGTTTACTTATATTTAGCATGCTACCAGTCCATTAGATCAATTTTCAGAGGTGTGATGATGCAAATAAATTTTCAATAATGTGATCATAACTTAAACAACTTTTTCCTGGAAAAAGATAAATTTATGTGTAAACTAGAAGGTGGAATAATTACATAAAGATTCCCTAGCTTCATGTAATGTGAAGAACATAATAAGTACCTCATGAATGTAATAGCATCAATGTATATAAACAAAGATCAAAAATCTCAAACACTTATACAATGATAAAAAATGTGCCAACAAATACACAATACATGATGCCTTGACACATTGCTCATGGGCCCTAAGTAGGTAACCAACAAGTACCAATAGCATAGAAGCATAAAAAAATGTCAGAAAAATTCTTCCCAATCACTTGATCTTATGGAATGTGGTGGACTATGGATCTGTCTCATTGATCGCCTCAAGAATCTTTGCTAGAGTAAACATCTTTTGGAAGTATAAATTGGGCATTGTAATGCCATCTACATAATTGGGAGTATAGGGAAAAATGATAAAATTTGAGTAGTAGGAGAATCTATTGCAAGCAAGGGATGGAACAGGGACAAAGTCACATAAGTGTAAGAATTCTTAGGTGAAAGAAAATCTGGAAGTGGCCTGGTGGAAGTATAAGAGAGATATTGTCATGGAAGACATCTCTCTTTATAAAGATTACTTGGATGAACAATTATATAAATGATAGTCCTTGGAATCATCATTCTATTTGGTGGAATGCACTTCCAACTTAGATACTAGCTTGTGACAAATTTTATAAGGAATGTATGCCTAGGCATCAGATCCAAACACTAAGAGATGAAAAATATTTGACTTTTCTTCCATTAAACCTTCATACGGAGTACACCCTTTGAAAACTCATGTCACTATTTACTATTTAGTTGATGATGTGTATGAAATAGGTCACCACTTCTCCTTGGAACTTAACATCCACATAGTTGACATGAATTATGCATCCATCTATTTAGATAATGGCATTGTGCTTTCTTTTAGTAACATTATTAAATTGTGAAATGTATCAGATTTTACACTGTAACATGATGTGGTGATTTGTAAGGAATTATTGAAACTCTTTGTTGACATACTTGCTTCCCTTGCCTGATTAAAGACATTTGAAATTTTTGAATGTCAGAAACACTTCATCCTTGCTTTTGATTTTGTAGAACCAAAGTAATTGAGAGTGGTCATCGAAGAAGTTGAGGAAAGGATTTACTAAGTGGAAAGGCTTCTGAATGGATTTTTCCTGCGATGTTGTCTTCTTAGACCCATCTTGGAGGATTCTCACAAGAGATTCCTCTAATTGTGCTGTGAAATTCTCACATCAACCCATAGTCTACTTTAGGTTTTAAAGTTGTTTGTAAAAAAATGGGGGGCTTTTTTTTCTGCTTCAGGTTTAGCATTCAGAAATTTAGGGTTTTGCAAGTTTTTGATGAGTCATTGAGTTTGAATCAAATGTATATAAATAGAGATCAAAATATCAAACACTTATACAGTGATAAAAAATGTGCCAGCAAATGCACAATACATGATGCCCTGGCACATTGCTCACGAGCCCTAAGTAGATAACCAACAAGTACCAATAGCATAGAAGCATAAAACAATGCTAGAAAAATGCAGAGTAAGGAAATCCTTACAGGCAGTCCTCCTTTTACACCAAATAATAGTGGCAACCCTCATAGATGGTCCTCCTTTTACACCAAAATAATAGTGGCAACCCTCACAGGTGGTCCTCCTACACCAAATAACAGTGGCCACCCTCATAGGTGGTCCTCCTTTTATACCAAATAACAGTGGCAACCCTCGTAGATGGTCATCCTTTTACGTCAAATACCAGTTAAAAAAATCACAGGTGCTCCTCCTTCACGCACTCCAAGTTAAAACCAAATAATGAAATGAGATATGAATTCTTTTTTCTTTTTAAAGTTATGCTCGTATTGGTCGAAATTTTGACCTACATGGTATTGGTTGAAATTTTGACCAACATGGGCATGGATTAAAAAAAAGAAAGTTTTCCTTCTATAATCCGACCAACCTAAACCTTTTTAATTGATGGTCAAAAATTTTGGTAGAAAAATGATGTCAAATGTACTAGTGTGGATTGATGGATATGCTAGTTGATGGATGAAGACAAAAGGGTTGTTGATTATGTCATTGAAGATTTGGTTGAATTGCCAAGGACTATCCATAGAATGGAAAGACATGTTTCTACCAAGAAGAGGGATTGGACATGACAATGATAGGATAATGAAATTGTGTGATGACAAGATTGGATATGACAGGATATGGAAAGTGATGCGCAAGAATGGACATATCAAGAGGTTTTATTTGAAAATGTGTTTCACTTTAAGTCCTTATTTTATACCAAGACCAAGAAAGAGATTGGGATAGGATAATGCTAGGATAATGATAAGGCAAGCAAGATGAATAGTGGACAAAATGGGGATGGGACTCAAGGATCAGGAGGTTGTGATAGGATAGGTAGTATGGACCAAAGGGATGTGATAGGATAGACAATATGACATGTAATGCTTTTGGGAGAATCTGTAACCTTGTCAAGATCATTGTTGGCAAAAAGGGAATATGGAAGCTGATAGGATAATGGAGGAGATGATAGGGATAATGGAGGAAATGATAGGGGTATAATAGGATATGAAAATATCAACAAAATCTTCCCCCAAGTATGGAATGCAAGAAGTTCATAAATTACACATGACGCCTATTTGCCAGGTTTTCATCATGGTACTTGCCATAAGTGTCTATTTGCCAGGTTTTCACTATTGGACGAAATTATTTCTCTTTTTTTTTTGTTGTGTTACCAAGATACCTGTTTGCTAGGTTTTCATCAAGGCAACTATTTTTTATTTTTATTTTTTGTATTTTCAATATTTTTGGAAGATGATGGACACATGACATGGCAAAAGGACTCAAGGATCTTGTTATTTGGATAATGCTCTTGAAAGGACATGTAACAATGGGCCATGAATATAATAGTATGCTCAAAGACATTGGTAGGGTAATGATAAGGATTAGGTAAATGATTGGATAGGTTGGATTTGTACACACTAAATAGTGCACTTCTCTAAGTCATTACTTCCAAGGGAATCCATGAATGGGAAACCTTGAGAAAGTGACCTAGAGCTCCCTAGGCATGGAGTCACAAGGATGTTGATGGGGCTCTCAGCTAGAGCTATTGAAGCATGCAACCTTGCTAGAAAACCACACAATGGGATATTCAAAGAGACAAGGGCAAGAATGCCAATATCCTCAAGAATCAACAAAGGGAATGCAATGCAATGCAACTATGCTAAGAATGAAGATGCAAGCTAAGTTATGAAAGGAAAGTATTACAAACCTTTGCTAATTAAGCTATGTGAGATAATCTAAAGCATAAAGGAAACTAAGCAAGATGCCATGAAAGCTTAAGCTAAGAATGCAAGAATGATCTCCAAAAGCTCCAAAGTCTCCAAGAAATCCTACAGCATAAGATTAGCATAAAAAGTTGGGGTCTAAGAATGAGAAAAGAGCTCTCCTTTTAAAGGAATTGACAAGGAATGGACCATGGAGATTAAGAGGAAAAAGATTTAATCAAGGGTGGAGCTTGAAAGAGGAGAAATCCATGTGCACAAATATCCTCCAATGAGAAAATAAGAGTTGAATTTTGTGTCCATATGAGACAAAAAGTGTTTTTCTTCTTTTTATAAGAATAATGCTTTATTTGTGCAACTTAGAATAAGAGGAAAAGTGGGGGTTTTTTATTTAATAAAAGTGGAGGAAATTCCTTTTAATTAAATAAAGACTTTAGGATAAAATGGTTAGCCCATAGAAAATAATTGAATAAATGACAAAATAGGATTTGATGAAGGAAATTGATATAATTTGAAAAATGCTGATTTTTTAAAATACTAATTCAGGGATTTGATAAATTGCTGAATGGGGCCCCATAGTCTAGGTGACCATTTTAGGGTGCATACATTTGCCCCTCTTTGGCTAATGTGAGATTGATCTAGGATCACATGCAATCAAAGAATGGAAGTGAAATGTGAGATTGATTTGGGATCACAAAACAATCCAGACATGTGTTCGACAGATGGGAACATATCAAGACAAGCATAAGCATAAGCTGACAAAGATAAGCTAAAAGACAAGACCAACACCTATATAGCTAGGTGATAATCAAGTCTCAAATAAGATATAAGAATCTCAAGAAAAGATGATTGATAAGTTGAATCAAGGATTAAAGCTGATAGGTACTGCCCCCTCAAAATCAAAATTATAATCAGGTAGAGGAGAAATAGTAAATTGATAAACTTGATCAAGTCACTAGAAATCATAATTGAAGGTAAAGGACTATAGGATAACCATCAACCAGTGAAGATATGCCCCAGTTTGACTAGGTTTGACTGAGAAAGATATAGGATAAAAATGAAGTCAAACCTCAGAGAGATGAAACAAACGAAGATGAATGAAAGAATAGGAGATAGAAAGAGATGGGGATGAAGAAATAAAGATGCCCCAACAAAGATCGAAGGATCAGGCCTCAAATGGTCAATCAACTACACAAAAGAGGGTGAAAGTTTTGAAATGTGATTTTGACTATCAAGATGAACTCGAATTTTGATTTTGATCCTAAAAATGGATCTAGGACGTCGAAATTAGCTAGGGGTGCAATTTTCATGCAATTCTGAGGTGTTTTGAAAATTAGGTCAAAAAGTCAAAATGCTATAAAAGGGGGTAAAAAGGTCATTTTTAAAATCATTTGTCTTTTAGTGTTTTGAGAATCTCGAGAGCTTAGAGAGAGAAAATGGCCTAGCAAGCAGTAATCCTGGTCCATAGGCATCGATTTGAGCATGCCCGGTTGCATAACCGACCTCTGCAGTATGGTGCCTCGGTATGTTTTCAGAAAAACTTCACCTTGTAGGTCATTTAAAGAGCATTTATTGCAATTTAAAACATGTTTTTAATGTTTTTAATGTTTTTTAAATTTTCAATTTTTTAGCCATACAAAATTTCATATGATACTTAGAAAGTATCGTACCCTTTGAGAATATCTATCATGCGATAGTTCGTGGGTCAAAATAGTGTCGCATGGGTATGTAATCTAGTATCACATGATACCGGATGAAATATCGTGCGATCCTATGGAACTATCACACTCCAAGATATTATCGCACTACTATTGAGGAAAGTATCGTACAATACTTAATCAAAAAAATAGTATCACACAGTATAGAAAAATGACATGTTTTAATCTTTTTGAGCAAAATGACATGGGTCTAGACAATGTTTTCTTTGAAGTTGTTTTGTGCTGATTTTATACATCCATCATGATATGTTATGACATTTGGTTTGGGTTAAATGGCTTATAGGAGAACTTTCTTGCACTTCTCATTAGAGCACCAAGAGTGATTGGGCTACGATGCATCTGGGATCTTGATGATCTAGGGTGAGTAGACCTGAGGGAGATGGGCTTTGGTTATTTGCTGCAGATGCCCCACATTCAAGTAGATCATAGATTACTTACAAAATTGGTTGAGAGGTAGCATAGTGAGCATAAAACCTTTCACTTGCCCATTGGAGAGGCTACTATTATCCTAGAGGATGTCTATCGGATCCTTCGAGTTTTGAGCCATGGAGATCCTGTAAGTATAATCATGTTTATAGATAGTCACAAATATAAAGTTTCCATATGATAGAAACTGACATGATTGTTTTTTGGCATAGGTATGCTGATCAAGATCTGACTGAGGGGTGACAGATTATGCAGGACATGTTCTGGGATGTCACATTTGTGGATAGACACGTAAGTTGGGATCGTTTGATGGATGAGTTCGGCAGGGACTTCTTGGTGCCATGCATTGTATGTTCCACAGTGGCACATGCTCTCATTATAGACAAGAGCCAGAGAGGGTTCCCATTGGGCCGGGGCAGATTAGTAGCAGACTTGATTGCACACCCAAGATGGATGGCATGGGGTCCAGCCATCCTTGCAAATATGTACCATGAGCTCCACGAGATCATCTACTGGGAGAGAAGGACTTGGGCATGCAGTGCTATCCTAGCATAGGTATGGGTGTGGGAGCACATCGTCATTGTGCATCCACATGTACAGCCAAGGGAGCAGAGATGCCCCTATATCTATAGATACATAGCGGGGATGTGACATATTACAGGAGGCTACTGGATGAGCTCACCTCATTTTAGTGGAGACCATACAAGGCTTGTGAGAAGTGGGGTGATCGGGAGGAGGAGCTGGGTTATATGTTATGCAGCTAGCCACTGGTAGGGCGGCACTCAGATATTGTTGAGAGATTTGTGTTCACCTAGGTCTAGAGGCAGTTTGGGTGATAGTAGAGGGTGCCCACCAAGACCACTACCTATGCTTGATTTAGGGACGAGGAGGGATAGGGATGGCTATCGATGTTTGACTACTAGCAGGTAGTACAGGACACTACAACTATCCACAAGGAGCCATGGGACTATCTCCCACATATGGAAAATGTAGGTGCCGATGCAACTTACAGGGCAGAGCAACATAGGTTCCCATTCCTGATATTTACTATACCCGATGCATAATCAACAACACAAGGGGATGATGGAGATGACGGGGACAGAGGGGATGGAGGAGGGAGAGGGAGAGCTAGGGAGACAGGACAAATCTCTTGATCAAGTGGCTGGAAATAGTCATGGAGATAGGGTTCTACTGATGAGGGGGATGACATGGTGAGGCCATCTCACTGATAGGTGGATGCTAGGCAGGATCATCCTGCAGGGGGAGAGGATCTCAGAGCAAGGATCTAGGCTCTAGAGATAGAGATGCAATAGCTATGGATCACCATAGCCATCAAAGACTAGTAGCTAACTGATCTACGAGCTGAGATAGAGTGGCGGGAGAGGGTGGCACAGGCCGATGCAACAGAGATTTGGTGAGAGGCAGCACGAGCTGCTTATTATCATGGGCTCTACATACATGTTGTACCAAAGAGATAGAGAGCACCACCCTACTCTGCAATAGCCAAGAGGTTTGACATGGTACCAGATAGAGTGGTAGCACCAACTCCACATGATGGTGCTAGCCAGAGTTAGGTTTAGGTTGATAGATGTATAGAGACATACCTCGGGACATTGTCCAGATTTTGGATCCCACATTGTATTTATATCATGACATTTATATATATGAGATTTACTAGATGTTTGATATATCTTGTGTACTTGTCCCACTTGTGATGGATGTTTCAATTTTTATATTGTCTTGTCATATTGCTCAAAATTTATGTTATATATGCTCATGTATAATCTCTCTCATAGATATATGTTTAGTTCTCATGTTTATGATATAGACTCATGTTCCTAAAAATGATCTCTTTGAGATATAGATATGATGATAAGATTAACCCCTTGTGATGACAGGAAAAAGGACGTGATGTGAAAGACAAGGAGTGAAAGACATGATCGAGGAAAGGAAAGGTGAGCGCAGTTGATTAATAGGTCCATGAAAGATGAAAAGGAGAGCTCTCTCCATATGCAAGATGCAAAACTAACTATCAGGAACCTAAAAATGCAAGCTGCTATGAAAAAGTGGTTTACTTGTAAGGTCAAAAAGCTTTTAGACTCTAATTTTCATCATCAAGCATTATTGGTAGCGTTGTAAGATCATACAATACACACTAGTATGACTATGTGAGTCTGAATATGATCTATATCAGATAGATATGTAGGAATCCCACCTAGGCATCAAAGACATATAGGTCAAGATTACTAGGGCAGTGAGATTACCTAAGTTTAATATAGCAAGATTATACTTGCATCGAGACACAAGGAAAGTTAAGATGCCTATAAGTATGCACTTGTGAAAACAGTCAAGGTTAATACCTTGTAAACCCCAATGTCAAGTGAAACAAGCATAAATGCTAATGACAAGTTAGGACCAACAAAATATACCCACAAGTAGAAAAAGAAATAAAACATGTCCTCATGCCCCCAATCTTCTAGGTCGGCATCATCAAAAACTATTAGGGAGAGAACACTCATCAAAGTAATCATCATAGATAGCACACAAACAAATAAAGTCAAACAAGTCTTAGTGAGTCGAGTGTTTAAGTGCGTGTGTGTAGGTCATAGAGTCAAACATAGGGCATCACATCTTCTAGAGAGAAAATATCATATCATGGTAGACTACGGGTAAGACATCTGATAAGTATTGAGAAACACTTGACGCTAGGTTAGTGTTGAAAAACACTGTTTGGGGTGGTGTTGAAAAAAACACCATTTGCAAGAATGTCCTAAAGACCAACACATCCTACAGACCAAAACTAACACAGTTATGCTCCCTAGACAAAGACAAAGACCAATTCCAAACCAAGGCAACAAGGTCAAGGCAAGATGGAGAAAGGCTAAGTGTCGAGGATGCCTGCTAAGAAACAAGGGTGCAAAGGCCTAAAGTAGCACCTGTTTCGAGGTTTTCACTACTTGGAAATTTTGTTTTTTGATTTTTTCAATTTTTTTGTATTTTTGCTACCAAGGCACCTGTTAGCACTATGAAAAATTCATATAGTTTTGAGCCCATGTTCAGAGAATTTTCCTAAGCAAAGTTTAGTGTTTCAAAAGAGTGGTTTGAAATGACCTAGTTCAAGAGCATATAGAGATGGACGTCATAAATTTCATGGGATACAGCTTGGAGAACGGGTTCAACGCCTTTCGTTTGACCTATGCAGTGGGTTCAAGCCCCTAATTGAAGAATCTAAAGTGTTTAGGGCGTAGTTGTTTTGAGGTGTTCACCTAAGGCTTCATTTTGCCAAAATGACAAATCAATATAGCAGGCCCTATTTGTATTTGGATATCTGGTGTCCTGTTATGTTTCATGGCCCGCCACTTTGAGGATATTTACAATGTGTATCAGACAACTTAGGTTTTGAAGCTCAAGTCTTTTCGAGTCCATTTCATAGGTTTTTCATTCCCCCGAAGTTGGCTCTCTAGATTAGTCCTGTTTATCTAATCTGTTCAGTTTTGTCAGTGGCCCTATTTGACTGGTTATAACTTTTGACCCTATGACTCAATTGACAAATTTCCTTTTGCAACATATTCCAGTGGTCAAATACTTCTTGTGTTTCAATTTTTAGGCCATGACAAATCCATTAGCCCAGTTTGCCAATCTGATTCTGTTTGCAATTTCTAACTTTTTAATGAGGATCAGTTGTACTTTTTAGTTGGAGACCCTATTTGGATAAGTGCATTAAGTGTTCTGTGATTGATCAAGAGGTGCCGATTGCTGCATCATGTTGTAGGCATAAGAAAGAATGTTCATGCCAATTTTCAGAATCTAATGTGTTCATCTGACATGTTTTCTAGAGCCATTCAGATTGCAGATTATTAAGTTTCTTCAGCAGTGCACAGTTTAGTTTTGTCAGTAGCTCACTTTGCAATCCTGCCATTTGCGCCCGGTTCAAGGTTAAGCATAATTGAATGGTGTTCTGTAATGTAGACATCAAAGTGAATCACCTTGTTGAGTTTCAGTTTATGACGAATCTGATTGATGACTTTTCTCAATCGATTCCAAACCCAATTTCTATAAATTTGATGGTTTTCAGTTCAGGGTGTTCTGAGGGCACAACTTTGGGTATTATTTTCGGATAGCCAATTGATCGTATGATGAAACTAGTTATAGACTTGTTTTCTACATGCCGAAGAGATCATATACCCAGGGTTTCATGTTATGAAGTTTCCATTTGATTAGTTTACGAGATCGAGTAAAAGGGTGTTCAATAATGACGAAAGTGCGGATAGCAAAATTCTCTAAAGTAGCCATTTTCTTAAATTCATAGCTTTTGTACGGTTGATCATTTTCAGTTGGTGGTCAGTTCATTTTGATCCCTGTTGATGAAATTTCTTCCACTTCCAGTGGCTTGTCTCCAGCTCAGCGTCTGTTATTTTTTGATTGTCTCTTTTCGAGGCAGTCGGCAGTGATTTTCAACTTATGTTCGCCGGCAGTTTTGAGTGAGCGTTTTCAAACTTTAAAATCTCTTGGCTCCTTCATTTATAGGCGATGCCATTTTGCAGGGTTGTTACCTATAGTACAAAGTTTATGTCGGCCAATTTTCAGCTTCCAACGATAAGTTTTTGGCAGTGTTTTTAAAAAGCGACTGGAGGTGTTTTATTCAATCTTGGCGACTGGCAAAATGATGGAAATTGAAATTTTTTAATATCCGATTGTCCGGATTGGATCCGGTTGCGAATGCCAGTTGTCTTGGTGACATTTTCGGGGCCGGTTGTTTGAGTTTGAAAATTTTTTAGGCCGGACCCACTTGGGGTCCAGCCTGCCTCATTATTTTAAAGGCCATGTCATCTTCATTATTTGCAATTTAGAATGATCTCTTCAGAGAAGGAGGATCTAGGTTTCACAATTGTCATTACCAAGCACAAGGAAGCTAAATTTGGTTTCAAGTATTCAGTTGAGTAGGTGGAGACGAGGGTTCTTTTTTGAATGACAAATGGATAAATACGTAAAGCAATTTTTCTTTGCCACAACATTTGGGATTTCTTTGGTTCTCCATTGTCATTTTTGTGGAATATCTTTTCCTATGACTTATTTCCTTACCACTTTCCTCATATGGTTTTGGAGAGCGGTTCCATTAAGTGTTTTCATGACAGGGAGTCAATTTATGACCAATAGTAGACAAGCTTAAAGTATGTTCATGAAGTGCACCAGCTGAAGGATCATTGTAAGCATGGATGAGGCTGCCCCTCTGCATTGTGAATGGTCCCTATGCCATATATCTGTTGTAAATTGCAAAGCAGTGATCTGTGCAAGTGAAGAGGAGAATCTAGAACCTTCCACCAGCATTAATTCAATTTTCCACCATGTTTTAAAATGCTTTATATACACCAGGCCCACAATTAATATTACTCATATACAAGGAAGTAGTGTATGCACCGAGGGAAAGAGTTTGAGGCACGTTTTTACATTGGATGGCTAGAAATTGCATCATGCACCAATTTGGTGAGTGCGATAGGGAGGAACTTATACATGTTTTGTCAAGAACTCTGGACGCATAAAATTATGAGGGATCTATACCAAATTTGCAGAGTTGCGCACTCTCCAGGCCTAGCACACATGAGATTTCACCAAGATACACATACTTTAATATGTCTGTGCACACGTGTAGGAGGGAAGACTTCTATTTTAACAGAGGAGTTTGAGCTGCTTGCATGTGTGGAGGGTGCTTTGTGTACACCAGAGGCTACGTGATTATCCCCAGGCTAGTGAAAGTGCCAATTTGATCTCATGTGCTGTTATTGGTATGATGATTGGGCGTACTAAATTGGATGTTCTGCTTTATATGCACTAAATCAGTAGGTTAGGCGCATTTTATCTGGTGCCAAGGTTTCCATTATATGTTGCAAAAGCCTCCTGAGGTTTATGTGAGGTCTATATGGGAGATCTCAGCTCTGTGTTCCCCCCACTACATGTAATATCTGCAAACTAAAACCGTGAGTCCCCTATGCTGCGCACTCTCCATTATGGAGTAGGGCATGTGAAATTGGTACATATTATTTTCAAAGGGTATCAACTTTGAAAAGCGACCCCAAGTAGTCAACAGGCGTGAGCAATTTTGCAGAGGTAATGTGTTTGTGAGGGAAGATGTGGTTCATGCGCAGGTATAGGGAACTTTTTTAGTCCCACATTTGTCATGTGTACATACAATGAAATGTTTAAAATAAACAACACTAATATGGAATGTAAAGACAAGTCAAAGAAGAGGGTTATCTGATTCCATCGCCTTGTGGGCCTGCCTTGGGGCACATGCACGAGCTGGGCGTGAAGACTATAATATTTTGACAAAAATATATGAGTTTGCATGTCTGTTCTTGCATTGGGATGCATGCCAAATCTAGTGGTTGTCGCCAAAGGGCCAAGTTACAGTTGCACGAAGTTTAGCGTAGCGGGATCAACGACGAGGTGACACCTGTCACCTAATGATGTGGAGTAATGTTGCAGTTTGGCGCCAAATGGATCCGCGGATCAATTAAAATGGGACACTCGGCAAAGGGTGATGATGAGGTGAAGGATGCATAGTTGGTCGGCTGCCTCGGGATTCATGTAAATCCAAGGATTGTCGATAAGGCGCAAAAGAAAGATGCTCACTGTTTAACCATAGCGGTATAGCGAGATGGTGACACGTGTCATCCAGTCAGCTGCCAGGTAGATGCACGATCAGCGAGGTCAACCAATCACAATGTGACAAGTGGCAGAGGGTGTGATGACAGTTGTGACATGGCGAATAAGGTGGACTAGCTAGACTAGCGGATGAATCAAGTGTTGCCAAGTGGTGAATGGGGCCCACCTCGGATTTGATAGGCATGCTTGAAGTTGATTTTTGAATTAATATAGTCAACTATACTAAAAATCAAAAATTTAAATGAAAATAGTCTGCTCACAAAAATTGATGCCTAGGGCTCATTTTTTATCTGAATATGCAAGTGTTATATGTTTTCAGAAATGCCACGACACGAGCTTTCCAATGGTGGCATTTATTTTCAGTTCTAACAAAGTGGGTGAGAGCAGTATCAGACTGTGTAACCCGAGGTCCATTTTGGATAGAGATTCTAGATTTTTGTAAAAGATGTTTCTGGAATGAAATGCAATCAGATTTATCTTAGATATTTCTGAGAATTTTAGGGTTGTTAGTGTTACCCTATAAAGTTTCCCTAAATGATATTTTGTGTATCCTTGTTCTCTATAAAAGGAATTTTTTGATCATTTAGAAGGGCTGGCTAGAATTTCTTGACACAGGAAGCTGAGAAGCCAAGTGTGTATCCTCAGTCCAGGTTGTAACATTTTTGCTTCTGTATCAATACTAGGAAGAAAACTTCTGTATCCTTTGCATATTGTCTATGGTATCACTGAATCAGTTTGTAATACAGGTATTTGAACCCATATACTTAATACAGTTACTCATTCTTGGATCTCTCCTTCAATTGTTCTTGATGAATTCTGAGTTTTCTGACTCATTGCATTAGGTTACTGGTGTATGTGTTTTGTCTCTCAGCCTTGATCCAGGATCAGGTTAAAAGCCTCTGAGTGAAGCACAGATTCTTTTGGTTCAATCAAGCAGGATGTCTATAAGCAGTGTAAAAGATGTTTAATTGTGTTTATGGCTTGGTTTCTCAGATGAATCTAGTAGTTGTTCTTATATTTCATGTCTGTTTCAGGTGTGATGCCCAATGGATGAGGCACTGATCATGAGCTAGTATCCCCTATACTGATACATGTGTTGCATGATTGTTTACATTCTGCAAAGAAAATCTTAAAATCATTACCAGTTTTTACCTTTCATTTACTTTTATGTGTTGTCATACCCAGTGATAGAGGATCAATGAACAATAGGTTGTTGTTTAGTATTCTTTCACTGTTTTTATCTATTGAAAGATCCAGTAAAGAAATAAGGGGCAGAGTTGAAGTTATCAGTTAGAATTACAACTATTGGATCAGGTGTACCCGCCTTGGTTTCACAGAGCCAGAAGCAGAAGAGGGAATATCCATCCCTATAGTTGGTCCAGTTGCCTATAGATTGCTCACATTTGGAACTAACCAATCCTTAATATCCATCATAGGCATATTGGCAGCCCTAGTTGGCGTAAGCATTTTCAAACACCAACAAGATGGCGACTCTGCTGGGGAGTAGAGCATAATAAAGAAGCAAAATTAGTTCTGAATAACTGTTTATGTTATAAACTTTCAAAATTTCATTACCCAGATTGATTCAGCTTTCCCAAGTCACCATTAGATCAGTGATTCTACTGGAGAATAGAGAAATATTGTCAAGAGTAAATAGTGCAGGTTCCAAGTTGAGCTGGGTTCCTGACCTGGCTATTTAAATCATTTGATGTCTCTAGTGTTATAAATCAGTTATAAACAACGCGGGTACGAGTAGAGCTTTGACTCCTGGCCGGCTTGTTTATCATATCCAGTGGTTTCCATTGAAAGTGTAAAGAGTCAGTTTGAAAAGTTTAAAATCATCTCACCAAGTCGTGAGTGGCGACTCTAAGATCCTGTGTTTGATCAGTGCAAAGTTCAGAATAAAGAAATGATGTGTTCAGCTCTGATAAACAATTTTTGAGATTCTGGTGAAGTTTGTGTTGGCTGGAAGGAGTATCAAAAATAGAGATAAAGTATCTTTCCTCTCTAAGGAAGTGGAAACTCTACACAAAAGAAATCTGATGGAGTTGTGAAACCAGCTCTGAAACTTGCCATCATTTCCAGCCAAAGAAGGATTGTAGCATCAAGAATTTACCAGGTATTTCTCATTAGATAATCAATATTTGTTTAATCCTATTCGGTGAAAAGGTCACCACATAAAAGGATTGTAGAATTGTGAGTCTGCATATTCTTCTAGATTTGTTTAAAAATCTGGGTTGTATCATTGGAGCAATATGCATGTGTAAGAAGCTTTCATGATCCTACCTAAGTTATTTGTGATAAAATCTAAAAACCCTCATTAGGAGAAGTTTTAGTCCCTAATGGATTGAAGCAGTGGTTTCTCTGGACAACGGTACATGCCATTATGTTTTGATGGCATACATGGTTTCCCGAATGAGATTCCTACCAAGACTAGGAAGCATTTAAAAGAGTTTAAGGGGAAACAATCAGATTCAACATGTGATCATTTGCAAGAGTTCGCTGATCTGATGGGAGACTTTGAAATTTTCCATGAAGATGTTATCATGAAGCTACTAGTTCAGACATTGAAGGATGATGCTAGGGTTTGGTTTTATTCACTACCAGCAAATTCTATCTCTTCATGGGAGGACTTCAATTCAATTTTCTTGGAACAGTTTGCTGAGAGAATAGATGTGAGTATCCTGCTAAACAAATTGATGGATATTCAAATTGAAGAGGATGAATTGGTTCCATCTTTCAATATCAGATTTGTTAAAGCATTGCATGATATCCCGAAAGACTATAGACCCAATGACCATGTTTGTTTAGTAATTTATTTGGGTGCATTCGGTAAAAAGAGGAGCTTCCTGTTAAGAAATAAAGAGCCAAATAGTTTACATCAGGCTTTTATGATAGCGATGGACATTGAAAATAACTTGAAATATAAGATTCCCAAAGGGTTTTTATCCACTGGAGTCCGTTGTCATGATGTTCCAATTAAAGAGGATAGGTTTAAATCAGCATACGATTTTCAATGTTAGGGTGTTTCCATCTCTACTGATCTTACTGATCATGTTCCAAGTTGTACTTCTGAACATAATGTGAATGAAGAAAATTCAGAGCAAACAATGACTGTTCCTAATTCAAAAGATAATATGGTTAGTAAAGAATTGCAGTATTTTCTTAATACAGAGATAGACATCTACAAAGGGTATATACTAGGCAGCTTTCAAACTAATTCTCCTAAATATGAGGTTGCAAAGACTTTCTGTTTGCAATCAAGTTATGAAAATGAAGAGGGGATAGATCTTTCATCAGATGGTGATGAAACCCCTAGTGATGAATTCATGTCAGAGTTCAGTAATGCTGAAAATGAAGAAGAAGATCCAAGGAGTCAGAGTGATTATGATTTTCTTGAGAACAAGGAAATGATTTATGGACAGCCTTGTCGAGACAATCCACTGTTGTCATATGCTAAAAATGAATATGAGAAAGTTAATATGATTGAAACATCAATGAAGTCTTGTGTTTCAGATAACAGTGGTGATGAAAATGATTTTTCAGTTTGTATGTTTTCATCTTTTGATTTACCATGTGAAGTTGTCAATCCAAAGAGAAATGAAGGATCTTATGAACCTGAATATGAAACCATGACAACTCATTTTGTCCTTGAACCGGAAATGGAAGTCATCCAGTTTGATGAAGATATTGAAGATTTTGATATTGTCAATGATACAGAATCAGTATCTTATCAGGAAGAAGTTGATAGTGCTCACAATCTCCCCTTCAATAGTGAATTATGTCAAGGAGATGTGTGCCAAAGGAGAGACATGAGAGATGGGCTACCTACAGATTTGTCTAAAACTCAATTTGAAATATTCGATAACAAGCTGAGTGATGTTTCAAATTTCATGTCAGATTGTTCATTTCAGCCAGAGCTATTTTCTTTCATCCAGGAATTAGATGTAAAGAGTGTGGATGTCCTATTTTTGAAGAATGCTGAAACAACACAACAAAGACATATCAATAACCAGTTAGAAAATGAATCTTTTTATTTTCTAATTCAGCATGATGTTACCCAGGATGAAATCAGTTCAATGCCACAAGTTGTAGTTTAGGATGATTTCCTTGAAGACATGTGTGGCATCCACATGGTTGAAGTCCAAGGGTTCTCTTTTGATGTTCAAACACGAAATGAGGATGCTGATTATTTTCCATTTACAGAATTGGAAAATCAGGACAACATGTTTAGAATTTCCAGATCTTGCATTGATTATGATGCTTTGCCGGATAGAGGAGTATGTTCTTCTAGTGATCAAAAATCAGATTATGAGGCTGATAGTGAGTTCAATGAATATGAGGATGTTGAAGAACAGTCTGCCGTGAACAGTGTTCCCATTAGGTTTGTAGACCTCTCCTTTTATCAGCATAAGAGAACAGTCTTATTCTCTCAGTATAAGAAAACTTTGTGCAAACATCAAAGGGATATATATGATGCCGATGAAAGTTGTTGCAATAAATATTTGATCCGAGAGTATGTGTCCCCTGTTTCAAATGAGAAGGAGGTTTTCAGCATAAATCAAGAAGTCAAAGAAAACAAAAATGAACTCCAGTACACACTAAGTAGTGAGGAAATCTCTGACCTTTTAGAGGATGATTTTCAAAGGTATGCTCTTACCTTTGATTTTACACTTTCATGCCCGAAGGATATGTGTTTTGACAGTGATGATATTAGTAAAGGTGTGAAATATGATGCATATGATGTCATTCCTATTCCTATAACTGGATTGAATACTTTGCAAGATTGTGATGCATATGAATATGAACACTCATATGCTGATACAGATTCAAATTTTGATGAGTTTAGTATGAGGGGTTGTTGTGTAAATTAGAGTACTGAGGAAAGTGATGAATCTAAATGTGATCTCTCAGCTCTACAAGTTTCAGAGGAAACATTATTTGATCTTTCAGATTTATATGTTCAGGACATTGATAGAGGTTGTGAGGAGAGTGTTGACTTTTAGTTATCTTATGAGGAAATGATTTCCATTATTTTGCAAACCAATCTTGTAACTGACAACATTGCTTTTTCACAAACTAGTGGGCCAAGTTATTCAGTGATTGAAATATCTCACAAAGATAAATCTGAAGATCTGTTTCATTTTCAGCCAGGTGATTTCTTAGCAATGCATGATGGTCATTATAACTTATTTTTTGATGCATTTCTGGATAGACCTTATATTTTCAGTCAATATCAAGAAGAGATAAAGGATTTTCCATATTTTCTAGAGTATGAACATGAGGGTGGTTGTGAAAGGAAGGATTTTGATTATGGCAAGTATATGATTACCTTTCAGCTCAAAATTTTTCACATATGTTGGTAGCATGTTTGTCAAAAAAATTTTAGATTGCTTGTCTCGTATGGAGATCAGAATCATATTTTTGACAGAGGAAAACAATGATTTCAGTTTTGAGACTTTGAGCCTTTGTAACTAATATATATATTGTATAGCTCTTTGTTTCAGTTGTGTGTTTCTCTCAGCAAGGTTCCAAGTTTTTGAAAAAGAGAAAGTAGTCGGTTTTCATTTTTGGGTGGTCTGCTCTGCCAAAGATTCATGAATTCTCTGCATGCCCACAAGGGGCACGCATCCCCAATCAGAGCCACTGTTAGCACTATGAAAAATTCATATAGTTTTGAGCCCATGTTTAGAGAATTTTCCTAAGCAAAGTTCAGTGTTTCAAAAGAGTGGTTTGAAATGACCTAGTTCAAGAGCATACATAGATGGACGTGATAAATTTCATGGGATATAGCTTGGAGAACGGGTTCAACACCTTTCATTTGACCTATGCAGTGGGTTCCAGCTCCTAATTGAAGAATCTAAAGTGTTTAGGGCGTAGTTGTTTTGAGGTGTTCACCTAAGGCTTCATTTTGCCAAAATGACAAATCAATATAGCAGGCCCTGTTTGTATCTGGATATCTGGTGTCCTGTTATGTTTCATGGCCCGCCACTTTGAGGATGTTTACAATGTGTATCAGAAAACTTAGGTTTCGAAAATCAAGTCTTTTCGAGTCCCTTTGATAGGTTTTTCATTCCCCCGAAGTTGGCTCTCTAGATTAGTCTTGTTTATCTAATCTGTTCAGTTTTGTCAGTGGCCCTATTTGACTGGTTATAACTTTTGACCCTATGACTCAATTGACAAATTTCCTTTTGCAACATATTCCAGTGGTCAAATACTTCTTGTGTTTCAATTTTTAGGCCATGAAAAATCCATTAGCCCAGTTTTCCAATCTGATTCTGTTTGCAATTTCTAACTTTTTAATGAGGATCAGTTGTACTTTTTAGTTGGAGACCCTGTTTGGATAAGTGCATAAGTGTTTTGTGATTGATCAAGAGGTGCCGGTTGTTGCATCATCTTGTAGGCATAATAAAGAATGTTCATGCCAATTTTCAGACTCTCATGTGTTCGTCTGACATGTTTTCCAGAGCCATTCAGATTGCAGATTATTAAGTTTCTTCAGCAGTGCACAGTTTAGTTTTGTCAGTAGCTCACTTTGCAATCCTGCCATTTGTGCCTGGTTCAAGGTTAAGCATAATTGAATGGTGTTCTGTAATGTAGACATCAAAGTGAATCACCTTGTTGAGTTTCAGTTTATGACGAATCTGATTGATGACTTTTCTCAATCGATTCCAAACCCAATTTCTATAAATTTGATGGTTTTCAGTTCAGGGTGTTCTGAGGGCACAACTTTGGGTATTATTTCCGGATAGCCAATTGATCGTATGATGAAACTAGTTATAGACTTGTTTTCTACATGCCGAAGAGATCATATACCCAGGGTTTCATGTTATGAAGTTTCCATTTGATTAGTTTACGAGATCGAGTAAAAGGGTGTTCAATAATGACGAAAGTGCAGATAGCAAAATTCTCTAAAGTAGCCATTTTATTAAATTCATAGCTTTTGTACGGTTGATCATTTTCAGTTGGTGGTCAGTTCATTTTGATCCTTGTTGATGAAATTTCTTCCACTTCCAGTGGCTTGCCTCTAGCTCAGTGTCTGATATTTTTTGATCGTCTCTTTTCGAGGCAGTCGGCAGTGATTTTCAACTTGTGTTCGCCGGCAGTTTTGAGTGAGCGTTTTCAAACTTTAAAATCTCTTGGCTCCTTCATTTATAGGCGATGCCATTTTGCAGGGTTGTTACCTATAGTACAAAGTTTATGTCGGCCAATTTTCAGCTTCCAACAATAAGTTTTTGGCAGTGTTTTTAAAGGGCAACTGGAGGTGTTTTATTCAATCTTGGCGACTGGCAAAATGATGGAAATTGAAGTTTTTTAATATCTGATTGTCCAGATTGGATCCGGTTGCGAATGCCAGTTGTTTTGGTGACATTTTCGGGGCCGGTTGTTTAAGTTTGAAAATTTTTTAGGCCGGACCCACTTGGGGTCCAGCCTGCCTCATTATTTTAAAGGCCATGTCGTCTTCATTATTTGCAATTTAGAATGATCTCTTCAGAGAAGGAGGATCTAGGTTTCACAATTGTCATTACCAAGCACAAGGAAGCTAAATTTGGTTTCAAGTATTCAGTTGAGTAGGTGGAGACGAGGGTTCTTTTTTGAATGACAAATGGATAAATACGTAAAGCAATTTTTCTTTGCCACAGCATTTGGGATTTCTTTGGTTCTCCATTGTCATTTTTGTGGAATATCTTTTCCTCTGACTTATTTCCTTACCACTTTCCTCATATGGTTTTGGAGAGCGGTTCCATTAAGTGTTTTCATGACAGGGAGTCAACTTATGACCAAGAGTAGACAAGCTTAAAGTATGTTCATGAAGTGCACCAGCTGAAGGATCATTGTAAGCATGGATGAGGCTGCCCCTCCGCCTTGTGAATGGTCCCTATGCCATATATCTGTTGTAAATTGCAAAGCAGTGATCTGTGCAAGTGAAGAGGAGAATCCAAAACCTTCCACTAGCATTAATTCAATTTTCCACCATGTTTTAAAATGCTTTATATACACCAGGCCCGCAATTGATATTACTCATATACAAGGAAGTAGTGTATGCACCGAGGGAAAGAGTTTGAGGCACGTTTTTACATTGGATGGCTAGAAATTGCATCGTGCGCCAATTTGGTGAGTGCGATAGGGAGGAACTTATACATGTTTTGTCAAGAACTCTGGACGCATAAAATTATGAGGGATCTATACCAAATTTGCAGAGTTGCGCACTCTCCATGCCTAGCACACATGAGATTTCACCAAGATACACATACTTTAATATGTCTGTGCACACGTGTAGGAGGGAAGATTTCTGTTTTAACAGAGGAGTTTGAGCTGCTTGCATGTGTGGAGGGTGCTTTGTGTACACCAGAGGCTACGTGATTATCCCCAGGCTAGTGAAAGTGCCAATTTTATGTCATGTGCTGTTATTGGTATGATGATTGGGCATACTAAATTGGATGTTCTGCTTTATATTTACTAAATCAGTAGTTTAGGCACATTTTCTCTGGTGCCAAGGTTTCCATTATATGTTGCAAAAGCCTCCTGAGGTTTATGTGAGGTCTATATGGGAGATCTCAGCTCTGTGTTCACCCCACTACATGTAATATCTGCAAACTAAAACCGTGAGTCCCCTATGTTGCGCGCTCTCCATTATGGAGTAGGGCATGTGAAATTGGTACATATTATTTTCAAAGGGTATCAACTTTGAAAAGCGACCCCAAGTAGTCAACAGGCGTGAGCAATTTTGCAGAGGTAATGTGTTTGTGAGGGAAGATGTGGTTCATGCGCAGGTATAGGGAAATTTTTTAGTCCCACATTTGTCATGTGTACATACAATGAAATGTTTAAAATAAACAACACTAATATGGAATGTAAAGACAAGTCAAAGAAGAGGGTTATCTGATTCCATCGCCTTGTGGGCCCGCCTTGGGGCACATGCGCCAGTTGGGCGTGAAGACTATAATATTTTGACAAAAATATATGAGTTTGCATGTCTGTTCTTGCATTGGGATGCATGCCAAATCTAGTGGTCATCACCAAAGGGCCAAGTTACAGTTGCACGAAGTTTAGCATAGCGGGATCAACGACGAGGTGACACCTGTCACCTAATGATGTGGAGTAATGTTGCAGTTTGGTGCCAAATGGATCCGCGGATCAATTAAAATGAGACACTTCGCAAAGGGTGATGACGAGGCGAAGGATGCACAGTTGGTCGGCTAACTCAGGATTCGTGTAAATCCAAGGATTATCGTTAAGGTGCAAAGGAAAGATGCTCACTGTTTAACCATGGTAGTATAGCGAGATGGTGACACATGTCATCCAGTCAGCTGCCAAGTAGATGCACGATCAGTGAGGTCAACCAATCACAATGTGACAAGTGGCAGAGGGTGTGATGACAGTTGTGACATGGTGAATGAGGTGGACTAGCTAGACTAGCGGATGAATCAAGTGTTGCCAAGTGGTGAATGGGGCCCACCTCAGATTTCATAGGCATGCTTGAAGTTGATTTTCGAATTAATATAGTCAACTATACTGAAAATCAAAAATTTAAATGAAAATAGTCTGCTCACAAAAATTGATGCCTAGGGCTCATTTTTTATCCAAATATGCAAGTGTTATATGTTTTCGGAAACGCCACAACATGAGCTTTCCAATGGTCACATTTATTTTCAGTTCTGACAAAGTGGGTGAGAGCAATATCAGACTGTGTAACCCGAGGTCCATTTTGGACAGAGATGTAGATTTTTGTAAAAGATGTTTCTGGAATGAAATGCAATCAGATTTATCTTAGATATTTCTGAGAATTTTAGGGTTGTTAGTGTTACCCTAAAAAGTTGCCCTAAATGATATTTTGTGTATCCCTATTCTCTATAAAAGGAATTTTTTGATCATTTAGAAGGGCTGGCTGGAATTTCTTGACACAGGAAGCTGAGAAGCCAAGTGTGTATCCTCAGTCTAGGTTGTAACATTTTTGCTTCTATATCAATACTAGGAAGAAAACTTCTGTATCCTTTTCATATTGTCTATGGTATCACTAAATCAGTTTGTAATACAGGTATTTGAACCCATATACTTAATACAGTTACTCATTCTTGGATCTCTCCTTCAATTGTTCTTGATGGATTCTGAGTTTTCTGACTCATTGCATTAGGTTACTGGTGTGTGTGTTTTGTCTCTCAGCCTTGATCCAGGATCAGGTTAAAAGCCTCTAAGTGAAGCACAGATTCTTTTGGTTCAATCAGGAAGGATGTCTGTAAGCAGTGTAAAAGATGTTTGATTGTGTTTATGGCTTGGTTTCTCAGATGAATCTAGTAGTTGTTCTTGTATTTCATGTCTTTTTCAGGTGTGATGCCCAATGGATGAGGCACTGATCATGAGCTAGTATCCCCTATACTGATACATGTGTTGCATGATTGTTTACATTCTGCAAAGAAAATCTTAAAATCACTACCAGTTTTTACCTTTCATTTACTTTTATGTGTTGTCATACCCAGTGATAGAGGATCAATGAACAATAGGTTGTTGTTTAGTATTCTTTCACTATTTTTATCTTTTGAAAGATCCAGTAAAGAAATAAGGGGCAGAGTTGAAGTTATCAGTTAGAATTACAACTATTGGATCAGGTGTACCCGCCTTGGTTTCACAGAGCCAGAAGCAAAAGAGGAAATATCCATCCCTATAGTTGGTCCAGTTGCCTATAGATTGCTCACATTTGGAACTAACCAATCCTTAATATCCATCATAGGCATATTGGCAGCCCTAGTTGGCGTAAGCATTTTCAAACACCAACAGCACCTATTTCCAGGTTTCCACTGCGGCACTTTTTCTATTTTTTTTGAATTTTTTGCATTTTTTGATTTTTTTAAATTTTTTCAGGACTTTATGTGCTTTTAAGGATTTTTTCAGCATCATATATGAATTTTTTTGGAATTTTTTCATGATCAATAAGTACGTACAAAGAATGCCCCCAAACAGAATAGGCATCATAGATAGAACTTCTTGAGGTGCAAAACATTGATAGGATTAGGGAGTTGTTCTCCCTCTAGATCAGATAGTAAATAAGCACCTGTACCAAAAGTAGTAGTAATAATGTAGGGTCCAAGCCAATTAGGTTTGAATTTCCCCTTTTGTTCTCTATGTTGTTGGTTCTTAGGGTTTTCTCGTAGGACAAGATCCCCCACTTGAAATTGTCTAGGGTGAACCTTCTTGCTGAATGCTTTGGACATATGCTTCTAGTAAACTCTCATGTGATCAAAAGATGCTTTACGCTTTTCATCTAGAAGTTCTAGTTCTTGTAGCCTCATGGCGCAGTAGTCTTCATCTATTACTAGACCTTTAAGGGAAACTCTAAGAGAAGGAATCTCCACCTCTAAAGGTAACACTGCTTGAGTGCCATAAGTGAGGGCAAAAGGAGTAGCCCCTGTCAGAGTACAAATACTCATTCTATAGGCCCACAAGGTCGTATTTATCTATAGATGCCAATCTCTACCATTCTTGTGAACTATTCTATGGAGGATTTTAAGAATGATCTTATTCAAAGCCTCTGCTTATCCATTTCCTTGCGGGAAGTAAATGGAGGAGCAATGCTATTTTATCTTGAATTTCTTGCAGAGATGTTTAAGGTCCTTATTTTTAAATTGACCTCCATTGTCAATGATTATTTTAGAAGGCACTCCATACCGATAGATGATATGGTTCAAAATAAACAAAGAAACTGTCTTGCCTAAGGCAACAAAAAGTGGGACAGCTTCTACCCATTTGGTAAAGTAATCAGTAGCAGTGATAATGAATGTGTCCACCTGATGAGTTGGGATGAATTTTCCCAATGAGGCCAAAGGCCCAGCATTGAAATGGCCAATGAGAAATAGAAGGAATAAGCTTGCTGCCTGGAGCATGTATCCGGTTACCATGTTTCTGACATTTTTCGCAAGATTTAGCAAAAGCTATTGCATCTATCTACAAGGTAGGCCAATAGTACCCTGCCCTAAGCAACCTTCAGGCCATGGAAAGACCATTAGAATGTCCTCCAAAAATGCCCTCATGAATGTCAACTAATGCTTGGTTGGACTCATCCTTTTCTAAACACCTAAGAAGTGTCCCATCTAAACCTCTCCTATACAGATCACCAAAGATAAGGGTGTGCTGAGAGGCATTTTAGGTTAGGTTTCTTCATTCAGAATGGTTGAAAGTTTAAGGAATAGTACCATCATGGAGGTATGAGTAAATGGCACCGTAGCGGGATGACTCATGGCCAATAAGGGTACAAACAACTTGGCTTTCTTGGGAGTCATAGATAGGGTAGCGTAGCTCTTCCACTAGGAATTCAAATCTGGACTCATGCTATTCTAGCTAAAGAAGTGAAGACAATGTAGCCATAGCATCAGCTGCTTTATTCTCTACTCTAGGGATTTGTTGAAATGTAACAAAGGTGAAATATCATCGCAATGAATCAACCATCTTCTTGTAGGGTACCAGTTTTTCATCTTTGGTTTGATATCCTTCATTAACTTGGTTGACGATTAATTGCAAATCCCCAAAAATATGCAGCTCTTTAATTCTCCATTCTATAGCCATTTTTAGTCCATTTTTCAAGGCCTCATACTCAACAATGTTATTTGTACATGGGAACAATAGTTTGTAGGACTTAGGAGTTGTGTACCCATGAGGAGAAATAAACAACACTCCTGCTCTTGAACCATTTTGCACGAAAGAGCCATCAAAGAGCATCTTCCATGTTCTTGTAGTTATGTACATTATGTGCTCATCTCGAAATTCAACTTGAATTGGTGCTTTGTCTCGAATTGGAAAATCAGCCAATTGGTCTGCAATGGCTTGTCCTTTTATAGCTTTATGCTCAACATACTCTATGTCAAATTCTAATAAGATCATCATCCACTTAGCAAGTCTACCTGTGGGGGCAGCCTTACCGAGTAAATACTTGAGAGGATCAATTTTTGCAATGAGGTGTATTGTATGCACAAGCATGTAATGTCACAACTTTTGGGAAGCAAACACCACTGCAAGGCAAGATTTTTTAATACTAGTGTAGTTAACCTCATATGACACCAAAGTATGGCTGATGTAATATATAGCTCTTTCTTTTCCAGTATCATCAAGTTGAGCCAATAATGCCCCCAGGGAAGATTCTATTGCTAACACATACAATATGAGTGGTTTTCCTAGGATAGGATGCATTAAGATTGGAGGATTAGCCAAGTATTGCTTGATTTGGTCCATGATTTGCTGAAAATCTTCATTCGAAACACATTTAACCCCTTTGTGTAAAGTCTTATTAAAGGGTTGAGCTTTATCAGCTAGTTGTGAAATAAACCTCCTTATAGATTGAAGGCATCCTTGAAGACTCCTCATTTGGCTGATGTTTTTGGGAGGTGACATATCCAATATTGCTTGAACTTTCTCTGGGTCCACCTCTATTCCTTTAGCTAAAATGATAAATCCTAGGAGTTTTCCAAAGGTGACTCCAAATGCACACTTTTTGGGATTTAGTCTTAATTGAAACTATTCCATACGATCTAGAATGACTTCCAAATCACTTAGGTGTGTATCCCTTTTTTTAGATTTTTCCAAGGTGTCATCCACATAATCTTCCATATTCTTATGCATTATGTCATGGAAGATAGTAGTCACAGCTCTTTGATAAGTAGCTCCTGCATTCTTTAATCCAAATGGCATGACATTCCAACAATAGGTTCCCCATGCACAAGTGAATGCAGTCTTTTCCTAGTCTTTAGGAGCTATTTTGATTTGATTATACCAAAAAAAAACCGTCCATCAAAGAATAGATCTCATAACCTATTGTCATGTCCACTATCATGTCTATGTTTGGAAGTGGAAAATCATCCTTTGGGCATGCTTTATTAAGATCTCTAAAATCTATGCACACTCGAATGGATTTGTCATGTTTTGAAACTAGTACAATATTAGATATCCATTCAGCATAATCAATGGCTCTTATAAATCTTGCACTGAGGAGTTTTTCTAGTTCAGCTTTGACAAGAAGAGCTATGTGAGGATGCATTTTCCTCAACTTCTAGTTTAATAGTTTAATACCTGGAGCTATGTACAAATGATGCATAATGAGATTGGTGTCCAACCCTGGCATGTCTGAGTAAGTCCAAGTAAAATTAATCTTCTTGGTCTGTATGAACTTGGTATATGCTTCTTTTTCTTGTGCTGATAAAGACTGAGCTAAATGCACTATTTGTGGAGCCTCTTCTATATTCAAATTAACTGGTTGTGTAGGCTCAACAAGCACTGAAGATCTATCCTGAAAGTAACTTGGGAGATGATCAAGTACCTCATCCCTAGGTGCCTCGGAGAGGTTTTCACCCTTGGATACATCCTTTATTTTTACTTTTTTAGGTTCTGACACCACCACACAGTGGTTTTCGCCATCGGAACTCTTATTCTTTTTTTCTTTTCTTTTCATTTTGCAACTAAGGTACTTGATATCCGGTTCTATCATGCTTGTAGTTGGTTCACTGGTGGAAGAGACTATAGGTTCAAGAGCATTTAGGTAACATGCTATCTCATAGTCATTTTGGAAAGTTAGGAGTTGAGGCTCTTGGTAGCGCTGAGACCAATCAATTAAGTGAGGATTGGCAAGGGGTAGGTCAATGTCTGGTTTGATATTGTGTATGCAAATGGTATCATCTCTGGTGATTGCAGAGTTAGGATCCATCAAGTATCCCTCTAAGGTACCCAAATTAGGACTTATCCTACCAAGCGAAGCATCATCCACTAAGGTGACTCATGGATTCCAATCCTCTAATCCTACACTAGACTCATTGGCTACCTCAGGTTGGGAACCATATGTATGGACAACATCAATGTCCATGTCAACTATGGAATAATCAGAGAGAGATTCCCACTCATACTCGTGAGTACATATCTGAATCTAGGCTGGGATGTTTACACCAAGCATATTTTCTAGGCCTTGAGGTAGAGGCTTTGATGTCACCAAGGGTAACACCTTCTTGGATGCCATTTGTGTATTGGTGTTCTTGAATAGGATCCTCAACATGATCCTCAATATTGGATAGTTCTTGTTCTAGGTCTGAAACTATTGGATTGGTAACTGGAGTATCTGAATCTTCCCAAAGGAGATTGGTGGAAGGGACCCAATCTTCACACCTATCTTGTTGATTTTGCAAATTGGGTATGTATCTTGATTCATCATCACTATCCATCGCAGCAAGGATAGGAGTAGTTTTCTTATTCTGACTTTCGAAACCTAGGCCAACTGTTGTTTTAGACCTGCAGCCAAAAAGAGCATGATTGAGTGGTTTAGCCTTAGCATCTAATTTGTGACTGAGAGGACCATGACCTAGGTAGCCCATATTTTTGACCAAAGTGTATCCTCTCCCATAAGCCTTAGGAGATGGGGAGAAATTTTCATTATGCTTGTATTTTTCCTCCTTGTAAATCCAATCTCTAACAACTACCTCTTCTTTTTCATCCTGGATGGGCACTGAGGACTCTACAAATGTACCAAATAGAGTCATTGCTGAAGATGAGGGACACATCTCTTGTGAAGGTTTACCATAGGACCTAGGTGAGACTGGTAGTTTTGTAAAGGAGTCAATTTGATATCCCCCCATACCAAGGTCTATGGCTTTAAACTTATTCTGGCATTGTGCTAAAGTGGCATCAAAATCCTCTACTTCTCTATTGAGAGGAACATGACTCCCTACTAAAATTGCAATAATAGATAATGTGCTATCCCCAAGTATACAAACTTCTACTCCATTATAGGGGAATTTAACACATTGGTGGTAGGTGGATGACACTGCTTGCATGTCATAGATCCATAGTCTACCAAGTAGGATATTATATGCTAAAGGACCAGCATCAACAATCTGAAACAAAATGTCCTTTTCAATGGGGCCAATCCTGATAGGAAGGATGACCAAGCCTTTGGAGCTTCTCTCTACCTCATCATAGGCTTTAATGGTGATCTTCTAGGTATCAATAACTTTCTCAGAGTAACCCAGTATTTTCAACAAACTCAAGGAAAAATATTGAGCCCAACACCCCCATCAATCAACACATGCCTGACATGGGTCTTGTGGATCATGACTTCGATATGAAGGGAAAGATTATGCAGATGGCTCAAGGCTTTGTCATCTTCTTCTGAGAATGTTAGGTAATGAGGGATGGTAAGGTGGTTGACCATGTTTTGGAATTGGTCAACATCTATGTTGTTAGGAACATTGGCTATACGTAAAGCATCCTCAAGGACATTCTTATGTCTTGGGGACAATTCTAGAAGTTCAAAAATTGAGATTTGAGATGGTGTTCTTTGTAACTAGTCAAAAAGATTGTCACTCATTTCAGGATTGACTACTGACTTGGTAGTGACATTCTTAGATGTTACTTGCTTGGGTTTGCTAGATTGGTTGGAACTAGGACCTCTAATAACCATAGGACCTTGACTCTGGCTTCTGGTGATAGTGTTAAGAGCTTGGGACAACCTTTGAGAGTGAGGACCCATAAACACCACCATAGGTTCTTCATCAAATATAGGAGAGCCCACATCATGACCATAAGAATCTTTGTGTCACATCATGTTGACACTTTCCTCAACAATCTCAAGCATATTAACCACATTTTCTGCACCTGTGTAGGTATAGTTGATTTCGGCCTTGCCATTCTTGGGTTTAGAGGTTTCCCCCTTTTAATATTTGGGCAAAGGCTCCTTGAATTCCTTGTGGTCTACATTTGTATTCAACCCAACAATTTGAAGTTTACCACTTTCAATAAGATCCTGAATGAGGTGTTTAAGTTTCCAGCAATGTTCGATGTCATGTCCAATGCCATTGTGGAATTTGCAGAAAGCCTTTTCATTCCACCAATGTGGCTTAACGTCAGATATGTGGAAATTTTTTGGATCTTTTGGTTGTGCAAGATGATTGGCAATAAGGGTCTTGAAAACATCCTCATAGGAGTCACCCAGTTTAGAAAACTATCGCAACTTTTTCTTGGGCTTTTCTTGATACTTAGGTTTATGCTCTTGTTGGTTGGAGGATGTGTTGAGCTTCATAGCTTGGACTGCACTAGACAAATGGAGGACTCCTTGATCCTTGGGTTGGGAAGAGTCCACAACTCTATCATTGACTACTTGCTTATTCTTGTTCCAGTGCGAGTGTTTGCCTTTGTCCTTATTGGCATTGTTAGGATTTTGACCATTGTTGTTATTGCTATGTTTGGTCAAAATGCCTTGTCCTTTTAAGACATCCCCAATTTGACATGCGGTCTCAACCATAGTATCAAAGGAATCAAAGACCATCTTTCGAACCTCATAATGTATTTCAGGCACTAAATTAATGACAATGATGTCAATCCTTTCATGCTCAGGAATAGTCCTAGAATAGCGGGAGCACAATCGTCGCCACCTTTGCAAGAAGGTAACAAAGGATTCCCCTTGGTTTTGTTTCAAATTGCATAAGTCCAACATAGTGCACTATTTAGTGTGTACCCTTTAATAAGACTTTACACAAAGGGGTTAAATGTGTCTAGAATGAAGATTGTCACCAAAGCATGGACCAAATCAAGCAATACTTGGCTAATCCTCCAATCTTAATGCTTCCTATCCCAGGAAAACCACTCATATTGTATGTGTCAGCAACATAATCTTCCCTAGGGGCATTATTGGCTCAACTTGATGATACTGGAAAAGAAAGAGCTATATATTACATTAGCCATACTTTGGTGTCATATGAGGTTAATTACACTAGTATTGAAAAATCTTTCCTTGTAGTGGTCTTTGCTTCCCAAAAGTTGCAACATTACATGCTTGCACATACAATACACCTCATTGCAAAAATTGATCCTCTCAAGTATTTACAAGGTAAGGCTGCCCTCATAGGTAGACTTGCTAAGTGGATGATGATCTTATCAGAATTTGGCATAGAGTATGTTGAGCGTAAAGCTATAAAAGGACAAGCCATTGCAGACCAATTGGCTGATTTTCCAATTCAAGACAAAGCACCAATTCAAGTTGAATTTCTAGATGAGCACATAATGTACAGAACTGCAAGAACATGGAAGATGTTCTTTGATGGCTCTTTCATGCAAAATGGTTCAGGAGCAGGAGTGTTGTTTGTTTCTCCTCATGGGTACACAATTCCTAAGTCCTACAAACTATTGTTCCCATGTACAAATAACATTATTGAGTATGAGGCCTTGAAAAATGGACTAAAAATGGCTATAGAATGGAGAATTACAGAGTGACATATTTTTGGGGATTCGCAATTAATCGTCAACCAAGTTAATGAAGAATATCAAACCAAAGATGAAAAAATGGTACCCTACAAGAAGATGGTTGCTTCATTGTGACGATACTTTACCTTTGTTACATTTCAACAAATCCCTAGAGTAGAGAATAAACCAACTAATGCTATGGCTACATTGGCTTCACTTCTTCAGCTAGAACAACATGAGTCCAGATTTGAATTCTTGGTGGAAGAGCTACGCTACCCTATCTATGACTTCCAAGAAAGCCAAGTTGTTTGTACCCTTATTGGCCATGAGTCATCCCGCTATGGTGCCATATAATCATACCTCCATGATGGTACCATCCTTGAAACCTTCAACCATTCCAAATGAAGAAACTTAACCTGAAATGCCTCTCGCCACACCCTTATCTCTGGTGATCTGTATAGGAGGGGTTTAGATGGGACACTTCTTAGGTGTTTAGAAAAGGATGAGTCCAACCAAGCGTTAGTTGACATTCATGAGGGAATTTGTGGAGGACATTCTAATGGTCTTACCATGGCCCAAAGGTTGCTCAGGGTGGGGTACTATTAGCCTACCATGCAGATAGATGTAGTAGCTTTTGCTAAATCTTGCAAAAAATGTTAGAAACACGGTAACCTAATACATGCTCCAGACAGGGAGCTTATTGCTTCTATTTGTCATTGGCCATTTCAGTGCTGGGCCTTTGACCTCGTTTGGCAGATTCATCCCAACTCATTAGGAGGACACAAATTCATTATCACTACTATTGATTACTTTACCAAATGGGTAGAAGTTGTCCCACTTTTTGTTGCCTCAGGCAATATAGTTTCTTTGTTTATTTTGAACCATATCATTTGTCGGTATGGAGTGCCTTCTGAAATAATCACTGATAATGGAGGTCAATTTAAAAACAAGGACCTTAAACATCTTTGCAAGAAATTCAAGATAAAATAGCATTGGTCCTCCATTTACTTCCCACAAGGAAATGGACAAGCAGAGGCTCTGAATAAGACCATTCTTAAAATCCTCCATAGAACAGTTCACAAGAATGGTAGAGATTGGCATCTATAGATAAATCGGACCTTGTGGGCCTATAGAATGAGTATTCGTGCTCCAATAGGGGCTACTCACTTTGCCCTCACTTATGGTGCTGAAGTAGTGTTACCTTTAGAGGTGGAGATTCCTTCTCTTAGAGTTTCCCTTAAAGGTCTAGTAATAGATGAGCACTACCATGCCATGAGGCTATAAGAACTAGAACTTCTAGATGAAAAGCATAAAACATCTTTTGATCACATGAGAGTTTACCAAAAGCGTATGTCCAAAGCATTCAACAAGAAGGTTCACCCTAGACAATTTCAAGTTCGGGATCTTGTCCTACGAGAAAACCCTAAGAACCAACAACATAGAGAACAAAAGGGGAAATTCAAACCTAATTGGCTTGGACCCTACATTATTACTACCATGTTTGGTACATGTGTTTATTTACTATCTGATCCAGAGGGAGAACAACTCCTTGATCCTATCAATGTTTTTCCCCTAAAGAAGTTCTATCCATGATGCCTATTCTATCTAGGGGCATCCTTTGTACATACTTATTGATCTTGAAAAAATTCCAAAAAAATTCATATATGATGCTGAAAAAATAATAAAAAGCATATAAAGTCTTGAAAAAATACAAAAAATTTTAAAAATTTAAAAAATTTAAAAAAAAATAGAAAAAGTGCCTTGGTGAAAACTTGGAAACAGGCACCTTGGTAGCAAAAATACAAAAAAATTGAAAACATAAAAAAACAAAATCTCCAAGTAGTGAAAACTTGGAAATAGATGCTACTTGAGGCCTTTGCACCCTTATTTCTTAGCATGCATCCTCAAAACTTAGCCTTTCTCCATCTTGCCTTGACCTTGTTGCCTTGGTTTGGAATTGGTATTTGTCTTTGTCTAGGGAGCATAACTATGTTAGCTTTGGTCTCTAGGATGCGTTTGTCTTTAAGACATTCTTGCAAATGGTGTTTTTTTCAACACCACCCCAAACAGTGTTTTTCAACACTACCCTAGCGTCAAGTGTTTCTCAACACTTATCAGATGTCTTACCTGTAGTCTAGCATGATATGATATTTTCTCACTAGTATATGTGATGCCCAAAGTTTGACTCTATGACCTACACACACACTTAAACACTCGACTTGCTGAGACTTGTTTGACGTTATTTCTTTGTGTGTTGTCTATGATGATTACTTTGATGAGTGCTCTGTCCCTAATAGTTTTCTATGATGCCGAGCTAGAACAATGGAGGCATGAGGACATGTTTTATTGCTTTTTCTACTTGTGGGTATATTTTGGTGTTCCTAACTTGTCATTAACATTTATGCTTGTTCCACTTGACATTGGGGTCTACAAGGTATTATCCTTGACTATTTTTGCAAGTGCATACTTATAGCCATCTTGACTTTCCTTGTGTCTCGATGTGAGTATAATATTTCTATATTAAACTTAGGTAATCTCACTACACTAGTCATCTTGACCTATATGTCTTCGATGCCTAGGTGGGATTCCTACATATCTATTTGATATAGATCATATTCAGACTCACATAGTCATACTAGTGTGTATTGTATGATCTTATGATGCTACCAGCAATGCTCGATAATGAAAATTAGAGTCTAAAAGCTTTGTGACCTTGCAAGTAAACCACTTTTTCATAGTAGCTTGCATTTTTAGGTTTCTGATAGTTATTTTTGCATCTTGCATATGGAGAGAGCTCTCCTTTTCATTTTTCATGGACCTATTGGTTAGCTGCGATCACCTTTCCTTTCCTTGATCATGTCTTTCACTCCTTGTCTTTCACATCACATCCTTTTTCTTGTCATCACACGGGGTTAATCTTATCATCATATCTATATCCCAAAGAGATCATTTTCAGGAACATGATTTTATATCATAAACATGAGAACTAAACATACATCTATGAGAGAGATTATACATGAGCATATATAACATACATTTTGAGCAATATGACAAGACAATATAAAAACTGAAACATCCATCACAATAGTGGACTTCTCTAAGTCATTACTTCCAAGGGAATCCATGAATGGGAAACCTTGAGAAAGCGACCTAGAGCTCCCTAGGCATGGAGTCACAAGGATGTTGATGGTGCTCTCAGCTAGAGCTATTGAAGCATGCAACCTTGCTAGTAAACCACACAATGGGAGATTCAAAGAGACAAGGACAAGAATGCCAATATCCTCAAGAATCAACAAAGGGAATGCAATGCAATGCAACTATGCTAAGAATGAAGATGCAAGCTAAGCTATGAAAGGAAAGTATTACAAACCCTTGCTAATTAAGCTATGTGAGCTAGTCTAAAGCATAAAGGAAACTAAGCCAGATGCCATGAAAGCTTAAGTTAAGAATGCAAGAATGATCTCCAAAAGCTCCAAAGTCTCCAAGAAATCCTGTAGCATAAGATTAGCATAAAAAGTTGGGGTCTAAGAATGAGAAAAGAGCTCCTCCTTTTAAAGGAATTGACAAGGAATGGACCATGGAGATTAAGAGGCAAAAGATTTAATCAAGGGTGGAACTTGAAAGAGGAGCAATCCATGTGCACAAATATCCTCCAATGAGAAAATAAGAGTTGATTTTGTGTCCATATGAGACAAAAAGTGATTTTCTTCTTTTTATAAGAATAATGCTTTATTTGTGCAACTTAGGATAAGAGGAAAAGTGGGGGCTTTTTATTTAATAAAAGGGGAGGAAATTCCTTTTAATTAAATAAAGAGTTTAGGATAAAATGGTTAGCCCATAAAAATTAATTGAACAAATGACAAAATAGGATTTGATGAAGGAAATTGATATAATTTGAAAAATGCTAATTTTTGAAAATACTGATTCAGGGATTTGATAAATTGTTGAATGGGGACCCATAGTCTAGGTGACCATGTTAGGGTGCATACAAGATTAAAGGTTGGAAAGGAGGTGTTGGAAAATGGAGGGAGTGGAAGAAGGCTTGATTTTGAGTGGATGGAAATGGATGCAAGAAAAACATCGACACACACCTTGTGGGGTGATGGAGCGATGGAGGAAAATGATATTTTGAATTTGATGAAGGAATGGATATGGATTTTTGGGATAAAAGGACTCACAATGGATTTAGGAGATGGAAGGCATTTAGATGAATGGATATCAATTTTGGATGCCAACTTTGATTTTTCTTTAGAACTCTATGCTTCAAGAAGCTTCTTGGGAATCCACATGCATTTTAAAATTTCATTCTTTTGTTGTTCCTTTGATTGGATTTGTTTTACAAGAGATTTAGGAACACATTTTGCTTTTGAATATTCTTTTGTTTTTAATGGGCCTTTGTGCCTTTTTTGATATTTCTTTTTCTTTTTGGACCATATTTTTCTTTGATCTCACATGCTGATTAGATTGGACATGCTGATCCTTGAATGCATGTGGATTTCTTGAATTATGGACTTTATGCTTGGCATCCAAATTGCTTGGAAAATGAACGAGATGTATGGATGGATAGGAATTGTATGGAGGCCTTTTGGATGGATGGAATATTTTGAAAGATGTGTACCTTTTCTGACTTACATATGGGAACTAGGGTAACTGGATTGTGAACTAATGGATGGAGCAATATATGGACCTAAAATAGATGGAAGGGGTGATAGTGGAGGTATACATTTGGATTTGGGTTATGAAGGTATGCCAATGCCTTGAGAGTGAGCTTTAGGACTGAGGTTATGACCTTTAGATTTTTCTTTGACTTGAAAGGGTTTTAATATACCTTTCTCATGGATGCTAACCCTTTTACTTGATATTTCTTTTGAACAATAGGATGTTTTCTACAAGACACAAGTTTATTTTGAGATATGCATGGTATGGATGGATTGATAGGATCATGACATGGACTAGACTTGATAGAAGTAGTGGAACCCATTTTAAGTGTAAGGGGTTCATGAACATCTTGCACAAATATATTTTCATCATTAGGGGGATCGAGAGGAATATGGAGATCTTGCGATGGGATAGGAATAATGATAGTATCATCTAGAAGGATAGGGTCTTGCAAAGGATATGGAAGATAAGGGAAAGGACATGAAGGGATGGTGGGATCTTGTGGAGGATGAAAATGAATGATGAGATCTTGTGGAGGATCCAAAGGTATGATGGGATCTTGTGGAGGACATGAAAGTAAAGGGATACTTTGATCTTGAAAAGTAATGGGATCATGGGATTCCATTATAAGGGTATTATGCTCTTGGTTTTGAATAGAATCATTGAAAGGAATATATGGGAGGTCAAGTTCTTCCTTAGGAGGGGGAAGGTCAATAGGGTTTGGAAGGAAATTTTGTTCTTGACATGCAAGGAGGTCATCTTGGTTAGGAGGTTTAAGGATAATCGGATCATTATGAAGCTCTTGAGCGAAATGGGATCTTGGTAAAAAATTGGATAGGATCGGTCATTGTTAGGATTTTTATCTTTATTCATTTTAGGACTCATTTCTTTTTTCTTTGGATTATCCTCTTGACATAGGGTATGAATTGGGATATGCATGGGAGAATTTGGAAAGGGATCAATGTTTTAACATGTGGATGATGTAATTTTCATGGGAATCTTTGGAAAGGGATCAATTTTATCAAATTAAGGAAGGGGAATTTCAATAGGACTATCTTGAATAGGATTAATTTCAAATGGAGGACATGGTGGCACTAGCTCTAACATTTTGAAAGAAAAGGATAATCTTGCATTAAGAATGGGACTAGATTGAAATTCTTCTATCAATAGCCCTTGGAGGGTTGCATCATTGGAAGTTTCATTTGGGGGAGATCAAGGAAAATTCTCTTTTGAAGGTTTAGGGGATGAAGAAATTGAAGGAAACATAGATGTTTCTTGAAGGTCAATGTCTTGAAGGGAAATGTGTGTCATCCATGTGATCATTTTTCGGTGAGAAATTGCTAGACATGGGTGAATTATTTGTTTCATCCTCTTTATATAATGTTTGTAGAAACTTCTTTAAAAATTTGGATGTGATAATAGGTTTCTTATTAATCATGTTTGATTGGTTTTCAAAAAAGGAAAAACTTGAACTTGGGCTTGTTTGGGAAAACCTTGGTATTGATTGGCTTGTTTGCATGACTGGCACAAGAGGTTGTGAAATTATTTGAGGGACATTTGGTTGCATTTGGATGAAGATTGGTTCATAATTATGTGGAGGTCCCGATTGAATTATGCCATGCTCTGGTTGAAAGTTTGAAGGGTATGCCAAGTTTGGGTTAGAATCTTTCATTTGTCTTGCATTAAGAATTTCTTGGGATGATGCCATAGGTCTTGGGTCATAATGTATTAGGGTACCTTGTGTTGAAGAGTTCATGATTATGTTGTTATCTTTTTTTGAAGGGAATATAAGTCTTGTGTCATAACCTTTAGTTTGAAAATGTGTGTTTTTATCTTGGATCAAATTTGGTTCCTCACTTGATATGTTCATGGGCTTATAAGAACCTTTTTTCCTTGTCACAATTGGCATGATTACTAAATACAACTAAGGATGAAGGATATGGAATATGAAACTTGTATTTTTTGGATTTTTTATTTTTAAATGATATGAAACCTAGGATATGCAATAATGCAACTTGGAATATGCAAAATGCAGAACTATTTTTGGATTTTTAGGAATTTGAAAATGATTATGCAAAGTGAAAATATGTTTCTTCTTTGTATTTTTTAACTTAGGATATGGTATGAAAAACTAAGATTTATGCACTTTTGGATCTTGAAATTGGACTTTGGATGCAATTTAGGTCTTTATGCAATTTAGGACTTAGGATTTTGGAATTTCTTTAAAGGAAAATATTGGAAAATATAAACCTAGGAGTATAACCTTATAAGGGTGGATATTAAATCTTGAATTTGAAAAAGGAAGAAAATATTTGAAAAGGTCAAAGGACCAAATCAAACCTTCCAAGACATACGTAGGGTTGAATTGAAAAAGGATAAAAGGACAAAAGATTTGAAAGAGGACCAACAAAGTCAAGATCCCTTATCCATCAACATAAGGTAAGACTCTAATATTTGTATTTTGTTTGGATTTTTGGATTTGAAAAATATTTTAAGGGTTATATATGAAAGGACTATTATGAAGACTTGGAAGGTTGGTTTAAATGCAAGGACTTGAAAATGATTAATGCAAACTAGGATATGCAAAATGAAGATTTTGGACATCCAAAATGAGGTTTATACTATGCAATATGAGGGATTAAGGACCTGCAAAGATGGAATTATGAAAAATGAGGAATCCTAATCATTCCATAAGGTTCCCAACTTAGGTTCATGAAGTTTTTATTATGTCAACAAGGTTTTGAAAAATGAGGATATGTGTAACCAATGTATGCTTTAAGAATTGTTTGCAAGGTTTTTGTAAAATTAAGGGTGAGTGTTTTTTAAAGTGTTCTTAAAGTTTTTTATTCACTCACACAAGATACATAAAACAAGAATGGCCATTATAGAATGGAGAAACATGCTACAACTTAGACTTGCAAGACAATATTCACTGAATTTCCAGTTGAGCTAGGTTCAGCCGAGCCTACTCAAGGAAGATAATTTAGAATCTTGGAGGCACAAGGTCCCCCTTACAATGAACTCACTTCTCAGGCACACCAATCTTCAAAATTGAAGGGTCATCACTTCACAAGGAACCCATGTCTCTACCTAGAGCCACAAAAAGTGTGGCATGTCTTCACGAGCATGGATGACCCCTTGTGTCAGTGAATAGAGGGATTTTGGCCAACTACAAAAAATCTTTTAGTTTGGGACATCCAATTCAATGGGTGTGTGATAAACTCCCTCAGGAGGTCTCCCAGTCTTGAGAACCAAGGTTTTACGCAACACAAGGGTATTAGAGGAGAGCTATCGCCAGCCACATTTCGATTGGATTATTGATCACAATCACATATTTATATAGTGGTTTGGATGGAGACCTAGCTTTGGCCTGTTACTGCTTGAGGTCATCCCTTGGGGCATTCAAAGTGAATGCCCTGGTCCAAGACAGGCCTCTCTAAAAGAATTGCATAGATTAATAATATCAAATTTCCACAATCCATTTTTAAATGCATGTGTTTTTCTGAATTAGATTGTGTGTGTTTTTAGCATCAATTTTTTGGATCACACTCCATGATCCATCATCAGGAAAAGAGAATGTAAGAATTGTAAGAATTGCATAGATTTCTCATCGCCCAAGATCCACAAAGGTGAGGGGAGAGGATATGTCCATACAATTCTTTGGGATTACAAAAAGAGAAGACACACCAAGCACTTAAAAAAAAGGTTCATTTTCCAATTAGAAAGGAAATGTGATTTAAAAATATAATTTATAGTTCTTTTCCTTTCTAACTAAAATTGCATGATACTTGTTGTTCATTAACCCATTAAGAAAGGAAATGTGATTAAAATAGAACAATTTGTTGTTCTTTTCCTTCCTAATTAAAACTAGGTGAAAATTGTTGGGTTCTTTGATCCACCTAATTAGACAATGTGAAAATTGTAATTCACTTACCCATCTAATTAGGCTATGTGAAATTTGTAGTTCATTTCCTCCTAATTAGACTATGTGAAATCTGTTGTTCATTTAGCCCACTAATTAGTCGATGTGAAATTTTTTGTTCATTTATCCCACTAATTAGTCTATGTGAATTTGTAGTTCATTTTAAAGACTAATTAAGATATGTGAAAATTGTTGTTCATTTTAAATGCCCAATAAAAAATCTGATTTGTTGCATGTTTGAAATAAAAATGCCTGCATGTATCACAATTTAGACTCAAAATGCACAAATGTTGTTCCCCTACCTGCAAAATACATGAAAAATAGGAAACCAAATTAGATTTTACATTTTCACATTGGGTTCACGAAATGTAAGACTAGAAAAATGGTATTAGAAAGCATAAATGAGAGAACCACAAATTACATACACAATATGGAAACCAATCTAATCTACCATAAAAGCCACTTGAAATATAAAAGAATTTAAACAAGAAAAATCCCTTTTCAAGTGTAGCTCCTATGTTTTCCTTTCTTCTCCATTGAATTTGATTGATGTAGCTCTACGATCTTGAAAAAATCTGCACTATAATTGAAAGAAAGATGATAGCATGAGAATACTAGGAGTGTGGTTAATAGAATGAGAATAATAGGAATGTGGTTAAGCAAAAAATGAGAGAAAAATGATTTCAATTTATTAAATTTTAAGACAAAATCTCTAAATTAGCAAATTGATGTGCAAATTGGAAATTGACAAAGATTATGGTAATTAGCAAATTTGAAAGAGGAAAATTGTCGTTAAAATGGCAATTTATGACAAATTGAATGCACAATTAGAAATTAGTGAGTTAAAAAGAGAAATTTGTTATAAACTATGAAATATTCATGACAAAAGGAAAAAGCGAAATTTGTCATAAACTATGACAATTATGACAAAAGGAAAAAAATGAAAATTGTCATAAACTATGACAATTTATGACAAAAGGAAAGGGGAAGGTGGAGGCTAAAAAGATGAACTGGTGGCTAGAAAAATGGGCGAAGCGCAAATTAAGGGATAAAATCCCATTTGGCAAAATGAGGGAATTATTGAATTTAAAAATTCATTTATTCCCATAAAATGGAAAATTAGGATTTTGGAATTATGAAAATTCCATAAATCACAAATTATCCATTTAATTAATGTCAAATTGATTAATTGTGAAACTTAGGGAAAAGGGGATATATAAATGTAATTTACTTATTAAGGCTAAGACTTAGAGATAAAATATGGGTTATTAACCCCTAAAGAAGACAAATTAAATGATTTGACCAAATTGATGATTTTGATGAGGCAAAAAATTGATTTTGATAATTTTGATAATGGCTTGAATTGATATCAAAAGCGATTGATTAGGTAAAAAATGAGGCAAAATCAAGGAGAAATATTAGTAAGTTAGGGATGAGATTAAGGCATTGAAGACATGTTAAAAAAAATGGGACATAGGTGTGGACCATTTTTAGGTGTCTACATTTTGTCCCTCTATGAGACAATGTGATTATGAGTGTTGGTTCAAAGAAAAATAAAAGATCATGCCCGAGTGGATCGATAGAAGTGAGGTAGGATGCCCCCTCGAAAAATTGGGTGGAAATTGATTTTAAGGACAATTTTTTGAAAAGATAATGATTGGAAGGACTAATGGAAGGAATGTTACTAAAAGGAAAAAATTAGATGGAGAAAAGTTAGTAATGATGAAACTTGATTTCATAAGTGCATGTTTTATGTCATGAGAGCTTTATTTAATATGGAAAAAATAGATGCGCCAGACCATGGAATAGAAAGACAAGATGATAATATTTGCGTAGAAATAAACACATTGCAGACAAAGAATGCTTCTATTCATCTTGAAGTATATGCCATACGTGCCACGAAACTTTATGAAAAATACCCCGCAAATAGAAGACAAAAGAAATAAAGGACCATGAACCATCCCGACTTCTCTCATCACTTAGTGATATCCTAGAGTAGCATAGAAACATATGTTGAAAATTTCAATTGGAATAATTGTTGTATTGTCATTGATGTCAAACCTTAATTGGTAAGACTGTTGCTACTTAGGAAAGTACTATATCTATTTGAGTGTTGCTAAGGGGATAGGCAAGGTTGGTAACAATAGCACCTAGGGAAAGGTTGAGTTATCTTGATACTACAAAGTGTACATGACTATGTTGTACAATGATGACACAATGTATTGTTTATACTAGTAAGATTGAAGACTAAACTGGTAGGCTTGACCAAGCAAAGAATGGAGAAATCATGTTTAGGCTGAGTAATCTTAGTGTTGACCAAGTCAGTGTATGCCAAGCAAAATTCTAGTGTCGACCGAACAACAGTTAATTGCCGAGGAAGACTGTATAAGCCAAGGAAACATTTCTAGTAATGACTAAGCTTTCTACATGAAGACCGAGTAGTTGATCATAGTATTGACCGAGCATCAACATTTTTATATTTGAAAAGAATTTAGTTTTGGAGCTGACATTGTTGAATTCTTGGATTATGTAAAACACGTTGACTTTATTTATTGATTGTTTGAAAGCATTAAATGCACTATAAAACATTTTATTGTAAATCTTTAAGAGATTTGAAATGATTCTAGAAATGAAGCCGAAGAACATGAAGCGGGTAGATTCAATGAATTTGACCTAACCCTAAGATCTACGAATGTGATTGAGTGGCATAAGATGAGTTAACCTAATTGAGGAAAGTATTAAGGGAACCTGAGCATTGGATATGTGTGTGCATGGGTGAAAAAGAGAATGTTGGAAGATCAGTAAAGTTTTATTGACTATATAAGTAGAAAAGGTTGAAAGAGAATTGTGATGGTTGCTTGAAGAAAAGTTCTAAGCAGATCAGAGATGGAGATGGAAAAGTTTCAAAGTCAGTAAACCAGCATTAGTGTATGGAATCAGATATGATATTTGCAAAGTGAGTTGTATATTTTTTAGATAAATATTGCTCCTACTTTCTAACCATTGTAACAGTCAAAATCCTTTTAATAGAGGTTGACCTAACAATCATATGTTAAATCCTTTGAACAAGGTTGCATTCTAATGGAGTGTATGTAAGTCCTATGACAAGGCTCACTTTTAACAGGGTGATTGAAATCTTTTAACCGAGTTACACCTGATAGTGTGTATTATAACCTTTGACAGGGTTGGCTTTTTACTGAGCTCACTTTAGAAGAGTGAAAATAATAGTAGCATGTTACAAAGTGGTTTTTCCACTATAAATCTTGGTGTTAATACTTGTGTGAATGTTTTGGTTTGAACATTTATATGTTTTACAAGTTAAGTTACAGCTGGGTAGTGGACTGCATTGTTATATGTTTCTATTATTGAATCAGTGATGACCGAGTTTGTTTTGTTTATTGGATCTAATTTAAGGAAAAGTTTTTAAGTTTGTTTTATACATCAGGACCTGAGAACAACCGATTCAACCCCCCTCTCTATTGTTCTAAATAATATTAACAATTGTTATCAGAGCTTTGTTGCATATTATTAGTGTTTACAGAAATCAAGTTTAAAGGGGCTTGAAGCAAATGATTAGGATGTATAAGAAGGAGGTACCGAAGCTGAATAAGGAAAAATTCCCTGCATGGAAAAGCTTGATGAAGCTGCATCTGGCTAGTATTGGTGACTCTAAAAAGTACTACATTGAGAATGGCTATGTTTCACCTATCGCACCTTTGACTACCAAAGAAATGAGAGCTAAGCAAGAATGTAATCAGGTAATGCTAGAAATTGCATCTGCCCTAAGCTATCCAAAATTTGAGGACATCAAGGATTGCACAACTACTAAGGAGATGTGGGACACTCTTGCAAGGATCTATGGTGGTCACTTAAATGTACTGAAAGCAAAGGTTGAGAGTCTTAGAGGTAAGTTTGATGAAATGAGAATGCAAGAAGGTGAAAACATTGCACAATATTGTGGTAGAATAAAGGAAGTTGTGAATGCTATTATAGGATCAAATGGGGTTATTGATGATGAAACTATAATTGGGAAAGTACTAAGAACCCTGCATCCTATATATGCTATTAAGATCTCAGCTATTCAGGAATCTAGATGCAACTCTACTAATGTGCTTACTTTAGAAAGTTTGGTTGGTAAGTTGATTGCTTTTGAACTCTCTAACTATGATAATTTCATTGTTGGAAGCATTGATAATGTTGAATCTGCTTTCAAGTCACAACTAGTTCCGAACAAGCCAAAGAAAGGAAAAGAAAGATGCATTAGTGAAAGTGAAAGTGAAAGTGATAGTGACACTTCTTATGAAGAACTGGAAGATCTAGAAGCTCTTATGGCTAGAAGACTAAGAAGAGGAAAAGGAAAGTATAAAGGTAAACTCCCTATTATATGTTTTGCATGTAATAAAGTTGGTCATATAGCTACTAGATGTCCTGATAGAAAGGATAAAGATGATGAAAGAAAAAGAAAACACAAAGATAGAAGAGATGACAGAAGCTACTGAAGGAACAAGGATTGCAAAGGAAAAGGTAAGAAATCTTGTTACATTGCTGAAGAAGAGACTGACACTGATAGTGATGATTTTGAAATTGAGGTAGTCTATGTTGCATTGAAAGATGAATCTGATGAGGATGAGAAAACTGCATTGATACCCTATGTGAACAAGAATGATAAATGGACTATTGATAGTGGTTGTTCACATCATATGACTGGTGACAAAAATATGTTTGAGACCTCACATCATTACAGAGGTAAAAGTGTAAAATTTGGTAATGATGCACCATGTCCTGTTAGAGGAAAAGGTTTGATTAAATTGATTGATAAGATATCTTGTGAAAATGCTTATTGGGTTGAAGGTCTTAATTATAATTTGTTAAGTGTTGCTTAGCTCAACAAAACTGGTTACTGAGTGGAATTTCATCACAAGAAAGCTAAAATATTTGATGTTACTGGAGAACTAATTGGAAGTGGAGATCAGACTAGAGGTAATGTGTTCTATCTTGACCTATCTGAAGAAACATGTTTAATTGCACAACTTGATGATATTTGGTTATGGCATAAAAGGCTATGTCATGTTAACTTTGACAATCTGGTAGAGATAAGTAAGAATAAAAAGGTAAGAGGTCTACCTAGATTGAAGAAACCTGAGAATGTGATGTGCAAGGAATGTCAATTAGGAAAGATGACAAAGTGAAGTTTTAAGAGCAAATCCTTTACTTCTGAAAACATTTTAGATTTGGTTCATACTGACCTTTGTGGACCTATGGGTGTACAAAGTTACTATGGTGCTAGATACTTTATCTTATTTGTTGATGATCATACTAGGATGATGCATGTAATGTTTCTAAAAGAAAAATCTAAAGCTTTTCAATCCTTTAAGTGGTATTTGGCTAAAGTTGAGAAGGAGATAGGTAGGAACCTGAAATGTCTTAGATCTGATCGAGGTGGAGAATTTACATCAAATGAATTCAATCTATTTTGCAATGATAGAGGAATTAAAAGACAGATGTCTGCACCTAGAACACCTCCACAAAATGCCATAGTAGAAAGAAGAAATAGATCTATCTTGGATTGTGCAAGGACATTGTTGATTGAAAAGAATGTGCCACATAAATACTGGAAATAAGCTATAAGCACTGTTGTCTACACTTTTAATCGGGTATAGATCAAGAAAGGTACAAATTTGACACCCTATGAATTATGGCATGGGCATGCACTGAGTGTTAAATACTTTAGAATATTTGGAAGTAAGTGCTATATATTAAAAGACACTAGGAATGGAAAGTTTGATGCTAAGAGTGATGAAGGCATATTCCTAGGATATTCCATAAAAAGTAAAGCTTACAAGTGTTTGAACTCTAACACTAACAAAATTGTAGAAAGTGTGAATGTGAAAATTGATGAGTATGCAGAAATAAATGAAGCTAACAAAAAAAGAGAACCAGACGATTATAGATCTTTTGTGTACATTGAGGAAGTAGAAGAGGCAAGTAACAAACTTGCACCTGATGCCGAGTCTCAGGTAAGCAATGCCGAGCGACAGACAGATGCTGCCGAGCATCAGGAAAATAGTGCTGAAAGAGAACAAGAACATGCCGAGCTACAAGAAAATGCTGTCGAGTATCAGGAAGAGGTTGTTGAGCATTCAGAAGCTGAATCTGACAATCTTGTTGGGGAACCTGATGAAATAGAGGAGAGAAGAGCTGAACCTATTTTGAAAAAATATGTAAGAAGACATCACAAGCCTGAACATATAATTGGAGACAAAAATACTGGAATTCAAACCAGAAGTAAGACTAAGGATCCAACATGCCTACTATGTGAGTTTGAACCCAAGTCAACTAGAGAGGCATTAGAGAATGAAGACTAGATACAAGCAATGAATGAAGAGATTGACAAGATTGAGAAGAATGATACTTGGACTCTGGTGCCAAGACCTGAAAACAAAAATGTTATAGGAACAAAGTGGGTGTTTCGGAATAAGATGAATGAAAATGGTGAAATAACTAGGAACAAAGCTAGGCTGGTATGCAAAGGCTATGCACAAGAAGAAGGAATAGATTATGGGGAAACATTTTCCCTTGTAGCTAGATTGGAAGGAGTAAGAACTCTGCTTGCATATGCTTCTTATAAAGATTTCAAGGTATATCAAATGGATGTCAAGTCTACATTTTTGAATGGTATACTAGAAGAAGAAGTTTACACAGAACAACTAGAAGGTTTTATTGATCCAAACAGAAGACACATGGTGTGCAAACTGAACAAAGCACTATATGGATTAAAACAAGCTCCTAGAGCATGGTATGAAAGGTTGCACAACTACTTGATGTGTGTGTGAAAATTGTACCTAATCTATAGACACAACACTCAGTAAAACATTAGAGGTTAGCTATAATCAAAATCCTGCAAAATTGAAATCTAATCTAACCAAGCGATTTACTGCCTTCTAATAGGTGCGAGATTGATGTTCTCAGATTGTAATTGAGATCAGTGACCTAGACGACACCTAAATGAAGGATTTGAATGCAATTGATCTATTTTTTTTGGATTTTATGATGCAATAAGGAATGAAAACTTGATATGAATCTATGCTAGATGAAATTGATATGCTATGAATGCTATTGAAAATTGATATGCAATGCTAATCTAACAATGATATGCAATATGAATGCAAAAATAAGATTGATCTCACAAAGATGTCGATTCGCAAGAGCTTTGATTCTTCAATTCCAATTCTCCAGCTTGATTGTGCAAAAATATGAGATGAATTAATTTAATAATAAAGTGATTTATGTTCAACTTAACTGCTTTTTGAAAATAAATAATTAATTTATGGGTTAATCAATTATTTAATCAAACTTTTATTAAAAACTATATTATTAAATAATGACAACATGCTTTAATTAATTAAATAAGAATTTAATCAATTATTCATAGGAATTTTGATTTATTGTCAAAATTAAATAATACAATTAATAATAGATAGAATTAAATTTAATTAAACAATTAAGTGGCAAATATTAAATCTAATTAATTAAATATGCAAAATATTTAATTAATCAAATTTTAGGATAAATGTGATTTATTGCCAAATAATTATAAAATTAAAGATAATTATGATGATTAGGAATATTAATAGGAATATTCCCCGATGCAGAATTTAAGATAATCAATTATGATTCGATGATGTTTAGATGTGCCTTAGATTAGGACTTTGATGTCGATTTCGTTCGAATTGAAGATGTAGGAGATTAATGAACTTATAGCCCATTTTTGGGGTATTACATTTTGCCCCTCTTTGAATTACTGTGCGAAGCGCAGTGGTTCAATGATAGTCTATGTTTGATAAAGATATGAAACTGATTCAAAAGATAAACCGATCTCAAGATAGAAACCGATTGAAAGATATTGAGATAGGAGGTCCTGAATGACCAGAGATAATGTTCACTATAGCAGCAATGAACCGATGATTGTGAAAAAGTATCAAAATGCCTGATTCTGAACCTTAGGATTGATAAGAAGTGAGTGACCGGTTCTAGACTCAATTGTCTTAGCAGAACTAGCAGGTATCACATCCGAACCCTTCAGTTGTCGAAGAACCAAAGAAATAACACTAATGAACCGATGGTTGCGAAAAGCTAATACAGATTACAAGATTAAGAGAATACCAGATTGATATGGATCGATGAATCTGATATGCCCCAAGTGATGATAGATTTTCCCCGAGCGATGAGGACTTTTGATGAATCAGCGACTAGACGTGATTGTTGTTTTGATCACTGATGAAAGATATTGATAGATTTGATCGATAGAATTTGATTTATAGACTTTGAATGATGTGCAATACCATGCCCCCTTCGGGATTAAAATTGAAATCTGACAAGAAAAGTCAGCGTTATAGTTGAGAAGCATGTTAATTGATTTGAGAAGTGGTGATACACGTCTAAGAGTGCATTCTGCATCGTTTGGAGGTCCGGGAGACCGAATTTGACTAGGTTTGACCATGAGTTGACCATGGTTGACCAAGTTGAAATTTTGATAGTTTGATGAAAGCTAATCAGTTAAGTTGAATTCTGGATTTCTGTGAAGATTGAAGGTCGATTATGCAAGCAGTAGACCGTCCTGGTCCCAAAAATTTTAAATCGTGATTTTGACATAATAAATGATCTCAGATTTCAATTTTGATCCTGAAAATGGATTCAGGACGTCGAGATTAGCCAGGGGTGCAATTTTCATGGAAAACGAAGCACTTTTAAAAATTAGGTCGAAAGCTATATAAAGGCCAGAAGGGTCATTTTCAATTCATTTCAACCCTTTGACTTTAGAGATTTTGTGGAGCCCTCTGAATGAGAAAAATGGCAGACCAGCGAGAACTGAAGGTACCTGTGAGTTCGCACCGTTTTGAGCACAGCCGGAGACATGACAGACCTCGACAGTATGGACATTCGGTAGGTGGACCTTTGTTCCCCTCTGAAAATGCATGTTTTTGATGATTTATAGCATTTAAAAAAAATTTCATACGCGTTTTTAGCTTTAGAATTTTGCATGTGTAGAAACTCGTACAAGTCCCAGTCCAAACTCGTACGACATTTCATTTGAATTTACATTGTCATTTCAACCATGCCCAAGTGTCGTATGAGAGGGACCCTTGTGTCGTATGACATTTCATCGGGTCCCTCGAAACTTGTATGAATTTGGGTGCAGTGTCATATTACTATGGATTGTCGTTTGGTCTATTGTGGAATGTCGTACGACATTTGATGCCCGTCTGGGATGTCATTTGAAAAACAAAGTGTTAAAAACTCATTCTTAGGGCAAAAATTTAACTTTTTTGATCCTTCTACCTGATTGCGGACACTTTGCCCCACCTTCTGAAACTTCAAAAACTGTGTCATTCTGATACTTTTGGCCTGATTTTGAACTGAATTTTTGATAAAACACCCTATTTCTTTATGATTTAGGTCACATATCCTGATGTACATGTTCGCCATTCTTATCCAGCCACCCAGAGATTGTGTATCGCCTTGCCAGACCCTATGAGGGTTCATCTTGCTACATGTGGTTTTGAGCACTTGATACATTTACCCGATATTAGGGTAAATCACGGCATACTGACTATGCTGATAGAGCAATACCATTCTGAGACACAGACCTTTCACTTGCCTACTGGAGAGATCACTGTTACACCAGAGGACATGTATAGGATCCTTCGTATTCCATTTCATAGTCCTCATCGGCCTGAGTATGTGAGCGGAGGATCTACTGGTCTACATGCTTTCAGACGACTGTTCGGTGATGATACCCAGCTAACTGGGTCTATATCCTGGGAGACACTCGTGCAAAGATATGGGCAGACACATCGTCTAGAGTGTATCATTGCGGGGATGATTGGAGAGTTGATTATGCCTGGCCGTCAACAGAATGACTTTTTGATGGGATGGGCACCTATGGTAGCACTTTTGATGGCTACACCCACTGAGCTTGCTTGGGGTCAGTGTCTGCTGGCTCACTTGTATTCCGAGATGCATGAGGTCATGTATCAGGACTGCAAGACATTTGCTTCAGGAGCGTTGGTACTGCAGATATGGGCTTGGGAGCATATCCCAGTTTTGAGGCCAGTTTTTCAGACGCAGAGGCAGCCATAGGACCCTGTCATTTATGCTTATGCCGGCTATGTCACACAGGTTCGCATGGGACACACCAAGTACTTTCACCGGTGTTTAGATGATATGACCTTCGTGATCTGGAGGCCATATTTATAGATAGAGGCCTGGCCTACTACGAGAGAGAAATTTTCATTCTTTTTCCAGAGTAGGATACTAATAGGACAGACCTCCACTGTCTTGGAGAGATTTTTGATTACTAGAGTTTGGCGTCAGTATGGACGTATTCAGGATGTCCCTCAAGAGTATACTGCTTATGCCCGCATTGTGCATGAGATAGGGCTCGGATGGACACCACGACTCAATTATGCTTTATGTGCTGATGAGTACAGTCATATCATTGGGAGAGACTGGGAGTATCACCTAGAGGTGGTGGATGCAGGGGTTACAGATGCATATGTGGCATGGCTTGTTGATCACCAGATTCACCAATTTTCTGATCCTATAGAGCTAATACCCTCCATGGAGGAGGCTATGGATGTTACAGGGGCTCCTATGAGAGTAGGATCGAGACCACAGGTGGTACACCCTACTCCTCCAAGACAGAGAGCCATGGCTCCCTCATAGAGAGCACCAGGACATGCGAGGCCTCTACGTCCTTCTACATCTACAGTGGGTACATCTTCTAGGACACAGAGACGGAGTAGAGGTGAGAGTGGTACACTGGGCAGAGTAGGATCTATAGATGATGTTCTAGGAGCTGAGCAGTTTGCAGGTGGTACAGGTGTGGATGACACATTTGATTTGGGTGCTAAGGTTAGATGATGTAAGGCACATAGGGTTAGCACTTCTTCACATGCAGATCAGCCAACACAGCCAGCACAGGACACAGATATGCCAGCAGCTGATGCAGAGCCTGTAGTTCCTCTTACTTCGACCGAGATTATCAGACGGCTTAGAGTCCAGGTCCGGGACCTGAATATAGAGAATGCCAGATTAGAGGAGAGGCATAGAGAGGCAGATAGGCAGCGTACAGAGCAGCATGTAGAGATGTAGAGATTACAGGTAGAGGTGATTCATCAGACTGCGCGGGCCTCATATTATGTATCTGCTTACTATGCAGTAGTCCCTACTGCACAAAGAGTGCCCACCTATTCTCAGTACATGGCAGCATCAGAGGGAGCTAGGGCACCGAGAGTGGAGGCGATACCAGATGCACCACCTCCTCCTCCACCAGATGTAGAGGACCATGCTGACAGTTGATTTCTCTTCTCATCTGTTACTTTCTCACTGATACATTATTGTGTCTGATAGCTCTATGGAGCTCATTCGTTTGTACCCTGTGCTAGTAGTGCACCCCTGACTATTTGAGATTTTTGATATATAGATGAGATTAATATTTTTGGTTGTGACATCATGTGTACTTGTCATTTTTGTTATGTATGATGATATCATGTGATGTTAATGCTATGAGTAGTGTAGAATGTATGTATGGATCAATGCAATGCAATGATTTCTTTCATATGTATGAATGTTATGCAGATGTAATGATTATGGAAATATGTATGTTTATGCAATGGATGTAAATGTAATACAATAAATGTTTATGATATGATATGTAAATGCAATGATATACATGATATGTTTTGCAGGTTGATGAAGACAAGTACTCAGTCTTATGTCAAAAAGATGGTTAACCCAAGAGGAACATTGCTTGCGATTCTGTGAAGAGACCTTCGAGTTAGGTTCAGCTCTTGTTAGATTTGAAGATGTGATTGAAGAATCATTTAAGCTTCGAAGTTTATTTAGCCATTGTGAGATCATGCAAAGATGAAAAATGCAAAGAAGCATGCAATATGAAATGCAACCTAAGACCTAGGACCTAGTCACTGATCATATGTCGATTTATTATCATCATTGAACTTTTAAGTAACTGGATAAATCAATACAATGCCCACTATCCATGAAACCATAGACATATGAATATTGATTTGTATGCACAAGAATCAATACAACCCCCACTAGTTATACAACCTATGGACATATGACTATTGATTTATTTTCGGAATGTTGGAGTAGATATAAGCACCAAGGCACAAACGCCAGGATGACCTGAATATCATGTCCATTTTGATATAGCAATTTGTATAAGCATCAAAACATAAATGTTGTGATGACCAGAATACTCCTTGCGTTGCAAACACATCAAAGAGTCAAGAGATCATTCTAAATCCAATGTGAATTACCCGTAGTGACCCTTTATCATTCACATCCTTAGGCAAGATCACATTCCACAGTAGGAGAAAGAACTTACTCAAAAAGACAATAGTTAGATCAAACTTCCTTGAATTTTTTGGGTATCAATGGTTGAGGTATGCATGGCCATCCAATTCGAGATAGAGGCTCTTACAGTTAGACACCATTTCAATCCAGAATTTCCAAAGTTATTAGATTTCACATACAAGTAGAAAACCAAGAAAAGATTATGCCCCCAGTCATCACTCTCTAAATCCTGTAAAGGACATCATCGAAGAGCTCGAAGGGACACAATATGCAAAAATCTCAATGCGAATCAGTAAGCATACAAGGAGATAAAAGCATGTAAAAAGCATAGATTGTTTTCAGTTGAGTTTTGATATTTGATTGCATTGTTGTAGATGCAAAATCCTTTCTGGAGACAAGACTGACTGACTGACTCACATGAAGCTTCAAAGGACTTTGACTAGATATGATCCATCTAAGATACATGGGAGATCATAGGATATGACATTGATTGCCCCCAAGTGTTAAACATTGATAGGATATAGATGCTTGAGCTGATTGGTGGACAGATCGACTTATTGAAAACTAGAAATGCAAAAACAAACGGGGAGATATGCACAAACTAAAGCAAGACTGAAAGCTAGGAAAGACCAAGATTGCACTGATAGATGGAGCATTTGGAACAAGTGGCACCCATTTGCCGAGTTTTCACCATCTTGGCAGAGATTCTATTTTTGCTACCAAGGCGCCTGTTTCCAGGTTTTCACCAAGGCACTTTTTCTTTTTTTCATTTTTTTTGTATTTTTCATTTTTTCAATTTTTTTGAATTTTTGATATTTTTTGATTTTTTTGTGAATCATCAAGGTGCCTATTGCTAGGTTTTCACCAAGATGTTCATTTTTTTTTAGGACTTTTTTCTGATTTTTAAGATTTTTTCAGGGCATTTTACCATAGACTGAATGCCTTAGGCGTAGAATTTCTTCAGATGGAGAACATTGATTGGTTCTCAGAGCTGTTCTCCTTCAGTCATTGAGAGTTGATAGGCACCAGAGCCAAAAGTAGTAGTGATAACAAAGGGACCCAGCCAATTGGGTTCGAACTTCCCCTTGCGTTCTCGATGTGATTGATTTTTAGGATTTTCTCTCAACACTAGATCACCAACCTGAAATTCTCTGTGTCTGACTTTCTTGTTGTAGCCTCTAGACATTCTTTTCTGATATACTCTGAGATGATTATACTCTGGTTGCCTGCGCTCATCTAGTAATTCAAGTTCTTGTAACCTAGACACTCTATAGTCTTCATCAGTGACAAGTCCATGCATTCTGATTCTGAGTGATGGGATTTCAACCTCAATAGGCAGTACTGCTTCGGACCCATAAACTAAAGCGAAAGGTGTAGCCCCAGTAGGTGTTCTGATACTTTTTTTGTAGGCCTAGAGAGCTAGATTGATCATCAGATGCTAGTCTCTTCCTATTTTATTCACTATTCTGTGCAAGATTTTCAAGAGATTTTTGTTCGAAGCTTCAGCTTGTCCATTCCCTTGAGGATAGTAGATAGATGACCAATGTTGAGTAATCTTGAATTTGGCACATAAGTCATCTAGGTCCTTGTTTTTGAATTGTCCCCCATTGTCTGTGACTATGGAATGAGGGATCCCATATCTACAAATGATGTAGTTCAGGATGAACATAGAGATTTGTTTCCTCATTGCTTGTGTTAGAGGAACTGCTTCTACCCATTTTGTAAAATAATCTGTAGCTGTGATTATATGGGTATGTCTATTAGAAGAGTGCGTATGGATAGCGCCTATGAGATCAAATGCCCATTATTGAAAAGGCCATTGTGTATTAAAGGGAATTAGATCTCTCCTTGGAGCATGAATCAAGTTGCCATGTACTTGACACTATTGACAGTTTTTAGCAAATTTAATAGCCTCTTTCTCCATTTCAAGCCAATAGTACCTAGCCCTAATAAGTTTTCAAGCTAACGTTAAACCATTTGAGTGCGATCCACATATACCCTCATGGACTTCCTCTAATGCACGTTGAGACTCTTCCCATTCTAAACATCTAAGCAGTGTACCATCTAGACCTCATTTGTACAGATCATTACCAATGATGACATATCAGGATGCAGATCGGATAAGGTTTCATTTCTCAAAATAGTTAAAAGGACTCAGGGATGATTTGGTCATGGAGATAGGAGAACAAATTTTTGTAGCGAGATGATTCATAACCTACAACAGTGCAAATCATGCGGGTTTCAGGGGAGTCATATGCAGGATAGGATAGGGCTTCCACCAGGAACTCGTAGCGTAGCTCATGTTCGGGCTGCTATAAGAGAGTAGATAGTGTCGCCATTGCATCAGCAGCCTTATTCTCCATTCTGGGTATTTGCTAAAATGTGATAGAGATGAAGTATTTCTTTAAATCATCTACCATTCTCTTGTAAGGAATGAGCTTTTCATCTTTGGTTTGGTACACATCATTGACTTGGTGGATAACCAATTGTGAGTCTCCATGGATGTGCATCTCTGTAACTCTCCACTGTATTGCCATTTTCATACCATTGAGAAGTGCCTCATATTCAGCAATATTGTTTGTGCAAGGAAACTTTAGTCTAAATGCTTTGGGTACTGAGTATCCTTGAGGAGTGATGAATAATATGCCTGCTCCCGATCCATTCTGTGTGTAGGAGCCATCAAAGAATAACCGCCATGCTCTAGAAGAGAGGTGCATGATAGAGGAATCAGGAAATTCCATTTGCATGGGTGTATCATCAAACAGTGGTGTTTTAGCTAATTGATCAGCAATGACCTGTCCTTTGATAGCTTTTCTTTCAACATATTCAATGTCAAATTTGCTCAAGAGCATGACCCATTTAGCTAGTCTACCTGTGAGGGCAGCTTTGCTTAGGAGATATTTCAGTGGATCAATTTTAGCTACCAAATGAGTAGTATGAGCTAACATGTAGTGTCTCAGTTTCTACGATGCAAAGATCACAGCTAGACATGCCTTCTCTATCATTGAGTAGTTCTTCTCATAGGCCACTAAAGTTCTGCTGATATAGTAGATGGCTCTTTCTTTCTTGTTCTCATCATGTTGTGCTAGCAATGCCCCCAGTGATGTATCTATTGTGGAGACATATAATATTAATGGCTTCCCATGAATGGGAGGCATTAAGATAGGAGGATTCGAGAGATAATTCTTGATATGATCAAAATTCTTTGTATAGTCTTCATTCCAGGCAAAGGTCACACCTTTATGTAATGTCTTTGTGAAAGGTTGTGATATGTCAGCTAACTGTGATATGAATCTTCTGATGGACTGTAGTCTCCCTTGCAAAGTTCACATTTGACTGATATTCTTGGGAGGGTGCATCTCTATGATAAATTTCACCTTAGCTGGATCGACCTCAATACCTTTCTTGGAGATGATGTATCCTAGGAGCTTTCCAGAAGTGACTCCAAAAGCACACTTTTTAGGATTTAGTCGAAGACTAAATTTTTTCATTCTGTCTAGGATCATGCTCAAGTCCTTTAGATGTTCAGTTCTGATCACAGATTTTGCTCATGTGTCATCAACATAATCCTCTATTGTTCTATGCATCATATCATGAAAAATAGATGTCATTTCTCTTTGATATGTAGCTCCAGCATTTTTGAGTCCGAATGGCATAACATTCCAATAGAAGGTTCCCCACGCACATGTGAAAGCTATTTTCTCTTGATCTTTTGGAGCAATTTTGATTTGGTTGTACCCAGAAAAGCCATCCATTAAGGAATACATTTCATAGCCCGCAGTCATGTCCACTATCATATCAATGTTAGGCAGTGGAAAATCATCCTTAGGGCATGCTCTGTTCACATCTCTAAAGTCCGTGCACACTCTGATTGAACCATCTGATTTTGAAATAGGTACAATGTTAGAGATCCACTCAGCATAGTCTATGACACGGATGAATCCAACTTTTAGGAGTTTTTCTAGTTCTGCTTTGACTAAGAGTGCAACATGAGGATGCATCTTTCTCAATTTTTGCTTGATCGGTTTTACTCTAAGAGCAATGGATAGATGGTGCATAATGAGATTGGGATCCAATCCTGGCATATCTAAATATTTCCATGCAAAATTGATCTTTTTTTTCTGATAAGAATGTAGTGAATTTCTGTTTCTCTTCTCTTGATAGAGATTGTGCTACATGTACCAATTGTGGTTCCTTTATTGTACCCAAATTGATGGATTGAGTGGGCTCAATTAGAACTGGAGATCTATCCTGTAAATGACTCAGAAGGACATCAAATATCTCATCCTTAGGCACCTCAGAGAGGTTTTCACCTTTAGATACGTCTTTTCTTTTTACTTTTGTAGTTTCTGAGACTACCACAAAGTGGTTTTCACCCTCAGAACTCTTTTTCTTTTTATTTTTTTGACTAAGATATTTGATGTCCGACTCGGTCATGCTAACACTCGGTTCGCTGATGGAAGTCCTCATAGGCTCGACTACATTGAGGTAACAAGCAAGGGCATAGTCATTCGGGAAGGTATAAATACCATGGTTTGGGTTTGTGGAAGTTTGGTCGATAAGATCAGGGCGTTGGATAGTCAAAGTGGGAAAGGCTTGGGATATGGTGTTCATAGACATGGATATGTCATCATTGGTCCTAACCCGACGCTCATGTTCAAAGGTGATATTACAGCTCAAAATATTCAATTCGTGAATAGGCTCAACATCATCATGGGAGTCCTCTTCAGCCATAGGTGGATCAGACACGTTAAGTTCATTATTTCACTCTAGACCTACGTTGGGTTGAGATACATATTGGTGAATAACATCAATATATTTCTCTTTTATAAGCTCATCTTCTTCTGGAATGGCACCCCATTCATAATCATTTGACTCAGCTTCTGATTCAGGATCTCTAGGAAATTTGAGAAAATGTGTGAAATCAGGATGAATACCCCAAGAAGGATTACCCTCAGTCTCTGACTTGAATTCATATTCATGGGAATCAGTGTCAGAATAACTACCCCCTTCTTCTTGATAAGTTTGATTGCCTTCGAGATTAGCTGGTTCTTGTGGTGCAACCATCTCTTGCGCTACAGTAGGTTCTTGTGTTTCTACTACATTGATTCGCTTTATTGTATCATTTTCCATGTCAAGAAGATTTGTGATTTCTATAGGTAATTGCTCATAGGGGATAAGCTCAGAGCTATCTGAATCATCATCAGAGGGTTCTGTCTCTTCTTTCTTAAGAAGGGGTTCTCCTGGTGCAATTTGTTCTATGACATGAGAACAACCACCTTTGAGATGATAGGGTTTCTTCTTAAAGCCTAAGCCACCAGTATCTTTGTTGGCTCTACCAATATGTGAAATGGGTGTCACAAGACCCTTTCCTTTGATTCCTAGAGGTCCTTGACCGGAATATCCCATCTTGGCTATCAATTTGTTCCCTAGACCATATGAATTAGAAGGGATTGTAGGTGCTATAGATTCACTAGGTTGAACAATTTTAGATTCAGAATCCTCTTTGTATAGCCATGCAAGCACAACTTCATCTTCTTCAAATTCTTGTTTGGATACTTGCTCCGCCACAAAATTTCTTTTGTATGCTTCCATAGGTTCCTTAGGTTCTGATTTAGATTGCTTCAAAGATTGTCCATATGACTTGGGCGAGATAGGGAGAGATGTCAGAGACAAGACTGGCTCTATAGTGTATTCTCCCATCCCATTTTCTTTGATATTGATCTCTTTAGCAATGTCATCCATCTTAGATGTGGAAGCAACATTTAGTTGCTTAATGGAAGATTCTCTATTATTGGGAACAAGCTTATTGGCACTTTCCTTCAATGTATTGCAAGTTGTACTCAGATCTGCTGGGATAGTAACTTCTACGCCTTCATAGGGAAATTTCAAGCATTGATGATACGTAGAAGGAATGGCTTGCATTTCATGGATCCAGGGTCTCCCTAGAAGGATATTGTAAGCCAATGGTAGATCAAGCACCTGACATGTGGTATCTTTGATGACTGGACCCACTCGGATGGGTAAGACAATGGTGCCTTTAGAAGCTCTTTCTTATTCATCATAGGCCTTTATGGTGATCTTCTTTTGAGGATCAATAGCCATATCTGAGAATCCCAACTATGTGATTAAGTTGTAAGAACAAATTTTGAGGCCTGTGCCCCCATCTATCAACACACGTTTGACTCGACGGTTCTGGATCAAGACTTCTATGTGTAAGGGCTGATTATGTGGGTGACTTAGGGAGTTGTCATCTTCCTCTGAAAAGGAGATATATTGCGGAGATGTTAGATGACCAACCATAGTCTGGAACCTGTCTAGATCTAGATCATTAGGAACATTAGAGCCGAGCAAAGCTTTGTCTAGGATATCTCTGTGAACTGGAGATATTCGAAGTAACTCAAACATAGAGATTTTGGCATTGGTATGCTGGAGTTGTTGGACAATGCTGTAAGATGTAGGTCTTGTATCCTTTGGATTGGAAGATTTTGAGGTAGCCTTCTGCTTAGAAGTAGATGTGAGATTGAAAGGTATCTTAGGGACATTAGATGAACTTGGTGTTTGTCCTTTCAGATGAGCCTGAGCTTGTGATCTGGTAACTGCATTAGCTGAGGAATGATTTCTATCTCTTCGTACAATCGTGATGACATTACAGCTCTTAGAGAGACATGGTTCAACCATATTGATGACAACATTGTTTCCAGGGTAGGCATAGTTGACTTTTGCCCCCATGTTAGGCTGAGAAGTGGAAACTCCCTTGCCATGTTGTGGAAATGGTTCTGTAAATGCTGTGTGATCATTATTGCTGGTAGGATTATTGATCATGATGTCCCCTTGATCTATCAAGTCTTGAATGGTATGCTTCAAGTGGAAGCATCCATTAGTTTTGTGGCCTTTAGTCTGATGGAAAGAACATAATTCATTATCTTTCCACCAATATGGTTTTGGATCCAGATCAGGGTTTCAGATTGGTGGTAAAGAGATGATGTTATCAGCTATCAAGGTTCTTAGGGCAGATTCCAAAGATTCTCCCAGGGGAGTAAACTTTCATTTATTATCCCATCGTTTGAATGGCTTCTTTGGAGATGGTTTAGCAGATTTTTTCTCTGAAGCTTGAATGGCTTTGCTGCCAAGGGTGAGATTGTAGGCCAGTGCTTTTGAGGGGGTGCGGATAGTGTCAACAACACCATCAAAGATGATACCTTTGTTTCTATTCCAGCTCTTGTTTTTATCTTTTGAGCTAGATCTAGATTCAGACTTGTCCTTTTGAAGTGTGATTTCTCCTTTCTTGACAAGTACTTTCTCAATCTTGATTGCATTATCCACCATTTTATCAAAAGATACATGATCTTGCATTTGTAATGGATAGTTGAGCTCTGGAACAAGGTTATTGATAAAGATTTCAAGTTTCTCCATTTCAAGAATTGGTCTAGCATATAGAGAAAAATTCTTTCGCCACCTCTTGAGAAAAGTTAGGAATGATTCCCCTGGATATTGCTTGAGGTTACAGATATCGATCATGGTAATCAAATGTTGAATGTTGTAGGAATATTGTTGATAAAACAATTTAATCAATTCCTCAAACATTTTGATCGTAGGAGGCAATCTTGAAAACCACTGAATGGATGCTCCTCCCAAGGATCTAGGAAAAATACACATCAGATAGGTCGGTTCATGCATGAATTCCATGGAGCGCGTATAGAATTCCCTGACATGATCTTGAGGATCAGAGTGTCCATCATATTTTTCATACTTTGGCATCTCCACTCTTTTTGGGAATGGAGGCATATACAAGTCTTTGTCAAAAGGGAAAGGACAAAGGGCGTCCATGGAGAATTCCTTGGGTTCCTTCTCTTTCTCGATTTTATTCATTTTGACCTGCATAGCGTGTAGTTGGTTCATTATGGCTGTCATCAGAGTTTCTTCCTCCTACATGATGATATCTTTGACATTGAAGTGAGGAGGAAGTTTAGCTCCTTCCTGGGCTAATTGTAAAAATTATGCCTCTCTATCCACTTTCAAGAAATGCCTCATCATTCTTTTGAATTCATCGTCATTCTGACAGCGATGGATTTCAGAGGGTGTAGGTTCTTGGTTGACATTATGTTGAGAATGGTGTCCCTGGGATCCTCCTCCTAGAGAACCATGGTTTGTCCCTACTTGAGACATGGTAGGAGTTTTTGGGCTCCCTGGAACAGATTGAGGAGGAGTTTTCTAATTACCTCTGTGAGTTGATAGAGGAGGTATGTAACCAGTTTTCAATCGAAAGTTACCAAGATTGTCATCTTCATAGATACCTAACTTGATGAGTTGTTCAAGAGTTGGACCTAGGGTATTGGTCAAAAGTAAGTTCTAAGATGTTTCTTCTGATTTCTTGTGTGAAGAAGCTCTGGTCTCCACCATTAACTTTGGATGAAACAGAAGAAAAGGACGAACACAACTGAAGATCTATTTGATTCAAGAAAATCAGATGACGCAACCTTGTCAAGATTATGATTGTTTTGAAGATCTGATGAGATGTGGGTGAAGGAAATTGTGCCCTAGATGTATGGGATAGATCACCCAAAAGATAGCGGACACGAGTTCCCAACACTTAATCTATTTTTGAAGATTGATTGAAGATTGATAGTTATGACAAGGTTTTGACATGAGATAAAAAGGAGTCAAATTGATCAAACAGAAGGCTAGATCAGATTCAAAAGATCAATTTCAGAAAATGGTAGAATGCTCAATAGCTACTACTCTGTTCCTGACACTGATATTTTTGACAGATTCTGGAACTAGGCTGGAAACATTGGATGTCTTGAAATTTGACAATTTTCTGACAACTCTCTCAAATTTTTCCAAACGACACTCTGCAGACTCGTACGACACTGGGTAGTCTATGAAATGACAGTTTCTAAATTCGTAAGACAGTTGGGTAGAAATGAAATGACAGTTGACAAAACTTGTACGATAGTTGCTAACAAGATTTTGACTTTCTTGAATTTGCTGGTTTGAAAACTCGTACGACTCTGGGTTCTCAATCATATGACAGATGGGCAATACTAGAATGACACTTGACAAAACTCGTATGATTTTTGACCTCCTGAAATGACTTTTGACTCCAGAAAGAATTTACGTCAATTTTTGCAAAATTTAAGGTCTTCAGTTTTGGATTGTTTGCAAATTGTATTGTCTAAATTTTGAAGGTTATACCAGATTTGATCATTTTTAATAGCCAAGTAGATAAACAAGCACATAGAATAGCAAGCAAGTGATTCCAAGCACGTCTGAAAACAATGAACAAGGGAAAAAACAACCTTGCGCATGAACAATCAAGTGACCAAATTATGCTAATCCCTGAGAGTACTAATTATGTATGTTCTGAAAAGTTTTGCAATAACACACATATACCTGAGAATGAAAAATTGGCCTCTCTAGGGTTTTTAGTAATGGTTTGACTCTGCAACTTTTATAATTCAAAGGGGTGAACTCCAATCCCGGTGCACCAGGGTTTTGACACAGTTTGAGAACTTAATCTTCAGGAGCTGCTAGGGAGATCTGACAACCCAACAATGAACCATACCCGTGGAGATTTCTTCCACAAGGACATTTATATAGTGGCTGTCACTACCATGGCGAAAATGGCTATTACCGCTTGAGGTTTCGTCAACGTAGTTTGCCCTATGAAGGGATTATCCGCTATGGTTAACCCTCTCTAAAGGTGACTCACAAATTTATACCACAAGGGGACTTGGCTCCAGATCCAAGGTTTTTGACACCTTTTCACTTTTAACCCAAACAAAGCAAGCAGATTAATCCGACATGCTAAGACAAAGTTTTGTTCCACCAAGGTTTGTGATATCAACTCCACGTGATCTATCAACCTCTCCGAGGAGAGAATGTATCAATCAATAAGAGAAGATGCACTAACCAATTTTGATTCACCAAAGCTCGTGATATCAACCCCACATGATCTATCAACCTCTCCGGAGAGAGAATGTGTCGATCAATAAGAGAAGATGCACTAACCAAGTTGAATGTGAAACGCACTAAGTATCCTCCCTACTTAAAAGGATTCTGTCGTCAAGAAAGATTTCCCTAGGAATCCAATCTCTTAAGAATCATGAATAGTGTTCATAGGGCCTAATTACTATGTGAGCACAGATATATTCCCGAAAGAAAATCTACCAAAAGTACCCAAAAAGTAGAAAGAGGAACACTTAACGCTTAAAGCGAATATGAGATGAGTCCACAAGGTGGAACACTTAACACCTCACACAAGCTGAAAATGAGTCCCCAACTTAGAAAACAAGTGAGTTCCTAAAAGCACAAAAGGGTTGCCAAGTGGAACACTTAACGCTTCTATCCTGTTGACCCCTCCCCTTTATGGCGCTCAGATTGCAACCACGGGGTGGAAATGAGGGGCCGATGGATTAGCGAGTCCAATAACCCAAGATAGCAATCAAGATCAATCACAAGTATTCTAAGACTACTTAATGAATCCTTAAGGGATCACAACCTAGTATCAAATTATGCAAGTGTGTAGAAATAGATCAAAAGCATGAAAAGATGCACACAAGCTTGACACATGAGAGATTTATTTTAAGTCCAAATCAAAATATTTTTAGAACAAGGAGAATACCTCATGATCCTCGCAACACGCTTAGTAGATTTTACCTGATTGCTTGCACTTTTCCCAATCAAAATCAGTAGAAATCAATCAGAAATAGTAAATTTCAATTGTTAGGGTTAGCTGTCAGTCAAAATCTGAAAATCAAATCTGACAAACTGTCTGCAAAAATGAAATGACAATTGAAATCTGGTACCAAAACACGTACGACAGTGGGTATGCTCCCAGACGATAGTGTAGAAACTCGTATGACACTGGGTATGCTACCATACGACAGTTGAGTTTCCAAATGACAGTGGGTATGTGATGAAATGAGTCTCGATCCAATAGACTGTCGTACGACAGTGGGTCCAGTATCATACGACAGTGGGTATGCTCCCATACGACATTTGTCAGAAACTCATATGATAGATGTACGAACAAAAATTAAACATCACAGTTTTGCACAGATCTCGAGAAGAAAAAGATAGAAATTAATAGAATTGAATTGGAAACCCATTTCAGGGCCCCACGGTGGGTGCCAAAAATGTGTGTGTGAAAATTGTACTTGATCTGTAGACACAACACTTAGTAAAACATTAGAGGTTAGCTATAATCAAAATCGTGCAAAATTGAAATCTAATCTAACCAAGCGATTTACTGCCTTCTAATAGGTGTGAGATTGATGTTCTCAGATTGTAATTGAGATCAGTGAGCTAGATGACACCTAAATGAAGGATTTGAATGCAATTGATCTATTTTTTTTGGATTTTATGATGCAATAAGGAATGAAAACTTGATATGAATCTATGCTAGATGAAATTGATATGCTATGAATGCTATTGAAAATTGATATGCAATGCTAATCTAACAATGATATGCAATATGAATGCAAAAATAAGATTGATCTCACAAAGATGTCGATTCGCGAGAGCTTTGATTCTTCAATTCCAATTCTCCAGCGTGATTGTGCAAAAATATGAGATGAATTAATTTAATAATAAAGTGATTTATGTTCAACTTAATTGCTTTTTGAAAATAAATAATTAATTTATGGGTTAATCTATTATTTAATCAAACTTTTATTAAAAACTATATTATTAAATAATGACAACATGCTTTAATTAATTAAATAAGAATTTAATCAATTATTCATAGGAATTTTGATTTATTGTCAAAATTAAATAATACAATTAATAATAGATAGAATTAAATTTAATTAAACAATTAAGTGGCAAATATTAAATCTAATTAATTAAATATGCAAAATATTTAATTAATCAAATTTTAGGATAAATGTGATTTATTGCCAAATAATTATAAAATTAAAGATAATTATGATGATTAGGAATATTACTAGGAATATTCCCCGATGCAGAATTTAAGATAATCAATTATGATTCGATGATGTTTAGATGTGCCTTAGATTAGGACTTTGATGTCGATTTCATTTGAATTGAAGATGTAGGAGATTAATGAACTTATAGCCCATTTTTGGGGTATTACACTTGATACAGATTGGATTTTCAAGAACAAATGACACAAGCAATCTATACATGAAGGATGAAGAAGGAAAAGGTATCTCGTTGGCAAATTTTTTTGTGGATGACATTATTTTTGGTGGACAAGATGTATTGTGTAAAATATTTTCAAATGAAATGCAAACTGAATTTGAAATGAGCATGTTTGGTGAGATCAAATTCTTTGTTGGTTTACAAGTATATTAGAAGAAGAATGGAATTTTCATTACATAGTCTAAGTATGTTAATGAAATACATAAAAATTTTGGGATTGAAGATGCTAAACCAGTGAGTACTCCTATGGTTACTGGAAAAAAGTTATCTAAGAATGATGATGCTGCAGAAGTGAATCAGACTTTGTACAGATCCATGATTGGAAAATTGCAGTATGCTATACATAGTAGACCAGATATTGCACTAGCTATTGGGATTGTGGTAAGATTCTCTGCCAATCCTAAGGAAACACACATGATGGTTGTGAAAAGAATTATGAGATACTTGAAAGGAACTACTAACTATGGTCTATATTATAAGAAGGATGACAAATTTGAACTTAGAGTTTATACACATGCTGATTGGGCAGGAATTGTAGATGAAAAAAAGAGTACTAGTGGTGGAGCTTTCTTTTTTGGACAGAGATTAGTCTCCTAGACGAGCAAGAAACAAAATTGCATTTCACAATCTATTGCCAAGGCTGAGTATGTTGCTGATGCAGTAAACTGTTCAAATTTGGTATGGATGAAACAATTGTTGATAGGCATGAAAGAAGAAATCATTGAACCTGTTGTTATTTTCTATGACAACACAAGTGCTATCAATATTTCTAAGAATCCAGTGATGCACACTAAGACCAAGCACATAGCAATCAAGTATCACTACTTGAGAGAATTAGTACAAGATAAAGAAGTCCGAATGGAATATGTGAATACAAAAGAACAAATAGCAGACATATTCACTAAAGATTTACCTAGAGAAGCTCATGAGTATTTGAGAAGTTAATTACGGGTCCTTCCCCTAACTGAGGCTGCCTAGTCAAGCTAGGAGCACTGCATCAAATATGCTATAGCAAAATATTTGACAGATTGATGCATAAGATTGTCACACTTTAGGGCTAGCCTAGAGTTGTGAAAAGGAGCAAAGACAAGAAATCAGTCATAAGCAAGATGACAGAGGGAGAAAACACCGAGTTGCACATATATTATCTACATCTAATGGATGTATGTTTTAGTTTCTGCTTTGGCATTTTTTTCAAAGAGGGAGATGAACTGATATGATAACACATGACACTGAAAAGTAAGGGTGATGAACTGAAATGAAGGATCAGGATAGAGGGAGATCTGAATACTTCTGACGGTCATAGAAGTGAGGCTTATAGGATTCTGAATCAGAATGAAGCTAAGGATATTATAAATAATTCTCTGATGGATAGATAAGTTTTTGGAATGGTTGGTAATCCATGTGTTATTCAGGTGATATCATATGGTGTTGCCATCAATGCCAAAGAGGGAGATTGCTAGAAATTGCAATTGGAACAATTGTTGTATTGTCATTGATGTCAAACCTTAATTGGTAAGACTGTTGCTACTTAGGAAAGTACTATATCTATTTGAGTGTTGCTAAGGGGATATGCAAGGTTGGTAACAATAGCACCTAGGGAAAGGTTGAGTTATCTTGATACTACAAAGTGTACTTGACTATGTTGTACAATGATGAGACAATGTATTGTTTATACTAGTAAGACTGAAGACTAAAATGGTAGGCTTGACCAAGTAAAGAATGGAGAAATCATGTTTAAGCCAAGTAATGTTAGTGTCGACCAAGTCAGTGTATGCCGAGCAAAATTCTAGTGTCGACCGAACAACAGTTAATTGCCGAGGAAGACTGTATAAGCCGAGGAAACATTTCTAGTAATAATCAAACTTTCTTCATGAAGATCGAGTAGTTGATCACAGTATTGACCGAGCATTAGCATTTTTATATTTGAAGAGAATTTAGTTTTGGAGCTGACATTGTTGAATTCTTGGATTATGTAAAACATGTTGACTTTATTTATTGATTGTTTGAAAGCATTAAATGCACTGTAAAAGATTTTATTGTAAATCTTTAAGAGATTTGAAATGATTCTAGAAATGAAGCCGAAGAACATGAAGCGGGTAGATTCAATGAATCTGACCTAAACCTAAGATCTACAAATGAGATTGAGTGGCATGAGATGAGTTAACCTAATTGAGGAAAGTATTAAGGGAACTTGAGCATTGGATATGTGTGTGCATGGGTGAAAAAGAGAATGCTGGAAGATCAGTAAAGTTTTATTGACTATATAAGCAGAAAAGGCTAAAGGAGAATTGTGATGGTTGCTTGAAGAAAAGTTCCAAGTAGATCAAAGATGGAGATGGAAAAGTTTCAAAGTCAGTAAACCAGCATTACTGTATGGAATTGGATTTGATATTTGCAAAGTGAGTTGTATATTTTTTAGATAAATATTGCTACTACTTTCTAACCATTGTAACAGTCAAAATCCTTTTAATAGAGGTTGACCTAACAGTCATATGTTAAATCCTCTGAACAAGGTTGCATTCTAATGGAGTGTATGTAAGTCCTATGACAAGGCTCACTTTTAACAGGGTGATTGAAATCCTTTAATCAGGTCACACCTGATAGTGTGTATTGTAACCTTTGATAGGGTTGGCTTTTTATCGAGCTCACTTCAGAAGAGTGAAAATAATAGTAGCATGTTACAAAGTGGTTTTTCCCACATTGGGTTTCCACTATAAATCCTAGTGTTAATACTTGTGTGAATTTTTTGGTTTGAACATTTCTGTGTTTTACAAGTTAAGTTACAACTGGGTAGTGGACTACATTGTTATATGTTTCTATTATTGAATCAGTGATGGCCGAGTTTGTTTTGGTTATTGGATTTGATTTAAGGAAAAGTTTTTAATTTTTTTTATACATCAGGACCTGAGAACAACTAATTCACCCCCCCCCCCCCCCGTCTTTGTTGTTCTAAATCATATTAACAACATAATCAAAAGATAAATCAATAAAAGATAAGACTCACTAAACTAAGAAATCCAACAACCATTCTGATCTAGTTGTCAAAATTAATAGTTTTTTTTTAATTGATAATGATGATGATGGTCTCTACTTTTAGGCATGAAGTAGCCCATCTAAGACAGATACCATTTGGTTTCAAGTATACAACACCCTGTATAAGACAAGTGATAGGTTTGATTAAAAAAAAAAAGATGTTGATGTTGATTGATAGGACAAGTTTGATCTGATTGATTGATTACTTGATTGGATAGTTTGTCTATTGAAGCATGATTTTGTTAAGCGCAATGTTTTGAAAAGTCTTAAGATTGTGTCTGTTGAAATGTTTGTCTTGTTGCAAGAGACTATTTATTGAAAAAAAGGAAAATGATTATGTACAAATTTATTGCATAATTTTAATGGATTGTGATTTTAAGGATTTTGAATTTATATTTAATTTTTTTGAGTTTTAAAGATTTTTTTTAGGACATTATTTGATTTTTAGGACTTGTTCAAGACTTTATATTATATTTTTTTGAAAATTTTAAGGACTTTTTGAAATTTTGTTTGAGTTTTTTTCAGGTTCGTATTTGAATTTTTAGGATTTTTTTATGACATCTTATGATTCTTAATGAATTTGTCAGCTTTGTATTTGATTTTTTACAAATTTTTTTTTGAGGATCATATTTGAATTTTTAGGATTTTTTTCAGGGCTTTAGTATTTAAAAGAAAGAATTGCCTCCAATGTCTAGCAAGGTAGGGAGATTATGGATTGACGAATAGGCTAGTTGATGGATTCAGACAAAAGGGTTGTTGAGTATGTCATTGAATCTTTGTTTGGATTGCCAAGGACTATCCATAGAATGGAAGGACATGTTTCTGCCAAGCAGAGGGATTGGACATGACAATGATATGATAATGAAACCGTGCGATGATAGGAATGGATATGACCGAATATGGCATACGATAGGAAAGAATGGACATATCAAGAGGTTTTATTTAAAAATGTGTTTCACTTTAATTCCTTATTTTATACCAAGACCAAGAAAGGGATCGGGATAGGATAATGCTAGGATAATGATAGGACAAGCAAGATCATTAATAGTGGACAAAATGGGGATAGGGACTAAGGGATCAGGAGGTTGTGATAGGATAGGTAGTATGGACCAAAGGGATGTGATAGGATAGACAATGTGACATGTAGTGCTTTTGGGATAATCTCTAACCTTGTCGAGATAAAAGTTGGCAAAAAGGTAATATGAAAGATGATAGGATAATAGAGGAGATGATAGGGATAATGGAGGAAATGATAGGGGTCTAATAGGATATGAAAATATCAACAAAATTTTCCCCCAAGTATGGAATGCAAGAAGTTCATAAATTACACATGATGCCTATTTGCCAGGTTTTCATCATGGTACTTGCCCAAAGCCCCTATTTGCCAGATTTTCACTATTGGACAAAATTATTTCTCTTTATTCTTTTTTTTTGTGTTACCAAGATGTCTGTTTGCCAGGTTTTCATCAAGGCAACTATTTTTTCTTTTTTTCTTTTTTTAATTTATATTTTCAATATTTTTGGAAGATGATGGACACATGACATGCAAAAAGGACTCAATCATCTTGTTCTTTAGATAATGCTCTTGAAAGGACATATAATAATGGGCCTTGACTATAATAGTATTGTCAATGATGTTGGTAGGCTAATGATAAGGATTAGGTAAATGATTGGATAGGTTGGATTAAAGGATAGAAAGGAGGTGTTGGTAAATGGAGAGAGTGGAAGAAGGCTTGGTTTTGAGTGGATGGAAATGGATGCAAGAAAAATATTGGCACACACCTTGAGGGGTGATGGAGTGATGGAGGAAAATAATATTTTGGATTTGATGAATGAATGGATATGGATTTTGTCATAAAAGGACAAAAAATGGAATTGGGAGATAGAAGGATTTTAGATTAAGGGAGACCAATTTTGGATGCCAACTTTGATTTTTATTTAGGACTCTATGCTTCAAGAAGCTTCTTGGGAATCCACATGCATTTTGATTTTTCATTCTTTTGTGGTTCCTTTGATTGCATTGGTTTTGTAAGAGATTTAGGAGCCCATATTGCTTTTGACTTTTCTTTTTCTTTAATGGGCCTTTGTGGCCTTTTTTATATTTCTTTTTCTTTTTCTTTTTGGATCGTATGTTTCTTTGATCTCACATGCTGATTAGATTGGACATGTTGATCCTTGAATGCATGTGGATTTCTTGAATTATGGACTTTATGCTTGGCATACAAATTTCTTGGAAAATGAAACGACATGTATCGATGGATAGGAATTATATGGAGGCCTTTTGGATGGATGGAAGGTTCTCAAAGATGTGTTCCTTTTCTGACTTACATATGGGACCTAGGGTATGTGGATTATGAACTAGTGGATAGAGGAATATATGGACCTAAAATGGATGGAAGGGGTGAAGGAGGAGGTATACATTTGGATTTGGGTTTTGAAGGGATACTAATGCCTTGAGAGTGAGCTTTAGGACTAAGGTTATGACCTTTAGACTTTTCTTTGACTTGAAAGGGTTTTAATATACCTTGATCATGGATGCTTAAACCTTTTACTTGATATTTCTTTTGAACAATAGGATATTTTGTACAAGACACGAGTTTATTTTGAGATATGCATCGTATGGTTGGACTGATAGGATCATAAAGTGGACTGGACTTGATAGAACTAGTAGAACCCATTTTAAGTGTAAGGGGTTCATGAAAATCTTGCACAAATGTATTTTTATCATTAGGGGGGTCAAGAGGAATATGGAGATCCTACAATGGGATAGGAATAGTGATAGTAGCATCTAGAAGGATAGGTTCTTTGCAAAGGATATGGAAGATAAGAGTAAGTACATGAAGGGATGATGGGATCTTGTGGAGGATGAATTTAAGGAATGATGAGATCTTGTGGAGGATATTCCAAAGGTATCATGGGATCTTGTGAAGGACATGAAAGTAAAGGCATACTTTAATCTTGACAAGGGATGGGATCATGGGACTCCATTATAAGGGTATTATGCTCTTGGTTTTGGATGGAATCATTGAAAGGGATAGATGGGAGGTCAAGTTCCTTCTTAGGAAGGGGAAGGTCAATAGGGTTTGGAAGGAAATTTTGTTCTTGACATGGAAGGAGGTCATCTTGGCTAGGTGGTTTAGGGATAATAGGATCATTATGAAGCTCAAGAGAAATGGGATCTTGGTAAAAAATTGGATAGGATTGGTCATTGTTAGGATCTTGATCTTGATTTATTTTAGGGCTGATTTCTTTTTTCTTTGGATCATCCTCTTGACATGGGGTATGAATTGGTATATGTATGGGAAAATTTGGAAAGGGATCAATGTTTTGACATGGGGATGATGGAATTTTCATGGGAATCTTTGGAAAGGGATCAATGTTTTGAAATTAAGGAGGGGGACTTTAAATAGGATTATCTTGAATAGGATTGATTTCAAATGGAGGATATGGTGGCACTGGCTCTAGCATTTTGAAAGCATAGGATAAGCTTGCATCAAGAATGGGACTAGATTGAAATTATTCTATGCATAGTCCTTGGAGGGTTGCATCATTGGAAGTTTCCTTTGGGGGAGATGGAGGAAAATTATGTTTTGAAGGTTTAGGGGATGACAATATGGAGGGAAACATAGACGTCTCTCAAAGGTCAATGTCTCGAGGGCCAGAAATGGGTGTGTTATCCATGTGATCATTTTGGGGTGAGCCATTGCTAGACATGGGTGAATTATTTGTTTCATCCTCTTTATATAATGTTTTTAGAAACTTATTTAAAAATTTAGATGTGATAATAGGTTTCTTATTAATCATTTTTTATTGGTTTTCAAAAGAGGACACACTTGAACTTGTGCTTGTTTGGGAAAACCTTGGTATTGATTGACTTGTTTGCATGACTAGCACAAGAAGTTGTGAAATTGTTTGAGGGAAGTTTGGTTGCATTGGGATGAAGATTGGTTTATAATTAGGTAGAGGTCCCGATTGAATTATGCCATGCTCTAGTTGAAAGTTTGAAGGGTATGCCAAGTTTGGGTTAGAATCTTCCAAATTTGTATTGCATTAAGAAGTGCTTGGGATGATGCCATAGGTCTTGGGTCATAATGTCTTATAGTACCTTGTCTTAAAGGGTTCATGATTATGGTGTTATCTTGTCTTGAAGGGAATATAGGTCTTGTGTCATAACCTTTAGCTTGAAAATGTGTGTTTTGTCTTGGATCAAAATTTGGTTCCTCACTTGAAATGTTCATGGGTTTATAGGAACCTTTTTGCCTTGTCACAATTGGAATGATTACTAAATGCAAATAAGGATGAAGTATATGCAATATGAAACTTGTGTTTTTTGTATTTTGGATTTTGAAATGATATGAAACCTAGGATATGTAATAAGGCAACTTAGAATATGCAAAATGTAGAACTTTTTTTGGATTTTTAGCAATTTGAAAATGATTATGCAAAGTAAAAATATGTTTATTCTTTGTATTTTTTAACTTAGGATATGGTATGCAAAACTAAGGTTTATGCACTTTTGGATCTTGAAATCGGACTTTGGATGCAATTTAGGGTTTTATGCAATTTAGGACTTAGGATTTTGAAATTTCTTTAAAGGAAAATATTGGAAAATATAAACCTAGGAGTATAACCTTATGAAGGTGGATATTAGATCTTGACTTGGAAAAAGTAACATTTAATATTTGAAAAGTTAAAAAGGACCAAATAAAAACCTCCAAGACATAGGTAGGGTTGATTTGAAAAAGGATAAAAGGACAAAATATTTGAAAGAGGACCAACAAAGTCAAGATCCCTTATCCATCAACATAAGGTAAGACTCTAAGATTTACATTTTGTTTGGATTTTTGGATTTGGAAAAGGTTTTAAGGGTTCTATATGTAAGGAATATTATGAAGACTTGGAAGGATGGTTTAAATGCAAGGACTTAAAAATGATTAATGCAAACTAGGATGGGTGGTCCCACAATAGTGTGTCCCACTTTTTGGCCAACTTTGACATTGAGATCAACATTCTGAGAAAAAAATTCACTTTCGAAGACTTGTTGCCGCAAAACTATTAGGAATTTGAAGATGATGTAAACTAGAGTCTTTTAGAATTTTATTTCTAGTTTCTAAATATATTTTTCTAAAAAAAATAAAAATTCATTTAAATTCATTTTTCCTTCTCCTTCAAAAAGTGGTTTGTGTGAAAAACTATGTTTTTAAGGAGTTACTATCACTTGGATCGACATAACTTTTTTTCAAAATATGATAACGATGTAATTATTTCAAGATTATATTTGTAACTTCAATATGTAAAGGATGAATTGGTTTCATTCATTTTGGGTCAATATTTCATAGTTTATTAAGTTCTAAAGTGACAATAACTATAATTTAGACATAAGGTCACTTGGATCTCTGTAACTTGATCTGTGTATATTGAAATTTATTTTTTCTATTTTTATATAGAAAGGTAACACAAATTCTCTTTTCCTACATATTTTTCATAATTTTTTTTTTTTTAATTTACTCTTTTTCCCAAAGTCTTGAAGAGATAGTTTGTTGAATGACCAAACAACCTATATTTAGTTAAAGTAATATTTAAAAGTGATAATGAGCTCAATATGTATTAAAATTATATTCACTAGAAAGCTTGTTCTGAATAGCATCATACTACATAGATAGGTTTTTCGAATGGATTCATTTGATCTTCCAAAACATAAAGTCGAAGTGATTTTTTGTCAGCATTTTAATAGGTGTGAAGGAGACTCCATTGTAGGTATGAATGAGGAGTATAGGTGTTCTATCAATCTTTTTTTAATCTAAGAGGCTTTGCGCTAACCACTTGTAATTAATTCCTTCAAATGGAACCTCTCAAGGCTTAAATCATCATATTTTATTAAGAATGTGTTATTTCAGCACAAATCAGCATGTCTAAAAAAGTGGGTCACACTATTGTGGGACCACCCAGATATGCAAAATGAGGTTTATACTATGCAATATGAAGGATTAAGAACATGCTAAGATGGAATTATGCAAAATGAGGACTCCTAATCATTCCATAAGGTTTCCAATTTAGGTTCATGAAGTTTTTATTATGTCAACAAGGTTTTGAGAAATGAGGATATGTGTAACCAAGGTATGCTTTAAGAATTGTTTGCAAGGTTTTTGTGAAATTAAGGGGGTGGTACCACAATAGTGTGTCCCACATTTTGGCCAACTTTGACACAGAGATCAACATTCTGAGAAAAAACTTCACTTTCGAACACCTGTTATTGCAAAACTATTAGGAATCTGAAGATGATGTAAACTATAGTGTTTTAGAATTTTTATTCTAGTTTCTAAATATATTTTTCAAAAAAAAATTAAAATTCATTAAAATTAATTTTTCCTTCTCCTTCAAAAAGTGGTTTGTGTGAAAAAATGTGTTTTTAAGGAGTTATTGTCACTTGGATCAACATAATTTTTTAAAAAAATATGATAACGATGTAATTATTTAGAGATTATATTTGTAACTTCAATATCTAAAGGATACAATTGGTTTTATTCATTTTGGGTCAATATTTCATAGTTTATTAAGTTCCAAAGTGACAGTAATTCTAATTTAGACATAAGGTCACTTGGATTACTCTAACTTGATCTGTGTATATCGAAATTCAGTTTTTCTTTTTTTAATAGAAAGGTAACACAAATACTCTTTTCCCACATATTTTTCATAATTTTTTTTTTAATTTACTATTTTTCCCAAAGTCTTGAAGAGACAGGTTGTTGAATGACCAAACAACCTATGTTTAGTTAAAGTAATATTTAAAAGTGATAATGAACTCAATATGTATTAAAATTATATTCATTAGAAAGCTTATTCCAAATAGCATCATACTACATAGTTAGGTTTTTCAAATGGATTCATTTGATCTGCCAAAACATAAAGTCGAAGTGATTTTTTGTCAGCATTTTAATAGGTGCGAAGGAGACTCTATTGTAGGTATGAATGAGGAGTATAGATGTTATATCAATGTTTTTTTAATCTAAGAGGCTTTGAGCTAACCATTTGTAATTAATTCCTTCAAATGGAACCTCTCAAGGCTTAAATCATCATATTTTATTAAAAATGTGTTATTTCAGCAAAAATCAGCACATCTAAAAAAGTGGGACACACTATTGTGGGACCACCCAAGGGTGAGTGTTTTTTAAAGTGTTCTTAATTTTTTTTATTCATGCACACAAGATCAAACAATAATGACCATTGTAAAAGGAACATACATACTACAACTTAGGCTTGTAAGATAGTATTCATTGAATTCCCACTTGAACTAGGTTCAGTCGTGCCTACTCAAGGAAGATAGTTTAGAAACTTGGAGGAATGAGCTCTCCCTTATAGTGCACTCACTTCTCAGACAATCCAAGCTTCGAATTCCAAGGGTCATCACTTCCCAAGGAACTATTGACTCTACCAAGAGCCATGAAAAGTGTGGCATGTCTTCACAAGAATGGATGACCCCTTGCATTAGTGAATAGAGGGTTTTTGGACAACCACATCAAAGCTTTTAGTTCAGGACATCCAATTCAATGGGTGTGTGATAAACTCCCTTAGGAGGTCTCCCAACCTTGAGAACCAAGGTTTTATGAACCACAAGGGTACTATAGGAGAGATATCACCGGCCACACTGTCGATTGGATTATTAGTTACAATCATATATTTATATAGCAGTTTGGATGGAGACCTGGATTTGGCCTATTACCTCTTGATGTCATCCCTTGGGGCATTCAAAGTGAACGCCTTGGTCCAAGGAAGGCCTCTCTAAAAGAATTGCATAGATTTCTTATCACCCAAGATCCGTGAAGGTGAGGGGAGAGGATACGTCCATACAATTCTTTGGGATTACAAAAAGAGAAGACACACCAAGCACTTAAAACAAAAATTTGATTTTGCAATTAGAAAGGAAATGTGATTAAAAAACATAATATATAGTTATTTTCCTTTCTAATTAAAATTGCATGATAATTATTATTCATTAACCCATTAAGAAAGGAAATGTGATCAAAATATAACAGTTTGTTGTTCTTTTCCTTCCTAATTAAAACTAGGTGAAAATTGTTGGGTTCTTTGATCCACCTAATTAGACAATGTAAAAATTGTAATTCATTTACCCATCTAATTAGGCTATGTGAAATTTGTAGTTCATTTCCTCCTAATTAGACTATGTGAAATTTGTTGTTCGTTTAGCCCACTAATTAGTCTATGTGAAAGTTTTTATTTATTTATATCCCACTAATTAGTCTATGTGAATTTGTAGTTCATTTTAAAGACTAATTAAGATATGTAAAAATTGTTGTTCATTTTAAATGCCCAATAATTTTTTTTTGATTTGTTGCATGTTTGAAATAAAAAATCCTACATGTATCACAAGTTAGACTCCAAATGCACAAATTTTGTTCCCCTACTTGTAAAACACATGAAAAATAAGAAACCAAATTAGATTTTGTATTTTCACGTCGGGTTCATGAAATTAAAGACTAGAAAAATGGCATTAGAAAGCATAAATGAGAGAACCACAAATCGCATACACAATATGCAACCCAATCTAATCTACCATAATAGACACTTAAAATATAAAATAATTTAAACAACAAAACTCCCTTTTCAAGTGTAGCTCCTATGTTCACCTTTCTTCTCCATTGAATTTGATTGATGTAGCTCTATGATCTTGAAAAAATCTGCACTATAATTGAAAGCAAGATGATAGCATGAGAATACTAGGAGTGTGGTTGATAGAATGAGAATAATAGGAATGTGGTTAAGCCAAAAATGAGAGAAATGATCTCAATTTATAGAATTTGAAGACCAAATCTCAAAATTAGCAAATTGATGTGCAAAATGGAAATCGACAAAGATTATGGAAATTAGCAAATTTGAAAGAGGAAAATTGTCATTAAAATGATAATTTATGACAAATTGAATGAACAATTAGAAATTAGTGAGTTAAAAAAATAAATTAGTCATAAATTATGACAAATATGACAAAAGGAAAAAAAAGAAAATTATCATAAACTATGACAATTATGAAAAAAGGAAAATTATCATAAACTATGATAATTTGTGACAAAAGGAAAGGGGGAGGTGGAGGCTAGAAAGAGGAAGTGGTGGCTACAAAAGTGGATGAAACACAAATTAAGGGATAAAATCTCATTTGGAAAAAGGAGAGAATTATTGAATTTAAAAATTTATTCATTCTCACAAAATGGAAAATTAGGATTTAGGAATTATGAAAATTCCATAAATCACAAATTAGCCAATTAATTAATTGTGAAACTTAGGGAAAATGGGATAAATAAATGCAATTTATTTATCAAGGCTAAGACTTAGAGATAAATTATGGGTTATTTACCCCTAAAGAAGACAAATTAAATGATTTGACCAAATTGATGATTTTGATGAGGCAAAAAATTGATTTTGATGATTTTGATAATTTTGATAATGGCTTGAATTGATTTCAAAAGTGATTGATTAAGTCAAAAATGAGGAAAAATCAAGGAGAAATATTAGTAAATTAGGGATGAGATTACGATATTGAAGACATGTTAAAAAAAATGGGACACATAGGTGTGGACTATTTTTAGGTGTCTACACAACCATATTATTAAGTTTAATATAAATGTATCAATTCAACATCATTATAGCCTATATGACATGCCAAGTGATAAATACTCCAACTTAAACCATTTTTTATCAAAGATGGAAATATGGAGTGATCACATGAAACTACCTTAGATATAGGATTCCTTTCATCAATCCAAAAACACCAGAAGGAAATCATGTTTGGAAAACATAAGATTAGGTAGCCAAAGGAACAAAAATCACATTGCAACCTACTTAAGCCAGAGTTGATATGGCTTCCATATCAACATATGTGGTTTCTTTCATAGTGACACAAAAGCTAGATAAAAATTACCACTCCTAGTATGACTATGAAAATAGAAGCATGAGTATATATGTTGTCATAAGAAAATTTATTATGTCAAAATTGAACATACCACATAACTGATAAAGAGACCCCAAGACTATAATCCATGATACAACATAAATCAAAGAAATAACATAGTAACCCAACTTCCAAGCTTTAATCCACCCAATAGGAATCATCATAAATTGTAAAACCAAATAGAAATGACTCTAACATTAAGGAAGCATTACCAAAGAAAGTTAGAACCTCCTCTTAATTGACCGCATATACACAACCTTGACCCAGGTAGGGATAACCCTACAATGGGGAGGGAAATTTAATTTTATTACCTTAAATGATTGGAAATAAATATGAAACCTAAGGGCTGAAGAGCATTAACCCATTCTAAGAAAAAATCACATAAGAGAAAGAAGCCATATTATCACCATTCTAGATGCTAAATTGAGACATGGACTATTAGTCTTACACTTATTTTCCTATTAATTCTCTTTTTATCATCTAAACATAAATTCATCTTAAAATTGAACTATAATCTCTCTTTTAAACTATCCTTGATAACCACACCTACTAATATTAAATCACCCTCTTTCTCACTCCCTAATACCTCTTCTACTCCACTCTAAATGCTTTCATCCACTTCTTATGAATATCTAACTCCTTATGGCATATACCCTTTTACTTTTCATCTATTGAAATCTCCTCCATCTATTCAGTATTTATATTTTATCTAAGCATGAAATCAATTAAAATAGATAAACTAATAAATACACTAAATTATGTAAGATGGTTTTCTTTGGGATGACCACTCAATTGGACCAGACAAAAATGCATACAAAAAGTTGTGAAAAATGGATAAGACATTTCTTAAGCATTAAAAAAATGGCATGTTTTTTATTAAGGTAGGAAAGGTGTTTGAAAGCGCATAAGCCCTTGAATAGATAAAAAGAAGCAAGAAACAAGGGTTCCAAGACTATACAAAGCTACCAAAAGTTTTGATGAAACAAGCCCCATAAACATTAAAAACAAACAACCCCAAATTTTATATGTTGATTCATGTACATAACTTTAATAAAAATATATTATAATTCTCATTGAATTGACTTGACTTGTTCTATTATCCAATTATCACTAATCATGTACACTCTAATACAGTTTTACACCACTGTTATTTAGATTTACACTTTCCTAATGATATATTTAGTCTATTAAGTTTGTCAACTAAATTTTACCTTGAGAAAAAAATAATAAAAATAACAATAGGTAAGATATAAGGTATATTTTATAAAAAGTAAATAAATTATAATAAAAATAGGTAGTTATAAGATATATCTCTCATGTAATTCTCTGCAAAGGAACCCAAGAGGACAACATAGATTTTACTTAAGAACGTGACACAATTTTTTTGTTAACAACATTAACAATTACAACAACATATTGATGCAACATGATATCAAATAACATGCATGAGCGTTAAAATTAAACCATGTCCTCGTAGGTTTCCCAAAGTTTGTACTAAGAAAAACATAAACATATAAACAATTCAACGATAAAATAAAATATCAAATTAATAATACTAATTTCAATCCTTTAATTAATCCAAAAATCTACATGTAGCTAAGACATTACATGATAAAAGGCAAGTACACATTCAAACTACAAAATCTAAATATTAAATCGCAAAGAACCACCAACACATGTTTATAGTATAATTATAATAATTTAAATGAGCAGGTAATTTTAAAATGCATATTAAATTATTTAATGCAAGATACAATAATGTTCATCTATCGTGAAACTAAAGTGAATGTACAATGAAGATGCATGATCCATCCAAAAAGATCATTACCATGAACCTTGATGTGAAACATATTTACCACCCAACCATGTGGAACCCAAAGGCCCACTCCCTTTCATTTAGGAGATAAACAGAAGGCCCTACACCAAATAGGAAAATGAAAAACAAGAACATCACAAATAAATCCAAAGCATAACATAAAAGATACCAAATGAGATAACATAAGGACACCCATATGATACAAGAGGAAACCACAAGGATGACATGAGGGAATCCTAAGACACATGCCAGAGAGTGTCATCACATAGATCCCACTCTTGATTTACCCTATAAGTATCTCTGGATCTCGGTCCCTAGGTGGAACTCATGTGGAACTGACAACCTTTCATGAGGACAAGGATGTTGATTTTCCAAATCAACGCCCCAAAAATGGCTAGGCCTTCTCCAACCCATACTTAGTTTGTACAAGAACTCAAGGCCATGGGTGAGGTATCATGTATTTATCATTTTAACTGTGTAACCTAACCCAATTCTTTTTAATTATGTTAACACTTGATTACAACCCCACAATGGGTTACCCTGGAGTGACAAATTAGGGTCTCGACCATAATTGTGAGCCACTCTCCTATAAATGTTCCTAGAAATTCCCCTCCATGCTCTAAACTGAAATCCAAAATACATAACCAATCATACAATTGCCAAGAAAAGCTCAAAGATTTCATCAAATCCAAAAGAACCACAAAAAATGAGTTTGGAGCATAATGAATAAAATCCAAAAATCAATAATGGGATCCACATTTGTCCAACCTCTATATGGACATTAAAACCAAAATCATATACACCTCATGATGGGAATATCATATGAAATTCTCTAGGTTCAGAAAATATAAACCATAGTCTAGATACAACATAACTCATGTGCATATGTCCTCATTTGGATCCATTCCATAAAATACCATAGTAGATCAAACGAACCCTAGTAATCATCAAATCAACATTAAAATAGAATTCCTCCATAAAATACCAAAGAATAGAGACATTACCACCATGTGACCTCAATTACACAATTAAGCCTTGAACAAACATATATAATGAATTTCCACAAAAAATAACATAGAAGTACAATCAAGATTGAGAAATATAATCTAACAACTGATCCACATATCTCTATCTTTCCTTGGTGCAACCTCACTTGACACCAACCCCGCCCCCCCCCCCCCCCCCCAAAAAAAAAAAAAAGCCACCATTACATTAAGAACCCACAACATTAAATGACATCATGAAATCTCAAAACCACAAGTATTTCTAGTTAATAATCATGATATCCATAGTAAAAATATTTCATATACAAGATCATCTAACATAAGGAACATGATAAAAAGGACACTGACGGTGAATAAAGAAACACAAGGTTCAAATTATAATAAGATTTATAAACATTAAATCACTTAGTAAATATTATAGGAGTAAGGGACATGTACATAACTTGCAAACATTTAGTTTTAGAACTTAAGATATGATGACAACATAGAGGTCATTGGAAAAAAAATTATAATGACATCTGTTAATCAAACAAATGTCATGAATACAATCTGACAAAATAGAACATCATCATCTAAACACCCAAGCCTAGAGTTTAATTAAAATAATTAATCTTAATAATTATTATATCAATTGGTTTGGTTTGATAAAACTAACCAAGGATGATGTTTCTTCATAATATATTTTTGTTTAATCAAATCGAACTTGTATACTTGTATATCATCGCTAGAATACAAGGATTCATAGGTAAATAAACTATAATTTTACAACATAGATATGGCCAAAAGAGTGATATTGCTTCCAATTATTGTACCTAGATAAAAAGTAAATATAGACCACCTATAAAATCAACAAAACTGAATATAAAATACTTCCCTTTATTTATATTATAACTAGCAAAGAATAATTGGATACAACCACCTAGGCATTAACTAATAATAGATAATATAAGTGATAATTTAAGTAGTAAATGGGAACTAGAATTTAGTACTAAGAATTTAGAATTAGATACATTCGATAAAATTATAGTGAGATTATTTCTAGTACTTATCTATAATTCCAACTAGCTCTACCTCACTATGATGCTCTCCCTCAACTAACTAATCTAGCTCTAATTCACCAGAAGGATTGTTTGGAGGGAGGGTCACCCTCCTATTCTATTATTCCCTACTATTCTAAGGGAAAGCTAACTATCACATTGATCTAGAGTCTACCAATTAGCTCATCCAGGTGATTCTAGCTTATTGATCTATATGATGTCCCTTAAATAGGCTTATCATTTTGGGACTATAATTTTTTGGTTATCTGGTTGGGCCCCCATTATAAAAGCTAGTTTAGTATTTCTACGGATCAACTAAGTGGAGTCAATCATCCTCAACATGAATGAACAAAAATTAAAGAGGCATAATCTCCAAATCTGCGTGATACCTCAATTCATGATCATAAACTCTTTAAAATATCCATGTCTAGTATCTTTGCAATTATATTTGATTCAGAACTGACTAGAAATCTCAAGTACAACAAGATTGGGAATCATGAGTTCATTAATGTCTCCTATAAAAAAACTTCTCTCTTTTCCAAGAGGGAAAAAATCATACTATCATAGTGGATTATTTGTACACCAATTCATAAATAACCATTAATTCAACCAATCCCTAAAATATTAGATTGATTGTTTTTCATTCTTGTGAAGATCCTATATAAAAGGTTTCTCCATAGGATATGGATAGCTTATGTTGTGCTATGTGGGGTTTTCATTAAAGAACATTTTTTTTTTTTCCACATTGATAATTGAGAATAGAAATGTTCATACTTCCCTTGAAGATTGTCTTAGATTACCATAATAAATAAGAAATGCTACAAATGTGTGAAAATATATTTGTTTATATGGATAGACATTCTTGATGGTCTTGAACCAACTTTCCTTTGGCTTAGATATCCTCTAAGTGATCCATTCACATTTATACATTTTATGTAAACTATTTGACCTTCTATTGATATTAAAAAAAACTTGATTTCAATGGATTAGAAAGGCATAAAATAGAGGCAAGATGTGACAAAGCCGACACCATCTCTAGAAACTCAAATACTAGACCAAAACAATGCCTAAGTTGTATCAATTTCATCATATTGGAAAGTGGGAAAATGGAATGCAAAACACACTCCATAGATGCTGAGTTCAATGATAGTATATGTGCAAAGGTTTAGTAGAATTAAAACAATGGCTTAAGACATTGGTTATACAACCAAAGGAACAATGAAAAATGTGACCACAATAGAGATAATAAATGTCGAACAAAAAGATAAAAGGTGGGAGGAAAAAGATAGTGTGAAACGCCAAGAAAGTATTGGAAATGTTTCATTTTCCGTTATCTTTGTTTTTTGTGTCCATACAAAAAATAAAGATAACGGAAAATAAAACATTTCCAATAGCAATCAAAGTCTTGCTACCATGAGGAAATTGACAAAGTTCCCTAAACCGCCCAAAAAAGAACTCTAGAGAATTGATAAGTGCATCAACTTTGAATACACACATAAAGTACGACCTTCATTATTCGATTAACACCATATTTGGCACCCTACTTTTTGTTGGTTGTTGCACCGCAATTCTGATTGCACCATTATTTGCATCCGGAAATGAGGCGGGTAACTGTAAAAACCAATATTCTACACAAAAGAAATGCCTCAGACATCAAAGCTAAAATATTGCAAAGTCAATAAATAAATCTTAGGCGTTTAATTGCCAAGATTAGTCGAAGATAGATTTTTCATTAAGAAGAAAATAAAGATATAAGAATCGACCATAATGTCAATATACATATAAAATGCTGATTAGGTTACAATTAAAAGACAATCGACCATTTGTCGAAAAGTACATATCATGGGAAATAAAAAAAATTAGTTACAAATTTACAAAGCCCAAAGGACGTCGACAATCTATCGATCATCAAAAGATCATAGAAACATGATACAACAAGCAATATACTAGTATCAAATTTTGAGACCATCAAGGTCATAGTAACCATGGTACCACACTGTTAGCATCCATGTCTCCTAAGTCTTTTGACAACAGGTCCACCTGCAAATCTTGAGACGAGAGTGTGGCCCAAGCACTTTTTCCGCCCAACCATGGGGTGGTTAGCTCCCTCAGGGATCACCTTGAAATGGAAAGCACACCGACCCTGCTCGAGGAGGCTCGCAACCCAACATTGATGGATCAAAAGAATATGGTGCAATTGTGAATCTATCTACTTATCATTCTTTAGACTAAGGAGAAATCATAATCATAGGGTGAAAGAGAGAAATGAAACAATAGCTAAGTTCCAAACATACAAATGAATATATATGTGAATAAGCTTTGGCCAAAGCATCTTAAAAATAAACACTAGATTTACTGGTAGATAAATAATCAACTATATTTACCCTTCTCTATTCATTTCACATTACACACAAATTTTGTAAACATTACCCTCCATTAAGAAAACAAAGATAACTTTTGTTTATGTTGTAAAATGAAAAATAGTTGGAAACCAATTCTATTACATTAAAATAACTCCCTAAATAGTTATATGAACTATTTTCTTCCCAAGAGACCCCAAGAAAAAAAAATGAAGATTCTATTATAAAATGCAATAAAAAAAACTCAAATTTGAGACATTAATCCCCTGCGAAACATGTTTATAAATACAGAGTCAAAACTTAATCTTTCTTCTAGTAACACAATATTTATAATAACACAAAATGTATCCAACTTTATGACGTGACCAAAATGAACCATTTTTTAAGGCAAAAATTCCATTTCCTAAAGAAGGTTTATACTTATCAGTCAATCAAAAACACCATGGTATAACACCTAAACAAGTTAGGCTGAAAAACATTAAGTCTTGGAGAATAAAAGCTACTTGGGAGTGGAACAATTTAATGAAACCATAGACAAATTTAATTACTAACATTTACCGTTTAAGGTTTAATTTGATAAGCACACAAAAAGGTAATACTACCATCTACAGAGGAGCAAAAGACTATCTGAATGGAGTAGTTAAAATGACACCATAGACAAATCAAAACACTTCCTTTAATGGATAATGTTCCTAGAAAAACACAAAAAAAATAATGTTGAAACTACAACCTATAGAAGAACAAGAGATTATTCTCTATTTCATCAAAGACCACTTAGTTTTTGTTAAAGACTTCTATTCTCCTAATTTAGACTTGTCACGATCCCAAGCTAATACTTTATTTTCTATCCCATATGATGGTGTCGTATTAATATTTTATTTTCTATTGGATAAATCAATGCGATTTTAGATAACAAAAACAACCTTGAGGTTTCTACATCCTATAAGACTTAGAAGATCATCAGTCATTTTTGTCATAATCGATTTTTCAAACACTAAAACTATTTTAAATAATTGGTGAATTTTGTTGACTTTTGACTGGGTTGCTGGTAGACGACCTAAGTCGATTTATTTAGCTTTGCCATACATGTTTTTATTTGATGAATAAAATAATATATGTTTGAATTTTCTTTTCGTAGGATGATAAATTTAAGTGATTAATGATTATCATGATAAGAAAGGGTTATATGTTATAAAATGTCGTTATATTTGATATAATTAAAATGTTCATGATGATTATTATGCAAGTTAAATTGGTTATGGATTTCTGGGACTAACTTACTGATGTAAGATTTGAGTTTTCTATTTGTGGACAGGACTGAAGACGGAGGTTTGGTTGAGGTAGGGGAGCCTAGCTCCTCGGTAAGGATGAGTTTGGAATTAAATGATTAAATCACACACCACTTAGACGTTTAAAGTTTTCAAAAGTAAATTATGGATTGAAATGTGTAAAATCTCAATCAATTGTGTATATATGTGTTTAATTAATGCTTAGAGTATATTGGATTCTTTCAAATTTAATGATGTGGCTAATTTATATTATTATTATTATGCTATCAATTAGAATATTATGGAGAATTTAGTTTTTATCTCTTGAATTCAATTTTAATTGCATATACATTAAATTAGATTAAGTGTATTTTACTATTTTGAGAAATGAGTTAAAGAACTGATTATGGCAAATAGTTTTAAGGAAGATTTTAGGGAGGGAATTTTTGTTTTTACCTTCAGTTAGTAACTGGTAGGGAGAATGGACTATTTATGTGTAATTAAACCAAGCTGTTATACCTTGTCTTGCTGGCGTGGATGGATAGGAAGACTTATTCATTTTGGAGTTGTTACACATTAAGCTGAGAGTTTTCATTCTATTTTGGAGGGCATGATTGGACACATAGCAATTAAGTGAAGGAAAAGAACACAGAAAATAGGGAGAGGATTGCAGTTAAATAAAGGAGGGAAAGGATAACTAGGGAGGAGGCTGCGAAGCTAAAATGGAGAGAGGGTGGAAGTAAAATGCAAGGGAAAGAAGAAGAAAATTCAGAGAAGGTAGTATTAGGGAAGAAAATAGTAATCTAAGCACACGCTGGAGGAAGATAGCATGCGGAGATAAGAGGAAGGAAACGCAGGGAGAGAGAGACGTGTGAGGAAGAAAAAAAGAACGTAGAGAAATAAAGGTGTTAAGAAGAAGTAGAACATAGTAAAGAGAGGGGGTGAGAGTATTAGAAGGAAACACTCACGCAGCCAGGGAAGAAGTGGAGGCATCTGACAGAGAAGAACAAAGAAGGAGAGAAGGGTGAGTCTAGCGCACGCCAAGGAGGGAGAACAAGTTAATCAGCGGAAGATTGGGATTTTCTAGTAATTATCACCACAAACGATACCAGGTTTTTGTCTATTTTTGTATTTAATATAGTTTTAGAGATTATACTTGACTAGTAAGGAAATAAATACTACAATAAAAATTGTTTCCCAGTTATCATGTCACTGTTTTTTTTTTTGGCACAGCATGCCATAGAATAGATTTCAAATCTGTCTTAGGCCAGCGCTTAGCTTGGTTATGGAAGATTAGTATATCACCTTTTTTTTGTTCTCCATTGTGTGCAATGGGCTGACTGTGTTTTGAATTTTTGGGTATGATATTGTATTTGAGTGTGTTTTGAATTGCTGTGTATGTTAGCGTGTTTGGTTCTATGTTGATTTCGTGAAGAAAATGACTATTTTTTTTAGAATTCAACAACTTATTGGTCAGCTCCTTATCCTTAAGTTCCGTTGTTATTGTTATTTATATTAAATAAGTCCATTTGCACTAAAAAATGGAGTCAATGCTTCACCTTATTCAACAACATTTTTAAATGAATTCGCTCAGATTGAGTATGAATGGTATCCTTGACATAGAAAAGACTGTCTGATTACGCGAAAGTCTGAGAAGGTGAATTTTTATTAAAAATCAGTCCAACAAACTCTTACCTCTCTGAATTGAGTTAAAAACAACACATTTTTTATTTTAGATTGCTTAAAGAAGGTCATGGCTGCACGTTTTCTGATAAAATTGGAACGATTTAAAAATGATTTTGGGTACGCTGGTTAAGAAGGTGACTCACCTATCTCAAATCCAAGTTTTTGCTATCACTGAGGAAAAGTTTGGTGTAAAGGTCAGTATTCCCAAATAACACCCTTTCCCGGCGACATGTCCATGTTCTATCCTTTCCAAGCATTTTTTAACTCAGTCTTACATTTTTTTTCTGATTTGGATCAAGCATATACAACTACATTAACAACCCCAACTTATTTATATCTACCAAATGGAAAATTCTAAATTCTTGTTTGATTCTATAACTTAATACACGCACAAAGTTACTTTAGGGGAGACCATTTGGCCTTCTTCCTTTTTATTCTTTTGGAGCTATTAAATTTCACATAGGATTCAACAAGACCCCAATTCTTAGCAATCCTATTATCATTTTGTGATGGAGGGAAAGAAGGACAAGACCAAATGGTAACATGAAGGTTTTCCATAAATAATTTATAGAAGACTTGAAAAAAATCTTCAGTTGAATTCTCAACACAGTGGAAGATCCTGAATTTACTGAACACACTTCTGAACTTGCTTATTACCATACATCTAAATGTACATTTCTCATAATATGGATGTCTTTATTGTAAATTGTTTTAAAACCTTGGACAAGTACTTTGAGTACAATCATTTGCACATGGAATGTGACTCACAATCATTTGCACGTGGAATGTGACTCGCACTAGAGCAACCATCATTTTTCTAGCTCTTAAAAGTGCATGAGTGCACATGCTACTAGAAATTTTTTAAAGTAATCTTTGTTTGAATATTATATGCATTTATGCACATTTAGAATTTTGTACTTAGTATTTATATTCAAATCTTTTAATGTTTGTGATTACACTTGTTTCAAAAAAATGTTCAATAGTTTTTGGCAATATTGTATCAATAGTTGTGACTTTAAATTGTTTTTGTTGATAATGACTATCAATAATTGAATGAAGTATATTCCTTACATCTAAAACTTAAAAAATCATATGATCTCATGTCAGTGCACCAATAAAACATGAGTTTTTGCACAAGTATCCGTCTCACTTTTTAAGTACTTTTGGGACACATTGAAAAAAAGTATAGTGACATGGTATCATTTTTTATATGTGGCCCTCTAAGGTATTGGTAAGTAAGCTACTGTAAAATATAAGGTGCTCAACTACTAGATTTTCTCACCTAAACACCATAATTTAAACTTTCACTTGTTTAAATAGCTCATTTAAAATCATACCAACTTTTTAAAAAAACTTATCAATGATTTAAAATAGAGCATGAAATAAATTAAAACTTAAAATAGTATTTAAACCCAAACTAATATATAAGACCTATTGAGCTTCCTTTATAGAATCCAAGCTTAAAGCTTCTCTATGGACGCCCTTTATTTATAATATAGTTATATTCATGTAAATCCATATGTCGCACCAAGAAATGCAGAGCTATGCAAAACTTGCAAGGAGTTCAGTAATCTTCTGTTAATTTACTTCACCATATCATTGTACTCAGTAACAAGAAGCAACTAAGGGCTGTTAAAGGTAAGATTATAAAAACGCAACAGAGAGAGAGAGTTTAGTTGGTCAGTTATGGTGAAGATGGGTATGAACAGCTGCCTTGGCATTCTTTTTCTCCAGAAAACGCCGCAGAGATCTCTGTCTAGCAAGTGGAAAGTTTCCTGCCAAAACTCAGTGATGTTAGTAATCTTTTATTCTATGAAATCTATTAAACAAATGAAAGAATGGAAATTTTTAAATAGTCCATCCAAATGGGATGATCTGGCTTCAAAATTCTGTTTAAAAAATGGTGTGATTTACCAGGTTTTGGTGTGATAGAGGGTTGGCTGTGATCAGTGTGGTCCACTGAAGACATTTTTGTTGGAAGTTTAGGGGTGGGAATTTGATAGGCAAAGGAGGATGTGGAACTACTTCCTCTAGTAGCCATCACCTTTATGGTTTCTACCTGCATCCATTCAAGTAATATATATATATATGAATTCCCATATATACAGTCTTGTTTTGGAGTGTATCAGATTATGTAATGTTTGATTATAAATCAACTACATAGCCTATTTTCATATGAGCTCTGATTAAGGAAAAGAAATGAATGAAATTGAAGTTTATAGATGGATTTACCAGGTCAGGAGATACTTCAAAAACATTTACTGTTCCAGCGTACAAAATTGTGAGTTGGCTATACTGCTGCTGTTCCTTGTCTTGTGTTGAAGGAGACCTGCTAATCCATGGCATATCAAGGAATACATTGGAAATTGAATCTAACCGTTAATTAATTCATCAAAAAAGGAAGTCTTTTGTTTCACAGATGATGATCTTTGTGTAAGTTGCAAATGGCTTAAATAGCACACACTAACAGCTGATTTCTAAATTAAAAATATTAAATAGTCAAAGTTGAATAATTTTTTTCCAGGCTTAACTTGTTCGTTAATACATATTGTTTAAAAATAGCCTGTACATTGAGTTTGAAATCTGCAAACTCCATGAAAGTGATTTGGGTATGTTTTGTTGGGTGCAGTTGGATGTAAAAAATAGATCTCATGATCATTTGGTTTTTCCATTCAAATATATACGTAGGGAAGTAGGAGTCATATCGAGATCAATACTAGATTGTGTCAAAGAGAGGTCAGACAGTAGAGTACCACATCACCAAATCTAAATGTAATGTAACTAAACGATATTGAGAAAAAATGATTATGATGGGCACTGGTTACTCTAAATTTTCTTTCTTCACAATTATTTTCAATCAAGCTTTAAGACTTTCAAACTTACTCTCATTGTACAATTATCTGCTACTGGATGCATTTTCAAATGAGATGGAATTCTTTTTAGTTAATGTGATCAAGTTTTATAGTTAGTATAATTATATAAAAAACTAACTAATCAATTTATAATTTGATAAGTGGGAAATATTTTCTATCACAAGTCAAATTTTGATACTTATAATTTATTTAAATTAATACTTGTAAATTTTGACTGTGTAGGTACCTTTTCTGATAGCATTTTAGATTTTATTCAGAAGCTGGTCCATTCAAAAACTAAATTCTACCTCTCTTTCATTTGGATAATTGAGCTTGCCATGATATTTCTTTTTAAGATATTTGATAAGAATTTATAAAAGGATGAGTTCCTTTGTCTTTTTATTATAATATATGATGTGGTTATTGTTAGAAAAATTAATTTTTGCTTTGTTCGTATAAATCATCTGCTGACATAATCAATTACTATTGTTCATTATTATCAAGAATCATAAATCTTTTGAGTTAACTGTTACAAAATATAAATTGTAAATTAGTCATCAATTTATTTGTAAATGTAAATACAATGAATAATATAGTTCTAATTAACAGCCATGCAATCTCTGTCTATTTTGTGATTTTTTCTTTTTCAAAGCTTTCTAAGTAATATATATATATATATATATATATATATCTGTGTGTGTGTGTGTGTATATATATATAAGCTGGTTTATTCAAGAACTAATTAATTCTACTCTTTCATTTGGATAATTAGGCCATCCATAGTTGTTTTACACATTTGAAAAGAATCCATAAGAGGATGGATTTCTTGTCTCACACAAAACTAGAGATTGTAATATGTGAAATATTTATTGATACAATAAATTAATACCGAATCTTTATAGGATGATATATGGACTCCTTGCCTCTCACAAACTTAGAGATTGCAATATATCAGGTGGTTATTAGTAGATAAATTAATTTTAAACTAGTTTATATAGATTATTATAAAAAATCATAAATATTTTCAATAAATTATTAATTATACATTTTCTCTTTAAATATGAATTCATTGAACAAATAATTCTCTGTTTATTGTGTGATTTTCTTTCCATGTAATTTGAAAAGAAAATTATTTAAAAATTGGATGTATGACTTGAACACAACTAACTGATGGGCGAAATTATCCATTTATTCCAACAATTGTTTTATGAAGAGACTTTCTCATAAACTATGCAATTGATTAGGGTAGAAGCTTTCATACCTAATGATTTTGTCAATGGACGTTATGGACTAGGCAAAGAATCTCTTCTCTAAACACTTCCACAACTTGAAAAATTAACATTAATCAGTAGTATTTGGTGGTTTCTCTTTGTTGTTTTGTGGAGTTTATTATCTTAATCTCTCTTTTCTACAAAGATCTGAATCTTTTCAAAATCCTATTTTACTTCACTCAAAAACATTAATCAGCATTATCAGCAGCAAGAACAAGTGTACCCAGATGATTGGACTTGAATAATGAGCTTGTGACGGGGTTTGCACTTTTGGAGATTATCAGATGGAGAACACTGTTTTAGAGTGTCTATATTTGACTGTAAAATTTATTTTAAAGAAGGAAAAGCTGCCCACAGATTTAAGGTTTAGATATCTTGCAGTACAAACTATCTAAACACAAACACCATGACCTAAAACCCTCATCACCCAAATAAAAACTAAAATCATCTCAAAAGAAATATGAAGTGGAAGAAATAGTAATACCTGAATAGAGGAGAAGTACTTTCCCAAACAGGAGAATGGAAGCCAGGAAATGGGTTTTGGAGCATCCCATGGCTGCCCTGCTCTGTGTTTTGAGGAGCACAGTACAAGTCCAAACCAAGATCAAGATTACCCACTTCCCTTGCTCTTCTAAACCTCAACATAGGTGTTGAAATGAATGTGCTTCTCCTTTCTCCTGATTCACTCATCTCTTCTGTTTTCTGGATTATTTCACGGGCTAATGTTCATTTCAAAATGTCTTCTTTTCAACTAATAATAATAACATTACTTCTAGTCAAAAGTGAAGTGTTTATCTCCTAAAAATATATTCTATTCTACAGTAGAACTTTTGTCACACGTCTACATTTTTAACGTGTGAAAATAACAAATACACTTACCAAACATACTTTGCTTTTGCAGCTTTAAACCTAATAAACAAGAGGAAGGACTAGAACATGCGTGGCCTGCATAAGCCATTATAACTCTTTAAAAAAATGTCTAAACGAGATGTAATGTTGTTTATTTTTTTAACAATATTTTTTAGAAAATATATTTAAAAATTATTTATGACTTTGATATTTTACATTTTATTCGACATTATATATTATATGATCCATCACCAAATATTGGTAATCAACATGCCATGATAAATTATGTAATATGATTCGAAATATTCATGGATTTTCATCATCTAATTCAATAAATCATGTAGTATGATTCAACACATTGAGTTCTTGTCAATATTTGATGATAAGTCATGTAGTATGATCTTAAATATTGAATTCTTATCAACACTGAATAATAGGTAATGTAGTATAATCCAAAACATTGAATTCTTGTCAACATCTGATGAAAGTCTATGTACTATGATAGGTCCAGCAATACATTCCAAAACATTGAATTCTTGTCAATATATAATTCAATAGATCATGTCATATGTTTCGAAACATCAAATTCTTATCAACAACTAATAGTATATCATCAATCAGAAATATCGAATGCAAAATAATTCCACAAAATCTAAACAATAAATGAAATTTAATAAAAAAATAAAAAATTATTTTTAAAAATCAAAACTTTTGTATATCCATCTAATTTATTAAGAACATGTTTTAAATTATATGAATTTATTAAATTAATCAAAAGATATTTGAAAATGGAAAAAGTATAATTCAACACTATTACAATTAATCAATAAAAATTTCTCATTCAGTACAATTTTGTTTGAAAACTTCTAGTGCTGTTTACCTTTGACATGCCTGAATTCAATAGGTTGTTTACCTAGTTCTGTTTACCTACTTTGACATTATCAAGTAGGTTGTTACTTTAATTCACAAGAAGAGATAGAAATTGTTACGTAAAAATTACTTTGGGAGACGTCATGAATAGTGAATTTGTTATATTGCAGGTGTTAAACGCTGAGGAAGAAATTCACTCCCCATGGAAGTAAAACTTAAAAAACTTTTATTCCGCATGTGATTTTTGTGCCACATTTTAATTCGTGTAAAACATTTCCTTGTCAACCCTAGCTTTTTTAGAAAGAAACAGAGCTTCCATGTCAAAAGAAAATATTATATTTTATTAGAATAGTTTTAACCGTTATTTTTTACTTCTAGAGACATTTTAGTATGCAATGTATTGATGTGTTTATAAATTTAATTAATTTATATTATTATAGGTTTCGTATTTAAAGTTTAAATTGGTAAAATACAATTATTTATGTGAAATATAGGGAAATTCAGTATAATGTGTTGATGTTCTTCAAATTTGAATCTCTTATGATTATGGATACCAAAGCCATAACAATGGGTAATAGGTTGACGATAATTGACAATGTCAATGAGATCTTCTTGTTCACAAGCTATTAATTGACAAATCCATTCAAACCATCATCGCTCAACTAGATTGCACCCATTCATTTGGTAAATATGTCAATGATGATGGTAAATGTGATAGTCTAGAACTCCACTCCTTATGAGTGTTTTATCCTTGGTTGTTTCTCAACTAGGAGGAAATAATTTGTACAACCCTCCTTGTGAAGTGAAGGACAAAGAATGTCTTCCTAAGAATTGACAAATAGAGTTTGGATTTAGAGTTGGTTTAGGTAGAACAAATTTTCATCTTCGCAAGGGTTGGAAAAAGAAGGATACTTCCTTAAAAGCCATTTCTTCATGAATTACATCTCATGTATGTGATAGTTCTAATGGACCCAAACTATAAATTCATGGTATAGATTTTCAACATAGATTTTCTCTTGTAGACATTATTTTTATATAGAAGATCATTCTTCATTCTAGATAATATCATTTCAATAATAATCATATGTAGGGCTGAGATAGTATAGTAATTCTCATTGATATGAAGTATCATATGCATTATATTATTGATAATTCTGTTACAAGTAGTGGTTGTCGTCGCACCAAAAGATTGACCTTGTTAATGCCCGATACAACCACTAGACTTATAGAAGACACATGAGGTGGTTAAGCCATGTCACGAATCCTGAGGGGAGCGCTGACCATTTTGCCAACAATCTCCCCCTTAGCGTTACCCGAGGGGATTCAAACTTGTGACCAAGCTCTGATACCACTTTTTACAAGTAGTGGTTGTCGTTGCACCAAAAGATTGACCTTGTTAATGCCCAATACAACCACTAGACTTATAGAAGACACAGGAGGCAGTTAAGCCATGTCACGAATCCCGAGGGGAGCGCTGACCATTTTGCCAACAAATTCTATGACTTATCAAATATATATATTTATGGGTTACTTTAAACATACATAATAAATATTTCAACTTTGACAATGGCTATTCGTTGAATGATGTAGTTAAAAGGATGTTACTTTGGTAATGACTTGTAGATCAACTACCATTGACCCAATGCATCTTTAATTGTGATATGAATGAGATGACATCAAATAAACAACAAGATTTAACCCCAAGATGGACAACTAGCAAACGAGAGACATTGTTCTACATGCACAACAAATTTGACATTTACGATCTTAGTCTTCAATACTAAAATATATAAAGTTTATATAATAATTCTTAAAGAATAATTAAGAAACCTAGTTGTTCAATAATGTGCATACCACTATGCAAATCTCTTTTTTCAATTATTACCCACTCATGATGGAAACATTACGAAATTGTTTTCTTTTTTAATTACTTATTCATTTTATTTTAAAGTTGAATGAAGCATTTAAACATTAAATGCTTGGAAGAATCAATTTTATTTTAACCCATAATTTTATCCATCATAGTTTTTCATTTGTAACATCTAATGTTTTGTAACTCTAGTACCATGTTTGAAAGGGGCTATTAGGTGGGTTGAATGGTGGTTTAATGTCAACACCTATATTCCATATTTCTCTTGAGAATTTTTAGTCACCTAATAGCGAGGATATTGCACAAGTCCTATATGGATATATTGTTAGAGATTAGTTCATTATAATTTTTTCTTAAAGTGGCATATGATTATAGATAATAGATCTTGGAATCTAATATTTGGTTTTATAATTTGAACAGGATGCTATGAATTTAATTGAATTGTAGTTATTTTTGTTGTTAAGATTTTATTTTGCATATAAAAAAACCAAGGCTATTTGATACATTTTTTTTGGTTTGAACTACATCAACTCATAGGTGCATATAGATGGCCTTCCCTCCATAAAATTAAAAGGAAAAATATAGGTAGGGTGATTTTGGAACCAAGGGGATGAGGAAGGAGGGTCAAATTGTAAAACATAAAGAATGATTAAGTTTATGTTGTTTGATTAGGAAAAATTCTTAAAATTTAGAGGAAACCATGTTCAATCAATGTTACATACTTCAATAAACTATAGCATTCTAAAGCATAGAGTAATATGATAATAAGACAACCATTGTTCTTGTTATGGAAGGGGTGTGATCCACTTCATCTATACTTATATTTAAGAAGAAAACCTTTTTGTTTGCAAGTATTGAGAGAGCATCAATAAAGTCCTAAGAGCCTGCAAACTATACTTTCATCTATACTCTACAATAACATCCTTGGATAGTTTAGAATAAAGAAATTAAGGACCAAGAAGTAGTTAAGAGACACATCTCATCAGGAAACCTATTTCCTATTTTTGATCCTTAGTATGAACACATATCAAACTAATGAAGGTAATAATGGCAACCAGAACAATGGGAGAGAACATGTAGAAGGTAGTAACACTAACATGTTGGTCAATAACCATTCAAGAACTACTAGAGGAACAAATTATACACCATTGATGCCTACATTTGTTGCAACAAGATGCAACCAAAAATATGTATAAGGTTTTATTAATTGGTTACATGAATATGAGGCATTAGGGGATGAATTCTATCTTGCTATGTCTCTATAGGTTTTTTTCCATTTCAACCTAGGAAAGATGCCTAGGATGAACAAGGGCCAAATAGACAAGATTTACAAAATAGGTTGGGTAAGCTCTCAATTACCACATTTATTAGTTCTATAAAATGCACAGCTAGAGCATGCATTCAAAATTTGAATATATGCTTCTCATTATATCCAATGTTTAAAAATGAAGCTATTAAGTACTCCACCTTGCATTTGCATGGTGAGGCTCACCAATGGTGGTATCATGGATTAATGACTTAGGGACATAATTAATTCTTATTGAGTTCTCTATCAAAATATTATTGATACATTTGATTAGAAAGGTCCATATCTGCACTTTAGGGAGTTAGTACATTTGAAGCAAATTTGTACTATGTATATCCATAAAAAAAATGTCCTCATAGGATCTTCAAGGACAAGAAACCAAAAGAGGCCATTTAATGTTTGGAAACCAAAGGTGACCCATTTCATATTTTGGTTTTTCAATTTATATCCATATACATCTTGTGAAGAGGACCACATTATAACCTTCCAACAAGAAGGGTTTAGTTGTGGGTTATGGTGAGAATTCAAAATACTACAAGGTAAATTAATTCCAAAAAAAGGAAAGTAGAGGAGAAATTTGAGGAATAATTTAAGAAGACTAATGAGAGTAGGAGCGAGAAACTCTAGATATTAAGGTTGGGTCTCCAAACATATCAATGGTTTCTAGTTCAAGACAAAAATCTTCATGTAAGGTGGAAGATACTTTAGCCCCTTCTAGCTCTATAAAAAAACCTCAATGGTTCACACAAAAATTGAGGGATGCTCAAGAGCATGTTGAGGTTCCTAGAACACATTCAATAAGATCAAACATCCAAAGAAGCTTCCTAACTACATAGATTAATAAGTAGCATCATAGACCCTTCCATATTTTAGAAAGCATCAAATCAATCTAGGTGGTTGATGAATTGGTGTGGAATTCCTCACTCCCTAATTGTGAGTGTTGATTTTTAGCTTGGATATGAACTTTCACATGGGCTCAATGTGATGGGAAGAAAGAGCTCAAGTGGTTCAAGTTATTCTATTTGTATTTCACTTTTAAGAATTGAAGTCAAAGTTTTTTTACTTAAAAATAAGTCTAATAAAGTGTAAATATGCAATAATGATTTAGACTTACCTTAATCCATCTTTCCCTTTAAGTGATAAGGATGCTTTTTGTAAGTCAAGATGATTTTTGGAAGATTAGACTTTTAGCTGAATCAATATAAAGTTAGGAGCATGATAAAAAGATTGCAACACACTAAATACAATGAATTCCCTTACATCTAAGAGAAATATCTATTGTGGAGGTTAACTTGATTTTTTTTCTAATGAATGTAAAGCTGATTTCAAGGTGTAATTATCCTTTATATGCTTGGACACATTTTGAAGATTTCATTACTATTTGATTATGCTAAATAACATTATTTAGCACCAGTTATCTAGATTTTAAATTCTTCACCATGATGGACATGGGGAGGCATAGTAACACTTTGAAAGTCATTCCACATGAGATCAATACAAGAAAGTGGAATATGATAGTGAGATCAATTGCAAGATATATGGAAAAAGATGAGGATAATAGTGAGACATTAGGTAAAAGGGTAAAAAATGATGTTGCCTGTAATTTTATTTTAGTTGAAAATGTTATGTTTTCCTTAACTAAGAAGCTTGGTATTCCATAAAACAACAAAAAAGAAAAAGATGAGACATATGGTAGTAGATTATTCATGGTTGAAGAGAAGATTGGCATTCAACCATTTAAAGGATAAATAAGTGTAGAGTAGCTTGACCAATGGGAGTGTGAAATTGTGATGCATTTTAGTGAACATAAGATGTATCTTCAGATCAAAAAGTCTCATCTGGTAGATTTAAAATATTCAAGCATGCTCTCCCCTTCTATGAAAGCTATGCTCATTCCTTGCTACAAGTTCATAATATTCCATAAATTTATGGGTGGGAGGATTTTGAAGGGCTGGTAAAGAATTAATTTTACCCTATTTTCTATTATGGAGAAAGAGTGATACAATAACATTACTTAAAAATAAGACCAAATTATACCCCAAATAATATAACTAAATGCCTATATTAGCAACATGCTTTCACTCATCCTAACTTGAATCTCGTACACATTTTATCTTCAATTTTCCATTATATGATGTTATTAGGAAGTATTATAGGTATTTGTCATCCCACTAGGTTCAATAGTAAGAACAACATGATGGGGAGTTTTAGGATTCCCTAGCCTTGAGGTAATATTTATGGCTCTATGGTGGTGGATACACTTTTTCTTTCTTGGCTCTAGAGCATGAATGATGTTAGTAGGTGGGGGAGTGCGAATTAAGGGCCTCAAAAACCACAATGGGCTTGTGAGGACAAAGATCCAAATGAAAGGTATAAAGCCTATGAGTTAGCCCCTGATATAAAGGAATATTCCTATTTCTATGGGTTTGAGCATTTTCCATCACTTGAATGACAAAACTATCAAGATAATTAAGGAGGAAAAAAGAGAAGGAAATAAGATCATGATTTCTAAAATAGTTAAGTAGATGATAATATCACATGATAAAATTTGAAGTTCCCTAACAAAGAGAAATAATTTTCTATCATAAGATACAATTGATTCAATAGAGGTGACAACTCCTTTTCATATCCTCCCTGCATCTTATCTAGTGTTTCACCTCCTCTAAAAAACCTAATAAGATTATCATTGTCCACCACCCAAATGGTCTTCTTCAATTTCCTACCCTTTCAGGACAACCTAGTAGCCTTCATAATTATATCATCATGAATTTAGAAAAAGGTTCCCCCCATAGTGACTCTTTTGTCCTCCTAAGAGGTGGCAAATTGCGTGGATAAATACTCATCAAAGTTGTTTATCGATTCAATGAACTCATATACCCCCTCTCTATAGATATACCAAATAGTGACATCACTTTTAAAATCATCTAGCTTTTTAGGCTTAATAGACTAGGACATGGTCCCCACCCATCACAACAATAGGAAAAGGATTACCAAAAAATCTCACTCTAGGAATAAAACTATAAAACCAAACACGGTTAAATAAACTTGTCATTAAATCCTAGTGATTTAAAGATAAATATTGGCCTTTCTTGTCAACTTTGGTAGAATTATTAAACGGTCCTCCCAAATAACCTGCCTCATGTAGGCTACAATTTCCCTTACACAAAGGCCTTTTCACCCTGATGTACTATAAGTGTGCACCTTTACAAGGAAAATAATAATTAATGTGTAAGTAGGTGCACACGATCACAAAAATCATGTCAAATCCTCATTAGAGGACTCACACCAAGGTTCACATGGTTCCCATAATTGTTAGAATGTCACTTAGGAAATTTATTATTGTTCAAAGTGATTTTATTTGTCCCACCCATCAAGGCCAATCCACATCCCCAAGTCATCTTTCCACTTCTTTAGATTTGTACACCAAATCAAATTCAAACTTTTAGCCAAATTATCCCACTCCCAACCACATTGTTTAAGACCCAAGTAGAGAAAATCTCAACACTTGGAAGTTATAGGGGTGAACCCACAATAGTGGGTTACACATTTTTTGACATGCTGATTTTTGCTGAAATAACATATTTTTAATAAAATATGATGATTTCAGCCTTGAGAGATTCCATTTGAATAAATTAATTACAAATGGTTATCTCAAAGCTTCTTAGATAGGAAAAACATATATAACATCTATACTCCTCATTCATACCTACAATAAAGTCTCCTTCGCACCTATCAAAATGCTGACAAAAAATCAGTTTAAATTTATCTTGTGGTAGATCAAATAAATCCATTTGACAAACCTAACTATATAGTAATGTTTTACTGAGAAAAATCTTTCCAATGATTATAATGTTAATATATATTAAGTTTATTATGACTTTGTAATTTTAGTTTTACTAAACATAGATATTTTACCCTATGGACCTACCTCTATGTTTGACACATGGAAAAATAGTAAATGAGAGAAAAAAATTTCTAAAAAATATATATGCCATAGGTATTCAAGTTATCTTTTTATTAGAAAAAATAAAAATGAAATTGGACAAATACATGACAAGTAATAAGCTATGTAGTCAAGGTATGTCAAAATTATAGTTTAGTCAACTTCAAACATTAATAAAATATGCAATAATCATGATAATCTCATCAAACCAATTGCATGCCTTGCTTATGGATGTTACAAAACTAAATTTGAAACAATCACATTGATATCTATTTTAGAAAAAAAATTATGCTCTATGAAAATAATGTAACTCTTTGAAATTGACGTTTTCAGCAACATACCTATTTTTGTGGGAGAAAGAAAAAACCATTCAAATCAATTCAAAAAAATTTAAAAAAATTATATTTGTAATATAGAAAGAAAATCCTAAAAGACTCTAATTTACTTCATCTTCCGATTCCAAATGATTTAATGACAATATGCATCTGAATCTAAAAGTTTTTTTCAAAATGTAGAGTTCAGTGTCCATTGAGGCAAAAAAGTGTAACCCACTATTGTGAGTTCACCCATAGAAAAAGTTGCATAGATTAAATTGATATGTTATCCATCATCCATATTAATAATAGTGTTCTCTCCCCTTAGAAGAGTTTGAATATTAATTGGGAGGGACTCCTATTTTCATCTAGCATCTAAGTTCCTCCAAACTATAGTTATGTGCAGCCATGGAATCGACTATCACATTGCCTTCCTTGAAGACACGATTGATGTCAAAAAGGTCTGGACCTAAAAGAAGATTGTTAATGTCCCACACAATTTCATCAATCGATGAATTAACTTGAGATAAACCTTTAGCAACATTGAGAATAAGATTAGAGTCCCCCGCTATATATTGTTGGAGTTTTACATCAACTTAGGTTAGTTTTTAGGTTAGACTAAATATAATAATAAGTTAGTGAAAGTTGTCAGCCTCTTGGCTATCTTTTTTTCTTTTCTGATAACTTAGATTTGAAGAAAATGGTATTATAATCGAATTAATGAGATATTTTATATTTAAACATTATTAGAAGATATTTCTTATTTTTTATTAAGGTAAAAATAGGTTTTGAAGGGGCCCCAAAACCCTGTACAAAGTGGTCACAAAAGATATTCAAAATAGCCCTCTAAATGGAACGGAGCAAGACCAAAGCGAGGGTTTTACAACAGGCACCCACAACCTAGATGAAGAAATGCATGAAACAACCTTCATGTAAATCCAACCTAAAGAAAAATCCAAATCTAGGATTTTCCTTTAGCACCCTTCTGATGGGAGCGAAGAGTCATATCAAAGGAGGAGGATGTCTTAATTTTTTTTTCCTTTAATAGTAATCCACCCCTCTTCAATTCTAGCCACCTCAACCTGCCAACGTAGAGGATCATCAACCAAACCAGAGAGATCATGGCTACCAACAAATGCATCCAAAATACTAGTAGAACTTGCAAGAGAAGCCTCCACAAAACCACTAGCAACCACAACCCCCGCAACACTAGGAGAGACCAAATATGCAGTTGTCCCCACCAAACCAAGTGACAAAGCAACCAGAGAGGCACTAACAGGAGTACATAGAGGAACCACATCCAATCCAATAGAAGGATGACAGGGGACCTATGCAGCCACCTAGGAGAAATTTTTCAGTGAAATAGGCTTCTATAATTATAGGAAACATCTATAATATTTTGGTAACTTTTCATAAAATCTGGTTAAGTGATCCTTTTCATAGATTTTTGTGATTAAAACTTTTGGGGGTTTTACTTTAGGCTCAAATTTCTTTGATGAGTTTGGTCTTTTTCAATATTGTGCTTTGAGAGTGAGGGGTTGAGTAATTTCTAAGAATTTGGGACTGTTTCATTGAATTTATTTTGTTTTCTTGCTGTGAAGTATAATTAACATTTTGTTTCAACTTTGTTTAGTGTTTAAAAATTATAGTATCATTTTTCCTTTTATTTTTTTGTCATTTGAAAAAAAATTCAAATCTTCTGGTGTAAATATTGCATATTAATGATCTGCTAACTTATCTTTGTACTCTTACCTTCCTTCCATGGATGATTTATTTCCCTTCATTGTTGACTACCTTTTGGAAATTATCTTGGTATTTTCCGGATGGCTAGATTAAACATTTATGTGACCTCTTTGCAATCTGATTTAACAAATTGCACATGTTAATTATTGGTTAGTGATTTACTTGATGCAGATTGACTTGCAAGGAAATTGACTTGCACGATAGAAACATCAGAAATACATTATATCATGTTTTTCATACAAATGAGTTGCAGGAGTAGGTTTCATTTAGTGTTTGTTTGAATGTTTTGTGCCGAAAACAGTGGAATCATTTGTCATTTCTTGCAACTACATTTGTTCAAATTAATTGAGGATTTTTTTTACCTTAATTAAATATATATTTATTTTTCAAAAATAAATCTAATCACATTGGGCTAATTTTAACCAACAAATCTACTTACTCTCGTGTAAATTATATGTCATTTGAAAGTAGACTAGATGAGAAATGGTTTTTATCATTTTCAAAGGAACACAAATACATGTTTGCATAATGAGTTCTTTTAAGCCATTATCATTTTCCTGGAACATTTTTCATGCATTACACAATGGAGCATTCTATCAAGGCTCACTTTCATAATTCCAGACAATGCATTGTTGGTTTAGGAATGCAATTTAATATGTTTTTTAATTCATTTATCAAAGATCAAGCAAGGCAAATGGCTAAAGAGAATATTACGTGTCTCATTTATGGGTTGTATCCATGGTTGAAGCTAAAAGTGTTGCAATAATTTGTTTATATTATTTGAAATTTAGCATACAAATATTCGATTTTGTAAAATTTCAAGTGAATTATTTGATGCTCATCAGGGAAACAAGAAATGTTTAGACAAAGTTATCATCATTAGAAAAACACTGAATCAAGATGATATAAAAGTTATTTTTTATATTTATAAATATCAATATAGTAACAACTGTTATATAAAAATATCAAAATTATCTAAAATTATTATATAAAATATAAATGTTATATAAAAAATAATTAATAAAAATAGAAAGCTTATATATTTTCAATTTCATTATATTTCTAAAATTTCATAAATCAAATAATTAAAAAATATGTGAAAAGCATTTTTTCATATTTATAAATGTCAATATATAGTAATGAAATAATTAGAATTAATCCTATTAAAAAATAAAATAATTTAATTTAAAATATTTCTCTATTTTTTAATTTTGTGATGTTTCTAAAATTCATGTACTTGAATAAATTAAGATTATGTGAAACATATTTTTTCATATTTATAAAAATAATAAAATATTATTTTAAAATATATATTATTTTACTTTTCATTCAATTCTGAATTTTATGATGTTTATATAATTTAATTTCTTAAAATAAATTAATATTATATCAATATTATTTATATTTATTTGAAAACATTCATAAAATATTAATTATTTTTTATTATATATAAGCTTTAATGAATTCACGGGTTTAAGGATGTATTGATTCTCCAATGTTCTTAGTTTTGGTGAGTGGTAGCCCACAAGGCTTTTTTTCTCAAGAAAAAGGAATCAAACAAGGTGATCCACTCTCTCCATTCTTGTTCATAATAATGGCAAAAGTCTTGGGCCGGTTGATAAATGAGAACAAAAATAAAGGAAAATGGAAAGGTATTAAGATCGCAGAAGGGGTGGAGGCCTTGACACATCTACAATTTGTTGATGACACCTTTTTAGGGGGTGAAGCTACAGAACAAGAAGCAAAGGCGATGAAGGAAACTTTGGAAATATATGGGAAGGCGTCAGGGCAGCACATTAATTGGAGAAAATCAAAGATTTTCTTTTTTCAATCCTCCATAACAAACATAAGGTAGAATGTGTAGAATCACGGGGATGAAACAAGGTTTGATGCCTAACCGATATCTAGGGATCCCTTTCTTTAAGGTTAGTAATAAAGAAGATTTATAGAAAGATTTTATTGATAAGTGCCTAAAAAAGATGGATGGGTGGAAAGGCAAGTGGTTATCTTTTGCTGGAAGTATAATTATGTTGCAAACAATGATCTCAGCGATTCGAGTTTACTCAATGATGTGCTTAGACATCCCTAAGAAAGTTTTAAAAACCTTAGAGAAGAAAATGAGAAAATTCTTTCGGAATGGAGAAAATGAAGAAGAGAAGATTCCACTCCTGGCATGGGAGAAAATCTGTAAGCCAAAAGCCAAAGGAGGAGTAGGTATAAGAAAGTGGCACTATATGAATAAGGCTTTAGGAGTAGAGCTTGTGTGGAGTATGTATAGGCAACCAAATCAATACTGGGCTAGAATTCTTCAAGAAAAATATCTGGATTCAAGAGAGTGTGAAAGAATTCTAACAATCATGAATCCTACAAAAGGATCAACAATTTGGAACTTTACCATGTCATGTAGGCAAGTGACAACTAATCATTTATCATGGCAAATCAGGAATGGCTCAAAGGCAAGGTTTTGGGAGGATTCATGGGATGGATATAAGGATTTAAAAGAGGAAGGGATTTACCATGACTTACAAACTTACTTTTCAGTGAAATGGGGAGAGAAAGTTAGTGATTATATCATTTAGAAAGAAGGTGTGGAGGGGCAATACTAGTGTTGGAAAAGTATGGAGCTAGAAGACCTGTCAGCACAGCAAAAGAAAGTGATGCAAACTATTTTAGACAATAGGAAATTAAAGATTAGTGGGAAGGAGGATAGGCTTATATGGTGTGGTTCTCTCTCAGGGAACTATTCAGTTAAGTTAGGATACATGTTTATTGAAGGATTGGAGGATTCAAAACTTGTCTCTCAAGACTTATGTTTGCATCAACATGTGCTTCCAAAGGTAGGAGTTTTTGCATGGTTAGTCATTACAAGAAGAATTTTAACAATAGAGAGAAGGAAAAGATTGGGTATGGCTCGGGGCAGGAATCATTATCAGGGATTCAAAAGGGGAGACAATGTTATTTGGTGCAATGAGACTGAAGGATGGGACAAATAATGAGGTAGAGTGCAAAGTAGCAATGCTTGCAATCAAGATGGCCAGACAAGTGGATGTAAAAAAATTGCATCTTGAAGGTGATTAACTGATTATTATACATGCTATAGAAAAGCTAACCATCAATGCTTGACATCTCCAAAATTACATTGAAATAATCAAAGAGGATTTAATTTTTTTTGAACATTTTAGAATAACTCGTATAAAATGAGATGACAATAAAGAAGCAGACAAGTTGTCAAAATGGGCCACATCATTAGTTGAGGTGGATAAGTTATATGATCTTGAAAATTTAAAGATGAATGATGACGTGATATCATCCTTCCCAAGCAACATTTAAAAGTAGGGTTTGTGTGATGTAAGACTTTCCTTGAAAAGAGAAAAGAAATTATTATTAAGATACATAGAAACGGGAAAAGGATTGTTTTCACCTTTTTAATTGTAATGGACTCTGAATGTCATTAATTAAGAATGTAGAATGACGACTATTAACTTAGAAAGTGGAGCTTTAATCGTGTGACGAAATAACTTGATGGGGAGGAGGACTGGTTGAAGGGATGGGAGTTAAGGTAAAAAATCTATCACTTTGTTATATAAATAGACAATAATGACTTCAGATTTCATTCCTATTTTTGTTACGGATTGATAGAGGTGAAGTTTATGGTGTAACAATGGAGCCAAACTTCACTTTCCAAAAATAGAAGCAGTAGAAAGGTCTGTTTGGCCCAGTGGAGAATCTGAGATTGAAGAAGATGCTAAATTTCCCCACAAAGAAGGTCATTTCTGCAATGCAAGATACTCTAGGCCTACTCTTCAACAATGACCAGCGTAGATGGAAATTGCAAGTTGATATAGCAGCCATGGTAATGGCGTGGGGGTTAGAACTTAGGGAGCTTGAAATTAGTGTGAAATTGGTCATGATATCTTTGTTTTAGATAGACTTAATGGAAGGGATTGATTCCCTATTGGAATGGGCTCACCCTGGATGGCCATTTAATTATAGCGAAATGTTTGAGGATGAAGCAGAAGGCATTGAAGTGGGAATCACCCCTTTTATGAAGTGGCCGAAAAGGGTGAATAGGGAGGCCTACACTAAGGAATGAAAGAAAGCATGGCAGAAGCTAGTTATTACCATCCAAGAGGCTCAGGAAGTGAGAAAGAAGGTGGTATTGCCCATGGTGATTCCTAGGAAATGAAGGTCTATTAGGATTCAAAAAGAAAGGATTGTAAAGAATGAATGAGGGATAAAGCTCCAAAATTTTTGTGAATGAATATGGCGAATATAAAATTTTGAATTATGGAAGGGAAATGACTGAACATACAATGTTTTTGATGATAATGTCAGGTTGATGAAGATGTCAAAGTGCTGAAAGCGGAGGGATAGAAAAGTCACTTTTTGAAGTTTCAACAAGCATTGACAACGGAGGACAAAAGGACAATGGGCATTTGATGAAGGTTGATAGTCTATAAGCCCTTGCGTGAAAGTGATGCATTGTAATGCTATTTTTTAATGTAAATTTTCTATGGCTAATATAGTAAAGTGATGAAAATAGGGTTTAAGTTTAATTGTAAGGGTTGATATTTGTAAGGTGAGGGATATAATAGTTTTTTCGTAATGAGTCTAGAAATGACTCCATGTAATATAGAATGTAAATCCCTTTTTATGAATAAAATATAACCTATTACCCATCAAATTTTTTTTTTTAAATGAATTCTTCAATCAATATACTTAGCATGAAATGCGAAAAAATACATTTATATCTTTGCATGAGAGGGAAATAATTCAATACTAATTACTTTACATGTATACAAATTTCTATTTTTTTTTATCAGTAAGGGGCCAAAGCCGAAGGAGTGTATTAATTTAAAGAAAAACATAAACATAGTTTAAGTAAAAAAAAAAGAAGAAAAACATGTAGCATTAAGAATGCTCATGACAAAAACTGAGCAACATTGCTCAGGGCCACAAACTAAAACCAGAAAAAACTTTTAGAGGCGGCAAAACTAGTCAGAAATAACAAAAAACAAGCTTTTCAAAACTTGGCAACAAATACTAATCTGAAGTAGAATTGGATTCATTCTCCAAGCTTCTTCTTGAAGCGAAAGTGTCTTCTTCGACATGCTCATCAGAATGTGTCCTACTAGAGTTCTTTTGGTCCACATTTCTGTTGTTTTTTTCAATCTTTACAAATTTTCAATAAATCTTTATTTTTCTTCTATTTTTGTACATCCATGTTGCTAAACTTAAATTTTGCATGTCTTTTCTATTTTTTACTCTTTTTTTTCTAGGATTTTTATGTTTTATTTTCATTGTGAGTTTTTTTTTTTTGGTTTATTTCTTCTATCGGAGCCAATGAGATGTAGATCGTGAAAAAAAATGAAAAGATAATAGTTGGTGCTAGGAAATGTAATGGGTGTGAATTTTGTCGAGTGTTTGATCTTCCAGTCCCAAATTCCAGTGCCCCTTTAGGTGATTCTAATTGCTGAGGAGATAAATTTCTTTTCTAGTAAAATTTCAAACAAATAATGAGTTTCTTCATAACCGTATTTCATTTTAGAGATTTCTCTGCAAACTTGCAATGCATCATTGCTGGTGTTCTTGTTATAAATATGTTTTTTTAAAAAAATTGTCTCTAGAAGAATACCTATCCATAAGCTCTTTAAATATATCTTCAAGGTGTTAATTCCATGGTTTAAAGTGGCCCAGTAATTTGCATTTGTTCAGTGATCTGGCCAGTCCCAAGGAACTGTATGATTTTGAGCTGCAAATGAATAATTTCTAAAGAATTTATACGAGTTGAGGATACATTGCGATAAGAGGATAGAGTGCTTCTTGGATGCCATTTTTTTATGGATTATGGTTCTTTTTTTCTTGCGTGATTGATGTGATCTATGCATCCTGACTTGTTGCAGTTTGTACTTTGTGGATTAGTCGTCTGCAGATTGAAGACTTGTCGTTGGTGATTGTTGAATGGGTTTTAATGTTGAGTGAATATAATTCATGTAAATGGGAAGAGAGGGTTTGATATTTCTCAGGCCGAGCAGTTGAGTTCGTATCTCCATCTCCCTATTTCATGCATTTGTTGTGAGTAAAAATAGAACACAGTGTTTGAATGTTACTCCCTGCATGGCGTATGACATGGTGCTTTGACAGATTGAAGGTGCAGACTTTAGTATTCTCACTGATTATCTGAAGTTTCTTGTGCAAGCAAAAACTTATTTGAAGTTTCCCTAAGGTGAAAACTCTGATGTCCTCTTGAAGGTGCGAACTCTGATGTCCTCGTCACTTGATATGAGATATAATATTTTTGTGTCTTGGTCCTTTGATGTTCTCATAACGTCATTTATCTCTTATCATTTCAATATGAACACACACATGTCACAGATTGTTTTTTCTTCTAAGGCCATAATTCGAAAAATCTCACATCCTTTGTGTTATTGAAGAATATGATACATAGAAAGTAAAGTAGATCAGATAGGAGGCTGGAGGTAATGAAGGCAGGAGGGAATTTATCATTTCAATCTAGCTTTTCACTTAGAGATGATTCATTGCATGAAAAGCAATCTGTTTGTGTCCCTGAAAAGCCGAGGCTTGTCTACTCTAGAACTTTGAGTTCACTATGCTTAGTTGTGATGTTTGATCACCCAAACCCTAATTCAGATTCTAATGAGTGTATTTCAGTGCTTGTTCTCTAAGTCAGTGGTTGATCCTTGTGAACCAACTAGAGTGTAGAGAGAGTATGCTATTTATGTTTAATCTTGATAGGAAAGGGAAGGATGCCCTTTTCTTTCAAATTATAGAAGTAAATATAACCACACTTAAGGTAGTAAACCTCTTTGTATGAGTTTTTATTGAGATTTGTGTGGGATGTGTATATTATATGACTACCTGAATTTTTTGCTTGTTTTTAAGTTGCAATGTCCTATGAAATCTAGAAGAGCTTGGTGATGGGTGCATCGTATTAAATAATGTGATTATGAAATTCTTTCTAGAATGAACATTCTTGGTTTATGAGTGAAATTATGAATTTAAATGTCTAGAGATGCATATGAAAGAAGATTGATGATTGTTTATTGCATGATGTATGAGTCGGATGAATTTAGTCATTCTTTATTTAATTCTTCTAGGAATGTATTTTGGCATATAAGAGAAAAGAAAATGAATGGATGAGATAGATCATTTGTGAAAAATAAGGTTAAGATTTTGAATTTGTATTGATTTATTGACCTTAGCATGTCATGCATAAAAAGAAAACTCGTAGGACTTTGTGAACCTATTTGCACATTTTCATCTTGCATATTACATTACATGAGAGCGTAAAAGGAAAATGATGTAATTTTAGAATGAGTGGAGTGACTATGCAACTTTTGTTTGAGATTGTATATCCATCAACTCTTTTTTTAAAAATTGTGATGGTTGTTGGTAAAATAAATTAATTATATTTATTGGTATAGGTTATTTGTTAGTACAAATTCTTATATCACTTGCCATTATAAAAAATCATAAATATCTCAACTAGCTATTATATAATGTAGACCTCAAAATGATTTGATTTTAAATATGAATCCAAATATTTTCAGACCTGCATGCATGATTAAACATTGAGAAAGTATTGTCAAGGTCATCCAAGCAGAATGTGGAAAACATCCATGCACGTAACATCACACACTATTTGATCTTTATAAGTTCTTATTTAAAAATCCACCTTGCATTCATCATTAAACAAAAGTTGATGCATCTTTTGCAACCATGATACTTTGTAAGGAGTAGGATGCATTACCTTTTTCAAGCCTAGTTTCTCCACCATCTCTATTGAAACAAGATTGCCAATGCTTTCTCTATCCATGATGAATTTACAACATTTTCCTCCATTCTTTCATGTTGTTCTAAATAAATTCTTCCTTTGAGGTGGTTTGATCATCTCCTTGTTGGGTTTAAGTGAACACCCTTTTCATCAAGAGTGTTTCACCAATTTTAGGCACATATTTATAAGCAATAGGTTCATGTATGCCCTTCTCCTCTTCACCTTCAACAATAAGTGCACTCCTCTAACTTGTGAGAGGATTTTTTGAGCACCCATAAGATATATGACCATATTTATTGCATTTAAAATATTTGTTAAAAAATCCTCTACCTCTACCTCTTGAATAGGGCTTTCTTCCCTTAAGAGAATCATTACCTCGGGGAGATTGTGCTTGGTGACGTGAGTTACTGGCTTCTTCTTTTTGAGCTTTCCACTATCCTCCACCACTTTTTGATCCTCTTCCTGTGAGACTTTGACTTTTTCCTCTTGAGATTGGTATCTATATCATAGATAATTTCTCTTCTTCTTTGAGAGCATATTAGTACACTTCATCCATTATTGTGGGACACAAAAGGTTAATTTTATCTTGAATATTATATCTCACTTCATTGAGATATCTAACTACTTTTTCAAGATCATCTTCGATGTGACCAACTTGAATGGTAAACCTATAAATTTCTTCTGTATAATCTTTAATTGAAATTTATTTTTGTCTAAGATTTCACAATTTCTTGAAAAGGTTAAATTGGTAACATTTGGGCAAGAATTTTCCTTTTAGTTTAACCAACATTCTATCCCAACTCTTGATCTTGGACTTTCCTTTATGTCTCCTTTCTTGTTGTACTCCATCCCACTAGAAGGATGCATGCCCTTTTAGTTTGGTTGCAACAAACTTCACTTTCTTGTCATCAGTGACAATATTGTACTCAAAATACTTGTTCATTGTACTAATCCAATCAATCAATTCCTCGGCATCTAGGCTACCCTCATACATAAGTACCTCTATCTTTGGTCTACAACTTGCTTGAATAGAATCGCTCTAATGATTATTGTTTCAAGTCCCTCTTCCTCGGACTCTAACTCTTCTTCTTGAGGTTTTTCCTCTCTATCACTAACATCTCCTATTTCAATTCCTATCCTTTGTGCAAGTTCCATATAACCTGTAATCATACTTGCATATGTTGCATCTCCTCCAAAATTTCTATATTTACAGTTGTTCTTCCTCGACCTTGTGCTCTTCCTCAAACTCCGAGTGTCATTTCTTGGTAAAGAAAGTCTTGTCTTGCACTGATTGGAACTTCTTTTTTCTCAACTACCAATAATGATATGGGACTGAAAAATAATCTCCTTCTCATACAAGTTTTAATCCTTATCTTAATATATTATCAAAATAATCTATGGATGTAAACTATAAAAACCAAACTAAAAATTATTATTTGGAATGACTTCACTCAAGTAATGAGCCATTACAACCTTTGTGGTCAAACAATTCTCCAACTGGGTACCAATTTGACTGCAATAAGTCACACTCCAATATGATGTGCGAAGGAATAAATACCACCTTATGCACCATGCTTCCGCTGCCAAAAAAATACAGCTAGCAAAGAGAATTTCAGCTACAAATTCAATCTGTGAGCACTACATTTCTTTGAGCATAGAACTTGCTCCAAGCTCAAATATCTACCAATATGATTAATGGCAAAGAAATCCAACCACTAATATAAAATCAATGCAAGTTTTAATTCCTTTCACATCTTAAGGAATTAATAAATTCAGAATTAGAGGGCATGTAAAAGAGGACGCGGCTATCCATCCTTCGACAAAATGTACCGTTGACTTTTTTGGGAAATTCAGATAACACGAGAATTTTTAGAAATTTTAAGGATGAATTCTTCATGATCAGAAATATTTATGATAGAAAACAACAAAAAATCTAAAAAAAATCGCCAAAGAATAGCCCCTTCATGTAAAAGATGCAAAACTTTAATAAATTCAATTTGATTTTGATCCTAGAAAACAAAAGTAGATATCATATGTCAAAGATGGCAACGTATCTTTCACTTTCATTGTCAAAACTTTTCTAAATTCATTTTTGTTTTGAACTATTGAAGGACGAAATAATGATCGCCATTGAATAAATTGGCATAAATTTGTGTGAATAGGTTAATGCCTCATTGACATTAACGATACTGTCATCTTTCACACGTACGGTTGAGCAGCAGTCCCTTTTGTTAATTTGGAAAAAAGACAATTATATTGTATAGGTTATATTATTTTTTATTTTAGATAAATAAATATTCAGTTATATTTATTTAGAAAATTATAAGTAAATATTATTTAGTTTTTATTTTTAAATAATTACTTACATTTTGAAAATAATATAAATCATTTTTTAATCAATGAAGATTATTTCTTTATACATAAGGTTATTTATTTTTTATTTGTTTTTTTCTATTTTATTTATATTTCCTTTATTTTAAATCAATGTATGAAAAATAAAAACTTAAAATATAATTAGTACTTTATATACTTTTAACATAATTATAATCATATCTATAACTCTCTAAATTTATACATAGTTGAGTATTTATAAATGTATTTATAAGAAATCTTAAATGTACTAATTGAAAATGTGTAGATATATTTATAAGAGAATTTATTTGCAGTTATTTATAAATATTTTTGTATGAATGGTTTTCAAGTGAATATTACTTTTTTTTCTTTATTTAGTTTTTTTTTTCATAATTTTATCATGAATTTTAGCTCTACTATTTTTTTCTATCCTAGTTGGTTTAAGTTTTTCTTTTTTCATATTCTAAGTGTTTATTATTTGCATTCTTAACCTTCCAATACAATCATTGAGTATAATTCTCTTTTGGAGAACCCTTTAATATGTAGAACTTTATATAAAAATCATGACTACAATTAATTTTATAAATTTTAATTATTATACTAATAAATAGAGGAAAAATTTTAATTATTTTTTTAAAAGATAAAAAATAGTAAGATACATAATATAATTATAAATATTAAAGCTAAAATTATTAGTATTACATTGTGAGAAAAAGAATGGTGTAAACTAATATTTTGTAAGGAAATTATTATATATAAAATAAATAAATAATTTTTTATGTTAATTAGGACATGAAATCAATATTATTTGATGTTTATTCTTATTATTTTGTTGAATTTGTTAAAGTTTGAACTTGATGTAACTTGTAATAGCACTTACTTTTTTTGTGTGTGTTTAAAGAAACTCTTACAATGAATATGTATATGATATGAAGAGGCATGTCTCCAGTAGATACGTGTCTCTTCTTAATTCATATTTAACAAGGTCACATAACAATGAAGGTCCTGCCAAAATTTAAGTAGGTAATGCTAATAGAAAATCTAAAAGTTTAAGTTTAAATAAGACATTTCCATTTTAAAAAAGTGTGGGTATGTGAGGGTGATGATATTCATAATTAATAATTTTAGTTTATTAAAAGAATTGAAAGTTGAAGTTTACAAAGAATCTTATTTTATTATTTAATATTTTATTATTTTATTTTTTAATATTATATTAATCTTTTATATCATAAAATACATATATTTTATAAAAAATATATAATATAAATTTATCTAATGTAATATATGATAATTATTTTAATACAATATAAAAATAATAGTTTAAATAAAAAATATATATGTAATATAATATATAGCCAATAGAATGAATGAAAAATAATTCCACAAATTAGAAAAGTTAAGTATCTTGTAATTTACTTTATGAAATATTAAAATATAATATTCTTTGAAAAATAGTGAATTTTGATTTGTTGAGATTTACTAGTTTAATCACTAGTTAAAAACACGCCGAAGCCTACCACAAGAACTAATATTAGTGCTTACTTTATGTATTATCATGATGATAATAATTTATATATAGAATATGTATATGTATAATATATCTCATATATAATAGAGATACATACATACATACATACATACATATACATATACATATACATATACATATATATACATATATATATATATATATATATATATATATATATATATATATATATATATATATATATATATATATATATATATATATATATATATATATATATATATATATATATATATATATTTGTTTGTGTGTGTGTGTGTGAACTTAATTAAATCAACAATATAGTATAATATTTATTATATCAACTTAATATGTTCATTATTGAGATAAATCTATCTGACCAAATGTGAGGTCCCACCCCGACCCATCTTAGCTCGACACTTGTTTTGACACTTGGTTTATCATGATGATACATTATTTAGAGAAATTAGACCCATTTTGGATTATGACTTTCTACCATTAGACTTTATGAGATGATTTTAATAGATTTATATGATGATGATGTTTGTCGTACTCTTTATATGCTTGTATTGGTTTTGTGCTTACCTTATAATATATGAATTCTGAATTCTACATTTGTTACGTTATCTTATAGAATAGTAAATGTTGATAGTGTAATGGTTCAATGATTAACTTAGGGTTACATGTTTATGTCAAAATTGAATTTACATTTTGATGTTTGTGGGATTAGGGTATAATGTGGATTATGTTTATGATTCATGAATTGTAGTTTCTTTATGTATTGAGTTTAGATGTTATTATTGATCCTGTTTCACTTTCGGTATGATTATATATGCATTGAGTTTATGGGATACTGACATCTAAATCGAGTGTGCAGGATTATGACCATGGTTGTAAACGCAGGGAAATAAGGATGGATCTATGTAAAATCAGTCTAAAACCAAGGTCGGCTCTAAAAAGAGAACGACCTCATTGTTACATGATTTTATTCCGTAAATGTGATGCATGTATGAATGATGTTGTAAATGTTTGTAAATGCATAATTTGATGTAAATTTTATTATGTAAATGTAAATGTTAAATATCCACTAGGCATGCCAAATGTGTAATGTGATGTGTATTTTTGTGAGGTGTCACTTGACACTATTGTGGTGTGATGATATGCTAAAGTGGAATGTGGACCCTACCTCTTCCTTAGGTTATCTTGTGTATCCCTAGGCTTAGTTAGTGGTTTAGGAAACCAAGGTTTATGTCATCATGGTTCTATTTTTGGATGTAAACTTTACTAGAGTTTTTGAAGGGTTATATGGAGCCCTATGGTGTAGTTAGGGTTGGCTTTTAGTGCCCCAAGGCATGGGAATGGGTTAAGGAGCCAACTTTCACCATTTTCACTTTCCTAGGCTTCCATATTGCCTCTCTAAGTGGGTCATCTTTGATAATGACTAATTTGAGAATGCTTTCTAGGTTAACTCACCTTCCCATGTTTTGAATTGCATTCTATTTCCATTGCAAGGGGCAAGTGGAAAGTTAGCAAAGATCTAGAAACCTAATTTACTTTGGGATGAGGGAAGGAGAGAGGAAGGTTTTAGAGTCTTTAGGAAAAGAGACTTAGAGGTTAGAAGCTTCTTGACTAAGCTAGTTGGGATTTGAGAGGAAGGGACTTGAGAAATTCTAAGGTTTTTTGAGAAGTGGAGCAAAAAGCTAGGAAGGAAGTGGACATCTCTTCTACAAACCTCCATTACCATTGCTTAAGAAAAAGGTTGGTGGTTCTACCTTGTTTTGTTCATGTTATTATATTGTGAATATGAATCTTTTGTGTGAGTTTGTGATGTTTTGTTTTCATTATGCTCAAATGTATTATGTCCTTGTATCTCATTTTTGTGTTTATAATTTTTTGAAATGGGTGTCCAAGATAATTCTCATCCTTGGGAAGATTTGAGAATGTCTTGGGGTGAAGGGCTTAGTTGGGAAATCCATGTGTTTGAGATCTTTGATGTATGGGCATCCTTGAGGCCTACTTATGTCATACCTTGGGGGCCATAAAGGATTTTTTGATGCTCTTGTGATGAGCTAGTATGTTGGAAGGGAGTCTTGTGAAGGCATGTAAGAATGTTTAGTAGTACTTGTTTTGTTTGAGTATGGCATCTCCATATGACATATTTTCACTTTCACCCATATTGGGATCAATTATGATTCCTATGTGCTAGCTTGGAATTGGGAGTGAAATTTGTGATGTCTATGTTTCTTGTTGTTGATTGTGGGTGTTGATTATTTGTATCTCATCCTTCTTTGTTTCCCCTAGCTCAGGGGTGGCCATGTAATGGCCTAGGCTAGGAGGTGAGCCTCCATAGTCATGTGGTAATTGTCTTTGTGTTGCAGGTTTTGCTTGAATATGAAAAGATGAAGTTTCAGATTTGAAGTTGAAAGAAAATTAAAAGAATATTTTAGGTGTGACAAGCCTAAATGATTTTGTTCTACTCAAACTTGTAATTCATGAACTTGTAAATGTATAAAGAGCAAAATTATAATTAAAGTTTGTTTAAATCCTCTTAGAAGAAGAAATCAATATTTAGTGTATTTCAAAATATTTCTTATCAAAATTATCTATTTCATTGTAGATAAATTTCCTACAATTATAAAGGAGAAGGTAGTTGTTTCAAGCTTATGTGAAAATATGAATTTTTAACTATTAAATGTCTTATTTTTCTTGCAACCTCTATGTTGTATAAATGATGAAATTCTTATGTTAAGAAAATAGTGCATGATATTATTAAATGGTTTAATTTTCCTCCAGATCTCTATGTTAGGGAGTTAATTGATAACAGTGTTGTATGTGTTTTGTCCCATTAGTTTTGGGCATTACATTCTAGTATTAGAGCCAAGTTTCAGCTCTAGAACCTTGTCTGTTATTGACATTAAAAGAAAATTTGTTAAATGATTTTAATTCCTTGCAATGTTTATGTTGTTAAAATAGAGAAATTTTTATGTTAGGCAAACAAAGTATGATGTTATTAAATGGTTTAATTTTCCCACAGATCTCTATGTTAGGGAGTTAATTGATAACAATGTTGTATGTGTTTTGTCCCATTAGTTTTGGGCATTACACTGAAGCTATAACATTAGCACTCCCTCTTAGCTAGGGAGGATAAATATATTATCTCAATGTAATATGTTAGTATAGATAATCATTTAAAATTTATATCATTTTACTAATATCATGAACAATAGTCCTTAAGTATCAAGTCCATGATACTCACCAAGTACTCAGAGAAATGGTCTCCAAATATCAACTCACAAGATATTCACCAAGTGATAAAAAAATGGTTATAATGAGTAATGGTCTACAAGTATCAAATCCATGATACTCACCAAGTACTCAAAGTAATGGTCTCCAAATATCAAGTCCAAGATATTCACCAAGTACTCAAGATGTCTTGTATGATATGTGTACTAGTATCACATATGTGATACTTACCATATAGACATGATATATCCATACAACAAAACTTGTAAGTAATTTAAACTATACCTTCTAGTCCATATTGATTTATAGGATATATCTATCATGATCTACTTAGACATCAACCATATGATATCCATCATGATAAAAAGGTTTAGACTAAATTGTACTTGATCCTCACCTTACTATAGTAACCACAAAAAAACATCAATGGAAGATTGTCACCTTCCATGATGTTTCCACAAAGTCATGTAGTAACACACATGACATCCACCATGAACATTTCCAGAGGGTGGAACAAAGAATTTCACCTCAAAATTCTCTCTCCCAAATAAGAAAACATTACAAGAAAAAATTACTAATGTTGAGTCCCCCTCTCAATAAGGGATTCAATCCATAACTCTAAGCTTGTCTTCAATAGTGTGAAAACTTCACTTTGGCTAAAGGCTTAGGAGAAAATATCGATTGTCATATCTTCAATGATAATTGTACTTTTAATAAATATCATTCCAAGTATTCATCTATTGGTTTAGGCATTCACATAAAGGCATTTCAATTTACACATATGGAACTTCATCTCATGAATCATAGTCCTTTGACTACTATAGTTTCTTGGTCACTGAGGAATTCATCTCGACATGGTCTACTCCCTTTGAATCAATATGACCAAGATCCTTGAAAGTCAACTAAAGCATATCCTCTATCTGCTCCCTCTCTTTGTCCAAGGTTTCCTGAAATGTTAGGCTCCCTCTTGATATAGAAGGGTACTCATAATCTCAAGATCATCAAACATATCTTGCTTCAAGGGTAAGTGCACAAAGATGGGGGACCAAAAAGGGGGTATAAGATGCCACTTTTTTTCTAAAATCAGCAAACTCTGAACTTCAACAAGAAATTAAAGATAGTTAGACTCAAAATTTTAAGATGTGATAAAAATAAGAGTTGTAATACTCTGAATCTAGTTCCTAAACTAGTAACTTATTTTGAAAATGGTGCAGATTAAGGCCCTCAAAAAGGGGGAGCACAAAAAGTGGTCTTTTTTTTTGTCCAAAAACATAACATAGTGTCTGGTGTGCTCCCCCTAAAATGTTAACTTTGTTTTTGAATATTTTTAATCGCTCTAGTGAGAAGTTAGCTAACACCATGTAGTTTATCTCAGATTTTTTTGGTAATTTTTTATGAATGTATAATTTTTTATGAATTTACGAAGTGTACACATCCTAAAAACATGAAATTTTTGTGTGCTCCCCCTATAAATCATTTAAAACTAATCAAAAATCAAATTTTTTTTTTTTTAAAGTGTGTAGAATGGAGTCTAGTTTCTAAAAATGTAACTTGTTGCAAAATTCGATGAACAAGCCAAAATCTATGCCCAAAATACTGCATGTTGGTTTTTTACAAAAAATGGACATACACACAAAAGAAATTAGAGTTGAAAAACTTAACATAATCAGAATTTAAAATAAATTATATGCTTAGATAGCTAACAAAGAGATTTGCAATATCACGTCATCTGATTTTTATGTTCTTGAGCCACGAGTAAACCTGATGAGGAGCACACAAAAAATATGTCATTTTTTTATATGTCTGCTGGAAAACACGTCTCAGGCCTATTTCAATCATCCAAGCCTTTGGGTTGGATCTCCAAGGAAAATTGAAGCCTTAGGATAGGTAAATTCAAATGCTTTACAAAGCATGCATGCCCTATAGGGCAGGCACACTATTTAAATTTGACTTTCATAGCAAGTGCGCGCTATGAAAGTCATAGATTTACATAGTGCGCATGCTCTATAGGGCATGCACCCTTTAGGGCGTGCACCCTTTGTAAATCTATGACTTCCATAGGGCGTGCGCCCTATTTAAGCCATAGATTTAAATAGTGATGAGAAATAGTGAGAGAGAGAGAGAGAGAGAGAGAGGGTCATTTATACAAATAGAAAATTTAAGTATAAGTTTGATTTATTTAATTTCTTATACTTTAAGTTATATTTGTATAAATTATAAAATATAATACTTCCAGGATGTTTGGGATAGGTTCCAGCTTCATAGGAGTTAAGATGCAGATTCTAGATTCAAAAAATTCTAGACTTAGCCAAATTTTAGGATTCAGCAAGCCTTTAGCAGGGTTACCTCCCATAATCCATCATGGATTTCTAAGGTCAAACTAAAGCTGCTAAAAGGATTCCCAAAGGGTTTTAACTCATTTTTATCACAAATCACTTGGTTTCAACCCCATCTCTACGACAAACTTAGCTTAGCTCTCACCCAAATCTCTCTCTCTCTCTCTCTCCCCCTCGATAAGGGAGAGAGAGGGGGGGTAATTAAAGAGAGAGTAGATAAGGAGGGGAGAGAGGGTGATGTGAGCAGAGAGAGAGAGAGAGAGAGAGAGAGAGAGAGAGAGAGATTTGGGCGAGAGCTAAGCTAAGTCTGTCATAGAGATGGGGTCGAAACCAAGTGATTTGTGATAAAATGAGTTAAAACCCTTTGGGAATCCTTTTGCCATGTTCAATTTGACCTTAGAAATCCATGATGGATTGTGGGAGGTAACCCTACTGAAGGCTTACTGAATCCTAAAATTTGGCTAAGTCTTGAATTTTTCAAATCTAGAATCTGCATCTTAACTCCTATGAAGCTAGAACCTATCCCAAACATCCTGGAAGTATGATATTTTATAATTTATACAAATATAACTTAAAGTATAAGAAATTAAATAAATCAAACTTTTACTTAAATGTTATATTTGTATAAATGTCCCCCCCGCTCTCTCTCTCTCTCTATCCCTTATCTCTCTCTCTCTCTCTTTCTAGTTTTTCATAGGGTCCATGTGCTATGTAAGAATATGGATTACACTTTTATGTCTTTTCATAGGGTGCAAGAAAAGTGGAAATTTTGGTGTTTTACAAAGCGCGTGCACCCTATTTGGCACACACACTATTTGGTGTTTTCTCTATTTGGCGTACGCATTTTGGTTTGGATTGCCCAAGCCATAGTGTGTGCACACTATAGGGTGCAGGCCCTTTAGTGCGTATGCACTATATGCATGATTTGGGACCAAAAAGAAAAGTGGCATCTTTTTGGTCCCCCATCTTTGTGCATATACCCTCAAGAGTCTTTTATTATCTGACATGATTTATATGTGGCTGAAGGTGCTAGATCCAAGACCACTTTGGAGTTACTATCATAAGATCGAGTCCTAGAGTAAATAGTTATATTCATGACCATCTTGATATTTGAACAAAATCCCATCAACTTAGTGTAAAGTTAGGTTAATTTCTCATGGGTTCTCTGGCGGGGCATTACAGTTTCATAGAAAGCACTAGGGTGAGCCTAGTTTCTTAGTAAGTATTTTCAATTAAATTATTACTTTTCTTCTTTTCAAGGATTTGTTTAGTTTACCATCTCTTCACAATTTCCCTTTTCTCATTGTGTTATTTATTAATAAGGAGATGCAGTAGACATTTCTAGATGGAACTTATTTCAATATGTTGGAGGCTTTCATCATGTATGAAGTAGATACAATATGTGTATATTTTAGTTGTTATGGAAATTGGACATGGTTAAAGTTTGGAATATGATTTTGTTATGAAAACATTAATGAGATGGACATATTCATACCATTAACAATGATAATGCATCATACAATTTTGACTCTGTCTGATGTCATGTATGTAGCATACATAGTATGAACATAAGGAGATGTATTAGATATTGCTATATGGAACATGCACATTTCAATTGTTGTATGCATATTGGGCATGATTGAAGTAAGTTTCAGATATAATTTTGATATAAAAGAATGAATGAAATGAACATATTCATACCATTGACAATGAAAATGAATTTTACAATTTTAACTATTTAATCAGATATTGCATAGTATGCACATAATGAGAGGTAGTGGGTATTCCTAGTTTGAACATGTATATTTCAATTGTTATATTCACGTTTGGCACATGGTTGAAGTAAGTTTCAAATCTGATTTCAATAAGAAATCATTAATGAAATGAACACATTCATAACTTTGACAATGATAGTGCATTGTACAATAAATGGTTCCTAATTATAGGATCTAATGTTGTTAATGGGATTTAAAATATAAGAGTTGATGGTATCTGCAAGTTGTAGAAATTTATTGACTAACATGTATAAGTCTTATGGGAGGGTTTCATCATTTCCTTAATTATGCCTCATCTTGAATATTCTCACTGTCTGAAGCTAATGATTGAAGTAAGTGTCAAATCTAATTTTGTGATGAAAGCATTAATGAAATGGACACATTCATATCATTGACAATGACAATGCATTGCATGATGTATGGTTTCATTACCAAGGAATAGATGAAGAACATGATGAATGAACTAATATGACATAAGAGCTACTTTTAAAATCTGATGTAGTACTTAGTTAAGCTTCACTTATGATGTGACAAATTTTATATGCATTTCCAAGTCTAAAAAATTAGCTACAATCCAAGAAGTTGAAGAAAGTTGCAAAGCCTATCAAATTTTATTTCAAGTGTTGAGTTTGATGTGTATATTGGATTTTCCTACTGTATGTACTTCCATATTAGTGGATTCTAAATGAAACATGTTCTAGTAATTATAATTTCTTTGGCTAACGTATCTTACAACACATGACATGGTTATCATTTTTTCATTGTTCTTGATACAATGCTTGATGTTAACTAGATGTTTTGTACAACATGCCCTATTTTTTTCTATTTGATTACCATGAATTTCTTTTTACATGTGATACTTGATAATCATCTTTGGGTAAGGACCAAAGATTCAATGAGAATAAAGTGTATGAAACTCAAATCTGAATAGTTGAAAATGTATGATTGAGTGATGAGAAAGATAGTTTTTCTTCTTTTTTGACAAATTAGAATAAAAGTTAGATTTAGGGATTATGGTTTGGATATGAAAAGAAAGCACAATAAGACCCTCTTTTCTATTTGATCTTTCAATCTTTCTTTTACTATGGACTTGATACCTATTGCAATGATTGTAATATTATGTATACATAATTGGATTAGTCAGAGACAACCACTCAACATAAATCATATATCAACATGGAAGGATGAAGTAAATTTATAATAAAAGCTTTTCGGCCTTTCTTTTGTATTATTATCTGATGTTTGGAAATCTAAAAAGATGTCAAATGAGAGTGGATGGTGCAATGATCTTGAGTTCAAATATAAATCTACCTTGGATTAAAAATAACGCATGACTCAGAGTCAGAGTAGTTATAGTCTATGTAGGAAGAGATTAGGATGAACCTAAGAAGACTGCCCAGGAGTAATTACTTTAATATAACATTTTTCCTTTGTACAAATGAAAATAAAGATATATTTTATCCAAATATGGAGATCAAGACAACAAAAGTTAAATATTGTGAATGAAAGTGACTCTAGCTATGCGCAAATATTGTTTGGAAAATATATTTGTTTATATGGCTAGGCATTGTTGATGGTTTTGAACCAACTTCCCTGTAGCTTGGATATCCTCTATGTGATCCAATTGCATTTATAAAATTTATGTAAAGTATTTGGTCTTCAATTGATATTAGACAAACCTAAATTTCCATGCATTAGAAGGGCATAAAATAGAGGAAAGATGTGGCAAAGAAGATGCCATATCAAATAACTCAAATACTAGACCAAAATATCACCTAAGATGCATCAATTTTAACTAACTAGAAATTAGGGAAATTTCATACAAAACACATTCCAAAAATGGAAATTTCAGTGATAGTATATGCGCAAAGGTTTAGTAGCATCAAACCAATGGCTTAAGATTTTGGTTATGCAGCCAAAGGAACAGTGAAAAATGTTATCACAACAAAGATAATAAATTCTGAATAATAAGCGAAAAGGTGGAAGGAAAAATATAATGTGAAGCACCAATAAAGTCTACACACTAGTGACAAGGAGAAGAAATAACAACTCTACAAAACACCTCCATACAACAAATAGGGAAACATTTCTAATACCAATCAAAGCCTTGCTACCATGAGGAAATGACAAAGTTCCCTAAACTTCCCAACAAAGAAAGAATCTACAACTATTTATCCAAAAAATGTAATTACAAATCCTCATTCCATTGCAGTCCTTCAATTCCCCCTTTTCCTATTTAATAAATGACATCTTAAGTTATAAGTGTAAAAAAAACCCTTCAACACCCAAGAGCATGATAAAAAATTATACTCGCAAGACCAAAGGACAAGTAAATAATTTAATAATTATAATCTTATTAATTATTCATTATATCACAATAAGACACAAAACCAAAACAAATTCACAGGGTAGGGTATAACATCTCAAAATTAATATTAGAGCTTTCTTTCTTAGGTGAGGTCTGTTAGCCATTTTTCTTGCATGGGTAAATAACTAGACCACAACCTGATCTCTCCCTTTTGATGCTCTTTTCCTGGCAAGAGAAATGCTAATTGACAAGGATGAAATCCTTCTTCACTTCGGGCTCCACAGACCCAGGTGGCTGGACCTTACTTCTCTGCTTATGCAAACTGATATGAACTAATACAAACACCTAATAAGCAGATTCACTAATGGATTAAATAGAATAAATACGTCCTACAACAAGATTCATGACTGAGATGAATCTCTATTATGGGAAGCCTAGCCACATGCTCAATCTATCTTTCAAACTCATCAACAGAAAGGGAAAGTTGATTGATTAAATTGATGCTAGTTTGGCAAATGACTTCTAACAGTAAAGATCATTGCCTTCAATCCGGGCATGGAGTCAAAACCAGTAAATATAAACCCAAACTACAAACCATGTTTCATTGATTAATATCCTTGCATTAATGCCTTACATTAATACATTTCCATCACTCAATATGAAGAATCATACACATTCATAGCACCGATTAATTTCCAATCTGCATTTAAGGATTTTACAATCCTTCCTTGAAGGATATCCAAATACAAACAGATACATTCTCCCTTGGAGAAGACAAACTCAATATCCCTTGAACACTGAATTCATACTAAAATTGAAACTCAATACAATGAAGACAATTCTCTGAAAACCATACATGCCTTAAACATGTGTTTCGATTTGCAATCAAATTTACAAATACTTGTATTAAATTTATGACATAAAATGAAGAACGCAAACCATTACACTTAGACAATCATGAACCAAAATGGAATTTCATTTGGACCCTTCTCTTGGAGAACCTCCTGTTGGAATCACCATAGACTTGGAACCATTCAATGGATGTTTACCCAGAATCTGGAACCTAGACCAGAGTTCTTCCAAAATTGGAACATGTACAGTGAATGGCATGCTGATTTATGAAAACCACATTTTGAAATGTTTTACATGGAGATGAATGGAGGTTCAAATTTTACGTCAGATCTTTTGTTTTAGCCAGAAGTATGCTCATCTTTGCAAACATGGGATGATGATGAAAGCATTGATGCACTGTTAGTTAGAGATGTTGATGTGAATAAACAAGAGCATATAAGTTATCAAGCTGAAAATGAGTATTTTCTTGTTTCAATCCAGCATGATGTTGTTTTTCGAGATGAACCAAATATGAAGCCACAAGTCATAGTTTGTGGAGATTCATTTGAATGTTTGTGTAGTTTGCATGAGGTGGAGCTAGAATATTTTACATTTTCAATGCAGTCGGTTAAATTTTTATTTGAACATGACAAGGAGATTGATAGTGAAGAGTATCTTATTGCATATGAAGGTTCACTATGCTTCGAGTATGAAAATCATTTTTCAGATTATGGATTCTTTCAGAAAATGCATAAGTTTGTCTTGCCACAAGCTAATATATGTAATGACAGTAAAGAATATGACAATGGCATGAAATATACAAATTTGTTTCAGAATGGTCAATTGCTTAGAAGCAAGTTATACAGAACGATCATGTTCCCGAATGATGAGAATCAGACATTTGACAGAGGTAAATGATGATTCAAGTTTTGTGATTGTGGGCCATTGGTAAATAGTGTGCACATTGTACAATCACTTTGTTTTCAGTTGTGTGTTTACTTTCAATAAAGAGATTCCCAGTTTGAAAATAAAGAGTAGTTTGGGGTGATAAGGAGAAAGTTAGTTTTTGGGGTGGTCTTCTCTTCCAGAAGATTCTGGTATTCTTGCCATGATCTTGCGATCAAGCATCCACAATCGAAGCCATTGTTGGTACCCTTAAAATTTTTGAGGAATGGGACACATTAGCATGCATTTGTATTATTTTTGCTTTCAGGATGTATGCAGGAACCGGGTGTTTTTCGGGTGGTTTCATAAAATTCAAATGTCCATTACCTTTCATATGTTTCAGTGGTTTATTCCGAGTCCTAAAGTTGCATGTTGAAATGGGTTGCCTGTCAATATAATGACCTGCGTATATGTCTAGGAAGCTTCGCATAGCACAAAGGCATGACAGGCAGAGACTGTCGCATGAAACAGAGAGAGATGTGAACTGGCCTCAAATGTTGAGAGTGGGTGGTTAGCACACAAGACAAGTGTGTGTATTACTAGCGCATTTGGTAAAACAAGAAAAAAGGCTTAATCCCACATTCAATGGATGTATGGATTTTAAATCTTTATATGCAACGTCACTTATATGTATTGTAAACAAGGAAGCATGGAGGCTCTTGGAGGGCCCACTTGATGGGAACTCTTCTGTGCACTGGTGGGCCCCATATTTTGGAGGAAGGCACTATGAAAGTCTTTAAAACTTGAAAAATAATGATCCCACATGCACGCCAAAACAAATCTTTGTGATGTTTAAATACAACGCCCAACACAATATGAAATAAGTTGAAGTTCTAAAGGCTATGCACACGACCCTTTGTAACCACCTTGATTTCTGTGCCCATGCCCAAAGAAAAGATAATTTTGCAGTGATGCGCGTGCTGACTGGTCAGAAGTGGACACATGTCAAGTGGTCGCATGATCACAAGGGCCAACTTCAGCCCTTGCGAACATGCGACAGGCTGACATGTGGCAGCTTGATGAGGTGGCGGTCAGTTCAGTGACATGGCAGTGTGATGCAGAGTGGACAAAGGTGGCAGTGACCAGTCAGAAGTGGACACGTGTCAAGTGGTCACATGATCACAAGGGCCAACTTCAGCCCTTGCAAACATGCGACGGGTTGACATGTGGCAGCCCGATGAGGTGGCGGTTAGTTCAGTGACATGGTAGTGTGATGCAGAGTGGACAGGGGTGGTGGTGACTGGTCAGAAGTGGACACGTGTCAAGTGGTCGCATCATCGCAAGGGCCAACTTTAGCCCTTGCAAACATGCGACGGGTTGACATGTGGCAGCCCGATGAGGTGGCAGATGAGTCAGCATTGAGGTGGCACCTGGTGGACAATGCAACCAATCTGATCCTACCACGTGTCATGTGGGTCCCACTGCAGGGTTTAAAAAAGTAATATTTTATTCTTCCCGTGCACATTCAAACTTGCAAAAATCAAATTTAAAAACATAAATTTATATAGTTTGAACTATATAATAAATTCAAAAATTGAAGTTGCAGACTTGTGAGAGAAATTAATGGTTGGGGGCTTTATTTTTCGCCCAAATATCAAGTATTATATATCGTTGGAAAGGTGAGAGAATGAGGATTTCATTTTTGGAATCAGATTTGATGCAGGTCTAGCTGGTTTCAAGATGTTTGTAGTTGAACAAAATAGGGGTCAAGGGATTTTTTATGAGATATCTTGTTTGTTACAATCTGGTGACTCATGTTGGGGTAGGTGAACAGGTGTTTTTAGTGGATGAGGGCAGATCATATTTGTTGTTCCAGACATGGTGATTCATTCAGTGAGTAGTTCAGAGTTTGACAAGTGTCAAGTTGTGATGCTTTCTGGTGTTTCTCCCTTCTCTTCTTATTCCCATTTTTGATCTTTTTGTAAGGGTCCCAACCTTTTTGCATGAGCTGGAGCTTTGCAAGTGTTTGAGTTCCATTAATGCAAGTTCTAGGTTTCATGTCAGAGTTCTGATTCTAAGTTTTCTGTGATTGAATGTATAGATATAGGATGATTTAATGAAGTACAGGGAAAATCCTTTCCCATGGGTAGAAGCAAAAAGTTGGGTACCAATTCCGCGGAAGTCCGTAGCTTGAAAATTTGCGCCGCTTGAAACAGGCACCCGTTTTTAAAAAATGGGTGCTCGTTTTAGGCTCGGACATTCAATCCAAAATTCAAAAGCGGGTACCCATTTTTCCAGAAACGCGCACCCATTTTTTTTTAAAACGGGTACCCGTTTCTAAAAAAAAATTTAAATTTTTTTTTAAATTTAAAATGTTTTTTTAAACACATATTTTTAAATTTATGAAACGGGTGCCCGTTTCTTAAAATATGCACACGGGAGTTTTCACTCTACCTTAGTTTTTGGTTTGGGATAGGTTTGGTGAGACCAAGCCTATGTCTTAGCCTCCAAAATTTTGGCTAAGGCATTGGAATAAAATTTTTAAGGCTTACTGTAATTTTTTGAAGCCCTTTTGGATCGATTTTTTTGACAAAACAAAAACTTATTAAAGATCTCATTATCATGATTCTAAAAATATAAATTTCATAATAATATGGTTATTTTTACTATTTTTACATTATTTATTAGTTGATAGTGGTACATAAACGTAAAATAGTGAGACTCACTAAAACTTTAATAACTTTTTAATTTTTAAGTATTTTTAAAAATAAATTATATGTCATCAATCTAGATTCAATTCTTTTGAATTTAAAAAAAAAGAATTTTTGAAAAAAAGAAAAATTATATTAAATTATGGTGGCCGTACACGAGAGGTTTGAAAAATAAGCTTTATTGTTAATTAAAAATTAATAAAAAATAATTTACAAAACAAAAAAATAAGAAAAAATATTCTCATCAATATTTTATGTCTTAGGTATCTTCCCTAAAAAGGATTTTAAAAAATTCATTTATTTGTGTCAAAATATGGTGGTCGTACACGGATGTGGTATGGTCCTAAAACAGGCATTTTGAAAAAGTGGTTTTCAAATATGCCTATCAAAATATAATTTATACCATGTGGGTATTAAAATAAATTATATATTTGAAAAGTAGACTCCAAGTACTACAATTTCTATTAGTGAATTTTTTCAAGATTCAATCTCTAAGTGCCTCACATTTTGAGATCAATTCAGATAAATTTTGAAAAATAGGAAAAACACTTCCACTTTTTGCAAAAAATTGGCACCCAACTTCTTGCAGCCACCCCCATATTTGTTTGATGTCTCTTTGTGTTATATCAAATTGTTGTATATCAATTTGTAAGGCATCTCTGTATACCTATTTACAAGGTAAATGGTGTAATGATTCTCAAGTTTCTTTCAAGGGGAGTGTAATATCTTGAAGATTGTTGCTGATAATCTAATGTTTCATGAGGATTAGATGTCCAAATAGGGGAAAGAAAGAATGGTGTGCAAGGTACATTGTTTGAATTTCAGTTGTATAAGATTTGAAGTTTTCTGTTGATGTGCATTTTCTGACTCCATGCCCAGGATTAGGCACTGGTTTGACCAAACTTGTAATCAAAATCTTTTCAAATCACTTTTCTATTTCTAGTTCAAGAACATAAATGTTTGTCGATTGCATTGAATAGTGCAAGTGCTTTTGGTGATTCCTTGTAGAAGTGAATCAGATAGGTTAACCTGCCTGAGTTTTAAGCTCGAAGAGAAGAAGGGTGAATACCCTTGTCACTTTTGCCATTTTTCTGCAATGATTGTTTGCTTTTGTTAACATCATGGATTGGCTTTCTAAGCTCTGCATCAATTGCAACAAGAGACATTAGCAAGTCATTGTGAGAACCCCTATTCCACTGGAAGGATTTCATTGTGAAGTAGTGAGTTTGAAGATAGGTACACCCGCCTGGGTTTGTGGAGCCCGAAGTAGAAGAAGGACTTGGTCCTTATCAATTAGCCTTTTCCCTGTAAGAATCCGGAATTGGGAACCTGAGAGTCAAGCTTAATAGCTATATTGGTGATTCTACATGAAAAAGAGCTAACAGGGTCTCGGCATGTAAAGGAGAATATAAGATTTTTATTTGGAGTTATGCAATTTTATAGAGTGGTAAAGTTATAAATTTTTATAGAGGTGATTTTTTAACATCTAACATGAGGCATTTAACAAGGACTTGGTATATTTTTAGTGTTGAAATTATTTTTATTTAAATGTAATTATATATTACTATTTATTTAGATTATGTTTACTTTATTAATGTTTCTTTTGGTAGGGATGTTTATTTTTTTGGAGAGCATATTATATTGAAACATAAAATGTGCAATGTTAAAAAATGAAACATTTTACTAAAGCCTTATTTGAAAAAATTAAAAATTAGCAAATTCCAAATTTAGATTGTTTGACAATTTTTGTTTTTTATAGAAAAAAACAACAAGAGGGTGCTGGCTTGTGGAACAGAGAAGGCTACAAGCACATTAAGAACACATTAATATCACTTAGCTTCAATGCAAATAAACATTAGAGTAATAGTGTCCAGTCTACCTCTATAAAAAATAAGCTTAAAGGTCCTTAACAAAAAGAATGAACCAGAGTTGTAGCTTAACCAAAAAGTAAAGAACATAGTAATAGTAAACTACCACGCAGAGCTAATCCAAAGTCTTAAAAAACTTAACCATAAAAAGAGAAACATAATAAAAAACCTAGGGCCTAAAGGCCTAACCCAAGATAAAATCACCATGGCACAAGGAACCATAAAAAGAGAAACATAATAAAAAACCTAGGGCCTAAAGGCCTAACCCAAGATAAAATCACCATGGCACAAGGAGCAGTTAAGACCTCTCACCCAATCGCTTGGACATCAAGGTAGTAGCCCATTCTTCCTGCAGAAACAAGAAGAGGTCTTTGTTGTCCTCATCGGCTTCCAATTTTCCACTAGCAATCTTGTCCTACACATTTCACAGAGTCATAGATGATGTGTGCATCACTTTAAGGGAAAATTTATTTGAATTAGTGATGCGGGCCTTGATTTCCTCCATATCCTGCTTGAGGCCAAGTATCTCATTATCTAGCTCATTGAACTTCTGTTTGAGAGAACCTTTGAACTTGTCCTTCTCAGTTGTAGCCATGGTAGTGTGCTCAGTATGGGGGAGTTGACCTTCTGAGTGTGGGAGAGGGCGGGGTCAGGGTATTATTTTGAGGGATTTCATTCCCAACAGGTGGGGGATTCAAAGGAGGAACGCTTCCAGACCTGGGGGAGCTCAAGTGCTCAGCTGAGGAGTCCTTAATTGACCCAGAGGAGCTTGAGGTATCCTTATCCTCTGAAAGCGTCTTATCCTTAGAGGTCATTTCCCTGAGTCATCCTTTGTATTTTTCTTTGGAAACTCTATTGGATCGCCAGACAGTACCACCCAAATCAACTTCCAACCCCACCTGACTGCCTAACATTTTTTTATTTTTTAAGCCTCCTTTCAGCTTAAAGGGTTCTATCAACCACCATCTTATCCTTTTCTTTCATGGATTCAGAGACATGGGACTCCTCTAAATCCTCATCCCTTTTGAAGGGGTTCCGCACACATCGCTTGCAGCCTTTACTATCATGTAGGACAAGGTCAGTTTCTTGGATGGATTGGGAGGGGGATTGAGAGGGGTTGTTGGCTCTTGTAGGAGTAATGTCCGGGGTGATATCTATGATAATAATGTGACATTTAGGTGGGGGGAAAATGGCTTTATGGAAATTGTACAAATAGAGCAGGAAACCCTGGTGAAGGATGGGAATTAACTTCTCAGGGTTCTTGTTCTCTTTTATGTCGAGGATATTGCTTTCCAGCAAGTGGAGGAGGTAGAAAAAGATGGAAATAAGGTCCCTATTCCTAATGTGGTTAAGGAACGAAAGATAATAGTAATAAAAAATAGTAAATTTTCCTTCAAGAGTGAAATAATTCATAATAATGTGACACACCTTGGGCTAGAAGTCCAGGAGCAGCTCATGGTTGAATCCCCCAGACTTTTTATCATGTTTTTCTCCTAGCATGAAGAATTAATTGAGACTGGTCATGTCCAGCGTTTGGCTGGTTTTCTTGTACTTCCTTCCCTCCGTTGATAGCCCCGTTGCCTTGCCAATGACCTCCTCATTGATTTGAAAGTGGATGCCCCCAACAGACACCTTTCTGGTGTTCCATGAGGACACAAATTGCTTGGGAATTTGTTCATCATGGCCACCGTTCATTCTTTCCATAAAACCCCAAATGCCACTATCTTTGCAATAGTGAATAACTAGAGGGTCAGTAGTGAACTCCTCGATTTTGTCCGGTTCAATGCAAAAAGTTTTTCCACCCATCTCAACCAGACTTTTTTACACCGTAGATGCCTTCTAAAAATTACAAGGCTGAGATTTGCAAGCCAAAGCATAAAACAGGGCTTTTGAGTTAACTATTTTATGTGAATAAAAGGTAGGGGTTGGGTGGTCTTTGGGGAATCGAGCCCCGTACAGTGAAATCCAATAGATCTCCAAGCGTAATTATTAGAAGTTAAGCCGTTTTGGTTATTAATGTCCTTGGTAGTCGAAATGACCTATCGATGCAGACAACCATCCTTCCACACGTAATCTCTCAAAAGGAAATTATGAACCTTTATAAGATTTTATGCATACATAGTCATAAGGACTATTATCATCACATTAAGCTAGCATAGCAGCATGGTGGGGCCCTCAACAATTTTATCAGAAAAGTGATCCATTTTAAATGTTGTTGGTGTTGTGTTTTTCCCACTCGATTAGCTATTGGGTCTCCTTTGGTAGCTCACTAATCTCCTCCCAACTGACCACCCTAGTTTTTTAAAGCCCAATACCAGCCAAAGAATTAGCCACTGAGTTACCTTCCCTGTAGCTATGGGAAATGATCATGTCTTGGAAGTTATTGAGAAGCTCTCAAATTTCCACTATGATGGAGTTCACCTGCCACCCCACATTTGACCTTTGGTTGACAACCTCCATAATTACTTTGGAATCCCCCTCAATCATCAACAACCTGATATTCTTGGAGATGGAAAATTTTATACCCCATAGAAGCGTCGTGCCTTCAGCTTGGTTGATAGTACTATTTTTGAGTGGTCCAGCATAAGCCAAAAGGAAAGAACCATTGTGGTCCCTTAGTAATCCACCCCAACCTTGGGAAAAATTATTCATCCCCCATCAAAGTTAAATTTTATCCAACCAATAGGTAGGACAACCCAGTGAGTAGAATTCTGAGCCATCAACCTAGAGTTGTTGAATGTAGTGAATCTAGCCAGTAAGTTCCAATTGTCAGCCATTTTGATCTCCCAGGCTGACAAGGGAGTAGAGGGTAGTTTCCAATTAGCTGAGGAAGCATTCTTACATAGGAGCTTGGTGCCCAGATGGAGAGAGGCCTCAGGAAGGGAATCAGTCTCCCTAAAGATCCTGTTGTTCCTTTCTTTCCAAATAGTCCAGAAAATGTGTGAGGGGAGAAGCCGCCATAGGAGCTAGAGGAGAGGGTGATTGGAAGGGAATCACCAAATAGTGAACTAGTGGCCATCCTCTCCAAGGGCCCAAGGGATACCCATTTTTCCAATAACTCCTTGCCAAATACTAGCAGAGTATTCGCAGTGTATGAATAGGTAGTTCATAGTTTCCTCCTCTTTTTGGTAGAGGACACATCTGCTGGCCAAGGAAAACCCTCTTCTTATAAGGTTTTCATGGGTTAAAACTTTTCCATGCATAAGCATCCACCAGAAGAAGTTGATTTTTGGAGTAAGGAGGGATCCACACATCCTTCCATTCTCCAAGGTTATCTTCATCCTTCAGAAGTAGGTTGTAAGAAGTCTTTGCTGAGAAGGTTCCCTCTTGGGTGTGGGCCCAAATGATAGAGTCCTGGCCAATAATTGTAGGAATTTTGACATTTCCCAAAATTTCCAAAAGCTCATTAGCCAAGTGTTCCAAATCAGGTCTGTTCCTGACCAGAATAACATTTTTCGATTGCCCTCCAATCATGTAGTTGTAGGTTCTATCACCAAGGATAGGCCTGAGGTAGGTCATAAGGGGACAAAACCATCCAGCCATGGTAGTGTAATTCTAAATCCATGAGTCATGCTAGAATCAGATGGATCTCCCATTCCTGAGTTGCTAGAAGACACCCTTAGAAAGCATGGTTTTGCATTTGTAGATATTTGTCCAAAGTTTGGAGCCCTGAGGAAGGTCATTGTCCTAGTACATCAACCCATAAGGGTGCCCTTGGAGGTACTTTTCTTCCATAATTTTACACCAATCTACTTTTATTTCTATAAGCTTCCATGCTACTTTCGTGGTGAGGGCCCTATTCAGCATGAAAATTCGCCTAAGACCCAAACCGCCCAGTCTTTTAGGAAGACAAATAGTTTCCCAATTGACCAGGGACATCCTCCTTTTCTCTACAGAGCCAGCCCATAGAAATTTTCTTTGGATCTTTTCCAGCCTATCAACCATATAGCTTTTGATCTTAAAGAGGGATAAAAAGTAAATAGGTATCCCCTAGAGAGTAGAAGCCACCAATTGGAGTTTCCCAGCATTTCTTAGAATCTTCCCTTTCCAACCAACAATTTTTCACTAGGTTCTTTCTAGGATAGAATTCCATAATTCTTGAGAGACCTCTTTGATAGTGAGAGGGAGGCCTAGGTAGGTGGAGGGGAGTGAAGTCGACTGACAACCCAAGATTTGAAGCACTCTGGTTTGAGTCTCAATAGGGGTGTTAAAGAAGGAAAGTCTTCTTTTCTAGTAGTTGATGCATTGTCTCGAGGCCATACAATAATTATCCAATAGGTTCTTCCACTGTCTAGCTTCAATAACTGAAGAGCACCCAAAGAGGAAAGTATCATCGACAAATTGTTCCACAACAGTTTGCTACAGAGTGGAAGCTGGTTTGACTCATTTTAATATTCCCGTGGAAGATAGCATAGTCAGATTCCTGCTAAGGACTTTAGCCACCATAATGAATAGATAAGGGGAGAGGGGGTCACCCTGTCTAAGACCTTTTTAAGGTTGAAAGAAGCCCCTCGGGGAGCCATTGACCAACACAAAGAAACTAATAGTTTGTGTACACTCTTGGATAATGTAGATAACCTTATCATTAAATCCCATTTTGCTAAGAATTTTTAGGAGAAAGGACCAATTAAATTTATCATAAGCCTTAGAGATATCAAGTTTGAATACCATACCTGGTGCTTTTCTCCTATCCATGGAGTGAATAATTTCATCTGTGGATATGGAAAAATCCAATATTTGGCTTCCCGACACAAAACCTTTCTAAGTAGGGCTTATCAGTTTGTCCCGAAGGGGATTCAGTTTCTTAACCGCAATCTTAGTGAGGATCTTATAGAACATCTTACATAGAATGATAGGTCTAAAGTCTAGCATAGAGGTATGGTTGTCATTCTTATGGACCAACACAATATAAGTCTTATTATGGTGTTTCAGCAGCCTCCCCATTCTAAAGAAATCCTTGGCAGCACGGGAAACTTTGAGACCAACAATATCCCAATATTCTTGAAAGAAGGTCGGGGGAAACCATCAGGTCCGGTGCTTTATAGGAACCCATAGAAAATAAATCCACTTTGAATTCCTCATCAGAAACTCACCCCATGAGGCGATCATTGTCAATGTGAGTAATAACACATAGGATGTGTTCAAGGAGCTGATCCTGGATGTTGGTTGGGCACATGTGTCCAGCATTATAGTATAACCCCATGAAGTAATTGGCTGCAAAATGGCTAATTTTTTCCTTCTCAGTAACTTCATTCCCTCTATCATCCTTGATTGTGTTAATTGTAGTTCTTCTTTTGTGGTTGCTAGCGAATCTATGAAAGAAGGCCATTTTTCTGTCTCCTTCAGTAAGCCACTAGATCTTGGATCTCTGTTTCCAATAGATTTATTCCCTTCTTAGGGCTTCCTGCCACTTGTTTCTATCTATTTCCTCCTCCATTTGAGGCTAGGGGTTGATATTTCCAGAAGCAAGCTGGGCTTTGAGGAAATCCAAAGTCCCTATAAGCTCTTTCTTCTCCTTGTAGAAGTCACTAAAATTATGTTTTCTCCAACCTTTAATCTCTCTTTTGATGATTTCCAAATTTTGAGCAATTCTGAACATGACAGTACCCTTAATAGAGGTGGCCCACTAGGATTTCACTTGGTCTCTGAATAAGGGGTGGGAGCACCACACAATCTAAAATCTAAAGGGAGTCAGCCCAATCCTAGGGGAGTCTAACCAACAGAGGAGGAGGGGGTTATGATCAAAGGTAGTTTTGGGGAGGGAAGACAGAGTGGAGGTCAAGCACAAGTCCCAGGAGGAGATGGCCAAAACCCAGTCCAGATACACTTGGATGAGATGGGAGCCTTTCCTATTGTTGGACCAAGTAAAGGGATTTCCTTTTACGTCTATATCTAGGAGACCTGAACATGTAATGAATTTCGCAAGGTCCCCCATACTATCAGAGTAGTCCATTAGACCTCCGCATTTTTATGATGGATAAAGGGGGGTGTTAAAGTCACCAACCACCATATATTTAGTAGAAGTGTTCTTATCCATTGGGCTAATAATATCCTTCCAGAGAGACATCTTGCCAGTCCGAGTATTGGGGGCATAGATATTGAGCAAGTGCCAAATGAGCTATTTTTTTCTAAAGGTAACATCAAGGAATTTTAGAGAGAAGGAAAGTGATTCACCTTCCATAGAGTTGGCATTTGAAAGAGTGGCAATGCCACCAGAGGCACCAAAGGCTTCAGAGTAGAGAAACGTAGCCCCAGGCCAGAGATTGCTAGCAAGGGAGGCAAAATTATTGAAGGACATCTTAACCTCTTGGATAAGCAGAATATCCATTTTGTGAGAAAAAATGTATTGTTTAACAACACTTTACTTGAGGGGGCTGTTGAGACCTCTAACATTCCAAGAAAGAAAAATCATTTCTTATTTTTAAAGATTGTTTCTGTTGTCACTAGGGATTGCACCCGATTATGGCTAAGTGTAAAACCTAGCAATCCTGTGAAACATGGGACTACTCTCAGGCTGTGGGTAACCTATCAAAGAGTAGACCTCTGGATTAGGGGTTGGCTTCCCCTTGAATCACCTAAAACTTAATTGATCTTTGAAGGAAAAGGGAGAGAGAGTGCATGAAACTAAAACTAAAACTAAGGTGATTCACCGAACTTTGATAGATCCACAAACTGAAAACAAACTCACAATATGATTCAAAACATAACATGAGCATCACAACTCCTTCCTAATCTGATTTTTCCCTTAGAAATAATCAGGTGCTGGTTGTAGATGAGGAGGGAAAATGAATTCCACAAACCCAAATACATTCAAACACACACAGATTGAGACTTTAAGAAATAACAGTGCTTGTGAACATCAAAATGAACAAAATATCAAGTAAAGGACTAAATTTTTATCACAATACATGATATCAAATCTAGCAAAATAACTCGCAAAGCTGTAGGAAAAGAAGGAAAATTTCTATAAACTAAATTGAAGGGAGCCAAAGAACGGCTTGCTTCTCTAGAGCTACAAACTTTCACCTCCAAGAAAGAGGGAAAGAAGAACTGACCTCAATCACCCAAGTGAGAGGTATAAAAGAAAAACCCATAGGGATTTGCATCATGACCCACACCTCCTAAAGATAGAAAATAATTGCATATAGGGCTATAAAAGCTTCATAAATCCGGATGCCATATTCCTGAGATTCTAGGGGGGTGAGGAAAGTGGGGACCCAAAAATGATGGTCAAAAGGAAAGACCCCACCCACTAAGTCATGCACCATAAATGATATGCAGAAAATGGTTTATAAAAACACCAGTTGTCGATATCTTACAATAAAACTTTTGCAATGACTTTTACATCAAAATATTCCCCTATGCCAAAATATGTGGATTTAATGGTATTTTAAAATAACTTCAACCCAAGAATGGGGAAATTAATTTTAAAATGTTTGCAACTCTAGAAACAAAGAAATCCACCAATGCCTAAAGAAAAACAAGGTCCTAGCCCCTTTTACACATGTGGATTTAAAAATAGATTTACTTCACTGAATTAATAAATATTCCTCAACCCATTAAGGGGAGAACCTATTTAATAATTATCAAATAAAATCCACATCTTAATAACATTGCTTAGACAAAACAATGTGGTTCTCAACCTAATCCATGAGAGAAAAGGGAAAACCTATCCAAGAAGATGCCAGAATGACACCTCACTGTAGCTCCACTGGGAAACTTGCCAGTTGCACTGGATTTTCTACATTTGATCTTCGACATAGTTCAGAAACATCAGACCTTGATCTTCAGTATCATCAATGGAGGTAGGCCTTTAGGGTTTTTTTTAGCATTCATTTCTTTGTTCACTGTTATTTGTGTGCTTTGATGAGAACGAGGGCATGGAGTTTGAATGTGTACTCAAAATTTATTCATCTGTTCATTTAAGTCTCTGGATATCGATCTTTATGCTACTTTGTTACTACCTTGAAGACCTTCGAGCCCTTCCCCCCCCCCCCCCCCCCCCTTGTTATATCGTGAATACTTGGAACTAGGGCATCGGGTTCATGTTGGCCTTCGAATGAGCTAGGGCACACTATATTCTGTACTCACTATTAATGCATTGCTTTATTATTTTATTGCCACTGTTATTCTATATTCTCGAGGGCATTGATATTCATAGCCGAATGATAGCCCGTGGGCAAAGAATTTGCACCACTACATTGATGAGAAATAAGGGTATCATACTCTGCATTTGTGTGTTGACTAGTTTTTCTACTGGTATGGAACTTCATGTTTCAACTCCATAGTGCTCGTGAGTTAGGGCTCGCTATTAGTTCTTTGGCACTGTGCCCTTTGCGGCATATCTCTGCACTTTCCATTTCATTGCATTCTGTCTTACTGGTGTCATGATCTGTTGGTAAACCGAGGGCATCATGCTCTAAATTTCACCCTCTATATTTGATAGTGTGCGGCTCCTCTGTATTTGATTTCTTGTAAAAGCTAGGGCATCATCATTGGTTTTGGCATTTATTTTGCATATAAATACCATTGCTTTCTTTTATCATTGGTGTTTTGATAGCACGGTTACTCTGTTATTTCATTGGTATTTCATAGCCTATAGGTGGTTCATTTGGCACTGTGCCCTGTTGCTCACTTGTGAATAACCCGTGTTTGAACAATGGCATCATTTGCCGATGATCTCAGAATCTTTGAGGGCCCGTGAAAATCTAGGGCATTGCATCTTGCTCTGTTTGTAAGTTTAAATACTGAGCTTGGGCATGTGTACCTATACAATGCCATACTCTTCTCTCATGATGACTGGTGCATACTCCATTCTTGCTAAGGTGTCAAAACACTATTTTGTTCTTCAATTTTCTTCTATTTTAGAGGCATTGTGACTCTCTATATTTGTAATGCTTTGAAACATTGTATCTTATTCTCTATTTGATGATATATGAGGCACCATGCCATTTGATGCTTACTGTCATGCTTGGTGTGCTATTGTTTAACAAGTGAGCCCCTACTATTTTTGCTATGGCTTTGTATGACCGTGATGTCAATGTTTCTAATACTTACTACGTCATTGTCATCTACTGACATTCCAATGGTCACAAGGCTTGGGATCGAGCCAAGGCATCTATGTTTTTACTGTTTCTTTTCCTCATTCATATACATCCCACAAAAACTATGTCTTGTTATTGATTCCTCATATAGACGAGGGCATCATTGTATTGAGGCTTCACTAACCTATTGTGCTCTATTAAGGTATTTAGTGTAGTCTTGCAATTTGACTTCATGGTAATGCCCTATTTTGAAGCCACCTAGCATTCATTGGTGCATGTGCCATATTTTCTCACTATTTTGATCTCTTGGTGCCCATTATGTTAATTTGAGATGTTCATATCAAATGCCATTGTATAATTGCTATTTGGCTGGCCTTGACTCTTTGAGAGTTGATGTCACTGCTTAAGATATTGATCCATATGCCCTATTCTATTTGTTGGGATCATATCTATTACTTGTGTCATATAGACCTCGGGGCCCCACTTCATGCCCATTTGTTGATTTGCACAGCATTTACGACAACTATTCATTGTACCATGTGACTGCCCCCCTTATTTTGTGCATTCATTACACTATTTTGTAGCTTTTTCTTAACCTTAAAATGCAGATTAACATACTTGTGCTATGAACATGAGATAGAATCATGTAGACCTGTGTACCATTTTTGTTCTGATTATGATTGCCTGTCCTCTGCAAGCCCCATTTTGCTAGTGTTTGACCGTGCTTCATCTGATTTATCTTTGTGGCTCTGAGTGTCCCGCTGATACTGCTCATCTACTAAATGCCTCCCACATGAGTTAGTGCCTCTCCTTGAGGTGGTTAGGGCTCCTAGAAACTCTATGGGAAAAGAGCTTCTGAGAACCCTCACCAGTTTAGTGTAGGGTACTAGGAGACTCAATACTGACCATGGGTGTTGTAACCTGTATCTACACATGGAACACAAACACATTAGTAAAAACAAAGGTATCCTTTTTTCTGGAGGCTCCCTCATGTACCTGCCCTAAGCACAACCTATGTCAGAGGTTTGTGACTGAGTGCACATATGCATGCTTGTAGATAGGTACTGTGATACCAGGCATTGCTTAGATCCATTGGATCTAACCCACTTCACTTCTCTTATCTACAGGTTCAGGATCACAGGAGCACATCGGGAACTCTATGGAGAAAGACTCATTACCAGGCAATGTCTGGTACCCCTATACTATTTATGCTCCTTATATATGTATATTTGCACTCATTTATGCAATTATAGCAATGGTTATGCTCACGACATGTGTGAGCTCAGATAGATATTATTTTCAGTTTTCTTGTCCAATATGCTTAACATTGATATATGCACATGTAATCTTAGATGTAGAAATCTATCTCCTTTCCCTTTCATGTACTTTGCAATGAAATGAACACAAATATTAAGCAAGATCACTTAATAACACAAACTAGGGTGCATTAGCTCACCTAGTAACTAGGCCTCCAAAAGCGTGAAAATAATGGTAATGGTTTCTAAGGTTTGCACCTACCTGCCGCAACATCCCTTGTAGCCCCTCTTGATCTCTTGGTACATTCTGACAACCTCCCTCTAGGTGTTTCCAAAACCACATCCACTTTCTTGGACTTAGGTTTCTTCTTTTGGGTGTTCCATTCACCATCATCCTCCCCAGAACGCTCTTCACCTAGGGAGCTAGGTGAGGGGGGGTAGTTCTTCTCCTCTGGTTGAGGGGGGAGCTTTGTAGCAGACATAGGTGACTTTAGTGCGAGGGAGACCACAATGGTAGGCTATTCCAACTTCTTAGGACTGATCACACTTGGCGTCAGGGTAATCACCAAGGGATTTGAAGGATCCAACATCACCACCACAGGGGGGAGTTAGTATCCTTAGGCTCAGGGAGCACCACATTATTCACTAGATGGGAAACAATCTCCCCCTCTTCCACCTCTCAATTTTCCAGCTCTAGGTTTTCTAGCACTTCAGCCATCGGGGGGACTGGTCTTTTCCATCTCTTCCCCTGTATTCATGGTTGGGTTCTCGGAGGTTTCCTTATCCTTATTTTTAATATTTTCTCCATGCAGGGATGATTTGTATACTTCACTAGTGTGGCCCCTAGATTCACATCTCTAGTAGAAGAGAGTAGAATTCTCATACACCAGAGCTTGGGTCCATCTACCCAGCTTAGATTTCAAGATTACAAATTTGGGGAGGGTTTTGTTAAGGGTGACATTAACACAAAATCTTGCAAAAACCAACTTGAACTTAGAGCAGGTCACATGATCCACTGTAATAAAGGTGCCAAAGGAGTCACCAATCCACTTGAACACCTATTCATCCCAGTATTCTAGCGGAAGTCCTGGGGAGCACACCCAAACTGGTGCCATCTTACTTAGCTCAGTCCCAGGATTGAACTCAGGTTTCCACTTTGCCAGAGCTAGAAAGTGCTTAGCATAGACCCACGAGCCTGACAGAACAAAGGCCAGATCCTCCAGAGTGTTGAACTTGAAGAGGAAGAGCTCGTCGGGCATATAAGAGACTAAAATAGACCACTTGATCTTCCATTGAATAGCCACCCATTTTCTGACCATTTCAATGGTGGGTCAGAAGTTGAAGAACTGACCCACCAGTGCCAACTAAAAATCAGCCATAGTTCTGTTCACCACAAAATCAGGGAGCGAGAGTTCAATGCCTTCCTTAGTCTGGATGAAGTCTACCAGGAGCGATTCTAGAGAGCTCTGAGCCTTGCCAACAATTTTTGTTATGGGTAAGATGGATTCAAGTAAAATAAGAACTAATAAATATTTTTATGCTTTCCACTTCTAACATTTTCCTTGAAAGAATAGAAAAATATGTTTACATTCGATGTTTACATTCCATGTGGATTTTAGAGATGAAATGCTTTGATGATACTTATTCCAATCTAAATAAAAGTGCATATATATAAGGACATGGAGAATACTTATGTAGGTTACATAGGAGAGCAATTAAGTGTCAATTATAAAAAATAAAACCAAAAATGATTACACTAACACTCCCCACTTAATACATCATTCCTAAATCATCAAATTCACCTTTCCCTAAGGACCACCCTCAGGCTCCTCCTTAAGGTTTACACCCAAAAATTTATTGATCAAATAAATGAATACATTTGTTTGGTTAGATATTTCTTAGAAGAAATAAATTATGAATCAAGTGGAGCTCTTCAAATTTTCCTTGCAACCCTCATAAAGGTGTAGACCCAAGATGAATCCTTGAGCTCTCCAACTTGAACTCCCAGATCACACACACTGAATTATACTGGACAAAAAATCCTCCAAATTATCTTTTGACCTCAGGCTTGACTCCGAATCATAATCTTCACAATGCATGTATTCTTAAAATTTATTAGAAACAACAACAAAATACTTCTCTTACAAGCACCAACAATGAAGGAAAAAAGAAAGCATGAAATAAAAACCCAAAAATACTTCTCCTACAAGCACCATCTCAAGGTGATAACCTAGCTTGAGATAGTAGAAATTCCTCCATCCTTTGGCACCTCCAATCTTCAAGTGTGAAGGCTCAAAGCATAAATTTTTCATTAAGAGGAAAATAAGAATCATCAATGACTACTTCATCATTTAATGCAACCTCATCCTTAATGAAAGAAAATTTTCCTACATCTAATTCATCTTTGAGATTTTATTTGAGAATATCATTGTCCTAAGTTTTAGAAAACTGTATTCTAAATGTCCCATTTTCTTACAATAGAAACATGCATTGTCTCTTTTGTGTTTACCTAACCATTTCTTATTGTTCTATGAATATAGTGCTTTATCTAATTGAATATCTAATGTTGTGTCTTCCTTCATCCTCTTTCTTCTGCTATTAGAGCTTAAATCATATCTTCTAGAGTTTTTGAAGCACTTGATTTGATTGAGTTTAAAAATAAGATTATTGTATTTCAAAGGAAAGCTATTTAGTAAGACATCATTATCATCATCATAATCTACTGGAGCCTCAATTTTCACTAGTTACCTAATGGATCTAACTTAAATTTATTATATGTTTTGACATTGTGATTCCATCTTCCATTTTGAACTTAAACAATTAAAGCTTCAAAGACAAATTTTCATTAACTATTTTTTTCAAATAATTTGTTCAAATTATCCCAAACATAAGAAAATGATTCATCTAAATCAATATGATTGAGGTCAGAGTTGGAAAGAGAAAGACCAATAATAGCCTTATCTTTATCATTTCCACCATTCCAATCCAACAATTTATTTTCATATGTAGGTAGTTTTTCATTTCTGCCTACTATTCCCCACAAATTTTTATTTATTAGTTACATTTGGATTTTTATTTTCCATGTATGAAAATTAAATACGGAATATTTTTCCAATGGAATCTTCATTTTATAAAAGGGTAAAAGCACAAAGTTGTGTCACGTTTCAGGACAACTTATCAGCATAGCTGAATTTGAGTATTTCTTACTAAAATTATTTTTTGTCAAACATATGGTCTAGCTAGATTCATTCTAGCTAAGTTAGATAAGTTCTTCACCTTTTCCAATTGGAAATATCTATTAAAAGCATGTTTTATAACAATTACTAAAGAAATAAAATTATTTCAGAAAAGCAATGTTTCAATAACTCTTACTCTTTTTAGTGATATTTTTTTACAAATATAAAAAATACCCTTTTTTAGAGAACAGAGTCAAGATTATCATCATATAATTTTTATAATATTTTAATTAGATTTAATATATTATAATTTCAAAATACTCCAAGTAGGTATTTTAACATTCTAGAACAAGATGCTTCAAAAATAGAAAAAAATAGTAAAGCTTATCAAAAAAATTAAAAATTTATATTTAACACTAGAGGAGAGAGTTATCTTCAAGAGTGTGTCATTTATTTTCTGAATGGTGTAGATTTGATATGGGAAATTTAACGCGAAATGAAAACTATCGATTTCAGGTATGTTCGACTTTGACTAGTTATATTAGAGAAAATATACATTGAAAACTAATTTTTCTTCTTTTCTGCACTAGCTATACATATTATCTATGATATATTTTGAAATCAAAGGAAAAAAAGATTATTTGCATATACTTTTTTGTTGCGAACAAGACCCTCGTTTTTCAGCAAGTAAAAAATGGAATTAAAAAATTTAAAAACTATGTGAATTCTTGTTCAAAAAAAATTTAAAAAATTATAGGCATAAACTTCATCCACTTTTACAGATTTCATTAGTTTACATCATCTCCAAATTTTAAACATAAATGCCATTTTTATGTCGTTAAAGTTAAAAACTTTGTGTGTTGTTGGCCTTTTCCTTTATAAAAGTGTGACACAGCTTTGTACTTTTACCCAAAATGTAAAACAATATCAACCTACTTCAAATCCTTAGCACTTGGGATTATCTTCACCAATATTATTTTCTTTGTTTGAATTCAAAAGGGTATATAACCTTTTCCAGTTGAATTACATTGATGCCCTTCGAAAAAACCTCTTCTATCACCCAATTCTTTAAAATTTCCACTAGAGTTTATAAAGTATATAACCAATTCAAGAAAAACTAAACTTCTTCCTACTACAAAATGTTTGATGAATTGAGACAAAGATAAAGTGCTAAAATAATGACAAATGAAAGTAAAAATAGGAGAATGATTGCTAGAAGGGCCCACTCTAGGAATAAAACTTGCATAAACAAACAAAGTTAAATAAACTTACTACTAAATCCTAGTAGTTTAAAGGAAAATATAGACCTTTCATTTTAGCTTTGGTGTAAATATCAAACAATCCTCCCAAAAAACCTAGCTTGTGTAAGCTATAGTTTCCCACAAACAAAGGTCTTTTCACCCTGGTTTACAATAATTGTGCACCTTTATAAGGAAACTAATAATTAATGTATAATTAGGTGCATGTAATTACAAAATGATGCCAACTCCTCATTAGAAGACCCACACCATGGTTCACCTGGCTCCCATGATAGTTAGAATGCCACTTAGATAACGTATCGTTGCTAAAAATAATTTTATTTTCCCACACATCAAGACCATTCCACATCCTCAAGTTGCCTTGCTAATTCATCAAATTCATACTCCAATTCAAATTCAAAATTTGAACAAGATTTTCCCACTCTCGCTCATTTAGGTTAAGACCTAAGTAGAGTGAAGCCCAACACATAGAAGTCCACAAGAAAAACCACATAGATTAAATTGATATGTTATCCATCATCCATATTAATAATAGTGCTTTCTACCATTAGAATAGTTTGAATATTAATTGTAAGGGACTCATATTTTATCTTGCATCTAAGTTCCTCCATACTATAGCTGAGTGCAACCATGGAATCAACTACCACATTACCTTCCCTAAAGACATGGTTGATGTAAAAATGTCTAGACCTAAAATAAGTCTATGAATGTCCCCCACAATTCTATCAATCAACTAATTGACCTAAGATATACCTTTAACAACATAAAAAAAATCTTAGAGTCCCCCTCTATAGATGGCACTCTAATCCCAATTAAGAGAACAATCCTTAGCTCCCAAATGAGGCATATTCCTTCAACTTGGTTGTTAATATAATTTTGTAACTTACCAAATTAGGTCGTCACCATCTCTCCAAAATTAGTTCTGATCATTCCTCCTATAACGATACTGCACATAACATGTCTTGTAGTTGAGTGTCAAAATTAAGTTTACACCATCCTAGTCTAGGGGAGACCATTTGGTGTTATTCCCTTTTATTCTTTTGGAGCTATCAAATTTCATATAGGAGTCGACAAGAACTCAATTCTTAGCTATCCTATTATTGATTTGTGATGGAGGGAAAGAAGGACAAGACCAAATGGTAACATGAAGGTTTTCCATACGTAGTTTATAGAAGACTTGGAAAAATCTTCAGTCAAATTCTCAACACCATGGAAGATCCTATAAATGTTACATTCAAAGTAAATATTAAAATTATAATAAGATATAAAATTATTGTTAAAAAATCATCTTTTTAAGAATCTACTGAACACACTTCTGACCTTGGTTCTTACCATTCATCTAAATGTACATTTCTCATAATATGGATGTATATTTCTCATAATCTACTAGTCTTTATTGAATATTGTTTTAAAACCTTGGACATGTACTTTGACTATAATCATTTGCACATGGAATGTGACTCACACTAGAGGAACAATCATTTTTCTAGCTCTTAAAAGTACACACATTCTACTAGAAAACTTTTAAAGTAATCTTTGTTTGAATTTGTTGAAAAAATGCTCAATAGTTTTTGGCAATATTGTGCCAATGGTTGTGACTTTAAATTGTTATTGTTGATAATGACTACCAATAATTGAATGAAACTTATATTCCTTAAATCTAAAATGTAAAAAATCATGTGATCTCAAGTCAGTGCACTAATAAAACACGAGTTGCTGCAGAAGTATCCCTCTCACTTTTTAAGGACATTTTGAACACCTTGAAAAAAATTATGCTGATGTGGTATCATTTTTTATATGTGGCCCTGGAACCTTGGTTATAAGCAAGGGAGTTGCTAAATAAGCTACTGTAAAATATAGGATGTCCAACTACTAAATCTTCTCCCCTAAACAACATAATTTAAACTTTTGTTTAAGTAGCTCATCTAAAATCATACCAACTTTTAAAAAAAATTATCAATGATTTAAAATAGAACACCAAATAAATTAAAACTTAAAATAATATTTAAACCCAAACTAATATATAACACCTATTGAGCTTTCTTTATAGAATCCAAGCTTAAAGCTTCTCTATGGACACGCCTTATTTATGATATAGTTATATTCATGTAAATCCATGTCGCACCAAGAAATGCAGAGCTATGCAAAACTTGCAAGGAGTTCAGTAATCTTCTGTTTATTTACTTCACCATATGATTGTACTAACTAACAAGAAGAAACTAAGGGCTGTTAAAGGTAAGATTATAAAACAGAAAGAGAGAGAGTTTAGTTGGTCAGTTATGGTGAAGATGGGTATGAACAGCTGCCTTGGCATTCTTTTTCTCCAGAAAACGCTGCAGAGATCTCTGTCTAGCAAGTGGAAAGTTTCCTGCCAAAACTCAATGATGTTAGTAATCTTTTATTCTATGAAATCTATTAAAAAAATGAAAGAAATAGTTCATCCAAATGGGATGATCTGGCTTCAAAATTCTGTTAAAAAAAATGGTGTGATTTACCAGGTTTTGGTGTGATAGAGGGTTGGCTGCGATCAGTGTGGTCCACTGAAGACATTTTTGTTGGAAGTTTAGGGGTGGGAATTTGATAGGCAAAGGAGGATGTGGAACTACTTCCTCTACTAGCCATCACCATTATGGTTTCTGCCTGCATCCATTCAAGTAATATATATATGAATTCCCACATATACAGTCTTGTTTTGGAGTGTATCAGATTATGTAATGTTTGATTATAAATCAACTGCATAGCCCATTTTCATATGAGCTCTGATTAAGGAAAAGAAATGAATGAAATTGAAGTTTATAGATGGATTTACCAGGTCAGGAGATACTTCAAAAACATTTACTGTTCCACCGTAGAAAATTATGACTTGGCTATACTGCTGCTGCTGCTTCTCTTGTGTTGAAGGAGACCTGCTAATCCATGACATATCAAGGAATACATTGGAAACTGAATCTAACCATTAATTAATTCGTCAAAAAAGGAAGTCTTTTGTTTTACAGATGATCTTTGTGTGTGAGTTGCAAATGGCTTAAACAGCACACACTAACAGTTGATTTCTAAATTAAAAGTATTACTAACTTTTTCCAAATTTAACTTGTTCATTAATACATATTGTTTAAAACAGCCGATGAGATCTGCAAACTCCTGAAAATGATTTGGATATAAAATTGTTGGGTGCAGTTGGATGTACAAAATAGATCTCATGATCATTGGATTTTTTCATTCAAATATATAGGTAGGGAAGTGGGAGCCATAACCAGATCAATACTAGATTGTGTCAAAGAGAGGTCAGACAGTAGAGTACAACATCACCAAATAAAAAGTCCCCACTGATCTAAATGTAATGTAACTCAACAATATTGAGAAAAAAAGATTATGATGGGCACTGGTTACTCTAAATTATCTTTCTTCACAGTTATTTCCAATGAAGCTTTAAGAGTTTCAAACTTACTCTCACTGTAAATATCTACTACTGGTTGCAGTTTCAAATGGGAAGAAATTCTTCTTAGGTAATGTAAACAAGTTTTATAGTTAGTATAATTATATAAAAAACTAACTAATCAATTTATAATATGATAAGCAGAAATCAAATTTTGATACTTATAATTTATTTAAATTAATACTTGTAAACTTTGGCTGAGTAGATACTTTTTCTGATAGCATTTTGGATTTTATTCGAAGCTTGCTTAGTTCGTATATATCATCTGCTGACATAATCAATCACCATTGTTCATCATTATCGAGAATCATAAATGTTTTGAGTTAACTGTTACACAATAGAAATTTTAAATTCTAGTCATCAATTTATTTATAAATGTAAATGCAATGAAAAATGAATAATATAGTTCTAATTAACGTCCATGCAATCTCTGTCTATTGTATGGTTTATTTTTATCAAAGCTTTCTATTTATAATATATATATTTAGAAAGCTGGTTTATTCAAGAACTAAATTAATTCTACTTTTTCATTTGAATAATTGGGCCATCCATAGTTGTTTTACACATTTGAAAAGAATTCATAGGAGGATAAATTTTTTGTCTCACACAAAACTAGAGATTGCAATATGTAAAGTGTTTATTGGTACAATAAATTAATCCCAGATCTTTTTGACAACCCCACTCATTCACAACTTAAATCTTACTTCTCTTTCATTTGAATGATTGGATTGTCTATGGTTGTTTTAATATTTGGGAAACATTTATAGGATGATAGATGGATTCTTTGTCTCTCACAAACTTAGAGATTGCAATATATTAGATAGTTATTAGTAAGATAAATTAATTTTAAATTTTTGTTTTGATCATTAAGGGGTCGAGGCCAAGATATATATTTTAGCATATTAAAACATACATAAGTTTAAAAAGTATCAAAGGCCCTCCGAAAGAGGCCCAGAAAGCATGAAATACCATACAAAAACCAGAAGCACTGGTCTAGATCCTAAAATGTCTATGCTTCAAACTGAGCAAAGCAAATAAAAAAAATGCTACAGTAAGATACTAAGATAGCTAAGATAGCAAAAAACTAGACGTAGTCCTACACCTGGGCTAGTCTGAGGCCGAAGTGGAGTTCTGGTCAGAGGAGCTTGAAGAAACATCTTGAAATTCCTCCTCTAGAGATTCTGTAGGAGGATCCTGGTCCATGTTGTCTTCATCCTAATCTTGTCGATCATCACTATCCAACTCCTCCTTGGTTCCCTCCTCCTCATCGTCCACTTCATTTTCAGCTTTCTCCTCTGAGTCTCCATCATTTTCAGAGTCCTCCTCTCCCTCCACAGCTGCCTCTGAAGAGTCAGGGCTCCCCAAGCCATCAATATTGAGCTGTTGTTTGAATTTGAGAACCCAATCCATCTCTTCGTCAAGGTCGTCACCGTAAGGAAACTCCAAACCTTCATCCATTCCTAAAAAAATTGTTAAGAATTTGATCCCCTTGTTCATGAAGGAGAGCCTCAGCGGCTGATACTCCCACTCTCAGCTCCAAAGAATGTGGAATCTCCTTCGAGGGCCACCATAGAAGTTTTGTTTTTGACCTGAGCCAAAGCCTGGGAATGGAGACCCAGTCGACATTACTATTGGGAGGTCCCAAGGGAACGTGGTGAAAAGATCATCATCTATGCCAACAATCACCCTGTGAAGCCCACCCAGATACTTAGCATGGAGAAGGCGAACACAAATTTCTTCTACATCAATTTTGCTAGCTCCTGCCACCAATAGACTTTCTAAAAACCTAGTGCAAAGATCAGTGTTCACCCTGTACCTATGACTGGTGAGAAGGAAATTCATCCCCAGAATCTCCTTGACTGCACGAAGCACTAGCCTTTGATGGAAGATGCATATTTCCATCAGTTCTTCTTCGTAAACAGGGGTATCAAAAGTGGTTTTCTCCACACTTGTGTATAGCCTGATGGGGAGTCCATTCTTATCTAATGAAGAAATATTGCAGAGAAAACCACCACGCGAAGAAGGAGAGATTTTCACAAATGAAAATAGAAATATTCGATATAACTGACACCCTGGAGCAAGCCTTGATGTGTACACCCCTTTCAAGAATCGTCAGACTTTATGACTTTGCTCAGATGTGTATGCAATGTCAAGATTGGAGGAGTTCTAAATTTATTACTAAACTGAAGGGATGAAAGCGCTGACACTCCAATAATTGTATCTAGATTGCCTTGAAAAGGAAACATGTTTCTTTTTTGCCAATTAACCGATAATCTGCAATTGTCGTGAATGTCAAGGTAGAGTACGCATACTCCAGGTGAATGTCCTGAGAAACATCCCATCTGTTAGTAATGAAGTGAAACAGTCAGATGAGGAGTGCCACCAACTTCTAAGCTCTATGCTACCAATAAATGAGATTGTCATTTCAGCCCTGCCAAACCCTACAACTGGTCACCAAAGCATCATAATTGGGATCCCTGAACTCCAAAGAAGCACGCTACCTGCAAACAGACAATTGTACTTGAGTGAACTGGGAGGAGGCGATTTGAAATTCTCGTATCCGTTGAGGCAAAGAGTTCAAAATTTTTTTTTCAAATGTGTTCCTCATGATGCCAGGTCAGCCAAGTCGTCTACCAGAGAATTTCCTTCTTGGAAGATGTGGTTGATTGTTATTGCATCAAATCTACTAATAGACTGTAGAATGACATCTAGAAGATCTTGAAGGCACCAATTTTGAGTTGTCCCTGATCTTTTTGCATTAATTGTCAACATGGAGTCCCCTTCAATTTCCAATTTCCTCACTCCTATCTCATATGCTAAAGCAAGACCAAAAAGAAAGGCCTTAAACTCAACCATATTGTTGGTGTCCTGCTCCAATGGTCTAGCTAGTTTATCTATAATCTTCCCTTCTGAAGAGTGAATGATGCAACCTGCTCCCAAAGGGCCTAGGTTTCCTTTAGAAGCACTGTCAAAATTTAGTTTGAACCAACCTGGAGCTGGGGGTCTCCACATGTAGGATGCTCTCAGAGTTTGATTAATTTTGCAACCTCTGCCTAAGGAGAGGGGAGTCTTGAGTCCAAACCAAGATTTGAACATTTGATCGTCCAACTTGTGTAATATTTGTGTTGAGCTGATTGGATTTGAAGACAGGAATTCACCACTTCTACAATTCATGCTTCAATTTTATTAAGAATGGATGCCAATTCCATAGATTTGTCTTGAAATAGTCTTTTGTTCCTCTCCTTCCATAATTACCACAATAAAATAGATGGGGATAGAATCCAGAGGTTACCACATAAACTGTTAACATGTAGTTTGGGCCAAGATAATAATAATTGAAGCAACTCCTTTGGTAGGGCTGAGAACCATCCTAATTTTGAGCACAACCAATGCCAGCATTCTGAGGGAAAGGGACAAGTTAATAACAAATGATTGACATCCTCTTCATTACACTTGCACAAGGGACATCTGGAAGGGCCCTGGTATCCCATTCTGATAAATTTTTTTGTAGTCATAATTCTACCTTGAGATGCTGCCCAAGTGAAAAGGCCTACTTTCATAAGACAAGCACTGTGCCAGCATAATTGTAAAGGAATTTCCTGCTTATTGGAACTAGAGCATTTTGATAGAATATTATATCCATCCTTAGCATTATAAGTCCATGATTTAGCTCCATTCCAAAGGATCTCATCTAAGCCTTGTTTGATAAAGAATACTCTATCCTTGATAACACTTTTAAACTTTGTCAATTCTGTCAGGTCTCGATTAAGTTCTGAGAAATCCTTCCAATGACACGAACCATCCACTAAGAATGTTGATGAGGGAATGATATAATCTCTGAGATATGGTCCCCAAGCAGCCAAAAAAATCTGACTTAACTCATTTGGGCCTAGCAACGAGTTAATACTTGTAAGCCCCCCTCAAGAATCCTCCCAAAATCTAGCTGCATTACCCTCTTTTATATTCCAGGTAACATTGTTATCAATCACATGCCTAGATTTGACTATAAAGTTCCAAATCCTTGAGCCTCTTGGGAGAGCTTGCATGTGAAACATCTCTATTTCTGAATGGTTCCCATGGTATTTTCCTCTTAAGATTCTAACCCACTTTAAGTTTTGATTTTTCATAATCTTCTAATAGAGCTTGGCCCCAAAAGCTTGATTTTTCCATAGTTGGTTCTTTATGCCCATTCCTCCATTTGTTTGTGATTTGTAAATCTTATCCCAAGAAATAAGTGTGAATTTCTTATTTGTATCAGTCCCTTGCCAAAAGAATTTCCTTAATCTCTTGACCATGTCCATGTATCCTTCCATAGATAGAGAAAGGTAGGACATTAAGTAAATAGGAATTGCTGACAAAGTTTCTTTGATCATAACTAATCTACCTGCCCAAGAGAGCCATTTGGATTTCCAACTATCCATTTTTCTATCTAGCCTTTCATTGATGGGTTTCCAGATTTGGGAGGATCTCAAGGTTTTGTCTATAGGGATGCCCAAATATGAGCATGTGAGAGATCCTGATTTGAAAGCCAGAACTTTTTCAATCTACTACTGAAGTTTTTTCTTTATTTGGCATTTGACCCAAAGCTTTGGTGTAATTCTCTAATAATAGATTAATCTGCTTGTCCTCTTGCATACATCCCATTCCTAAGAGGAGAATGTCATCCGCGAACTGTTGGTGAGTGACTGCTCTAACAGAGGAAGTGATTTGTACACCTTTGAGAAGATTCTGCTCTTGTAATCTGATCAAACCCCTCCCCAAAGCTTTAGCCATGATGATGAATAAGAAGGGAGAAAGGGGATCTCCTTGTCTGATGCCATTGGAACTTTCAAAAAAACCCTGAGGGGAACCATTCACTAAAATAGAAAATTTAGGAGTAGATATACAATAGAAAATCAAATTGATCCATGCCTTAGAAAAGCCGAATCTTTACATACATTTAGCTAAGAATCTCTAATCCACCTTGTCATAGGCTTTTTTGATGTCTAATTTGATGATCATGCTAGACTATTTGTTGTGTTGGATAGAATGGATTGCTTCTTGAGCAATGATAATCCCATCAAAAATTGATCTACCCGAGACAAATCTAGTCTTTTCTTCCCTAATAATTTTAGGGAGAATCATCTTCATTCTATTTTCTAATGGTTTGGAAAGAATCTTATAAATTGTGTTACAGAGAGCAATGGGTCTAAATTCATCCATATATGAAGCCTTTTCTTTTTTAGGAATTAAAGCAATAAAAGTGTTATTAATCTCTGTTAGAAATCTACTTGAACTTCTAGCCGCCTCCAAGGCTTCAGTAAGATCTTTGCCAATGATATCCCAGCAATGAAGAAAGAAGCTAGGTGGAAAACCATCTGGGCTTGGAGCTTTGTCAGGAGCCATCTAAGATATGGTACTCTGAATTTCATTTTCCATGAATGCTTCTAAAAGCATTTGGTTGTCTCCCTCCGAGATTAGCATAAGAATATTGTCCAATAAGTCTTGTTGACATTTGAGCGGAGAGCTACTAGAGTTGTTCAACAATTTTGAATAATATTTGACAATTTCCTTTTGAATCTACTTTTGATCCTCCAAGATGATACTAGTAGAATCTTTAATCTACATGATCTTATTCACATTTTTGTGGTTTTTGGTGCTAGCATGAATTTTTTTTGTATTCTTGTCACCTTTTGCCAACTAGCATTCTCTCAATTTTTTACGCCAAAAGATTTCCTCCTTTGAGAGAATGTCTTCCAATTCTCTTAGCAAAACTTTCTCTTCCTCAAACCTATCTTGATCCATCCCAAACTGCATGATGGATTGATTTAAGATTGCTAATTTTTTCTCAATATCCTCTTTTGATTTGAATATGTTCTTAAAATGTTTTTTGTTCCATATTAAGAGGTTTTGTTTAACATATTTCAGTCTAGTCACAAAATAGAATATCTTGGAGCCTTCCACTTTGAAATCCAACCACCATTTAGCAACCAAAGCAAAAAAGTTTTCCTCTTTTAACCACATGTTTTCAAATTTAAAGGGACAACCTTGGGGTTTGTTACTCTCTAGAATATTTAAAAGAATTGGAAAGTGATCTGAACCATATGTAGGAGAAATGGAAGCTTTTAGATCGAAGGGAAAAATTGTGATATCCCCTTTGAAGAAGAATCTATCCAGTTTCTCCGAGATGTTTCAAATGCCCATTCTTCTGTTTGACCAAGTAAACAAACCATTCTCCAATTCAATTTCTATCAAATTTCTCTTTGTTGCCATTCTGTGAAATTTGTTTGGGATTGAGAGATTCTTTGGGATCCACCAAGCTTGTCCGAAGGATGAGAAATAACATTGAAGTCCCCCCCCCCCCCCACTATGAAAGAACCTGCCTGCCAATTTGCAAAACAATTTGAGATTTCCTCCCAGACTTCCATTTTCCTTTTATGAGAAATGGGGCCATACATGTTCACTATGTGTATGTTGAGATTTGAGCGTGAGCTTGCAATGTTCCCACCAATCCAATTCGAGCTGCGGTCCAATGATATGAAGGAATGAAGTCTTGAATTCCATAAGATCACTAGACCTCCAGAGGACCCGATTGCATCCACTCCAGAGGCTTGCCAGTCTCCTAAAGATTTTGTAAAAGTTTCTAATTGTTCCTTATTCAACTTAGATTCTTGGATTACTACAACCTCATCTTTTGTTGCAAGTATGCATCATTTGACCAAACGCTGCTTGTTAGGGGCATTGAGACCCCTAACATTCCATGAGATGATTCTCATTGGAACTTGGGAAGGAACTTCCCCTTCCCTACATTTAAATATGATGTGATTTTAGTCTGATCAAACTCTTCCCCCACTTCTTTCCTGAGAGTGATAGTAGATTTTCTACCTCTTCCTTTTTTCTTCACCACACCACAGTGAAGAACAAAGGACTAACAGGATTTCTGGAGGCTGAGATTGTTGGTGTCCTTAGCAGGAGCTGATTTGGGGATGTCAACAACTATTTCCTCAAAGGAGTTGTTCCCTTCCCCTGGAGGAACTATATATATCATTCTCTCCTCTTCCATAAAATCCTCATCAAGAAGTCTTTCCACGAAGGCTGAATTATTGTTGGCAAATGGTCTCTCAGGATCAGGGGTTCCGAACATGTCATAAACTACCTGGAGTCTTGGGGAGATCTCTTCCTCCATTTGGAAGTTCTCTTTGCCCAGTGAGGAAGAGTTTTTTGATCCTATTGATTGAGGATTATGCTTTAAAGGTTTGAAAGATATAATGACACCTTTAATTTTGTTTCTCCTTAGAGGCTTACCTATTTTCGGAGATGAGGAAGTGTTAAGGACTTTCTGCTCTTTTATTTTGAGCCTTGAGGATTTTTGACATCCTGAACTAGAGTTGGTCACAAAATTGTCCTGAGAAGCTCTAGTTGAAAGATTTGAAGGGGATGAGGTAGGGTTAGGGGAACCCTTTGATTTGATTGAGGCCATTAAATCAAAGAGCCTTACTTTGAGAATGTCATCCTCTTCTAAAGATGTTGCAGCCTATTGTGTAATGTTATCTGTTGGAGATGGGCCTTGAACCTAGGACAAGTTACTATCAACTTCCTCCATCACTTGGTCTACAATTTTCCCTATCATTTCCAATTGTACTTCCATAAACCATTTCTCAATCATTTGTTCCACAATTCTATAATTAAATCTGGGGACAAATTTAATTAGTGTTTTTTCCAAAGGAAAGGGACTGGACATCTTTGCAAGCCAGTTGTGACTGAAAATCTTGTTGGACAATGACAAGTTTGGAATTATCCTGAAATCTGAATCAATCTCATTGAAACTCATCTCTGTTTTAGAATAGTAAGCTGAATTAAAATCCAATGACATTGGTAGTGGGGGAAGCAAAAGAAGGTTGGATCGGTGCTGAAAGTTCCCATTCAGGATCCAGCCCAAAATGTATACAAAAAGATACATGCTTTCTAGAAAGCCTCCCTGAGTTTGAGTGCCCTTGGGAGCTAATTTTAAGAACTGCTCATCTCCACTAGATGTCAGATCTGGAGTGAGTTCCTAGTTTTCCTCAGTGTTCATCAGAACCCTATCTAGTGATACTTCACCCACTTCTTGAGAATCTTGGAATGAAGATGGAAGCATCCCAATGTTGTACTTAATGAGTTGTATCCATATACCAAACTTGGAGATGATTTTGATGGAATTAGGGAGCTCTCTTTCCAAATTCATAAGCAAGCATATGTATGTGGTAGCCAAAGATCTGTCTATGTGATATTTAAGACAAATGCCAAGATTATTCCCTAAGATATGAATGATACTCTCATCCCTATATTCTGTAGGAAGGTTATGAAGGGAAATCCACATGGGAATAACCTTAATAACATTCTTTTTGCTGTCAAAGTTTGGGGTCCATTGTTGCATGTGAATCCCAGAATTTTTGTAGAACCAAGCTTTGAATTTGTAGATTTTATCTCTACTGCGTTTATCTAAGAAGGTTACCAGAAAATATCCCAGTTCAGAATCTAGAGAATCTATCTAACTAATGTTAGACCAGGTTTCATGAGCCCAAGCATGGAACTCAGAAAATAATATATTAATATTCCAAGCCTTACAAATTATTGTATACTGTAGTAAAAAAGTGTTCCTATGTATGACCATATCCACTGGAAAAATAATGGAGGGTAACTAATCTCGCTGTGATGATACCTTTCTTGGATGTGAAATGGGAGGAACAAAAGATATAACATCTCCCTGCTTCCCTTCTAAATCTAACTCTGAAGATTCCCCAACTGGTAAGGACTCTTGATTCGACTTCTGCTCCTTAACTCGCTTCCATTTTTTGAAGGGGACCTTGTCCGACGAGCCATGATCAATTAATTTTAAATTGATTGATATAGATTATTATAAAAATTATAAACATTTTTAATAAATTATTAATTATACATTTTTTCTTTAAATATAAATTCATTGAACAAGGAATTCTCTATTTATTATGTGATTTTTCTTTCCATGTAATTTGAGGAAAAAAAAAACATTTACTATTTAGAACAACAAACTATTCAAACTAACCATCTCAACCCACCTCCCACTCTACAGACTTGTGAATATAAACAACAAAATAAAAACATAGAACAAATAAATCAGAAATCTTTCAGAAGAGAAAAATGAAACTGAAGTTTGACGGAATTGTAAGAATTCAGCAAATTTTGAACATGCGTGAATAATAAAAACATTGGAAAATAATTTTTATATCGGATCAAGTATCCAAAATAAGTAATGTTCAAGATAAAACTTTGCTCCTTAAACTCCATGCCAGCGGAAAGAATGGTCTGACAACAATAGTAATTGAAGAGGATTCCATTAATATAATAAATGCAGCCAAGAATAGGGTCTCCTACAAGCTTGACACAAAGTTCAAATTCCATCTGTCATTGTTGGAGGTGTAGAGGATAGAGGCCACAATCACAGTACTACAACATTCATTTAAATTAATATAAAATAAAATTGATAAATAAACTTTGCTGATAAAATTTCAAGAACATTAGTATACTTTTCATCTATGTTTTTGAATTACAAAAAATATTGTATATTTTATATATAGAAGTCTTGATGAGAATTTGCTGCTAGAATAAAGTACTCCATTATTAAAAAATTCTTGCACGAATGAATGCTTTTACTCGATTACAACTAACTGATGGGCGAAATTATACTTTCACATAAACTATGCAATTGATTAGGGTAGAAGCTTTCATACCTAATTATTCTGTGGTTGCTCTTTGATATTTCATTGTCCTGGATGAATCTCTTCTCTAAACACTTCCACAACTTGAAAAATTAACATTACTAAGTATTATTTGGTGGTTGCTCTTTGTTGTTTTTCGGAATTTATTATCTTAATCTCTCTTTTCTACAAAGACCTGAATCTTTTCAAAATTCTATTTTACTTCACTCAAAAACATTAATCAGCATTATCAGCAGCAAGAACAAGTGTACCCAGCTGATTGGACTTGAATAATGAGCTTGTGATGGGGTTTGTACTTTTGGAGATTATCAGGTGGAGAACACTGTTTTAGAGTGTCTATATTTGACTGTAAAACTTATTTTTAAAGCAGCAAAACTGGCCACAGATTTAAGGTTTTGATATTTTGCAGTACAAACTATCTAAACAAAAACACCATGACTTAAGACCCTCATCACCCAAATAAAATTAAAAAAACATCAAGCAATCTTTATTCAATATGGGAATTGATAACAAAAATCATCTGAAAAGAAATATAAAGTACAAGAAATAGTAATACCTGAATAAAGGAGAAATACTTTCCCTAATAGGAGAATGGAAGCCAGGAAATGGGTTTTGGAGCATCCCATGACTGGCCTGCTCTGTGTATTGAGGAGCACAGAACAAGTCCAAATCAAGATCAAGATTACCCACTTCCCTTTCTCTTCTAAACCTCAACATAGCTGTTGAAATGAGTGTGCTTCTCCTTTCTCCTGATTCACTATCTCTTCTGTTTTCTGGATCATTTCACGGGCCAATCTTCATTTCAAAATGTCTTCTTTTCAACTAATAATAATAACATTACTTCTAGTCTAAAGTGAAGTGTTTATCTCTTAAAAATATATTCTATTCTACAGTAGAACTTTTGTCACACGTCTACATTTTTAACGTGTGAAAATAACAAATACACTTACCAAACATACTTTGCTTTTGCAGCTTTAAACCTAATAAACAAGAGGAAGGACTAGAACATGCGTGGCCTGCATAAGCCATTATAACTCTTTAAAAAAATGTCTAAACAGGATGTAATGTTATTTATTTTTTTTAACAATAATTTTTAGAAATATATTTAAAAATTATTTATGACTGGTAATTAACATGGAATGATAAATCATGTAATATGATGCGAAATATTTATGATTTTTCATCATCTAATTCAATAGATCATGTAGTATGATCCAAAACATTGACTTCGTATCAATATCTGATGATAGTTCATATAATATGATCTCAAACATTGAATTCTTATTAACATCTAATGATAGGTAATGTAGTATAATCAGAAAAATTGAATTATTGTCGACATGTAATGAAAGTCCATGTAGTATGATCTGAAACATTGAATTTTTATCAGCATCTGATGATAGATCATGTAGTATGATCCAAGATTTTGAATATTTATCAACATTTAATTCAATAGTTCATGTAGTATGATCGGAAACATTGAATTTTTATCAACATCTGATGATTGTTCATATAATATGATCTCAAACATTAAATTCTTATCAACATCTAATGATAAGTCTAGCAATACGATCTAAAACATTGAATTCTTGTCAATATATAGTTCAATAGATCATATCATGTTTCAAAACATCAAATTCTTATGAACATCTAATAATATATCATCAATCAGAAATGTCAAATGCAAAATTATTCCACACAATAAAATTTAAAAAAGAAAACAATTCAATTTTAAAAATGAAAACTTTTTATATCCATCTAAGTTAATTACCTTTGACATGCCTGAATTCCATTCACTCCTTTGAAGTAATCTTCCATCTCCACAGACCACCACTAACTCTGAATGCTCTCTAAAAAAAAGAGTTTTGAGAATATGAGAAATTTTAAAATAAGATGGCTATGCTACCTAGTCAATTAGACATGATTTAAAGGCAAACATTATCAAGTAGGTTGTCACTTTAATTCACAAGAAGAGATAGAAATTGTTACGTAAAAATTACCTTGCGAGACGTCATGAATAGTGAATTTGTTATATTGCAGGTGTTAAACGCTGAGGAAGAAATTCAATCCCCATGGAAGTGAAAAAACTTCTATTCCGCATGTGATTTCTTCATTGTGCGACATTTTTAACTTGTGTGAAACATTTCCTTGTCAACCCTAGCTTTGTTAGAAAATGTCAAAAGAAAATAATATATTTTATTAGAATAGTTTAAAGTTACTTGCATTTTTCCTTATACCGTTATTTTTGACTTATACAGACATTTTAGTATGCAATGTATTGACGTGTTTATAAATTTAATTTATTTATATTATTATAGGTTCCGTATTTAAAGTTTAAATTGGTCAAAAACAATTATTTATGTGAAATATAGGAAAATTCAGTATAATGTGTTGATGTTCTTCAAATTTGAATCTCTTTTGATTATGGGTTAAGTTTGTATGTGAAAAGATCAATATTTACATATATATGAACAAATAGTTTTTAAAAGTTGGGGTTCATAAGGCATTGGCCTGCAGTGCAGTGGTTGCTGCTTTGTAATAGCAAGATCTTGTGTTCCATTCCCGAAATAGGAGCTTAAATAAACTTAATATAAAAAAAGTTAGGGTCCATACTAAAACAAATGCCACCTAGTAGCTAGTACTAAGAGATAAAGAATTATAGATAATTTTTTAGTATAACATATTGGTAAGAAAAATATATAAAGTATATGTACATGTATTGTTTAAATTGTATAAACTTTTACTTTGAAGTGATATATATATATAGATTCTTCTCTATGCATCAACTGCACTATTAACAACATTATGCTCAAAACAAATTTCCCAAGGTGTTTTCAGTGGTTGCTATCTAAAGATATATGTTATTGAAGAATATGTGCTCTACTATCAAAATCTAGATACCATGATTGTAGTGGTAGTCTCAAGCTTCCCAAGACAGTGGGTTAGATGCAACAAAATGAGATTCCAAATCAGGTCAACATTTTACTTTATAGAAGTGGGTATCATGGATTAGCCAACCATCTTTACAAGCACAAGTATGTGCACATGCAACATGAGCATCCTCAAAATTTAGAGCTAACCATCTTCAAAGACTGAAACAATTTGAAGGGTTTGGAAAGCCACAACAAAAAACTTGTGCATGTGTTTTAGAAAAACTCTTCTAATTTTTGTATCGTAAGTCAACAATTAGTTTTTAGGCATATTAGAAAGGAATCAAAATCTAATTATCATTCTAGTAGTACATGCAACAACAATTTTTTTTATAAAATCAAATAGTGTAATTATACATGTTATTTTGAATTATATATATTGGGAATTGGCTATCAAGTACCCTCTTAAAAGGATTGAAACAAAATGAACAATAGCTCTCAGGGCCAACACTTTGGGGTTAATTGTAGTGCATTTCAAAGAAGGCGTGTCAGTAGGATTGGTTCTTTAATATCGTGATATTTGGCCATATCTTAAGGTGGCCCATGGTGGGTTTTTGTCCATGCATTGTCATAAGTGCAACCCCTATTACTAGGTGGTGTCATGGCCTTGACAAGTGGTGCTCTGCCTAGGTCTATGGTGTCAAAATTTTATTTCCCACTATTAGACCTAATATTGGGCAAAATTATTTGGTGTTTCTGTAAGACCCACCCATTTTCTACCATTTCTAATTGTGGTGCTCATATTCTCAATGGATTCATGATGTTTTGATGTTATTACAATACCTATTGATGATGCAGAACATTGACACTTGGTTTATTTGATGTATATCATGTTGGTAGTTGGATTATGATTATTATTTTAGATGATGATGTTATGTATATTTATAATTTTTTTAACTAATCCCATACTTGCATGTGTGTGGATGACGTGTATGTTTTATATTTTTGTTTAATGTGCCCGATATGGTGAGGGATAGAGTTCTAGTTACTTTCTTACAAGATCCACATGATGTACCGATCCATACCATTGCCTGTATATATGTATTAATATATAGACAAATATATATTAAGGAAAATCTATATTATTAAATAGTTGATATTTATTTATTTGAGAGGAACTTTTTTTAAAAGGGGAGAAAGAAAGGAAAATAAATAAATAAATATATATATATATATATATATATATATATATATATATATATATATATATATATATATATATATATATAATGTAAAATAATAAATGGTGGGGTGGGACACCACCCCCACTCCCCACAGGTTGCTAACGCCCAATAGTTACCAGTGTTGGTGATGACAGTGTCGTTGTCATCGATGACAAGGGAACCCCATTGGCGGCCTTCCTTTTAAAATGGGGCCTGCGGTGATAAAGGTCCTTGTGGGTGTGGTCAGCCCCCCCACGAGGTACCACATGTTATAATTTAAAAATATATATATTAATGTACTTAAATAAATATATATTCATATTTATTATTGTTTTTAAAGTTTATTTTATTATATGAATTATTTAATTTAAATACACTTTAGTTAATATAAATTAAACTTATTTAATATAAATTTAGTTATCAAGTTTAATGTTTACGATTGTTTTATGATTTTTTTTAATGGGTTATTTAGTTGATAATCCCAAATGACATTTAGTTAAGTTATAATTTTGATTTTTCGAGGTTACATTTAATCAATCTGTAACTTAAGATAATTTGGAATTATACAAGTCCATTTATAGACTTAATCTAGTTTAGATTATAATTACATTAATTATTAATGTTAGATTTAAAACATGAGCTAAATTGAGAGCCTTTAGTTGGAAATGGAATTAATCCAATGACGTATGTTGCTAATGAGATTATTTTAATAATATAAAATTATATAATTAAATTTAATAAGATATCACATATATTTTATATGCATGTCTTTTGTCATGTTGTTTTGGTGATAATTTAGTGTGAGTATGGGTAGTAATGCCCTAGGTGGGATTTTGTTCTTTGAGACTCAAATTACTTTTATGGATTACTTTTGGGTTTTATACTATGGAAAGTTCTTAACCATTTGATGTCATGATTGGTTCATGTGTCATGTGGGTGCATATGTGAGAGATTTGTCATGTGTTCTTGAGTCTTAATTATTATGTTATTTGACTACAAAAGGTGACGACCATTATTGTGTTGAGATTCTACTTGGTAACCTTATTTCTCCTATTGTGACTAGTCTAAAATCTAAAAGATGATACTGCTGATTTATGTTTTACTCTATGTTTGGAGAGAGGTTCTATTGATGCTATTGATGATCATTTAATTTTTTGATATGATGAACTACAAGAATTTAAATATTTTTTTAATTGAGATGTCCATTATGGGGTGGATAGTTTGGATCCTTGTATAGGATGTGTTGTTCTTTATTATGCTCCAACAGTTGTCTTTGATGACTTTCATGATTTAATATTTTACAAACAATCTTTTATGGTTTGGGTTTTGTCTTCCCTTGGTCTCATTGATGGAGAAGTAGGGTAGGTTATCTAGGAGCATAGAGGGGAAGTGTGTTGCAATGAGGGCTAGGGCCCTAAAGAGGCTACTAGGGTAACTCATTGTAAGTTGAGTAATAAGTGATAAATTAATAAATTTATTAGGAGATCTAAATACTAATAAGATAATATATGTGCCTCACCCATGCCTTGAGTGCTAGTACATGCTAGGATGGAGGTGGGAGAAGATTCTTTCCCATCCAGAGGTGATGTTGATGTTTTACATAGTTGGTTTTCCTTGTCTGTACAAAAGGATTATTGATATCGTATAAAGTCACTTGGGGGTTGGGGTCTAAAGAGACTACCAGGATAACTCAAGATTTTACTTATGTGATGACACTTCCCTATATGTGTTCTAGGTTCCTACATTGCATTTAGTACACCTAATTTGGTACACATTATAACCATTTATTATCATTTTATCTACTATACTATTGCATTTAAGTCTTTCTTATTTGGCTATTTATTTGAGTGGGGCTTGGTGTTATCTCCTCAACATGATGGGAGTGGACTTCTGGGTTCCACGTGGTTGAATGGTAGTCATTCTTATTATCATTGAGATCTAGCATTCATGATATTGTGCTTGGATGATCCTAGTTGTTTCTTCTATCTTCTTGTTCATTTCTTGGAGATTATTTATTATTATCATGAGGTGTATATTTGGTATTCCATTATGTATTGATTTGAGACATCCATTAAAGATATATTATGTACTTGTGTTATAATATGACCTAATTCATTATTGTGATCCATGTGACATGTGCAGTGGAAGTCAAGTACTATCATGTATGCTATTATTTATCATTGCAGCTTAGTGTACACATCTTTCCTTATATTGATATAATGAATCTATCTTATTATTCAGTTGTAATGTATATGTTAGTTTACTTTATGATTCATATTTTTTTCATTATGATTAAGTAAAGTGCCAGTTCATATTTTAGTTTGGGTTTAAAAATTAACTTAATATATATCATGTGATTATGTTATGGATGATCTTAGTAGTTTAGTTAATGTACTTAAAATTAACTCTACGTCATGGAACCCTTGGGATTGTTGACTAAGTTTATGTACATTAATGTAATACATTATCATATGTTAATGATGTTATCTTAACTTATGTTATACTTTCTTCCACGTTTATTTTGATTGATGTATGTTTAATGTTTAAGACAAAAAATATTGTATCAACTTAGTGTAAATTTAGGTTAATTTCTCATAGGTACTCTGGGGGGTGTTATAGTTTCATAGAAAGTACTAGGATGAGTCTGGTTTCTTAGTAAGCATTTTCTATTAAATTATTACTTTTCTTCTTTTTAAGGCTTTTTCTAGTTTACCATCTCTTCACAATTTCTCTTTTCTCATTACATTATTTATTAATAAGGAGATGCAATAGACATTGCTAGATGGAACGTATTTCAATATGTTGGAGACTTTCATCATGTATGAAGTAGATACAATATGTACATATTTCAGATGTTATGCAAATTGGACATGGTTGAAGTTTTGAATCTAATTTTGTTGTGAAAGTATTAATGAAATGAAGATATTCGTACCATTGACAATGACAATGTATTTTACAGTTTTGACTATTTCATCATATATTGTATAGTATGCACATAATGAGAGGTAGTGGATATTCCTAGATTGAACATGAATATTTCAATTGTTTTATGCATATTTTTCATGGTTGAAGTAAGTTTCAAATTTTATTTTTATAAGAAATCATTAATGAAATGAGCACATTCATACCTTTGAAAATGATAGTGCATTGCACAATATATGGTTCCTAATTATAGGATCTATTTTTGTTAATGGGATTTAAAATATAAGATTTGATGGTATGCGCAAGTTGTAGCAATTTATAGACTACCATATATAAATCTTATGGGAGGGTTTCATCATTTCCTTAATGATGCCTCATCTTGAATGTTCTCACTGTCTAAAGCTAATGGTTGAAGTAAGTTTCAAATCTGATTTTGTGATGAAAGCGTTAATGAAATGGACACATTCATATAATTGACAATGAGAATGAATTGTACAATGTATGGTTTCAATACCAAGGAATAGATTAGGAACATATTGTATGAACTAACTTGTGACATCAATCCTACTTTTAAAATCCAATGTAGTACTTAGTTAGCTGAGATTCACTTATGATGTGGAAAATTTTATATGCATTTCCACCTAACAAATTAGATAGCATACAAGAAGTTGAAGAAAGTTGCAGAGCCTATAAAATTTTGTTTTCAAGTGTTGAGTTTGGTGTGTAAATTAGATTTTCCTACTATATACATACTTCCATATTAGTGGATTCAAAATGAAGGTTCTATTAATTAGAACTTCTTTGGATAAGGTATCTTATAACATACGATGGTTATCATTTTTTTTATTGTTATTGATATGATGCTTGATGTTAATTGGATTATTTGTACAACATGCCCTATTTTTTATTATTTTATTACCATGAATTTCTTTTTAGATGTGATACTTGATAATCATCTTTGGGTAAGCACAAAAGATTTGATGAGAATAAAGTATATGAAACTAAAATCCAACTACTTGAAAATGTATGATTGAGTGATGAGAAAGATAGCTTTTCATCTTTATGATGATTTAGAATACAAGTTAGATTTAGGGATCATGGTTTGGATCTGAAAGTAATCACAAGACCCTCTTTTCTATTTGATCTTTCAATATTTCTTTTAAGTTATGCACTTGATAACCTACTTAAATGCTTGTAATATTATGTACACATAATTGGATGAGTCAGAGACAACTGCTCAACATAAATCATGTAGAAGCGTAGAAGGATGAAGTAAATTTCTAATAAAAAAATTTCAGCCTTCCTTTTGTATTATTATCTCATGCTCAAGGAAATCTAAAAATATGTCAAATGAGACTAGATATTGCAATGATCTCAAGTTCAAATATAAATCTACCTTGGATTAAAAATAACATGACTCAAAGTCAGAGTAGTAGTCTATGTAGGAAGATATTAGGATGAACCTAAGAAGACTTTCTTGGTAGTAATTGCTTTTATATAATATTTTTCCTTTGTATAGATGAAAATGAATATACTTTTTATCTAAATATGGACATGAAGACAACAAAAATTAAATATTACAAATGGAAGGGACTCTAGCTATGCGCAACTCTTGTTTGGAAAATAGATTTGTTTATATGGCTAGACATTGTTGATGGTTTTGAACTAACTTCCCTTTGGCTTGGATATCCTCTATGTGATCCAATCGTATTTATACATTTTATGTAAATTATTTGGCCTTCAATTGATATTAGACAAACCTCAATTTCCATGCATTAGAAGGGCATAAACAAAAGCAAGATATGGAAAATTAGATGCCATATCCAACAACTCAAATACTAGACCAAAATAGCACCTAGGCTGCATCAATTTTATCGAACTAGAAATTGGGGAAATATCGTGCAAAAAACACTCCAAAAATGCAATGTTCAGTGATAGCATATGCACAAAGGTTTAGTAGCATCAAAAAAATAGCTTAAGACTGTTGTTTTGCAGCCAAATGAACAATGAAAAATGTGATCACAAAAAAGAGAATAAATTTTGAATAGCAAGCTAAAAGGTGGAGGGAAAAAGATAATGTGAAGCACCAATAAGTCTACATGGTGGTGACAAGGAGAAGAAAGAAAACAACACTACTAAATGCCTCCATATAGAAAATAGGGAAACATTTCCAATACCAATCAAAGTCTCTCTACCATGAGTAAATTGAAAAGGCTCCCTAAACTTCCCAACAAAGAAAAGAATCTACAACTATTTATCCAAAAAATATAATTGCAAACCCTCATTCCATTGCGGTCCTTCAGTTCCCCATTTTCCCAAATAATTTCTAAAGTTATAAGTCTCAAAAAAACCCCTTCAACACCCAAGAGAAAGATGAAAAGTCATACTCGCAAGACCAAAGAATAATTAAATAATTAAATAATTAATTAAATCTTATTAATTAATCATTATATCACAATAAGACACAAAACCAAAACACATATAGAGGGTAGGGTATTACATTTTAAAATTAATATTAGAACTTAGTTTCTTAGGTGCGATATCAGACATGTAAAGGTGAATATATGATTTTTATTTGGAGTTGTACAATTGTATAGAGTGGTAAAGTTAGAAATTTTTATAGAGGTGATTTTTTAACATATAACATGAGGCATTTAACAATGACTTGGCATATTTTTAGTCTTGAAATTATTATTTTTTAAATGTAAATATATATTACTATATATTTAGATAAAGTTTACTTTATTAATATTCCCTTTGGTAGGGATGTTTATTTTTTGGAGAGCATATTAATTTGAACCATAAAATGTACAATGTTAAAAAATGAAACATTTTACTAATGCTTTCTTTAAGAAAACCTAAAAATTAGCAAATTTCAAATTTAGATTGTTTGACAATTTTTGTTATTGGTAATATGGATTCAAGTAAAATAAGAACTAACAAATGTTTTTATCCTTTCCACTTATAACATTTTCCTTGAAAGAATAGAAACACATGTTCATAGTCATTTGACATTTGCTAAGAAATATTAGATGTTTACATTCCAAGTGGATTTTAGAGATGAAATGCTTTGATGATACTTATTCCAAGAAATAGAAGTGAATATATACAAGGACATGTAGAGTACTTACATAGGTTAAATAGGAGATAAATTATGTGTCAATTACAAACAATCAAACAAAAAATGATTACCTAACACTCCCCACTTAATACATCATTCTTGAATCATCAAATTTTCCTTTCCCTAAGGACAACCCTCGGGCTCCTCCTTAAGGTTTACACCCAAAAATTTATTGATCACATAAATGAATACATTTGTTTGAGTAGATATTTCTTCAAGAAGAAATAAATTATGAATCGATTTGAGCTCTCCAAATTTTCCTTGTGACCCTCATAAAGGTGTAGTCCCAAGATGAATCCTTCATCTCTTCAACCTGAACTCTCAGATCACACACACTGAATTATACTATACAAAAATCCTCCAAATTATCTTTTGACCCTTGGAAGAGTGATAATTATCAATCAAAGTCTTGTGAACTCTCTAGGAAACCATACATACTCAATATCTTCACCAAACCCCAGGCTTGTCTCCAAATCATAATCTTCACAATGCATGTATTCTTAAAATTTATTAGTAACAACAACGAAGGAAAAAAGAAAGCATGAAATAAAAACCAAAAAATACTTCTCTTACAAGCACCATCTCAAGGTGAGAACCTAGATTGAGATATTAGAAATCCGTCCATCCTTTGGCACCTCCAATCTTCAAGTGTAAAGGCTCAAAGAAAAAAAATTCATTAAGAGGAAAATAAGAATCGTCAATGACTGCTTCATCATCTATTGTAACCTCATCCTTAATGAAAGAAAATTTTCTTATATCTAATTCATCTTTGAGATTTCATTTGAGAAGATCATTGGCCCAAGTTTTAGAAAACTTTATTCTAGGTGTCCCATTTTCTTACAATAGAAACATGCACTGCCTCTTTTGTTTTTACTTGACCAATTCTTATTGCTCCATGAATATAGTGCTTTATCTAATTGAATATATAATTTTGTGTCTTCCTTCATCCTCTTTTCTTCTTCTATTAGAGCTTAAATCATATCTTCTAGAGTTTGTGAAGCACTTGATTTGATTGAGTGTAAAAATAACATTGTTGTATTTCAAAGGAAAGACATTTAGTAGGACACCCTTAGCATCATCACAATCTACTGGAGCCTCAATTTCCACTAGCTACCTAATGGAGAACTTAAATTGCTTATATGTTTTGGCGTTGTGATTCTATGTTCCATTTTTAACTTTAACAATTAAAGTTTCAAAGATAACTTTTCATTAACTATTTTTTTCAAACAATTTGTTCAAATTATTCCAAACATAAGAAAATGATTCATCTAAATCTATATGATGGAGCTCAGAGTTGGAAAGAGAAAGGCCAATAATAGCCTTGTCTTTATCATTTCCAGCACTCCAACCCAATAATTTATTTGCATATGTATGTGGTTTTTCGTTTCCACCTACTATTCCCCACAAGTTTTTATTTATTAGTTACATTTGGATTTTTATTTTCCATGTATGAAAATTTAATACGAAATATTTTCCAATGGAATCTTCATTTTAAAAAATGCAAAACAATATCAACCTACTTCAAATCCTTATCATTTAGGATTATCTTCACCAATATCATTATTTCTCTTTCGAATTCAAAAGGGTATAACCAATAGAGTTTATACATTGATACCCTTTGAAAAAACCTCTTCTATCACCTAGTTCTTTAAAATTTCCAATAGAGTTTGTAAAATATATAACCAATTCATGAAAAAACTAAACTTATTCCTACTACAAAATATTTGATGAATCAAGACAAAGATAAAGTGCTAAAATAATGACAAATGGAAATAAAAATAGGAAAAGGATTGCCATAAAGGCCCACTCTTGGAATAAAACTTGTAGAACTAAACACAGTTAAATAAACTTACTATAAGATCCTAGTGGTTTAAAGGAGAATATAGGCCTTTTTTGTCAGCTTTGGTATAAATATCAAACCATCCTCCCAAAAAACCTAGCTTGTGCAGGCTATAGTTTCCCACACACAAAGGTCTTTTCACCCTGGTGTACAATAAGTGCACACATTTATAAGGAAACTAATAATTAATTTATAATTAGGTGCATGTAATTACATGAAATGATGCCAACTCCTCATTAAAAAACCCACGCCAAGGTTCATTGACTCCCATGATAGTTAGAATGCGACTTAGATAACATATTGTTGCTAAATATAATTTTATTGTCCCACACATCAAGAAAATTCCACATCCCCAAGTTGCCTTGCTACTTAATCAAATTCATACTCCAATTTAAATTTAAGCTTTTAGCTAGATTTTCCCACTCTCGCCCACGTATGTTAAGACCCAAGTAGAGTGAAGCCAAACACCTAGAAGTACACAAAGAATAGTTTGAATATACAGACATTTTAGTATGCAATGTATTGACATTTTTATAAATTTAATTTATTTATTTTATTATATGTTTTGAATTTAAAGTTTAAATTGGTCAAATACAATTATTTATGTGAAATATAGAGAAATTCAGTATAATGTGTTGATGTTCTTCAAATTTGAATTTATTTTGATTATGGGGCTAGATTTGTATGTGAAAAGATCAATAAATACATATATATATATAAACAAATAGTTTTTAAACGTTGGGGTCAATACTAAAATAAGGGATATAAAGAATTATAGATACTTTTTTAGTATAACATATTCGTAAGAAAAATGTATAAGGTATATGTACATGTATTTTTTAAATTGTGTAAACTTTTACTTTGAAGTGATATGTGTGTGTGTGTGTGTGTGTGTGTGTGTGTGCAAACACACACACACAAACATTTGTACATATATATGCATGTATATATGTGTGTACACCCGCGTGCACAAAATAGGTAGTTCTCATGGTATATTTGAATTGAGTAAAGGATCTTAGTTCAACAATGGTTTGGATACCAAAGTCATAACAATGAGTAATAGGTTGATGATAATTGACAATGTTAATGAGATCTTCTTGTTCACAAGCTATTAATTGACAAAGCCATTCAAACCACCATCACTCAACTAGATTGCACCCATTCATTTGGTAAATATGTCAATGACAATGGTAAATGTGATTGTCTATAACTCCACTCTTTATGAGTGTTTTATCCTTGCTTGTTTCTCAACTAGGAGGAAATAATTTGTACAACCCTCCCTATGAAGTGAAAGACAAAGAATGTCATCCTAAGAATCGACAAATAGAGTCTAGATTTAGATTTGGTTTAGGTAGAACAAATTTTTATCTTCTCAAGGGTTGGAAAAAGAAGGATATTTTCTTAAAAGTCATTTCTTCATGAATTACATCTCATGTATATGATAGTTCTAATGGACCCAAACTATAATTTCATGGTATGGATTTTCAACATAGATTTTCTCTTGTAGACATTATTTGTATATAGAAGATCATTTCTTCATTCTAGATAATATCATTTCAATAATAATCATATGTAAGGTTGAGATAGTATAGTAATTCTCATTGATATGAAGTATTATATGCATTATATTACTAATAATTTTATGACTTATCTAATATATATATGTGTGGGTTACTTTAAGCATACATAATAAATATTTCAACTTTGACAATGGCTATTCGTTGAATGATGTAGCTAAAAGGATGTTACTTTGTTGATGACTTGTAGATCAACTACCATTGAGCCAATGCATCTTTAGTTGTGATATGAATGAGATGACATCAAATAAACAACAAGATTTAACCCCAAGATGGACAACTAGCAAAAGAGAGACATTCTTCTACATGCACAATAAATTGGGCATTTATGATCTTAGTCTTCAATGCTAAAATATATAAAGTTTATATAATAATTCTTAAAGAATAATAATTGGAATATGTGGGGGAGGCCATTGGGGATTTCCAGATGGTTGATTTGGAATCCTATGATGTTTTTAAGATGATGTATGCTCGTATTCTTGTGGAGTTTGATGTATCTAAGGGTCTACCTGAGAAGATAACTTTGGCTTCTTCAAAGGGATCTTGGACCCAGAATCTAGATTATGAGGGTATTCCTTTCAGATGCAGGAAATGTCATATGACTGGGCATCTTGCTACGCAGTGTTTAGTTGATAAGGTTAGATCGAAGAAATTACCTTCCTTGTGGTTGGGGGTTTCTAACCACCATTATACAGTTTGAAAAGTCTCCAAGGATGGGGGTGTGGCTTCTTGCTCTCCTTAGACTGATCATACTTTGGTTGGTGCTACTAATGTTGTCTCTGATGCTACAGATGTTGTCTCTAGTGTGGCTTTGGTTCAGAATGTAAATTCTGCCCCTTCTGGTGATGTTCATGTTGTTTCTATTCAGAACATTGATGTTGTCTTTGAATCAGCTATCTTATCTTCTGATGCTATAGGTTTTTCTACCCATGTTTCTCTTGGGAAGGTTTGGGGGATTGGTTGTGTTTCTATCCATGTCCCTTCTATGGATGTCAATGTTTCTTTCCCTTTAGTAGGCTCTTCAGGTTTATCTTTGGATTGGCAGAAGGCTGCTGAGAAGGTGGAGGATGGATGGACATCATTTAAAGGAAAGAAAATAAAATTCTCCAAACCTTCATTTGATATTCTTTACGTTCTCATAAGGACGGGCCAAAATGTAAATCTTGACTGTTCTTTTTTGTGGTTAGCTGGGCTGGTTTTTGGTCCACTTGGAGGGAACTATGTTTAGTTCCTCTAGTTTGTTTGGTGGTGCTCCATAGTTGTTTTTATGTTCTTTCAATGCTCTATCTTTCTTTTCTCTTTGTACAAGGTTTCGAGTCCTTTCAAAACTTGTTTTTACTTAATCAAAACCTAGTTCTTCAATATTGTACATACCACTATGCAAATCTCTATTTTTCAATTGTTATCCACTTATGATGGAAACATTACGAATTTTTTTCTTTTTTAATTACTTATTCATTTTATTTGAACTTGAATGAGGCATTACAACATTAAATGCTGGGAAGAATCAATTTTATTTTAACCCATAATTTTATCCATTATAGTTAAATGTATTTATAACATAGATAATGTTTTGTAACTGGTATCATGTTTGAAAGGGGCTATTAGGTGATTTGAATGGTGGTTTAATGTCATCACCTATATTCCCTATTTTTGTTAATAATTTTTAGTCACCTAATAGAAAGGATATTGTACAAGTCCTATATGGATATATTGTTAGAGATTAGTTCATTACAAAGTTTTCTTAAAGTGGCATATGATTATAGACAATAGATCTTGGAATCTAATATTTGGTGTTATAATTTGAATAGGGCTCTATGAATTTAATTGATTTGTAGTTATTTTCCTTGTTAAGATTTTTTTTGCATATAAAGAAACCAAGGATATTTGATACATTTTTTTTGGTTTGAACTACATCAAATCATAGGTGCATATAGATGGCCTTCCCAACCTATAAAATTAAAAGGAAAAATAAAAGAAGAACTGCAGTGCAGCATATTTCTTGCAAAGTACAGGTAGGGTGATTTTGCAACATAGGGGAGGAGGAAGGAGGGTCAAATTGTAAAAAACAAAGAATGATTAAGTTTATGTTTTGTAATTAGGAAGAATTCTTAAATTTTATAGAAAACCATATTCAATCAGTGATGCATACTTCAATAAACTATAGCCTTCTAAAGCATAGAGTAATATGATAATCAAACAACCACTGTTCTTGTTATGGAAGGGGCATGATCCACTTCATATGTACTTATATTCAAGAATAAAACCTTTTTTTTGCAAGTAATGAGAGCATCAATAAAGTCCTAAGAGCTTGCAAACTATACTTTCATCTATACTCTACCATAACATCCTTGGATAGTTTAGAACAAAGAAATTAAGGACCAAGAAGTAGTTAAGAGACACATCTCATCAGGAAAACTATTTCATATTTTTGATCCTTTGTATGAACACATATCAAACTAATGAAGGCAATAATGGCAATGAGAACAATGTGAGAAACATTGTAGAAGGTAGTAATGGAACGTAGGGGAGGAGGAAGGAGGGTCAAATTGTAAAACATAAAGAATGATTAAGTTTATGTTGTGGAATTATGAAAAATTCTTAAATTTTAGAGGAAACCATATTCAATCAATGTTGCATACTTCAATAAACTATAGCTTTCCAAAGCATATAGTAATACGATAATAAGACAACCACTCTTCTTGTTATGGAATGGGTGTGATCCACTTCATCTGTACTTATATTCAAGAAGAAAGCCTTTTTGTTTGCAAGTAATGAGAGAGCGTCAATAAAGTCCTAAGAGCCTGCAAACTATACTTTTATCTATACTCTACCATAACATCCTTGGATATTTTAGAACAAAGAAATTAAGGACCAAGAAGTAGTTAAGAGACACATCTCATTAGGAAAACTATTTCCTTTTTTTATCATTAGTATGAACACATGTCAAACTAATGAAGGCAATAATGGAAATGAGAACAATGAGAGAAACAATGTAGAAGGTAGTAACTCTAACATGTTGGTCAATAAACATTCACGAACTACTAGAGGAACAAAGTATAGACCATTGATGCCTATATTTCTTGCAGCAAGATGCAACCAAAAAGATGTATAAGGTTTTATTAATTGGCTACATGAATATGAGGCATTAGGGGATGAATCCTATCTTTCTATGTCTCTATTTGTTTTTTTCCATCTCAAGATAGGAAACATGCTTAGGACGGACAAGGGTTGAATAGACAAGATTTACAAAATAGGTTGGGTAAGCTCTCAATTACCACATTTAATAGTTCTAGAAAATGCACAGCTAGATCATGGGTTCAGGAGTTAAATATATACTTCTCATTATACCCAATGTTTAAAAATGAAGCTATTAAGTACTTCACCTTGCATTTGGATGGTGAGGCTCACCAATGGTGGTATCATGGATTAATGACTTAAGGACATAATTAATTCTTATTGATTTCTTAGTCAAAATCTTATTGATACATTTGATCAAAAAGGCCCATAGTTGCACTTTAGGGAGTTGGTACATTTGAAGCAAATTGGTACTATGAATATCTATAAAAATGTCCTCAGAGGATCTTGGAGGACAAGAAACCAAAAGAGGCCATTTAATGTTTTGAAGCCAAAGGTGAGCCATTTCATATTTTAGTTTTTCAATTTATATCCATATACCTCTTGTGAAGAGGACCAAGTTATAACCTTCCAACAAGAAGGGTTTAGTTGTGGGTTATGGCAAGAATTCAAAATCCTACATGATATTTATTCCAAAAAAAGGAAAGTAGAGAAGAAATTTGAGGAATAATTTAATAAGACTATTGAGACTAGGAGAAAGAAACTCTAGATATTGAGGTTGGGTCTCCAAAGATATCAATGGTTTCTAGTTCAAGACAAAAATCTTTAGGTAAGGTGGAAGATACTTTAGCCCCTTCTAGTTCTATTAAAAAACCTCAATGGTTCACACAAAACTTGAGGGATGCTCAAGAGTATATTGAGGCTCCTAGAACACATTCAATAAGACCAAACATCCAAAGAATCTTCCTAACTACATTGATTAATAAGTAGCATCATAGACCCTTCCATATTTTAGGAAACAACAAATCAATCTAGGTGGTTGATGAATTGGTGTGGAATCCCTCACTCCCTAACTGTGAGTGTTGAGTTTTAGCTTGGATATGAACTTTCACATGGGCTCAATATGATGGAAAGAAAGAGTTCAAGTGGTTCGAGCTATTCTATTTGTATTTCACTTTTAAGAATTAAAGTGAAAGTTTTCTACTTAAATAAGTCTAATAAAGTGTAAATATGTAATAATGATTAGACTTACCTTAACCCATCTTTCCCTTTAAGTGATAAGGATGCTTTTTGTAAGTAAAGCCAATTTTTGGAAGATTAGACTTTTAGTTGAATAAATATAAAGTTAGGAGCATGATAAATAGATTGCAACACACTGAATACAATGAATTCCCTTACATCTAAGAGCAATATCTATTATGGAGGTTATCTTGAATTTTTTTTTGAACGAATGTAAAGATGATTTCAAGGTGTAATTATCCATATATGCTTGAACGCATTTTCAATATTTTATTATTGTGTGATTATGATAAATAACATTATTTAGCATCAGACATAATTATCTAGATTTGAAATTCTTCACCATGATGGACATAGGGAGGCACACTAACACTTTGAAAGTCATTGTGCAAGAGATCAATACAAGAAAGTGGAATAGGACAGTGAGATCAATTACAAGATATATGGAAAAATATGAGGATAACGGTGAGACATTAGGTAAAAGGGTAAAAAATTATGTTTCCCATAATTTTATTTTAGTTGAAAATATTATGTTTTCCTTAACTAAGAAGCTTGGTATTCCATAAAACAAGAAAAAAGAAAAAGAGGAACATAAGAAGACCATGAAAGAGAAAGGAGAGACATATGGTAGTAGATTATTCATAGTTGAAGCTAAGATTGGCATTCAACCATTTGATCTATAAATAAGTGCAGGGTAGCTTGACCAATGGGAGTGTGAAAGTGTGATGCATTTTAATGAACACAAGATGTATCTTCAAATCAAAAAGTATCATCTCGTAGATTTAAAATATTCAAGCATACTCGCCCCTTCTATGAAAGCTATGCTCATTCCTTCCTGCAATTTCATAATATTCCATCAATTTATGGGTGGGAGGATTTTGAAGGGCTGGTAAAGAAGTAATTTTACCCTATTTTCTATTATGGAGAAAGAGTGATACAATAGAATTACTTAAAAATAAGATTAAGTTATACCCCAATGAATATAACTAAATTTTTATACTAGCAAAATGCTTTCAATCAGCCCAACTTGAAGCTCGTACACATTTTATCTTCAATTTTCCATTATATGATGACATTAGGAAGTATTACATGTATTTGTTATCCCACTAGGTTCAATACTAAGAACAACATGATGCGAAGTTTTAGGAGTCCTTGGCCTTGAGGTAATATTTAGGGCTCCAAGGTGGTGGATACACTTTTTCTTTCTTGGCTCCAGAGCATCAATGATTTTAGTAGGCGGGGGAGTGAGAATTAAGGGCCTCAAAAACCACAATGAGCTTGGGGGGACAAAGAGCTAGATGAAAGGTATAAAGCCTATAAGTTATCCCCTGATGTAAAGGAATATGCTTATTTCTATGGGTTTGAGCATTTTTCATCACTTCAATGACAAAAATTTCAAGAGAATTAAGTAGGAAAAAAGAAAAGGAGATAAGATCATGATTCCTAAAATAATTAGGAAAATGATAATATAGTGATAAAATTTGAAGTTCTCTAATAGAGAGAAATACTTTTTTATCATAAGATAAAATGATTGCACAGAGATGGCAACTCCTTATTTTCATATCCTCCCTGCATCTTATCTGGTGTTTCGCCTTCCCTAAAAAACCTAATAATATTGTCATTGTTCACCACCCAAATGGTCTTCTTCTATTTCCTACCCTTTGAGGATAACCTAGTAGTCTTCATAATCACATCATCACTAATTTAGAAAAAGGTTCCCCCATAGTGACTCTTTTGTCCTTCTAGGAGGTGGAAAATTACATGGATAAATACTCATCAAAGTTGTTTATCGATTCAATGAACTCATATACCCCCTCTCTATAGATATAACAAATAGTGGCATCATTTTTAAAATCATCTAGCTTGTTAGGTTTAATGCGGACATGGTCCCCACCCATTACAACAATAGGAAAAGGATTACCAAAAAAATCCCACAATAGGAATAAAACTATAAAACCAAACATGGCTAAATAAACTTGTCATTAAATCCTAGTGATTTAAAGGGAAATGTTGGCCTTTCTTGTTAACTTTGGTAGAATTAAATTAAATAGTCCTCCCAAAAAACTTGGCTCGTGTAGGCTACAATTTCTCTTACACAAAGGTCTTTTCACCCTAATGTACTATAAGTGCGCACCTTTACAAGGAAAATAATAATTAATGTGTAAGTAGGTGCACAAGATCACAAAAAGAAGCCAAATCCTCATTAGAATGTCACTTAGGCAATGTATTATTGTTCAAAAAGATTTTATTGTACCACCGATCAAAGCCAGTCCACATCCTCAAGTCATCTTTCTGTTTCATCAAATCCGTATACCAATTCAAATTCAAACTTTTAGCCAAACTCTCCCACTCCCAACCACCGAGGTTAAAACCCAAGTAGAGAAAATCCCAACACTTGGAATGTTGGAGTTTTACATTAGTTTAGGTTTGTTTTTAGGTTAGATTAAATATAATAATAAGTTAGTTGTTATTTTTTGGGAAGAGTTTTTTTTTTAAATTTTTTTAAGGAAGTTATTCTCATAGTTAGTTTTACATATGAAAAATAATGGCTTATATATAGCCAACCCATTTCAATGTAAGATTATTCAATTGAATCAAAGGAAGATCAACCAATAAAGTTTTTGGTTTTCTTATTTAATCATTTTCATAGATAAGCTCTAATTCGTATTCAGAATGCAAACCTAACCCCCAAAGAAGGCTCATTCCTTTAGCTTAGTTGTTAGTATAATTCTATAGCTTACCACAATAGTATGCCACCATCTCCTCAAAAAACTTGGGATCACCCCCTGTACCTGCACTACACATAGCTTTTCCTGTAGTCCTATCAAAATTACTTGTTTACACCATCCTGGTCTATGTTTATAGAAGACTCATAAAACTTCATCAACCAAATTCTCAACATAATGAAAGATCTTATAAATGTTACATTCAAAGTAATTATTAAAGTCATAATAAGATATAATTTTTTTTTTCTAAATTATCCTTTTAAGAATGTACTGAACATACTTCTGACCTTGGTTCTTACCATACATCTAAATGTACATTTCTCATCATCTACCCATCTTTATTGAAAATAGTTTTGAAACCTTGGACGAGTACTGCGACTCACACTAGATGACAATCATTGTTCTAGCTCTTAAAAGTACATGTTACTCCAAAACTTTTGAAGTAAGCTTTGTTTGAATATTATATATATTTATACATATTTAGAGTTTTAAATATAATATTTATATTCAGGTCTTCTAATAGTTGTGATTGCACTTGCTGATAAAATGTTCAATATTTATTTGTCAAGTTAGTGCACCGATAAAATATGACTTTTGCACAAGTATTGGTCTCAATTTTTTTTGGACCTTTTTAAACACTTTGAAAAAAAACATGCTAATGTGGCATCATTTTCTATAGTGTAGCCTTGAAACCTTAGTTATAAGCAAGAGACTTTCTAAATAAGTTACTCTAAAATATTGAGTGTTCAACTACGAGATCCTCTTCCCTAAAACAATATAATTCAAACTCTTGCTTGTTTAAATAACTAAAATCACATCACCTTTTTAAAATATAGATGATTTAAGATGGAACACCTAAATAAATAAAACTTAAAATGTGATACTTAAATCCAAATTAATTATACATATAAATAAGACATATTGAACTTGCTTTATAGAATCCAAACTTAAAGCTCTCTGTGGACACCCTTTATTTATAATATAGTTACATTCATGCAAATCCATGTCACACCATGGAATGCAACGTTGTGAAAAACTTGAAAGGAGTCCTCTAATCTTCTGTTAATTTACTTCACCATATGATTGTACTCGTTAACAAGAAGTAACCAGGGGCTGTTGAAGGTAAGATTATAAAACAGAAAGAGAGAGAGAGTGAGAGTGTTTAGTTGGTCAGTTATGGTGAAGACGGATATGCACAGCTGCCTTGGCATTCTTTTTCTCCAGAAAACGATGTAGAGAACTCTGTCTAGCAAGTGGAAAGTTTGCTGGCAAAACTCAATGATGTTAGTAATCATTTGTTCTATGAAATCTATTAAACAAATGAAAGAATGGGCATTTTAAAGTAGTCCATCAAAATGGGATAATCTGCTTTCAAAATTCTGTCAAAAAAATGATGTGATTTACCAGGTTTTGGTGTGATAGAGGGTTGGCTGTGATCAGTGTGGTCCACTAAAGACATTTTTTTTGGAAATTTAGTGGTGAGAATTTGACAGGCAAATAAGGACGTGGAACTACATTCTCTGGTAGCCCATATACAGTCTTGTTTAAAGTGTGTCAGATTATGTAATGTTTGATTATAAATCAACTGCATAGCCCATTTTCATACGAGCTCTGATTCAGGAAAAGAAATGAGTGAATTCAAAGTTTAGAGATGGATATACCAGGTCCGGAGATACTTCATAAACATTGACTGTTCCAGCGTAAAAATTGTGAGTTGGCTGTACTGCTGTTGCTTCTCGTGTTGAAGGAGACCTGCTAATCCATGGCATATCAAGGAATACATTGGAAACTGAATCTAAGCATTGATTAATTCATCAAAAAAGGAAGTCTTTTGTTTTACAGATGATCTTGGTGTGTGAATTAATCATATGTTTATTTATAAATGTAAAAAAATTGAAAACTGAATAATATAGTTTTAATGAACAGCCATGCAATCTCTGTCTATTGTGTAGTTTTTTCCTTTTCAAGGGTTTCCAAGGGATCTCAAAAGCATTGTATATTTTTTAAGGAGCTAGCCCATTTAAGAACTAGATTTTACTCTTCCATTTGAATAATTGGATCATCCATGATTGTTATGTATTTTTTAGAAGAATTCATAGGAGGATGGATTTGTTTTTCTCACACAAAACTAGAGATTGCAATATGTGATGTGTTTGTTATCACTGTACTTTCAGATCTTTTTGACAAACTCATTTACAAATTAAATCTTCCTTCTCTTTCATTTGGATGATTGGGCTTTCCATGGTTGTTTTCATATTTGGAAAAAAGTTATAGCGTGATAGACGGATTCCTGGTCTCTCACAAAATTAGAGATTGCAATATATGAAATGATTATTGGTAGAATAAATTAATTTTAACTTGGTTGATATAAATCATTATCAAAAATCATAATCATTTTCAACAAATTAATCATACATTTTTTCTATTAATATGGGTTCATTGAACAAGGAATTCTCTATCTGTTATGTGGTTTTTCTTTTTTAATGATTTGCATGTAATTTGAAAAGAAAAAGGAAAACATTTATCATTTAGAACAACAAACTATTCAAGCTAATTATCATTTAGAACAACAAAAGTAAAACATAGAACAAATAAATCAGAATTATTTGAGAAGATGAAATTGAAACTGAATTTCGAAAGAGCTACTTGTAAGAATCCAGAAAATTTTGAACATACATGTATTATAAAAACTTTGGGAAATAATTTTCATATATGAAGCATTTAAAATTAGTAATGTTCAAGATAGATATAAGGCCGAAGCTCAAACTTGAAACATGGACTGAAAACAATAGTAATTGAAGAGGATTCCATGAATATAATTAATGTCCCCAAGAATAGGGTCTTCTACAAGCTTGAAAACCAAGAAATTAGGAACTTGAGACAATGTTCCATTGGCCATTGTTGAAAGTGTGGAGGATAGAGCCCACAATCACAGTACTACAACATTCATTCAAATTGATATAACATAAAATTAATAAATAAATATTGCTGATAAAATTTCAATAATATTACTATACTTTTCATCTACTTCTGGGACTATTAAAAAATATTATATATATGTAAGTCTTGATGAGAATTTGCTTCTAGAACAAATTGTAGATTTAAAGAATTCGAATTAAAACCAGAAAAATAGAATTAAGAGCAGAATACACAGAACACACAATTTATCGTGGTTCACCACAATAGTGGCTACATCCACATTGAGAGCAAAAGAATATATTAATCTCCAAAATAGAATGTTTACAAATGACCACAAAGAGTCTTATTTATAATCTCAAACTAAGCAGTTGAAAAAAAAAGGCACAACAAACAAATGTCTATTGGCCTTCCAATCCCAACAAACTCCCACTGGAAGTTAACGAATAATCCAGCTGATCAGGCATTCCCCTGCTCTACATGCTGATCTACTTCAGCTTAACAAGTCCAAGAGAAGTTCTTGCACATTTGAACTTCTCTTTGGTTACAACTTTAGTGAATATATCTACCGGATTGATCTTAGTATCAATCTTTTCAACCTTCAACCTGCCCTCTTCAACCATGTGTCGAACAAAGTGAGCATGGATGTCAATGTGTTTTGAACGTCGCTGAGAGGTATGATTATGAGCCATAAATATGGTGTTGCTACTGTCACTAAAAAGAACATAATCATTTTGCTGATACTTCATTTCACCAAGTAATCGCTGCAACCAGATCATTTCCCGAGCACCTTCGGAAAGCGCCAAATACTTAGCTTCAGCGGAAGAAAGAGCAATAGAATGTTGCAGCCTTGAGGCCCAATTGATAGCAGCTCCAGCAAACATGAATGTGTAACCGGTAGTAGATCTACGCTTATCCAAATCTCTGGCAAGATCTGAATCCATGAATCCCCGTAACTGTTCATTGTTGCTACCAAAACATAATACCAAATTTGAAGTGCCTTTAAGGTATCTTAATATCCATTTGACAGCCTCCCAATGAGTCTTCCTGGGATTGCTCATGAATCTACTTACAACTCCCACTGCATGAGCAATGTCAGGACGTGTTGAAACCATAGCATACATAATGCTACCAACTGTAGATTTGTAAGGAATGTCCTCCATATATTCCTTGTCCTCTTGTGTTTGTGGATATGAATTAACTGATAACTGAAAATGTGAACCAAGTGGAGTGGAAACACTATGCGCATCAGCCATACCAAATCTCTGAATTACTTTGTCAATATATTCTTTTTGTGACAATGTGATCACTTTCTTCTTCCTATCCCAGGTGATGGTCATACCAAGAATCTTCTTGGCTGCCCCTAAATCCTTCATGGCAAATGTGCTTGCCAATTTAGTTTTTAGCTCACTACCAATTTTAGAGCTTGTTCCCGCTACTAACATGTCATCAACATAGAGAAGAAGAATAAAAAATTCACCATTCGGGAGTACCTTGTAGTAAATGCACAGATCAGATTCACATCTGATAAAATTATGTTCAAGCATGAAGAAGTCAAACTCGACATACCACTATCTCAGGGCTTGCTTGAGCCCATACAAACTATGCTTCAGCCGACAATAGAGATGTTCCTGCCCCTTTTTCACAAAACCTTTAGGCTGATGCATATACAACTCCTCATTAATGTCTCCATGTAAAAATGTTGTCTTAACATCTAACTATTCCAATTCAAGATCCCAAATGGCTGCTAATCCCAATACTGTTCGGATGGATGTCATCTTCACAACTAGAGAGAATATTGTAGTGAAATCAATTCCCTGTTTCTGAGCATATCCTTTTACTACCAACCAAGCTTTGAACCATTTTTTACCTCCTCCTTCATCTTTCAATTTATAGACCCACTTGTTCTTGAGTGGTTTTCAATTTGGTGGAAGAGCAACCAAATCCCAGGTGTCGTTTGCTTCAAGCGAACTCATTTCATCTGTCATAGCAACAAACCAATTGTTTTTGTCATTGCTTATACATGCCTCTTTAAAGTTTGCAAGTTCAATATGCTTAGAAATTAATAGCTCTAGCTCTGCCTCTTCAACAAATAATAGCTGATAATTAGAGAATTTTGAAGGAACTTTCCTTTGTCGTGAGGATCTTCTCAATTCAGGATGATCTGGATCATGAGAATGAATTCTCTGCAATTGATTATTTTTTTCAAGTGAAGGATTTGTTCTATTGGTATTTGATTCACTAAGTAATTCATGAGGACTTCCCTTGGAAATGGGAAAGGAGAATTTCCTCTTTATACCAAAATTATTTTGGTATGCTTGTCCTATTAAAACTCATTCAAGTGATGAACATTATCTCTGCCAAGCGATGTGCTTATTGTTTCCTCTGTAATGTGTCCACACTGGTCCCCAAAGTGGACTGTTTCACACCCTTATGCTGAGAGTGGTCTTCACTATCATGAGAGTGATCTTCATGACTGGCACGAGATCTCTCTTCCTAGGAGGTGCTATGTAGAGTAGCAGTCTACAAGGGAGACTCAAAAGTGCGAAGGGAAGCAGTGTGCGGGTTAGGCACTGCGGAACCATGAGTACGCAGGATGTTTTGTATAGGATCGCCAAAACTCCTGTCATGAGTGTTGTGTGAGAAGGGAGGAATGTCTTGCGAGGGATAAGAATGTTGACTATCGTGAGTCATTCCAAACCTGTCATGACTTTCAAACATGTCGTTGTCTTCTCCTTTGTTGTGAGTCATTCCAAACTTCTTCTCCTCTGTCGTGAGTGTCTTCAAGACTGTCATGGGATATTCCAAACCTACCATGATTACTATCTCCTCTTTCGTGAGTGTCTTCAAGAATATCATGAGCGGCAATATACCTGCCATGAGCTATATGTTCCCTACCATGAGCTGTTTCACAATAGCCAGGAGCTATTTCTCTCCTGCTGTGTGGAGACTGCACATTGTCGTGAGTTGGCAATGGATATTCAAAGCTGCACAATGGATTTTCAAAGCTATCGTATGTTTCATGAAGCCTATCATGGAGAGGGGAAGGGAAGAGCATAGCCTCTCCCCTGTTTTCAAAGAAACTTTGACTATCATTAGTCAAATTTCTCTATTCTTCATTGAACAGATTATGTGAATAATCATCCTCACTTGATGAGGATTGAAAAGTAGGATTTAGAACAGAGGTTGGAGTCACCTGAAGGGAACTTCTTCCCTATTGAGTAGAATCAATACCACTTGAAGGTATTCTAAAGGAAATGTAATCCTTTTCAGACTTATCAATGTCTGCAAGAGCTGGAAATTTGTGCTCATTAAAAATGACATCACGACTATGAATGATTCGCTCTTCAACCAGATCACAAACTCTGTAACCAAACTGATCTTCACCATAGCCAATGAAAATACCCTTTTGTGATTTGAAATCCAGCTTTGTCCTCTTTTCTTGTGGGACATGAACATGAGCTTCACAACCAAAAACTTTAATGTGTGAATGCGAAATCCTCTTTCCCAACCATTCCTCTTCTAGAATGCCAAACTTTAGATGAGATGAAGGAGTCCTATTGATTAAATAGACTATTGTATTACACGCTTCCACCCAAAATTCTTTTCCCAAATTGGCATTAGAAAGCATACACCATGCTTTCTCAAGAATGGTTCTATTTAACCATTCTGCTGCCCCATTTTCTTGAGGTGAATAAGGAACAACCTTAATTCATCTTATACCATGATCTGCACAAAAGTTATCAAACTCCAATGAATAGAATTCACCTCCATTATCCATTTTTAAACACTTAATTTTATGACCACTCTGATTTTCCATAAGAGCTTTAAAAATTTTGAATTTAGAGAATACCTCTGATTTTCTAGAAAGCACCTTTCGGGTGCTATCATCAAGAAAGGTGACCAAATATTGTGCACCTCCATAAGAGGTTACCTCCTTAGGTCCAAAGACATCCAAATGCACTAATTCCAAAGGTGTAGTCCTTTTATCATGTCCATCCTTCAAGAAACTGACCCGCTTTTGTTTCCCATGAAGACAATGCTCACAAAATTCTAAATTTACAGATTTGAGACCCGGTAGTTGATCACAATTCAGCATTACCTCAAGGCCTTTCTTGCTCATATGGCCAAGCCTTTGATGCCAAATTGCAGCATCATTGTCCACAAGTGTCAAAGCAACTCCCACCTTATCAATGGGTTTCAAAATATAGAGACTACCAGTTTTGTCTCCTTTAGCAATAGCCAATGATCCTTTGACTATTTTCCATGTATCCGTGAGTTCAGTTTTGAATCCTTGGGTGTATAATTGACTAACAAAAATCAGATTCCTCTTTAATTGAGGAACATGTCTAACATCTTTGAGAAGTAATTTTGCTCCTCCTTCAAGATGCAAGACATCTCCTTTTCAAACAAATTTACATGCCTTATTATCACCCAAATATACCTCTCTAATTTCACCATCTTGATAATTTATAAATGCATCCATGAGAGAGGAAGCATGAAAGGAAGCTCCCAAATCAATTACCCACGAATCAACTTTTGTATCACTTGTTGACAAAATTAGGATGCCCGGATCCTTTTCACAAATGTGTTTGCTTGGCTATCCAATACTTGTTCTTGTGCCTTCTTATATTTTTTGCAATCCTTTTTAACATGCCCAGCCTTCCCACAAAACCAACAACCGTTTTGTCTCCCTCTTGACTGCAATCTTCTTGCAGATTGGGACCTTCGATTGTTGTTAAATCTGCCTCTATAAATTAGATTCTTCCTCTATTTTTTGGTGCTCACCATTGTGAGAGCATTACTGGATGAGGACTCGTCATTCTTTTCACCATTGTGAGAGCATTACTGGATGAGGACTCATCATTCTTTCTCCTCAAATCTTCAGAGAGCAGGGTGGCTGAAACTTCATCAAAAACTAGCTTCTTGGTAGTTGATGTTGAAGTGTTGATGGCTGTCACAAGTCCATCCTAGCTATTAGGAAGAGAACATAGCAATAGAACAACCTTATTCTCATCATCTTATGTCATGCCAACTGAATTTGCTTGGCTGATCAAGGTGTTGAATTTGTTGAGGTGATTTGTCATGACTTCACCTTCCCTCATCTTAAGTTTATATAACTTTTTCATGATGAAGATTTTGTTCACAGCGGATGCTTGTGCATATGTAGAAGCCAATTTATCCCATATGTCTTTGGCTGTATTTTTGTCTAAAACATTATACAATACATTATCGCCTAATGCGAGAAAGATTGCCACCATGGCTTTCTCATCAAGCTTTCCCCAATCTTCATCCGACATGGCTGTGGGTTTCTTCACTTTTCCTTCAAGTTCCAGCAAAATCTCTTTGTTCACTAACAGAGACTTCATCTAAATCTTCCATATTCCATAATTCTTCCCAAAAAATTTCTATACTCTTACTTCTTCCATAATTCTGAAACCGAAAAACTTAACCAATGATTAACCTCGCTCTGATACCAATTGTAGATTTAAAGAATTTGAATTAAAAATAGAAAAATAGAACTAAGAGCAGAATACAAAGAACACACAATTTATCATGGTTCACCACAATAGTGGCTATGTCTACACTGAGAGAAGAAGAATATATTAATCTCCAAAATAGAATGTTTACAAATGACCACAAAGAGTCTTATTTATAAGCTCAAACTGAGAAGCTAAAAAGACAAGGCACAACAGACAAATGTCTATTGGCCTTCCAATCCCAACACAAATTACTCATTATTAAAAAATCATTGCACTTGTGATTGCTTTTACTTGATCACAACTAATTGATGAGAGAAATTATCCATTTATTGCAACAATTGTTGCATAAAGAGATCATGTTTGAAGACTTTCTCATAAACTATGCAATTGATTAGGGTAGAAGTTTTCATATCTAATAATTTTGTAAATGGACATTATGAACTACGTAAAGAATCTCTTCTCTAAACATTTCCACGATGATAAATTAACATTAATCAATATTATTTTGTGGTCACGCTTCGTTGTTTTGTGGAATTTATTATCTTAATCTTCCTTTTCTACAAAGATCTAAATCTTTTCAAAATTCTATTTTACTTCACTCAAAAACATTAATCAACATTATTAGCAGCTTGAACAAGTGTACCCAGCTAATTGGGGACTTGGATAATAAGCTTGTAATGGGGTTTTCTCTTTTGGAGAAGAAGAATTAGATTCATAGGATTCTAATGTAAGGATATTATCAGCTGGAGAACATTGCTTAGAGTGGCTCTATTTGATTGTAAAACATACTTTAAAGTAGCAAAAACTGCCCACAGATTTAAGGTTTTGATATTTTATAGTACAAACTATCGAAACACAAAAACCATGACTTAAACCCTCATCACCAAAAAAAATAAAATCTTTATTCAATATGAAAATTGATAACAAAAATTATCTCAAAAAAATTTAAAGTAGAAGAAATAGTAATACCTAAATAGAGGAGAAATATTTTCCCAAATAAGAGAATGGAAGACAGGAATTGGGTTTTGGAACATCCCATGGCTAGCCTGTTGGAAAGTACAAGTAATGTGCATGAACTTTTCTAAGTAGTTTCTAAGTTAATTAGACTATTTTCTATAGTTAACTTAGATAATTCTCTATAGTTTCTAAGTTAGATCATAGTTTACTAATTTGTATTTAGAAATATGTTTTAGCAAATTAGTTTTGATGAAAATATTGTAGTCTTGATTTAGTTTATTTCTATATAAAGTTTGTCCTGTTGTTTTACTTGTGGAGGCAACAAGTTCTTTATATATTTCTATGTAATGTTGTGTTACAAGTTAGCATGTTGAGAGCTATTTTGGAGCTGCTCCTTTTTATGTAATTTTCAGAGATTAATAGAAAAAGGGTTGGATATCAAATCAAATTTTTAGATTTGTGTAAATTTGTCTTTCATTGCAGTTGTGTTATTTTTTCTTTTTGTTATTTAATATGTGTAATCGTCTAAGACTATTGTTTTAATTCTTCATTTGGTATTAGAGAAGGATATTTTATTTAGAATTTTATAATGGAAAATACATTGCCAATTCTAGAATTAAATGGGAGTGGTTATGAATATTGGTTAATTAAAATGAAGACATTTTTTAATGGCAAAGATTTTTGTGACATTGTTGAATCATGGTATGAAGAGCTTGATGATTGGGATGATCTAAAAGCAAATGAAATAAGGATTAAGAAGGAAGTTGAGAGAAAGAATGTAATGGCCTTATTTCACATTCAGATGGCTCTTGATAAGACCCTATTTTTTAAAATTGCAGATGCAAAGATAGCTAAGGATGCTTGAAAGACTCGAAAAGAAGCTTACCAAGGTAGTGATTAGATCAAGGTTGTCAAGTAACAAACCTTGAAAAGAGAGTTTGAGAATATGAAAATGCAGGAAACTAAGAATGTGAGTGATTATTGTGTAAGGGTCAAAGATGTGGTTAATCAAATAGCCACTTTGGGTAAAATTATGAGCAAAGAAGTTGTGATAAAAAAAAGTGTTGAGATCACTTACACCAAGATGGAAAAATGTTTCCATCATTATTGAGGAGAGAAAAGATTTGTCCACCCTTGAGTATGATCACTATCTTGGATCTCTTATGTCACGTGAGGAAATATTAAAAGAATCATCTACAAATCTTAATGAGAAGGTTTTCTCCTCTCAGTTACAAATTTCAAAGAATGAAAGTGTAAGCAGTAGCTTCAAAATTAGCATTCTTCAAGAGGAAAAACAAGAAGAAGAGGTGTTCAAGGAGGAAGAGATAGAGGTAGACTTGATAAAAGAAACATTCAATGTTTTAAAATTAAAGAAAAAATAGGTTTCACAGGGACCCAAAACCCAAAAGTAGTAGAAGAAGATAAAGCATTAAATTCACCAACAAAGAGAAACTAAAATAGAAAGCGGGGGAACAAACACACCAGACCAGCTAAAACCTACAACACATGAAACATAAAGAGAACCTGAAAAACCAACCATTTACTACCATCCTTTCAGAATTTGGATGAAGTCTTCCATCTTTTCGTCCAGCTCTGTCATTTTTTTCAGATTCTCATTGAGCCCCAAAATCTCCTTATTGGAGGAGGTATTTTGGCTCATATTCAATTTGGTTCAAGACCCTGGGCCTTTCCCCTTAGTGTTAGGATTCTGCATGGCTTCCCATTCCTTCATCTCCAGCATGTCAACCAGCAAACATAGATTACTAGTTGTGGACTTTGTGTTGGAAACTGCAATTGAAGCAATTGTTGTATTGTCATTGATGTCAAACCTTAACTGGTAAGACTATTGCTATTTAAGAAAGTACTATATCTATTTGAGTATTGCTAAGGGGATAGGCAAGGTTGGTAACAACAACACCTAAGGAAAGGTTGAGTTATCTTGATACTTCAATGAGTACTTGATTATGTGGCACAATGATAAGACAATGTATTGTTTATCTAAGTAAAAATGAAGACTAAACTGGTAGGCTTAACCAAACAAAAGTGAATAAATCTAGTTTAAGTTGAGTGTTGTCTAAGTTGACCAAGTTAGTATATGTCGAGTAAAATCAGTGTTGACCGAACACCAGTTAATTGCCAAGGAAGATAGTGTTAGCTGAGGAAATAGTTTATGTGGTGACCGAGCTTTCTAGAGAAGACTGAGAAGTTGAACATAATATTGATTGAGTGTCAATATTTTGCATTTGATGAAGAATTCAGATGTCCAGCCGACATCGTTGAATTCTTGGATTATGTAAAATGTGTTGACTTTATTTATTGATTGTATGAAAGCATTTAATGCACTGTAAAACATTTTATTGTAAATCTTTAAGAGATTCAAGATATTTCAAAAGGATAGTCAAAGAACATAATATAGGATGGATTTAATGAATCTGACCTAACCCTAAGATCTACGAAGGAGATTAAGCGGTAAAAGATGTATTGACCTAATAGAGGTAGTATTAAGGAAACCTAAGCAAGAGGTTGAGTAGTAGAGAAGTAGATGTTGGAAGTGTTGTTGATGTTATTGACTATCTAAGCAGAGAAGGCTAAAGGAGAAGTGTTGTGATTTCTTGAAGAGGGTTCTGAGAAAATCAATGATGGAGATGGAAAAGGTTCATAGTCAGTAAGCCAGCATATGTGTATGGAATTGGATCTAATATTTGCAAAGTGAGTTGTATGTTTCTCAGATCAATATTACTACTACTTTTTAACCATTGTTAACAGTCAAAATCCTTTTAATAGAGGTTGACATAACAGTCATGGGTATAAATCCTTTGAACAAGGTTGCATTCTAATGGAGTGTATGTAAGTCCTATAACAAGGCACACTTCTAACAGAGTGGTTTAAATCCTTTAATCGGGTCACACCTGACAGTGTGTTTGTAATCTTTGACAGGGTTGGCTTTTGACTGAGCTCACTTCAGAAGAGTGAACATAATAGTAACATGTTACAAAGTGATTTTTCCCTAATTGGGTTTCCACTATAAATCCTAGTGTTGATACTTGTGTGAATGTTTTGGTTTGAACATTTCTGTGTTTTACAAGTTAGATGCTATTGGATAAGTGGACTGTACTGTTACATGTTTCTGTTATGCAATCAGTAATGACCGAGTAGTTGTTGGTTATTAGATCTGATTTGTTGAAGAGTTTAAAGTTTGTTTTTATACATCTTAACATTTAGTATTAGAGCTGTTGGTGCTTATAGAGAACAAGTTTGAAGGTACTTGAAGCAAATGATCAAGATGTATAAGAAGCAGGTACCAAAGCTAAATAAGGAAAACTTTCCTACATGGCAAAGCTTGATGAAGTTGCATCTGGCTGGTACTGGTGATTTTGCAAAGTATTACATTGAGCATGACTATGTCACACATGTTGCACCTCTGACTGTCGAGGAAATGAAAGCTAAACAAGAGCACAACCAAGCAATGTTGGAGATTGCTTCTACCCTATGTTATCCAGAATTTAAAGACATCAAAGACTGTAGTACTGCAAAGAAAATGTGGGACACCCTTGCAAATATTTATGGCGGTGATGTAAATGTGTTGAGAGCAAAAGCCGAGAGCCTAAGAGGTAAATTTGATGAAATGAGAATGCAAGAAGGTGAGAATATTTTACAATATTGTGGTAGAATAAAAGAAGTTGTAAATGCTATTAGAGGAGCAAATGGAACTATTGAGGATGAAACTGTAATAGGAAAAGTATTGAGAACTCTGTGTCCTATCTATGCAATCAAAATTTTTGCAATTTAGGAATCTAGATGTAACTCTACTAATGCTCTTACTTTAGAAAGTTTGGTTGGTAATCTTACTACTTTTGAACTTTCTAACTATGATAACTTCACTATTGGTAGTATTGAATCTTCTTTTAAGTCACAAATGGTTCTGAATAAGTCAAAGAAAGAAAAAGAAAAATGCATCAATGAAAGTAAAAGTGAAAGTGATAGTGACAATGGCACATCTGATGAAGAACTTGAGGATCTAGAAGCTCTTATGGCTAGAAGATTGAAAAGGGGAAAAGGAAGGTACAAAGGTAAACTCCCTATTATATGTTTTTCATGTAATAAAGTTGGTCATAGAGCTGCTAGATGTCCTGATAGGGATAATAAGGATGAGGAAAGAAATAGAAAGCATAAAGACAAAAGAGAAAATAGAGGTTACTGAAGATACAAGGACTACAAAGGAAAGGGTAAGAAATCCTGCTACATTGCCGAAGAAGAGACTGACACTGATAGTGATGATTTTAAAGTTGAGGTTGTCTATGTTGCAATGAAAGATGAATCTGATGAGGATGAGAAAATTGCATTGATATCTTATGTGAATAAAAATGATAAATGGATTATTGATAGTGGTTTTTCACTTCATATGACTGGAGATAAGAGTAAGTTTGATACCTTAAATCATTATAAAGGTAGGAGTGTGAACTTTGGTAATGATGCACCATCTCCTGCTAGAGGAAAAGGATTGATTAAGCTGACTGATAAGATCACTTGTGAAAATGCCTATTGGGTTGAGAGTCTTAACTATAATTTGTTGAGTGTTGCATAACTTAATAGCACTGGCTACCGAGTGGAATTTCATCATAGGAAGGCCAAAATATTTGATGCCATAGGTGAACTGATTGGAAGTGGAGAATAGACAAGAGTTAATTTGTTCTATCTAGACCTCTTTGAAGAAACATTTATGATTGCACAACTTGATGATATTTGGTTATGGCATAAGCGGCTATGTCATGTTAACTTTGATAATCTGGTAGAAATTAGCAAGAAAAAGAAAGTGAGAGGTCTACTTAGATTGAAGAAACTTGAGAATGTAATGTGCAAGGAATGTCAGTTGGGTAAGATGACTAAGTCTAGTTTCAAGAGAAAAACCTTTACTTCTGAGAATCTCTTAGATTTGGTTCATACTGACCTTTGTGGACCGATGGGTGTACAAAGCTATTGTGGTGCTAGATATTTTATCCTGTTTGTTAATGATTATACCAGAATGATGCATGTAATGCTCTTAAAGGAAAAATCTGATGCTTTTCAATTTTTTAAGTGGTATGTGGCTAAGGTTGAAAAAGAGATAGGTAAGAACCTGAAGTGTTTGAGATCTGACCAAGGTGGAGAATTTACATCAAATGAGTTTAATCTATTTTGCAATGATAGAGGGATCAAAAGACAAATGTCTGCAACTAGAACTCCTCCACAGAACGGTATAGCAGAGAGAAGGAGCAGATCTATCTTGGACTGTGCAAGGAGATTAATGATTGAAAATAATGTTGCACAAAAGTATTGGAAAGAAGCTGTAAGTATAGCTATTTATACTCTTAACTGAGTATAGATCAAAAAAGGTACAAATTTGACACCTTATGAATTATGGCATGGGTATGCACCAAATGTAAAGTACTTTAGAATTTTTGGAAGTAAGTGCTACATATTGAAGGATAGTAGGAATGGAAAATTTGATGCTAAAAGCGATGAGGGTATATTCCTAGGCTATTCCACAAAAATTAAAGCTTCTAAGTGTTTGAATTCTAACACTAACAAAATTGTGGAAAGTGTGAATGTCAAAGTTGATGAGTATGCAGAGAAAAATGAAGCTGACAGTAACAGAGAACCAGAAGATTATATATCTTTTGTGTATATAGAGGAAGAAGAGGCAAGTGACAGACTTGTACCTAATGATGAGTCTCGAGTAAGCAATGTCAAGCACCAGGATATTAATGCTGAGAGAGAAGAAGAACCTACTGAGTGACAGGAAGAAGCTACCGAGTATCAAGAAGAGGTTGCTGAGCATTCAAAAGTTGAATCTAACAATCTTGTTGGTGAACCTGATGAGCAAAATGAAAGGAGAGAAGAACCAGTTCTAGCACAATATGTAAGGAGACATCACAAGCCTGAATAGATCATTGGAGATAAAGATACTGGAAATCAAACCAGAAGCAAGAAAAGAGATCCAACATGTTTACTATGTGAATATGAGCCTAAGACAACAAAGGAGGCATTAGATAATGAAGACTAGATAGAAGCAATGAATGAAGAGATAGACCAGATAGAGAAGAATGATACCTGGACTCTAGTACCAAGACTAGAAGATAAGAATGTCATTGGGACAAAGTGGGTATTTCATAATAAGCTGAATGAACATGGTCAAATCACAAGAAACAAGGCTAGGCTGGTATGCAAAGCCTACACACAAGAAGAAGGAATAGATTATGGGGAGACATTTTCCCCTGTAGAAAGATTGGAAGGAGTCAGAACTCTACTTGCATATGCTACCTATAAAGGTTTCAAGGTATACCAAATGGATGTTAAGTCTGCATTTTTAAATGGTATGTTGGAAGAAGAAGTATATATTGAACAACCAAAAGGATTTGTTGATCCAAACAGAAGATACATGGTTTGCAAACTGAATAAATCACTGTATGGACTAAAGAAAGCTCCCAGAGCATGGTATGAGAGATTGCACAACTACTTAATATAGATTAGCTTCTCAAGGAAAAATGACACAAGCAATTTGTACATGAAAGATGAAGAAGGTAAAGGAATCTTGTTAGCTAAGATCTTTGTAGATGATATTATATTTGGTGGACAAGATGCCTTGTGTAAGAAATTTTCAAATGAAATGCAAACTGAATTTGAAATGAGTATGTTTGGGGAGATCAAATTTTTTGTTGGGTTGCAAGTATATCAAATGGAGAAAGGAATTTTCATCACCTAGTCTAAATATGTTCAGGAGATACTGAAAATCTTTGGTATGGAAGATTCAAAGCCAGTAAGTACTCCCATGGCTACTTGATAGAAGTTGTCTAAGAATGATGATGTTGTAGAAGTTAACCAGACTTTGTATAGATCTATGATCAGAAAACTATAGTATATTGTACATAGCAGACCAGATATTGCATTAGCTGTTGGGATTGTGGCAAGATTCTCTACCAATCCTAAGGAAACTCACATGATGGTGGTTAAAAGAATCATGAGATATTTGAAGGGAACTATTGATTATGGATTGTACTACAAGAAGCATGACAAATTTGAACTGAGAGTCTATATAGATGCTGATTCGGTAGGAAATGTAGATGAAAAAAAGAGTACTAGTGGTGGAGCTTTCTTTCTTGGACAGAGATTAGTTTCCTGGATAAGAAAGAAACAAAATTGCATTTCCCAATCTACTACAAAAGCTGAGTATGTGGCTGTAGCTGTGAATTGTTCAAATTTGATATGGATAAAGCAATTGTTGGTAGGTATGAAAGAAGAAATCACTGAACCAGTTGTCATCTTCTGTGACAACACAAGTGCTATCAACATCTCTAAAAATCCAATGATGCACATAAAGAGCATACACATTTCCATCAAGTATCATTACTTGAGAGAATTGGTACAAGATAAAGAGGTCCGCATGGAATATGTGAATACAAAGGAATAATTAGTAGATATATTCACTAAAGCTTTACCTAAAGAAGCTCATGAATACCTAAGAAGTCAATTAGGGGTCCTTCCCCTAACTAAGGCTACCTAGTCAAGCTAGGAGCATTTCATCAAATGTCCTACAAAGAACATCTAACACATTGATGCAGAGAAAGGTCACACTTTAGGAGCAACCTAGAGTTGTAAAGAGCACAAAAAAGTCAGAATCAGTCATAAGAAAAATGACAGAGGGAGAAATATTATACTGAACTGAAAGGATGATATCTACATCTACAAGATGTATATTTTTGTTGCTACTTTGGCATTTCTATCAAAGAGGGAGATGATGATAGATGAATATACAAAATGCGAAGATCAAGATAGTGGAAGAAATTCAATGGATGGTCAAGCATGGCTAATTGATTCTATATCAGAATGAAGCTGAGGATATTATAAATTTGTCTAATGGACAGATAAGTTTTGGATTGGTTGGTGATTCATGTGATATTCATATGGTGTTGCCATCAATGCAAAAGAGGGAGATTAATGGAAACTGTAATTGAAGCAATTGTTGTATTGTCATTGATGTCAAACCTTAACTGGTAAGACTATTGCTATTTAAGAAAGTACTATATCTATTTGAGTGTTGCTAAGGGGATAGGCAAGTTTGGTAACAATAGCACCTAAGGAAAGGTTGAGTTATCTTGATACTTGAATGAGTACTTGATTATGTGGCACAATGATAAGAAAATGTATTGTTTATCTAAGTAAGAATGAAGACTAAACTGGTAGGCTTAACCAAGAAAAAGTGAAGAAATCTAGTTTAAGCCGAGTGTTGTTTGTGTCGACCAAGCTAGTATATGCCGAGTAAAATCAGTGTTGACTGAACACCGGTTAATTGTCGAGGAAGATAGTTTTAGCTGAGAAAATAGTTTATGTGGTGATTGAGCATTCTAGAGAAGACTAAGAATTTGAATACAGTATTGACCAAGCGTTAGTATTTTGCATTTGATGAAGAATTCAGATTTCCAGCCGACATCGTTGAATTCTTGGATTATGTAAAACATGTTGACTTTATTCATTGATTGTATGAAATCATTTAATGCATTGTAAAACATTTTAATGTAAATCTTTAAGAGATTCAAGATATTTCAAAAGGATAGTCTGTTGGTGTCCAAAATGATGCTTATGCTCTTGAGGCTGCCAATATACCCTCAGATGGATTTTAGGAATGGTTAACTCCAAAATGTTATGAGGTCTTAGGGTAACTGGACCAACTATAGGGACAAGACTGCCCTCTTCTACTTCTGGCTCTGCAAAACCAAGGTGGGTGCACCTAACCCAGTATAAATTATACTTCACACACCAAAGACTGGGTTTGAATAGCAGATGAAAGGATAGTAAGAAAGTACTAAGTGTTAGCCACACACTCATTGACTCTCCATTACTATGGGTAGAACCACACAGCCAAATACTGAAAACTTAAGGATGGTTCTTAATTTCATGTGTTTGAATCATAACAACCTCAATCAGGATATGTCAACAAAGAAATACTTATCTAGGCCAGTGCCTCATCCGTTGGGCAAGGTTTCTTAGATAGACTACATACACACACCAGAATATATCTGAGATTCAAAGCCATAAACACATTTACAATCTCCTTTACTACTTACAGAGTATCCTTACATAGACAAAAGATAATCTATGTCCCATCTAGAGCATCAATTCATCTAATCCTGGATTAGAACTCAAGAATGAGGGCATATACATAAACTGGTTATGCAATGAACTAGAAAGTTCAAAATTTATCTATGTTGACACAAAGGAGAGATAAGAATCAATTGCCTGCATTAAGTATGAAGAATCCTCAAGTGTATACAATCCATCCAAAGGAACCCTTCTTGCAAACTACAGCTTAGACCTACAAATTTCTTTCAATTGTCAAAAAAAAATAAAAATCAAGACAAGTCATTAATATTCAGACTGGGCAGAAGACTCACAACCAGAAAAGTTTGAAAACCCAACTCCCAATAATAAAAAATGTTCACAAAATCCCTTTATACCAGGGTTACAATCCAAGCATAATGATCATTTCCATCTCCAAATTCAAATCCACCTAACCCCACTGAGGAGTTAACACAAACAAGACAGGGATCAAGCCGCAGCATGCAAGCTCAAACAGTCTAATGCATTTAAATTGGCAAGACATCCCAAGAAGAAAAATCAGATCAAGATGGCCGCACAGATCCTCTTCATCATTATTGCAACTGCCACTGAGCTACCACACTCATCGCATATGGCCAAACTACCGGAAGACCCTACAAAACAAAGGTTATCGCATGATCGCATAGCTAGAAACTGGGCTATGCGAACATGCGACACACCACTAAGATTCATCACCTGGTATAGAATCATCATGCCACTAATCAGTAGGACCCTTAGGCCAGATCGCAACACCTACTGCCATCAAACTAGCAAGAAATCCACTAGAAAAGCATTCAAACCAATACTTTTTGCCTTGAAAACCCTCTACAAGTTTGAATCTAAGTTCCAACGGTCACCCCCAAAGGTTTAAAACATGATCGTAGATCTCATCCTTTCCTGGAAAATCGGGCGATTAGCATTTAATCTCACAATAGTCACGTGCCCCTTGAAAAGTCATCTACCACCTCAAAAATCCCTCGGTGAATGAAAACTGAGCATGTCAGTAGCACGACACCATGGACCCACTCAACTCTACAACCGCTATGCCAGTAGTGGTTGCATAATCACATAGCCAAAAACTAGGCTATGCGAACACGTGACAAGCCTCCATGTCAATACCATGTCACCGCTCCCCACCAATGCAAAATGCACACCTCCACAACAAAAGACAATGGGCCCACTAACAAGCCTTGTCACCACCTCGGACCAATCAGAAGATGCCACATCACCACCTACCACTGGGCCTCAGCAAGGAAGAACCTTGTCACATGGTCGCAAGCCATGAAAATGGCCCTTGCGATCATGCGACAAGGCCATAAGATTGCCACCTCCACATCCTCTGACAGCGGGCCCTCTGCAAACAAACCCATCGGTATCCAATTAGATGGTGGGTGCATGATCACAAGGGGAAAGAATATTCCTTGCGATCACATGCTGACTGTAGATTGAAATCACTATCACAAGCCCCGCTGATATATCTGACTCATCACCACATGGACCAATCAGAAATGAGCACCTCAGCACTGTCTGACATGTAGACCCACTTGGACCCATGGCACGCCCATACAGGAAAATTTTATCGCTGTCACAAAAGTGTAAGGGATAAACACCATGCATCTTTACCATGCAAACTTATGCTGACCACTAATCTTGTTTGAACTTTAACCACACTGGGCAATGGGAAGAATTGGGACGCACTCAGACAGGTGGCAAGCGGTCACATGATCGCATGTTAGAAAAGTCTAACATGCGGCCATGCGACAAAAAATCACTTTGAAACCTTTGAAGACCTTGGCCCACCATCCAGTCGGACTTGTGCAGTTAGAGAATGCCAACAAACAGGGTAGAAGTGCAGGGTCGAAAACACACAAGGTTTTCGGTGAAAAAGATCGAAAACACACAAGGTTTTCAACATCAAAAGATAAGTGCACAAAAGTTGGAAGGCAAAAGGTTGAAAACAATGAGGGTTTTTGCACAGACTAAAAACATCATGGATTTTCAAAAATACTGTGGGTTTTCGACACTGTGGCAGATTCTGAAAACATTTCCTACAAACCTTGAAACTTGAATAACTTTCTGGATTTTGCGATTCAACACATGTATTTTCGACTGGAGCAAGGTGACATAATAAACTACTAGGGGCTAAGGGAACACATCATGAAACACTATGGACTTTCATCACACATAAAACTATGACTGCAGGTCGAGCAAGACAACTTAACAAAGCTTGCAGAGAAAAGGTCATTTTCATAAGATTTTTGCACAAACAGGAAAATGGACTAACATAGTCGAAGAACATAATGTAGGATGGATTCAATGAATCTAACCTAACCCTAAGATCTATGAAGGAGATTAAGTGGAAAAAGATGTATTGACCTAATAGAGGTAGTATTAAGGAAACCTAAGCGAGAGGTTGAGTAGTAGAGAAGTAGATGCCGGAAGTGTTGTTGATGTTATTGACTGTCTAAGAAAAGAAGGTTGAAGGAGAAGTGTTGTGATTTCTTGAAGAGGGTTTCAAGAAAATCAATGATGGAGATGGAAAAGGTTCATAGTCAATAAGCTAGCATATGTGTATGGAATTGGATCTGATATTTGCAAAGTGAGTTGTATGTTTCTTAGATCAATATTACTACTACTTTCTAACCATTGTAACAGTCAAAATCCTTTTAATAGAGGTTGACCTAATAGTCATAGGTATAAATCCTTTGAATAAGGTTTCATTCTAATGGAGTGTATGTAAGTCCTATAACAAGGTGGACTTATAACAAAGTGGTTTAAATCCTTTAACCGAGTCACACCTGACAGTGTGTTTGTAACCTTTGACAGGGTTGGCTTTTCACCAAGCTCACTTCAGAAGAGTGAACATAATAGTAACATGTTACAAAGTGGTTTTTCCCTAATTGGGTTTCCACTCTAAATCTTGGTGTTGATACTTGTGTGAATTTTTTGGTTTGAACATTTCTGTATTTTACAAGTTAGATGCTATTGGATAAGTGGATTGCACTGTTATATGTTTATGTTATGCAATCAGTAATGATCGAGTAGGTGTTGGTTATTAGATATGATTTGTTGAAGAGTTTAAAGTTTTTTTTTATACATCTGGACCTAAGAAAAATTGATTCACCCCCACTCTCTATTGTTCTAAATCATATTAACACTTTGTGCCTTCCATCGTGTGCTCAAGTAGGTTTTCCAGCATTTTTTCAACACATTCTTTCCTGGCCGATAATTTAATAGGGGTGTAGAAATCCTGAGAGTGATCATAGTCCTTACCCATATTATTACCTCTCTTTAGAAGATTCTAGTACTTAGCCTCAAGGGAAGTATTCTGAGCCTTAAGCTTCTCAATCTTCTGATAGCACCATTTATCTTTGTGGAAATAAATTTGAGCTCTATCTTTAGCAGTGTGCAGGAAGCCCAAATATAGATCTTCCTTATTAGTTAGATCCTCCATAATCATAGACATTGAATCCTCTCTCTTATCATCCTCCAGTATAATTTTCTTCCCTTTATTTTCCTTAGCTAGCATCTCAATAGAATAGATAATTTCATAATCTTCCCCTTCCAGCTTGTCCACACAATTATTGTTACCCTCATCCATGTTTTCCTCATCAATGGTTTCCTTCATAATAGTTTGGTCATTTATCTCTGTTACAGTGTCCCTATCCATTTTCTTAGGCATTTTTGTTAGGAATAAATGTTGAATATGTCCTATAGGGGAGTATTCAAAGTCATTTTATAGTAGTTTTTTATTGCATTCATGACTGTGGTTGTCATTGATGTCAACACATTGATCTACTGGAGATTAGCAGAGAAGTAGACAATGTTTGAATTAGCGCACGTGGCGTATTGCAGATCAAGCTATGCAAAGTTGAGGATTTATTCTACATTGTGGCCTGAGATTGTGGTCAAGAGCGCATATAGAAATTCAATTATTCATGACAGTTATGTGTAATTTAGTGGAAGCAATATTCAAATAGTGTTCCTGAGAAGCGGCTTGCGATAGTTAGATTATATCTCCTAATCGGGATAGAAGCTAGGCATGTAAAGTTATATAGTCGATGAAGACATTTTGGTGGTGAATTGGATGTGACAGCATGGTCAGAGGTCACACGTATGAAGAGTTATTTGATTTTGAAGCCAACAATTTTTATGTAATTGTGGATAATTATGTAACGTGTGAAGGTTTATATTTTGTATTTGGTTAAGCCTTGTTGGACGACTCATTTTTAATTATTTGAGTGTGGTATAAAGGAAGGATTTTTTTCCTTGATTGTAATATGGAATATGATGAGATATAGATGTGAATTCCAAAATTGAGCAATATATGTTGTATGAGGATATGCAAATTACAAAGATTTGGTATTGAGATCTGGTGAAGCAGTTGGTGTGGTTTAGCACAGGAAGAAGAGAAAAGATAAGTTTTTGAGATTAGTATTTATTGGTATTATTATATTTGGATAATAAAAGGATCATTTGGACAGTGTGTTTAGTGATCTTGCCCTTGAAGTTGTTTGGATAGTGGGTCCTTCTGTCTTCCATAACTCTTAACTAGGTTAGAATCTTTTAACAGGGATTTAAAGTCTCCTAACAATGACTCATATGTATTGAATATATTTCATAAGGATCTTAACAGAGTCCATCCTCTCACAAGTAATTTTTGTTAGAAAGTAAAGACCACCAAGATAACTGAGAGGGGGGGTGAATCAATTATCTGATAATTAAACCATTTATCAACATTAACTTCAATATCAACTTCAATAGCTTTAAACCATATAATTAATGCAGTAACCAACCATAGAAAGATAATCATACACAATGAAACAATAACACAAGGTATGTTAACTAGGGAACCTCTTGATCAAAGAGTAAACCCCAGTGGGAATGATGCCCAAAAAATGATGCACTAATATGAAAGTTCCTTGTTAGAGGATGGACCCTGTTAGGAGTCTTATGAAATACATTCAGTACATATGAATCTCTATTAGGAGATTTTGAATCCCTGTTAAAATATTCTAACCCTGTTAGGAGTTATGGAAGACAAAATGACCCACTGCCCAAACAACTTCAAGGCAAGACCTCTAAACTCATTGTCCAACAGATCTTAGGATTATTCAATAGAATAATATGAAATATGTTACCTCCTTCACACTATGCCAAAACTACACTCTCTACTACACAAGATCACAAATCCAAATCTCTTTACTTCACAAGTCTTCCTTCATCATTGAATTAGCTCTTTTCTTCACTTCATGCATACATTCGCATCACAACTTTCACAACTTCATATCACAATTATTACAATCCTCACATAAAAAGGAAAACATTCCTTCCTTTATACCACACTCAAATAATTACAAATGAGTTGGCATGCAAATACAAAATAATAATTTCAACATGGTACATCAAAATTACATAAAACTGTCTGCTTTCAGATACAATAACTTTCCAATCGTGTGACCTCAAAGTTTGCACTATGAACCACATCACCTCTAATGAGTCTCAAAATTCCCTTTAACTGCACAGAATCAGATTCCATCCTGGTTAGGAGATATCCTCTGATTACCAAAAACTGCTACACAGGAATACTACCAGAATACTGCTTCCACCAAAATGCTTATAACTTTCATGAATAAATGAATTTATTTTTGCACTCTTAACCATAGGTTAATAACACACCAAAGAACATACCATCAACTATGCATAACTCAATTTGTAATATAACATGTGCGCAAAGCAAAACTATGCCCACTTCTCTGCTAAACTCTAGAATATCACTGTGTTGACATCAATGACAATCATAGTCATGAATGCAACAACCACTACTATAGAATGACTACCAAATGCTTCAGCATTCATTCCTAACAATCTCCCCCATTGGCATTGATGGCAACATAGATGAAAAATATCCAATGTTCCAAAAATCCAATCACTGCTGCTCAACTGCACTGCTACTCTTCATCAATCAAATCTTGCTTCATTTTCCTATTCAATCTCTCCAACAAATGTAGTTCCTCAATGTTTTTCATGATTCTCTCCCCCATTGACATCAATGATAGAAATTCTATCACTACATCAAACAATAGCTCAATGTCAAAAGACACTATTCAGAAAATACATTCACAAGAGTCCTCAATGACTCAGCTTAGATACACATACTCCCCCATAGAGGAAGTACCAACATCCAATCCAGAAAATAGATAGGGCCATAAACCACTAGACATATGCAACCAACTACATCATTACTCAAAAGTAGGTTGGGGCATAACCCCAAGCATACTTCTCAGATACTCAAATGTATCCTTAGGCAAAGGCTTAGTAAATATATCTGCTATCTGCTCCTTTGTGCTTATGTACTCCAGTCTAACTTCTTTATCTACAACTTTCTCTCTTACAACATGATACTTGATCTCTATATGCTTTGTTTTAGAATGTAAAACTAGATTCTAAGACATACTAACTGTACTTGTATTGTCACGGTATATGAAAATAGGCTCATCAAACTTGATTCCAATGTCCATCAACATCTGCTTCATCCAAATTATCTAATTACAATTTTTTGTTGCTGCTACATATTCTACTTCTGTTGTACTCTGTGAGATACAATTTTTCTTTTTGCTGAACCAAGAAACTAATCTTCCTCCAAGAAAAAAGGCTCCACCACTGGTGCTTTTCTTGTCATCAACGCTACCTCCCCAATCAGCATCAGTATATGCACATAGGGTAAAATCATCAGAATTTTCATACCATAGTCCATAGTCCGTTGTGCATCTAAGATATCTCAATATCCTTTTTACTGCTACATAATGTGACCCTCTAGGTTTAGCTTGAAATCTTGCTACCATTCCAACTGAATATTGTATATTTGGTCTAGTGTGTGTCAAGTACTGCAATCCACCAATCATAGATCTGTATTTCTTTTGCTCAACTTCTGGTGTCTCATCTTTACTAGATAATTTATGTCCTATAACCATAGGTGTTCCAACTGGTTTACAATTCTCCATACCAAATCTTTTCAACAAATCATTCAAGTACTTTGTCTGATTTATAAAGATACCATCTTTGTTTTGTGTTATCTGTAATCCCAAAAAGTATTTCATTTCTCCAATCATACTCATTTCAAATTATATCTTCATTTCATCAGCAAATTTGTCACTAGATTCATCTTCTCCTCCAAAAATAATGTCACAAACAAAAATAACCAAAACTAACAATCCATTCTCAATTTCTTTTGTGTATAAGTTACTATCAGCTGTTCCTTTTGTAAATCCCAATTTTAACAAATACTTATCTAATCTAGCATACCAAGTTCTAGGTGCTTGCTTTAGTCCATACAATGCTTTCTTTAGTTTACATACCATGTCTCCTTCTGGAGTCAAAGGAAAACCTTCAGGCTGCTCAATGTAGACTTCTTCTTCTAATTCACCATTCAGAAATGCTAACTTCACATCCATCTAATACACTTTGAATTTCTTAAATGCTGCATAAGCCAACAATATCCTTATTGCTTCAAGTCTTGCCATAGGGGAAAAAGTCTCTTCATAGTCAATTCCTTCTTGCTGTGAGTATCCCTTACATACCAATCTTGCTTTGTTTCTAATTACTTCTCCTTGTTCATTCATCTTGTTCCTAAATACCCATTTAGTTCCAATCACATTTTTGTCTTTAGCTCTAGCGACTAATTCCCATGTCTTGTTCTTTTCAATCTAATCCAATTCTTCTTTCATAGCTTTAATCCAATGTTCATCTTCACAAGCTTCATTAGTAGACTTAGGTTCAATTTGAGAAATCAAACATAAATGTACCTTCTTTCTAGTCATAACTCCTCTGTCCAAACTTCCAATAACTTGCTCAATAGGATGATGTCTTGATATATACCTATTAGGTGTCATAGTCACCAATCTTTCTTCAACTATAGATTCCTCTCTAGATTCTTCTCTATTTTCTTCAGCATGACTTTCATTCAACAATTCACTGTCAGTCTCAAAAAATTGTTTAGTAGTTTCAATGTTAGGCTGAGGGTTAGTTCCTTCATTAGATTCATAATCAAGCATTCTTTCCTGAATTTTAAACTTCTCATCAACTTTTACATTTGCACTTTCAACAATATTTTTAGTTCTCTTATTGTAACATCTATATGCTTTTCTTTTCAAAGAATATCTAAGAAAAATTCCTTCATCATGTCTAGGATCAAACTTTCCTATATCATCATTTCTCTTAATATAACATTTGCTTCCAAAAATTCTAAAATACTTAACTGAGGGTGCATGTCCAAACCACACTTCATAAGGTGTCTTGTCTGTGTCTTCTCTGATTTGTACTCTATTCATTGTATATACTATTGTATTCACTGCTTCTCTCCAAAATGTCTTTGCCAAATCACCTTCAAATAACATAGCTCTAGCTGCTTCAGTCACTGATCTATTCCTTCTTTCTACAATACCATTTTGTTCAGGTGTTCTAGGGGTTGATAACTATCTCTTAATACCAGTTACTTCACAAAAAGTGTTAAAATCTTTAGATGTAAATTCTCCACCTCTATCGGATCTCAAACATTTAATCCTCATTCCTGATTCATTCTCAACTTTATTCTTTATGACCTTAAACTTATCAAATGCTTCAGATTTTTCTTTCAAAAATGCAATCCACATCATTCTTGTAAAATCATCAACAAGAATCATAAAATACCTTTCTCCATAGAATCCTCTAGTCCTAGTAGGACCACTCAAGTCTATATGAACAATCTCCAACTTTTATGTGGATGTGAACTTCTTGCTAGGAAATGAACTCCTTTTCTATTTAGCCATCACACATTCCTTGCAAATCATGTTAGTAGGCTTCATAATCTTAGGTAAATCTCTTACTACAAGTGTAGAACTTACTTTCACAATATTATCAAAGTTTATATGACAAAACCTTCTATGCCATAACCAACTATCATCAATCTTAGTCATCAAGCATGTCATCTCAATAGGGTTCAACTGAAATACATTACCTCTGGTTCTAGATCTAGTTCCAATTAGATTTCCATCTTTATCCTTAATCACACAAGTTTTCTTAGTAAACCAAACTTGATATCCCTTATCCACTAACTTTCCAACACTCAAAAGATTATGTTTCAATCCATCAACAAAGTAAACATTATCAGTATTAGTCTTTCCATCAAGAGTAATAGATCCTATACCTTTAATCAAACAAGGTGCATTGTTACCAACTCTAACAAATCCTCCATCATAATTGGTAAACTTTATGAATTTTCCTTTATCACCAGTCATATGATGTGAACAACCACTGTCTATAATCCAATTAGCTTTCTTTTCAACTTGGGAAACTAAGGCTTTTTCTTCTTTAGTATCAGATTCAGAATTTTCTTCCTTAATTGCTACAAATCCTATGTCATCAAAGTTATCATTATCACTATCACTCAAATGTCTTTCAATTCCTACTTCAATTTCTTCATCATTTGCATAATAACATTCTTTAGATCTTCTAGGCTTAAAATTGTTTCTATACTTCTTAACTCTCTTAGGACACTTAGATGCAAAATGACCATATTCTTGACATGTCCAACATTTAAAGATTTTCTTACCATCTGGTTCTCTTTTCACAAGCAAGGCAATACCTTCTTCAATCTTCTTATCTTCATCAGATTTGGATCTGCTACTACTAGCATAATCTCCATTCACACTTGTACTTCTAGACAAAGTAGGTCTGATACTAAGAGCACTAAATGTTGTCTCCATTCTAGGTAGTTCTCCTGATAATCTCAAATTCATCTCTGTTGCTTCCAATCTTCCAAGAAGGGTCTCTCTTGAAAAGTTTGGTGTACAAGGTATCACTTATTCAATCATTTGTGTAGTCTACTTAAATACCAGTGTCAATGTTCTCAAAATCTTCCATATTACTTCATTCTCTATCTTTTCACCTCCACAAGACTTTATTCCTACAACAATTTCTGACATCCTACCAATATAGCTTCTAACAAATTCATCTTCCATCATTCTTATGTCTTCAAATGCACAAATCCAATTATGTAACCTAGCTTTCTTTGCATGTTCGTCACCTTCAAAAGTAGAATGTAAAACTTTCCAAATATCATGAGATTTAGTTAAACCTTTTACTTGACTGTATTCATTCTCTGAAAGTGCTGATAAAAGTGCTTCTCTTCCAAGTATGTTACACATAAATAGATCTACCTCATCTTTAGAACTTGTTTCAAGATTGTCTTCTTCAATTATAGTCCTTTCATTCTTTGTAATCAACCAATAACCTGGTCCTAGACACAAGAGATGTGTCTTCATCTTTTCTTTCCAGCTGTCAAAATTTACTCCATCAAACTTAGGGCTTTCTTTTTTGAAATTCTCCATAGATCTGCTTAATTTGTTAAATTTTTCTTTCAAGGACCTGCCACTCTGATACCAATTGTTAGAAAGTAAAGACCACCAAGATAACTAAGAGGGCGGGGGGGGGGGGGGGGGTGAATCAGTTATCTGATAATTAAACCATTTATCAACATTAACTTCAATATCAACGTCAACAGCTTTAAACCATATAATTAATGCAGTAACCAACCATAGAAAGATAATCATACATAATGACACAATAACACAAGGTATGTTAACTAGGGAACCTCTTGATCAAAGAGTAAACCCCGGTGGGAATGATGCACACAAAATGATGCACTAATATGAAATTTCCTTGTTAGAGGATGGACCCTGTTAGGAGTCGTAAGAAATACATTTGGTACATATGAATCTCTGTTAGGAGATTTTGAATCCCTGTTAAAAGATTCTAACCCTTTTAGGAGTTATGGAAGACAGAAGGACCCACTGCCCAAACAGCTTCAAGACAAGATCTCTGAACTCACTGTCCAATAGATCTTAGGATTATTGAATAGAATAATATGAAATATGTTACCTCCTTCACACTATGCCAAAACTACACTCTCTGCTACACAAGATCGCAAATCTAGATCTCTTTACTTCGCAAGTCTTCCTTCATCACTGAATTAACTCTTTTCTTCACTTCATGCATACATTCGCATCACAACTTTCACAACTTCATATCACAATTATTAAAATCCTCACATAACAAGGAAAACATTCCTTCCTTTATACCACACTCACATAATTACAAATGAGTTTGCATGCAAATACAAAATAATAATTTCAACATGCTACATCAAAATTACATAAAACTGTCTACTTTCAGATACAATAACTTTCCAATCGTGTGACCTCAAAGTTTGGGCTATGAACCATGTCACCTCCAATAAGTCTCAAACTTCCCTTTAACTACATAGAATCAGATTCCATCCCGGTTAGGAGATATCCTCCGATTACCAAAAACCGCTACATAGGAATACTGCCAGAATACTACTTCCACCAAAATGCTTATAACTTTCATGAATAAATGAATTTCTTTTTGTTCTCTTAACCATAGGCTAATAACACACCAAAGAACATACCATCAACTGTGCATAGCTCAATATACAATATAACATGTGCGCAAAACAAAATTGTGCCTGCTTTTCTGCTAAACTCTAAAATATCACTATGTTGACATCAATGACAATCATAGTCATGAATGCAACAACCACTGCTACAGAATGACTGCCAAAGGCTTCAGCATTCATTCCTAACAATTTTCATATTAGTCCATCTTTTATGGGCATCATTCCCACTGGGGTTTACTCTCTTATCAAGAGGTTCCCTAGTTAACATATCTTATGTTATTATGTTGTTGTGTATGTTTATCTTTCTATGGTTGTTTCTTATATTCATTAAATGGTTGAAATTTGATAATGGTAATAAAATTTGTTATTTTGTGATAATGGATACACCCCCCCCTCTCAATTATCTTGGTGGACTTTACTTTCTAACAATTGGTATCAGAGCAACAGGTCCTTGAAGGAAAAGTTTAACAACTTAAGGAGATCTATGGCGACTCATTTGAGGAAAGAAATCCCTAAATTTGATGGAATAAACTATGACAGCTAGAAAGACAAGATGAAGACACATTTGTTATGTTTAGGACTAGGACACTAGTTGATCACAAAGAATGAGAAGACTATCATTAACAAAGAAAATTTTGAAGATGTACTGATACGGAGAGAGATCTATTCATGTGTAATATACTTTCCAGAGAAGCACTTTTGTGGAACTTCTAGAAAATAATTACAGTCAGATAAAAACTCTAAGGACATCTCATGAAATTTGGTTAGCTTTACAATCTACTTTTGAAGGTGATGTACATGTAAAAAGAGTCAGATTATAGAATTGGATATGTTCATTTCAAGATATAAAAATGATGGAAGATGAATTTGTTAGAAGTTATATTGGTAGGCTATCAGAGATTGTTGTAGGTATCAAAGCTTGTGAAGGAAACAAGACTGAGGATGAAGTTATATGGAAGATCTTAAAGACATTGACCCCTATATTTAAGAAGACAATGCAGATGATTGAACAAGTTATACCTTGCATTGAGAAGTTTACCAGAGAGACTCTTCTTGGAAGATTAGAAGCAACAGAGATAGGCTTGAGATAGATATGAGATCTACCTAGAATTGAGATAGCATTCAGTGTACTTAGTGTTCACCCTACTTTGTCAAGAAGTATTAGTGTCAGTGGAGATTATGCTAGTTGCAATAGATTTAAGACTGAAGAAGATAGAAATATTGAGGAAGTAATTTCCTTTCTTGTGAAAAGAGAATCAGAAGGTAAGAAAATCTTTAAATGTTGGACTTGTCAAGAATATGGTCATTTTGCATCTAAATGTCCTAAGAGAGTAAAGAAGTATAAGAAAATTTTTAAACCTAGAAGATCTAAAGAGTGTTACTATGCTAATGATGAAGAACATAAAGCTAGTGTTGAGAATTTCTTAAGTGAAAGTGATAATGAGAATGATGATATAGGATATGTAGCAATAAAAGAAGAAATTTTTGAAATTGAAGTTATAGAAGAAAAAGATTTAGTTTCCCAAGTAGAAAAAAAAATTGATTGGATCATAGACAGTGGTTTTTCACATCATATGACTGGAGATATGATTAAATTTATAAAGATTAACAACTATGATGGAGGAGTTGTTAGAGTTGGAAACAATGCACCTTGTTTGATCAAAGGAATAGGATCTATTACTCTTGATGGAAAGACTAACACTGATGATGTTTATTTTGTAGATGGATTGAAACATAATCTTTTGAGTGCTGGATAGTTAGTCAAGACAAGGGATATCAAGTTTGGTTTACTAAGAAAACTTGTGTGATCAAGGATAAGGATGGTAATTTGATTGGAACTGGATCAAGAACCAGAGGTAATGTATTTTAATTGAATCATATTGAGATGACATGTTTGATTACTAAAATTGATGACAATTGGTTATGAAACAAAAGGTTTTGTCATATACACTTTGATAACATTGTGAAAGTAAGTACCATATTTGTAGTAAGAGATTTGCCTAGGATTATGAAACCTACTAACATGATTTGCAAAGAATGTGTTATGGCTAAGTAGAAGAGAAGTTCATTTCCTAGTAAGAAGTTCACAATAGCAAAGAAGTTATAAATTGTTCATACAGATTTAAGCGGTCCTACAAGGACTAGAGGATTTTGTGGTGAAAGGTATTTTATGATTCTTGTTGATGATTTTAAAAGAATGATGTGGATTGCATTTCTTAAAGAAAAATATTAAGCATTTGATAAATTTAAATTGATTAAGAACAAAGTTGAGAATGAATCTGGAATGAAGATTAAATGTTTAAGGTCTAATATAGGTGGAGAATTTACTTTGAAGGTATTTAATACATTTTGTGAAGTGAATGGCATTAAGAGACAACTTTTAGCCCCTAGAACACTTGAACAAAATGGTATTGCAGAAAGAAGGAACAGATCAGTAGTTGAAGCAACAAGAGCTATGTTATTTGAGAATGATTTGGCAAAGACATTTTGGAGAGAAGCAGTGAATACAACAGTATATACAATGAACAGAGTACAAATTAGAGTAGACACAAACAAGACGCCTTATGAATTGTGGTTTGGACATGTGCCATCAATTAATTATTTCATAATTTTTGGAAGTAAGTGTTATATTAAAAGAGATGATGATATTAGTAAGTTTGATCCCAGAAGTGATGAAGATGCAGATTGGGGAGGTAGTGTTGATGACAAAAAGAGTACAAGTGGTGGAACATTTTTCCTTGGAGGAAGATTGGTTACATGGTTAAGTAAGAAACATAATTGTATTTCATAGAGCACAACAGAAGAAAAATATGTAGCAGTAACAAACAATTGTAATTAGATAATATAGATGAAACAAATGTTGAAGGATATTGGAATTAAATTTGATGAGCATGTTGTTATACAGTGTGATAACACCAGTACAGTAAGTATGTTGAAGAATCCTATGTTTTATTCTAAGACAAAGCATATAGAAATCAAGTATCATGTTATAAGAGAGAAAGTTGCAAAAAAAGAAGTCAGACTTGAGTATATAAGTACAAAAGAGTAGATTGCAGATATATTTACAAAACCCGTACCTCAAGATACATTTGATTATTTGAGAGGTATGCTTGGGGTTATGCCCTAGCCTACTTTTGAGAAGTGATGTAGATTGTTTCATCAATCCAATGGTATATGAGCTCTATCTTTTCTGGACTGTATGTTGGTACTTCCTCTATGGAGGAGTATGTGTGTTTTGAGCTGAGTCATAAAAGACTCTTGTGAATGTATTTTTTGAAAAAGTATCTATTGACATTGGGTTTCTTGCAATAGATTGACATGGTAATGCTTTATCTATCATTGATGTCAATGGGGGACAAGGATACATGAAAAAAATTTGTTGGAGAAGATGAAGCAATATAAAATGGAAAAACCTGTAAGATTTGATTGATGAAGAGGATTTGAAAATATTTCAGAGCAGTAGTGTTGCATTTTGGTATTCATGGAACTTGGATGTTTTTTCATCTATGCATCCATCAATTCCAATGGGGGAGATTGTTAGGAATGAATGTTTAATATGTCCTATGGGGGAGTATTCAGAGTCATTATGTAGTAGTTGTATGTTGCATTCATGACTGTGGTTGTCATTGATGTCAACACAGTGATCTATTGGAGATTAGCAAAGAAGCATACTATGTTTGAATTAGAACATGTTGAGTATTGTAGATCAAGCTATGCGAAGTTGAGGATTTATTCTAAATTGTGTCCTGAGATTGTGGTCAAGAGTGCATACATAACTTCAATTATTCATGACAGTTATGTGTAATTTAGTGGAAGCAATATGCAGACAATGTTCCTCAGAAGCGGCTTGCGGTAACTAGATTATATCTCCTAATCGGGATAGAATTTGGGCATGCGAAGTTATGCAGTTGATGAAGATATTTTGGTGGTGACTTGGATGTGACAGCATGCAGGTTAGAGGTTGCACGTGTGAAGATTTATTTTGTTTTGAACCCAACAATTTTTATGTAATTATGGATAATTATGTAACATGTGAAGGTTTATATTTTGTATTTTTTTAAGCCTTGTTGGATGACTCATTTGTAATTATTTGAGTGTGGTATAAAGGAAGGATTGTTTTCCTTGATTTTAATATGGAATATGATGAGATATAGATGTGAATTGTGAAATTGAGCAATATATGTTGTAAGAGGATATGTGAATTGCAGAGATCTGGTATTGAGATCTGGTGAAGCAATTGGTGTAGTTTGGCATAGGAAGAAGAGAAAAGATAAGTTTTTAAGATCATTATTTATTGGTATTATTATATTTGTATAATACAAAGATCAGTTGGACAGCCTATTCATTGATCTTTCCCTTGAAGCTATTTGGATAGTGGGTCCTTCTGTCTTCCATAACTCTTAACGGGGTTAGAATCTTTTAACATGGATTCAAAGTCTCCTAATAGGGATTCATATGTACTGAATGTATTTCATAAGGCTTCTAATAGACTCCATCCTCTCACAAGGAATTTTCATATTAGTGCATCTTTTGTGGGCATCATTCCCACCAGGGTTTACTCTCTGATCAAGAGGTTCCCTAGTTAACATATCTTGTGTTATTGTGTTGTTGTGTATGTTTATCTTTCTATGGTTGTTTCTTATATTGATTACATGGTTGAAATCTGATAATGGTAATAAAAGACATTATTATCTAATAATTGATTCACCCCCCCTTCTCAGTTATCTTTGTGGACTTTACTTTCTAACAATTTCCTCCCTTTCCTACTATTCCTCCTTATTAATCAGAGTATTCTCCATGGAAGAAGGGTTGAGGTCATTTAAGATGTTTTCAATTTCCTAGTTAGGAAGAAACTCCATAATAGGATCATACCTAAAACCCTCAGCAAAACCCTCCTCATTTATAGCTTTTTACTCAGTACCTTCAACCTCAGTTTTGTCATATTCATCATCCCTTGTTTCCTTTGTTTCATCAGCAATATCCTTCCCAAAAGCCTCCGAGCTCTCCTTCTCATCCCTGTAAGTATCCCCATAAGAAGAAGAAATTTTTCCCTCCACTTTTGAACCCTAACTCTTCTTTGCCCCCATTTTATTCTTGCTAGGACTCAGGAGCTCTAAATTTTCATCTCCAATAGATCCATAGTCAGAGTCTATCTCCTCATTCTCTGACCTCACCAAGTAATCAACTAGAACTTTCTTCTTCTTCTTGAAAGATGAAGAAGGGATTTCATTCATATGAGAGTCAACATTTTTTATTCTTTTAGCCAGAGATTCATCCTTTCCCTTAGCAAGAGAAATACTCTTTCTCTTATCCTTAGGGTTTTTCACAAAGCTCTCAGTAATATTATTCCTCATATGGTCATGAATGAGAAAGATTAGACCCTCATGTAGAACATGAATATCAACATTCTTACTATTCACAGCCAGACTACAAAGTAGAGAAGAGATAGTACGAGAAAGAGATAAAATCCTTATGATGAAAGTGATTTAAAAGAATAAAGTGGTGGGACTAGGCTCTGGTAAAATGACCTTCTAGGGTAAATTATTCCATAATGACAATAAGGACCTCACAATATAAATCCTTGATATAATAAACAACATAAAAACCCCTCTTTTTAACAATAGAGTCCCTTTCTTTATTAGATTTGGGGAATTTATTAGCAACCATTTTGGAAAATTTTCTATTTCTATAAATTTTTTGACTAGACAAGGGTAAACCAGTTACCTGAGCAATAAGTTCCACATTGAGGGTAATTTGTCTACCATCAATCATAATGAAATTGTTCTTCCATCCTTCTATGCATTCTTGGGTGATGCTCTTATTGTAACCATGCAGCTTTTCCAAATAAGGCATGATTTGACACTTCTCCAGTTTCCTCAAAAGTTTGGGGTTCTTCTTAAGTTTCAATCTGTTGGAAGGTTCCTCTATATTCAAATCACCCCCCATTGTTTCCTTTCTCTGTAAATTAAAATTCAGGCAATGAATAAAAGAAACCCATAACCAAATAGTAAAAAAGCCAAGTCCAGGCACCCAGAAAGTATGTGAATAGTAATGATGGTTCATTAAAATTCTGAGCCAGCAATGATTTTTGGTGATGTAATCTTTACTCCATGATTATTTCATCATTTCTAATACATATCACCACCTTACTACTTGTATTATCATAATTAATAAGACTAAGAGTGTTTGTGTCCTAGTTATTAACTTTATTCCATGTCATAGGAGAGTCAAGATTGACCCCTTTGTTGGAAAACACATCAGTAGTGGTATTAGATTCCTGAAAGGCATGGGATGCATTATTTTTTAAAAGATCCCAAAATACCAATGGCTATGTCAATAGTATTAGATATGGACCATGAAACTTTTGACCTCCCTTTTATACCACTTATTATGTTTAGGGCATCCCCTTCTAACAAAACATTGTCAATATTCATTTATTTGGCTAGATTTAAGGAATAATAGGCTGCAAGAGCCTCAACAATATGATTAGTTTGAGATCCAAGAGTAACAACAACAACTGCGATGAAGTTACCATAACTATCCCTAATAACCCCCCATAGCCATCTTTGCCAGGATTCCCCTTCGCCGCATCCTCAAAGTTGACCTTCACCCAACCCTCGAGAGGAGACGTCTAGTAGCAATTTTCTCTTCCTTTTTTCTTTTCATTTATTGAATTGATATTCCAACAATCAATTTTCATACTCGATTCACCAAATTTGTTTAAATGTTGAGAAAAAATCTCTTGAATGCTTTTGACAATAACATTATCCAGCACAATTGGATTTCTTTGGGTGTTTCTAAAAATATTATTATTACATTCTTTCTAGACATTCCAGATTAGGTGTGGAAGAACTAGGATCCACACTGACCTGACTCTCTTATTAAAACTAGGGCAATTCTATTGCTGGAAAAATTCTAGGATAGTTCTAGGAAAAACCTAGCATATATTTCATCTTTGTAACAAGGCTTTCCAGATCTCTAAAGAGTAAGAGAAATTTAGAAGGAGATGAGAAGATGAATCACAATCATCACAACATAGGCAACATCTATTAGAGATAGAAAATCCCCTTTTCATGAAATTGTCTATTGTTAAAATTCTAGGCTTTCACCCAATAAGGAACTTCTTCATTAAGTCACTGTTGAATTTGAATCCTATAAGAATAAGAAAAAGAGAATTTACTTGATGATTCAAGCCTCCAAATAGAGGAATCCTCCTTATTATCAATTATTTTCTACACATTAAGGGTTTTATTGATGTTTTCATGATGATTCACCTAGCTGTTACCTATCAAATAATCTCTAACATTATCTCCATAATAAATTTTGCTTCTATTCATAAGATCATGATATTCATAATAGCTACACAGAGGCTTGTGAAGAATCCAAGGGTCTTCCCAAAATTAGATCTTCCTCCAATTCCCAACCTTCCATATAGCCCCTTCCGCATCCACCTTCCTAGCTTTCATAACATTGTTCAATATTTCAAAACCTCCAATTTTGAAAGCCTCCTAAGTAATCTAGTCAAGGGACATATGGGAGACATATTTTTTTTTCCAAATGGTGTTCCATTCTTGCTCCTCTCCATACATTCTCCATAATAGTTTCACTAGAAGAGCCTTGTTAATTTGTTTGATATATTTCTCTCTTCAATACCATACAACAAAAAGCATTTTTGAATACTTTCCATTTTATCAGCAAACCTGGAGGGGACTTTAAAGAGGCTGAGAGCATAAATAACTAAAATTTGTAAACAATATTTTAGTAGAGCAATTTTTCCTACCTATGATAGATAGATGCCTTTCCATCTAGCTAGTTTTTTATTGAAATTCTCAATTAAGTCCATCGAGAAGGAATCTGACAGCTTCTCCCCTAGAGGAAAACCCAAGTACATAGATGTTGCACTCTAGAATAGAAGTTGTCTTCCTCTGTCTATCCTCCAGAGTATTTATGAAAAAAAAATAGCTCTTCTTCCAATTAATTAACTAGCCTGAAGCCCTGGAATAGGATTGGAGAACCTCTTTTGAATAGAGGTGGAATAGATTCACCTCTATGGGTAGGATAATTATGGATTATGGATGGAAGTGAAATGAATGGTATGAAAATGTGAATAAGATTGAATAGTGGTAGATAAGATAATATGATATGAAAGGGAGAATATAGGACCTATCCTTAATCCAAATTCCCAAAAGGAAAGATCCAAATGGATTAATCACAAACAAGTGACCAATGTGCAATTGAATCAAACAATGGAGAACATGAAGAAAGGAGAAAACCCTATAATCTACTATAGAAAGTATGTACTTGAAATCTTAAATGAATAGAAGGAAAATACTAATCTCAAAATAGGGAAAATCTTGAAGATGCTGATTTCTGATGTCTGTTCATAGTTTCAGGAGATTCTACAACCTGTTTTGGATTGGAAATGCCGAGACAGAGAAAACCTAGAAAACTTTTGTCCTTCTGAGGTCAGGTCAACTTTGACCTAGATAACGGGGCAAGGTCTTACCCCAAGGTAGAAACATACCCCCCACTAAAGGTCATCCCTGACTTGGAACATCTCCAATGGAAATTCTATTCACAGATCCCAAAAGTTCACCGAAAAGGGTATCCAGATCTGTACTTCAATTCGCTATCATGTACTTATATCTACAAGAAAAATGGTTTTTTTTGTTTGGATGAGGGGTTTGCCTTGGTCAAACCCTAATTTAGGAATTAACCTTGAAATTGAATTGAAATTGCAATATGTATAAACAAAGTAAATGGAACTATTCACCTTGCTTATGTTGAAGTCCTCATGGAGGATTCAAATCCTTGAATCCACAAGTAGGGATGCTCCAAATGAATGTAGAAATATGTAGGATGTCTCAAATAAATGGCATTAGATCTTCAACACCAATCTTGAATGGATCTTTGTATAGGAAGAGGCTTGGATGTATGTGGATGGAGAAATCTTCAACAAGAGGGCTCCATAGAGATTGAATCCTTCAATGGCTAACAATGGATCTTCTTGATGAACACTTGAATGCTTGAATGTTTGAATGCTTGGCTTGAAGATGAATGAATTATTGATTTCTTTCCTTCTCCTTCTTTCTTGCTTTCACTTGAAATTTCTTGATTGTGGATGTTCTCACAAAAACTTGATTGCACTTGAGGGATCATGAGATGAGATATGGAGAAAATGAGAGAGGAAGGCTTCCTTTTATAGTGATCTAGGGCACAAACTTCTAGTGAATGCCAAAATTGGGGAATTAAATCCCAATTAATCTTAACCCCTAGAAATGGACCTAGATTAAATGCAATTTAAGGGTTTACCATTCTGAAATCTGAAAAAGATGACCTGGAAGTGGGAAAATAAACTTTCTGAAACCTGACATCTCGAAACTTCCAGAAACTAAAATTCGGACCTAGGGTTAGGGATGAGGTAGTCTTTTCCCTAGGTCAAGTTCAAGGTCATCCTTGACCTAGGTTAGGGTCTAGGTCATCCTTGACCTAGAAAGTCAAAGTCTTCAAATTCTTAGAGAAAGTCTGTCAGAAAGAGGCTGGAAATAGGGAGAGAGAAGCAGAACTAGGGGGAACAACTAGATACATGCAAAGACTGAATCAAGGCACTTGACATGACCCCAGACCACTTACTCATAGGGCTAAATGTTGTTATCATGGAAGTGCTTCCATTTTAAGATGATACATTAAGCCCCCACTTTAGCAAGAGTATGGACTTGATGCAAACTCTTGGTAAAGGAGATCATAATGAAAAGATAATCTTATTAAAATCAAAGGGACAAAGAGATCCTCAATCCCCCAAGGACTCAAGTCTTCATCAACTCCAAGATCACAATAAGAGAGACATCTCTAGAGAGAGAGAGAGATGATATGATTATCTTTCCCAATGAGAACTTATGTCCCATTGTGAACCACACAAGGAAATAGTGCAACTAGAAAGATGGAACTGAACCACCTAGTGAATGTGGCTACTCACTAGTCAACCCATCAATAATTCACCCTTAGGAATATTCTATTCCATAAGAGAAAATCCAAAAACAAGAGTGATCCAATCTTAAGGACACCTTCAACCTTAAGGGATCAAAAATTTGAAACTAGAGGGATCAAGAGATCCTAAAATATAAATCCATGCTTTAAGGATTAGTCACTAATCCAAAAAGGGAGAAAAGTATCTTGAAAAATAATATATGTGTATCAAAAAGTGCATGCGTACAATAGGTGAGTAGAGAATATGCCCCCATGTTAAAGTCATTGCTAACACTTTAATAGGAGCAATGGCTTTAATGAAAATATAAACAACTCCATTGGTTATGTTTCCACTGTGAGATGCCCCCGGACAAAGACAAATCAAAGGAAATACCACATAAACATACAGAGAACACATAAGGGATCTACCTACCATGGGGTCAGTATGATCATAAGATAATATATATGATATTATTGCAAGTGAGTTGACATCATTCCCCAAAGAAAGTAGAACTAAAATCACAATGGAGGAAAGATCACATAAGAGATACGAAGAAGAATCTTTTCGGACCATGACCTAGAGACAAAAAAGAATCAGTGCTACCAAGTCGCAGATCCAAGTAGATTATACAAGGAAACATTTATAAACAATAGCACAAGTACAACATAACATGAAAAAACATATAGAAGAATAGAGATACATATAGAGGATTTGTACAATAGGTTCGATTCCTTTATCACCTTGCACCTATAGAGAAACAAGGGTCATATAAAAGAATCTAACAACATTTAGCAAACACATAATGGGAGAAGCACAATACTACAAGAAAACACACAACAAAGATACCATAAAGGACTAGCTGATCAAGTGTGCTGCCTACTCTCCCATCTCATTCTATATCATTTAGGGAAGGTGGGTAACTTCCAAGAGGGACTATATCCAACATAGTACGAATGATAGCCAGTTCCAAACAAGGATCCTCTTGAGAATCATAATGTTTGATACTAGGTGTAATTATTAATTGTGATGAAAGCATATTAGGTAAATCATTATCAATTTCAATAGTCTCATATTGATCATTATCTTCATCAAGAGTATCTTATTCATCTAGATTAATCAAAATAGGATCTAAGATACAAATAGAATCATTATAATTTTGCATTTTAACATCATTATTAGCATTAACTTCTTCTAACACATCATGCATAGATTGATCAAAAGAAGGTAAAGAAATTTGAAGAATAGAATTATGAGCTTTAGCCTAAGAATGAAGCTTATTATGATGTTCATTAGAAGATCAATTACGTTTTGTTTTACTTGAAATATGTTGAGAACTAGGAGGAACAACTACCAGATCCTTCACAGGTTTTATAGGAGGATTAGTAGGATTCTCAGCAAACTGACAAGCAATACTAGGAGCTTGATTAACAAAACTAGAAATCAAAGATAAAGGAGGTATGGAAGGTGTAGGAAAAAGACTATGATTAAGATCCATAGGAGGTATTCTTAATTCGATAATCTTATGATTCTTATAGGCTTGATATGAGAGGAAAAGATTATCAGGTTGAGAAGGACATGAATTAGGTAATGAAGGCCAAAATAAATCAAGAGTAGCAAAATCTCTTGGCCTAGAAGGTTGATATAAACTATTATTAACCATCTTCACTTCTTCATCATGAAAAAACTTAAGACATTTATGGATAGGTGAAGCAACAGCATGCATGGCATTTAACCATGGCAAACCAAGCTTAACTTGAAACTGATTAGAAGTAGGAAAAACAACAAAGGTAGTGTTCACAATTTTACCACAGACTTCAATAGGCAAGTTAATAGAACCAAATGATGGATAAAGAAAACCATTACAAGTTTGAATCCACACATCAGAGGTATCATAAGAATCATGTTGCAAATGTTTCATAAAAATATTTTCTTCAGTAATAACATTGACTAAGGATGTAGGATCAACAAGACAACCAAGAGTAGGTATCTGGGAAATCCTAGCATAAATATAAAGGGGACCATCAGGAGCTTTAATGGTCTCAGAATCATCAAAGGTAATCAAAATTTCCCGAGGTCTTTTATTCTTAGGTTGTTGTCGAGGTTTAGGTTGAATCTTCAATTTAGGTTTTGGTTGAGGTTGAGATGGAACTTGAGGTTGAATCTAAGGTTGAGGCTAAGGTGGAGATATATATTGAACAACATGCTCCACTTGATTAAAAATGTGATTAAGATCATCCATCTTCAAATCATACACAATATCCATAGAAGATGGTTGAGCAATGGTATTAGTATCATGCGTGGGTAAAGGATTCATATAGATTTGAAGATTTTGATTCGAAGGAGAGACAGATTTGTTCCCACTACCATCAAGATTATCAAAAGATAAGGCATTAGAATCAATTAAGTCTTGAACCTTATGTTTTAAAGAATAACATTTCTCAGTATCATGACCATTCTGACAATGATATTGACAAAAAGCTTTAGGATCAAAAGATTTAGATGCAATCATAGCAGGTAAAAGAGGTTGAATAGGAGGTAAAGTAATCATATTAATAGTTAACAACCTATTCATAATAGAATTTAAATATTCACAAAGAGGAGTAAATGTATGATTTAATCAAAAAGGAGTGGATGCAAAAGTGGCATTGTGAGATGCAACAAAAACTTGATTAGCAACTGCATTCACTTGTTTGTTTACCTTGACATAGTTGTTGAATTTTTTAAATTTGTTTGGATTAGGAGCAGCATCACTTTTATCAATTGGAAGTCTGGAACAGGAGCCATTCAAGTGTTGCTCTCAAATTGACTCACTTGTAATTGATAATGATGAAGCACTACACAAAGTTGTTGAAAAGAGGTAAATTCAGTAAGAAAAATCTTATCTCTAATATCCTTTTGCAAATTTGAAATAAACATACATTGAATATTGATATCAGGACCAATTCAGTCAAAGACACTTGCGGGCCAATATTGTTTTGAAATTATTGAATAAAAGCATTGGTGAGTTGTGGAAATGAATCAATAAAATAAGGAGGCAAGGAACAATACCATTGTAAGGCCTTGTCATGAAAAGTTCTAGCAAACAACTTGGCTAAAATCCTATGGTCATGAGCATAATCACTACAAAGGATTTGAAATTTTTTAACATGATGAATGGGGTCTCCTTTTCTATTATAATTCTCAAGACAAGGCATATCAACTTGTTGAGGAACATGAGTACGAATAATATCTCAGGACAAAGGGCTTCCCATGTCACATGTAGGAATACTAAACTTGTTTTGAGTCAAGGATGAAAGTTGTTATTCTAAAGATGACACAGTTTGAGCCAAACTGATAATTATTGAATCATTAGAAGAAATAGGAGGAATAGCAACATTAGAAACACTAGGTAAAGTGTAAGAAGCTGTAGGAATGGAAGACACAACTAGAGGAACACTTGGAACTATAGTTGGAAGAGGATTAGAATAAGTAAAAGGAACATTATAATAAGAAGGTTGTGATGTAGGAAGGGACACAGGAGGAACACTCATAGGAATAGAGGGAACCATCACAATCACCAAAGAAGGAGTATACGTAGGAATACTAGGTAAAGGAATAGAAGAAGGTTCTATACTAGTGACATGAGGAATCAACCCTAAATCTTGAGCTTCTTGAGCTAACGGTTTAACATTTGAATTCACAAGGTGAGTAATACCATGCAAGATATTAACACCTTGATCACTATCATGAAGAACTTTCTTAAGATCCTCTATAGCTTGAATAGAATCTTGATTATGGTTTTCTTGAATAATCAAATTACCCATTTTATCAAGTTCAGTTCAAAGTTTTTGGACTTGTTCAGGAGGAACTCTTAAAGCATCATCCTCATCATGAGATGAGTGAGAAGAGTTTTTCTCCATAATAGGATTGGAATCATGAAGAATCAAATTATCATCCGAGATCCTAAGGAAAGGAGAGGAAGACTTAGGATCAAAGGCACCCATAAGTCTATGAATTTTTCTAACTGGAATGTTATAAGTAGGACTAGTAGTAGTAAAGTGCATAAACCAATGCAATGCAAATGAGCTAAACTAAGAAAACATAAAGTATAAATATTTTTGTATTTTGAAAGAGATTTTGCAATTTTTTCTGTATTTTTGAAATAGAAAAGAGCATGCAAGATTTAACATAAAAGGAAAAATCTAACACCAAAAAGCTATAATGAGAAATTTAACACCACAAACACAATAGGGTATCTAATTCCACAACAGAAAAGTGAGCAAGCGTGTTGGGTTCACCAAAATGAATAGAGGTAGAATGGATTTAACTCTATGGGTAGGATAATTATGGAGTAGGGATGGAAGTGAAATGAATGGTATGAAAATGTGAATAAGATTGAATAGTGGTAGATAAGATAATATGATATGAAAGGGAAAATATAGGACCTATCCTCAATCCAAATTCCCAAAAGGAATGATCCAAATGGATTAATCACAAAGAAGTGACCAATGCACAATTGAATCAAACAATGGAGAACATGAAGAAAGGAGATAATCCTATAATCTACTATAGAAAGTATGTACATGAAATCTTAAATGAATACAAGGAAAATACTAACCTCAAAATAGGGAAAATCTTGAAGATGCTGATTTCTGATTTCTGTGCACAATTTTAGGAAATTCTACAAAATATTTCAGACTAGAAATGTCAAGACAGAGAAAACCAAGAAAAAAATTTTCCTTCTGAGGTCAGGTCAAATTTGACCTAGATAATGGGGCAAGGTCTTACCCTGGGGTAGAATCCTACCCCCCACTTAAGGTCATCCCTAACCTGGAACAACTCTAATGGAAATTCTCTTTGCAGATCCTGGAAGTTCACCGAAAAGGGTATCCAAATCTGTACTTCAATTCATTGTCATGTACTTGTATTTGCAAGAAAAATGGTTTTTTTTGTTTGGATGGGGGGTTTTAGTGTAGGAGCACCCTTCTTAGGCCTCGCACTAGTCATAAATTTTGTTGTGTTGAACTTCCTAATGAATTCTTTTAATTAGAATAAGAGCTTTAAGCTCACTTGGTGTGTGTAGGGTCTAGTTGAGGTCCTAGAGTCATAGTTTGATCTTTCACTTTGATTGTACAGTGACTCAGGGAATGATGTCATCCTAAGGTCACTTCATCATAAGATAGGTCAAAGTATTAGAATAGGAGTTTTGAGTTTTTTTTCACATGTGTTCTTTTAACTAGACCTAAGAAAGGTCCTAGGATGTGAAAAGAGCAAAATTTGCTCGAGCAAGAAAAAGTTGCTCAAAAACTTGCTAGCAACTTTTCAAAGTTGCTCAGCAACTCTTCTCATTGTGAGTCTAAACCTCACCCAAGTAGCTCCAAGCCCTAACTAAGCTCAAACCCCAAGAAGGTGACTATTTATGACTTGAAAAACCCTAATTCAAGGATTGGAAATTAGTGTGTATGCATTTGAGTTGTAAGAACCAGACTGTGACTATAATTGTGTGTGCTAGTCAGTGCTAATGGCGTGATTGGAATGAGTTAATGGAAAGCATATGAAATATTTGGCATTGTAGATTTGTATCAATGGAATTAATTTCATTTGTGTGTGTTTAGAGTAGTTTCTTTATTGTCTAGTGTGTGCTTTTATTTTTCATTTGAATCTGCCAGTCCTCTGTCCAGTTTGAAGAGGCATGTAGATAAGGGCCTGTAGCTCCTATCCCCATTGTGGAAACACCATGGGTCTTTAGGATATGGTAGTATAGACCCTAACCTATACATATATGCAATCAGGGCCCTAGATTGTGAGTGCAAGCTATTTAATGACCCAACCCTAGGTGAGACTAAGCAGTGCCTGACTAGGTGTGGTTAGTAGTGGAAGAGCTCTAGAGGACGAGGGAGAAAGCTTCAACACAAAACCTTTTGAGGAGTTCAAGATGGATGAGTGAAGGGTCATTGGTTTGAAGGAGAGATCCCCACCAATCCAATTGAGGTGTTTATGTAACCAAACTACCCCTGTGACTCAAGAAAGCTTTAAAAGCCCTAGAAACCCTCATTTATGGTTGGGGCATTGTACAGACAGTTGAATCCCTAAAATCCTAAAAATACTTGAGGGTTGGTAATTTGAATAGAGGTCTCTATGGAAGACCAGCCCTGGTTGTGTGAAGAAAGTGGGTCAAAAGTCCTATAAACCCAGAGAGGAGGCCTAATAATGCTCTTTACTAGTAGCCCTATTTTGGGAAGAAACTATAAAATCGGGTAACAAACCAACTTCATCAGTACCTTGGAGTCACTTTTTTTAATATAAAAACACATTAGAAGTCATCTCTACCCTTGTTAGAGCCTGAGGAGATGAGCAAGCTAAGGAGCCCTTATTGGTTTATGTGAGGGAATGGAGCTAGGAAGTGTGCAAGCAAGCTAGGAAGAAGAAGATTTCACTATTGGTGGTTAGATTGGGCTAGGTCAGGGGATCCTATTATGAAGAGGAGTCCTAGAGACCATAGGGTGTGGGTAAAGCACACTAGTGATCCAAGACAAGGATCAAGCAACATAGACTAGCTAGTCTATCCTAATCTCCCCATCAGATTTCCTTGGTCAAACCCCAATTTAGGAATTAACCTTGAAATTGTATTGAAATTGCAATATGTATAAACAAAGTAAATGGAACTATTCACCTTACTTATGTTGAAGTCATTGTGGAGGATTCGAGTCCTTGAATCCACAAGTAGGGATGCTCCAAATGAATGTTGAAATATGTAGGATGTCTCAAATCAATGGCATTAGATCTTCAACACCAATCTTGAATGGATCTTTGCATAGGAAGAGGCTTGTATGTATGTGGATGGAGAAATATTCAACAAGAGGGCTCCAAAGAGATTGAATCCTTCAATGGCTAACAATAGATCTCCTTGATGAACACTTGAATGCTTGAATGTTTGAATGCTTGGCTTGAAGATGAATGCTTGCTTTATTTATTTCTCCTTCTTGCTTGCTTGCACTTGAGATTGCTTGATTGTGGATGTTCTCACAAAAACTTGATTGCACTTGAGGGATCATGAGATGAGATATGGAGAAAATGAGAGAGGAAGGCTTCCTTTTATAGCGATCTAGGGCACAAACTTCTAAAGAAGGGTGACATTGGGGAATTAAATCCTAATTAATATTAACCCCTAGAAATGGACCTAGATTAAATGAAATTTAAGGGTTTACCATTTTGAAATCTGAAATAGTTGACCCAGAAGTAGGAAAATAAACTTTCTGAAACTCAACATCCTAAAAATTTTGGAAACTAAAATTTGGACCTGGGGTCAAGGATAAGGTAGTCTTTTCCCTAGGTTAGGGTCAAGGTTGTCCTTGACCTAGGTCAGGGTCTAGGTCATGCTTGACCCTTAAGGTCATCCTTGACCCAAAAAGTCAAAGTCTATCAGAAAGAGGCTAGAAATAGGGAGAGAGAAGTAGAACAGAGGGGAACAACCTAATCCATGCAAAGACCCAATCAAGGCACTTGACATGACCCCAGACCACTTACTCAGTGGGCTAAACACTCTTATCATGGAAGTGCTTCCATTTTAAGATGATACACCTTTTAAGTTTCTAGCCTCATGAACAAAAGCTTCTCCCATAGCTATAGTATCATCAACAAACTGATCATGTGAGAAAATTATATTGGCAAAGGAAGGATGCAACCCTTTCAGATTTGCATTCACTAATTAATAATTGGATATACCTTCCTATACTTTTATCCATTATAGTGAAAAGTAAAGGGCATATAGGATCACCTTGCCACATGCCCCTGGAATTGTTGAAAAATGGAGTAAATGATCCATTGATAAGAACAACAAAAGAGGCCGTGGAAATAAGTTGGTCTATCATCTGAATAATTTTGGAACCAAAACCAAATTTTCTCTAGCACAATTCTCAGATACTTCCATTCCACTCTATCATAGGATTTTTCCATATACATATTAAGGAGAAAACCTTGTTTCTTAGATTTAGAGAGAGAATGAATATTCTCATGCACTGTTATTATAGAATCCAAAAATTTTCTACCCGGAACAAAACCATTCCACTGAGGGGAAATGATAGAGAGAACAATTTTGAGAATTCTCAAATTCAACACTTTAGACATAATCTTATAGAAGGAGTTTCATAAGCTAATAGGTCTGAAAAGATCAAAGGAATCAACACCTCTTCTTCAGGATTAAAGATAAAAAAGTAGCATTGATCTCCTTTAGCATTCTCCTACACCCATAGAACTCTTTAATGACATTAGTGACATTTGTCCAACTATATCCCAAAATAACTATAAAAAGAACATCTAGAATTAGGGCCTAGAGCTTTTTCATCCTCAAAAGAAAAGATTGCATCCTTTATTTCTTTAGTTGAAGGAATAGCTCTGAACATTTTTTCCTTCTCCTTAGTAACAATTCTTGGAATACTATTCAACATCTTATGTTGTTCAGATTCCATCAGATTGGGGTCAGCAGTTAAAAGGTTGGGGAAGTAATTAACCATTTCCTATTGCAATTCTTCCTCCTTAACCATAGTAGAAGTTCCTTTGGTAATTTGATTTGTCCTATTAGTTTCTTTTTGTTTCAAAGTAGTTATTTGGAAGTATTTAGTATTTTTGTCTCCATCCTTAAGCCAGGAAACTCAGGATCTTTGTCTCCAATAGATCTCTTCTTTCAAAATAAAATTATGGTAGTCATCCAAGGCCTCCTTCTCACTTAATTTAACTTCCTCAAAGTAACCAACCAATTTTATGGAGTCTTGAATAGATTTAAGATTAGATTTTTCTTGCTCTTTTTGCTTAAAAATGTCTCCAAGCACCTCCTTTTTCCACTTCTTTATATCATATTTGATTATCCTAAGTTTCTTGGAAACTCTAAGTATTATGGATCCATTAATATCAAAACTCCACCATACCAAAACCTTCTCCTCCAAATCAAGGAGGAAAGTCCACAATTTTTCAAAGCGAAAAGGAAAATTTATTTTACAAGACATAGGGTTAGCAGTAAAGGAAATAGGGAAATGGTCAAACCCAATTTTAAATATAGAGGTTAAAGAGAAAATATACTTATTGTACCAATGGGGGGAAATCAGATCTCTATTTAGCCTAACTTGGATGCAATCTTTTCCAACTCTCCTATTGCACCAAGTATAGTTGATTCCCTGAAGATCAAGATCAGTTAAAGCTTGATTATTAATAAAATTCATAAGATCAAATCTACTCTCCATCTGAGACCCAGAGCCCCCAAACTTCTCTGACCCTTTTGGAGGGGAATTAAAATTCCCCATAATCATCTAGCTATAATCTTTGAAATGGTTTCTACGATCATCTAGCTTGAGCCAAAAGTTAGCTCTGCTACTCTTAGAGTTGGGAGCATAAATGTTAGTGAGAAACCAATCAAAATTATCTATTATATGGTGCATGCAGATAGACACCATATTATCATCCTCAAAAATCACATCACCGCTAATAATACTCATATTCTAGAAGACAATTGTACCTCCAAAAGCCCCATCAAAACTGCTGCTACTAATCTCATTACTATGGAAAAATTTAATTTTTTTCCACTCTCGCCTTACTCATCTTAGTTTCTTGGATCAATAGAATATCCAATTTATGATCCCTTATCAAGTTCCTAAGAACATCTTGTTTATGAGGACCATTCAATCCCCTTATATTCCATGATATAACCTTCATTTATTACTAGGAGTGAACACTGTCAGGATGATCTTTTGTTTCCCATCGCCCACATCTTTCCAACTTTCATTTTCTCTACTTTTTTTTCTTCGAAGGTCTATCTTTAGATTCATTTTTTCAGAATCCACCTTTTTTCTTCTAGTGGTAATATCATCCAATCCATTCTAGGAAGAAGAACCATCTCCCCTTCCTCTTCTATTATTCTTTTTTCTACTAACTATTTTAAATCCTTTCTATTCCTCTTCCAAAGATTTCAAATAGGGGGATTCTCTAGTTCTATACATGTGTTCATCACAGTTTCAGGAACTGTTGATATATCAATAGTTATTTTGTTGTCTTCTATGGGGTTCCCTTGGTTGATTCTCTCACAACCATTACTTCCTTGGGAATCATTACAAAAAAGATGGTTTGCTAGAATCCCACTTAAGGAATCCAAGAAGTCCTTGTTTCTATCTCCTAGATTACTTCAATTCCCTATAATGCAATTTTCCTCTCTCCCCTTATCAGAGGGGGACAAGGAGAAGTTATAAGTTTCCTCCAAGAGATCAATCTTATTCACATCAAAACCCAACTTCTAACTATGGTCTTGAGAGTTATTGTCTAGAGGGGGAAAAAGAACCCCATCAAGAATGTTCTCCCCATTAGAAGATCGTAGCTCATCCTCTTTTTCCTTATCTTCCTTATTATCATTATTTTCATTAGGATCCAAAGGGTTCTTAACTCACCACTCCTTCCTATTATCTTTATCTTTTCGGGGCTCTGTCTCTTTTCCTTTCTTCACGGAGTAGTTTCTTTCCCAATGGCCAGATTTCTTACATTTAAAACAAGCAATGAGATAGGATTCATATTCCATAGGTTTCTTCTATTTCCCCATCCTTGATCTTAAATCTATAGAAAGGGGAATATCAAAGGAATCACTAATATTAATGCACAATCTAGCAAAAACCATCCTGGTTTTAGAGGAAGTGGCTAGATCTATGGCCATTAGGTCTTTCATAATGTTGGCAATACCCTTAAACACCCCTTCATTCTATAATTCCAATGGTAGCCTTGAGATTTTCACCAACACTAGGGAAGATTCCACAAAGGATTCATTTAGATCAAGATTAGTACTCCATTTGTGTAAAGCCAAGGAAGACCTGTGTAACATCCAAGGGCCTTGACAGAAAGATTTCATCATATCCTCTATATTGGTGAATGAAAAGGATAAAGCCCCTTTATCCATCAAAGCTATATCTACCTCACCTTTTAGGAACCATGTACAACTAAATTACTTTTAGACTTCATCAATATTAGGTCAAGGACATGTTACCATATTTTTCACTTTTTGGATTGGTGACCTAATTACTAGATGAGGCTATAGTAAACTAGTTTTCATTATTAGATGATCTTATTTAAATTTGTGTTCATTTCAGAAATGATACATGTAAAGGAAAATAAATTTCTACAAATAGAAATTACATGTATATATGCCAATGTCTTGTATGTATTGTACAAAGGAAAGAAACTAAAAGATAATATCATTTGAGCTCACCCACGACATGAGCATAGACAACTTTTAGAAAGATATGCATGAATACAAACATACACAAAAGGATGAACATAAAGTATAGGGTACTAGACATTGCCTGGAAAGATGAGGTGTTGATCTGAGCTGTGTTCCAGTGTGTTCCTGTCCAAAACCTTCATGAAGAGAAGAGATAGGGTTAGATCTAATGGATCTAAGAAATGCATGATATCCTACAACTTACCTTAATCTATAATCATGCATGTACATAGTCATCCATACACTTCTAAAGGGCTATGCTATAGGGCATGCACCCATGAAGATGCTGCAAGAAGGAAAAGAAGATACCATATTTTTACTACCTTGTTTGTTCCATGTATAGATAAAAAAGAAAATTTGACACTATTTCTTTCCCTCAACCAGATAATTGTAATCCCAAGAGGATGGCCATCCCTAAGAAGAGGGACATCCTCAAGGATCACTATTGTCTAGATAATAGTAGTGAAATGTAAGCTTAGTGAATAAGTAGTATCCATGGAGTAGTCATCAAATCATGAAAGAAAAAGAAAGCTTGGAAGTACTTGAAATAGAGATCAACACAAAAGATAAAGTGAGTAAATAGTATGAATTCAAAACAATTAGCCATAAAAACTAGACAATGTGTTATCAAATGGGTCACAATGAATATCACTAAGACAACACACTATCAAATGAAGATTGATAGATGCCATGTCAATATGGTGTGATAGTAGCAAATGGAACATCAAGATCTCATACTAGTGAACACAAACTAGTACCATTAAACCTACAGAAAGGAACATAGTTCTTTCAACATGTAGAGAATGAGAACATGGCAAACATGAGCCTTCAAATACAAAGCAATGAATACCAATAGAAATATCAATAGTTGACAATCAAACAGAGAATAGTAAGTACAAGATTCATACTAAGCGTCAGAAAAACAAATCAGCAATGGTCATAGAAATAACATCCAAAGACATGGTGCCATGAAAACAAGATGTAAAAAATGCTATAACAACAAGTATTCAAATGATGGATGGTCAATAGCTCATGGGCCCCAAGCTGATGAACTACAACTAATTTGAATAAATTATATGACTTGAAGATCTGTGATTTGAGATCACTCAGTTTCTAATTAGATATGTAAAATGATTAAATCAGTAATATGTTGTCATTGATGTCAACTATTTTTGACAATACTTATCTTGTAAGTTACTATACCCAAACATATGTAGAAAGAAGAAGAAAAGAGATGAAGAACAGATATATCTACATGAGGAAGATGGATATGATAGATAAGGATGAGGAATACATTGGGTAACTTATGAATGAGTCTATGACCTTATGTTATTGACTTCATTATGTTGCATTCATCTATGATGAAGGATAGAGAAAAATGCACAAAGCAGTGTGGTCAGTTAAAGAAGCATTTGAGTATACATTGACATAGTGTAGTGTATACCGAGCATAGTATAAACCAAGCTTGTGTTCACCGACACATTTCTTTGTTAACCAAGCAGGAGAAAAGAACTAAATGATTAGTTTAGTTAATGGAAGATGATGAGTTGTAAAGTGTTATGATTACAGAGTTGAAGATAATGTTTGTTATGAAGATCAATGGTTAACATAATTCAAAGAAGATCTAATGGATTGAAATAAAACATGTTACTGACACATCAGCTGAGGAAGGTTTAAACGGAAAAATCAACAAAGGAGATTAAGTGGAAAAATATGATGGATGGAATTAAAAGGCTTTACTTGTCCATTTAAGAGACTAGGATTTCATGATGAAATCATGCCAGAAGAAGGAGACTGCAGAGATATCATGTGAAGAAGCTTCATGCATGTCTAATCAAACTAGTTAAGGAGAACTGAACTGTAGAGATTACTGAGTGTTAGAAAGCTATAACCAAGAGACAGTAAGTTACTAAATATTGATTGAAACAAAACTGATATATTGATTAGAGGATTTGAATGAGCTTAACATAGATCTGATAATCTACAATTGAAGTTGTGTTGTAATTAGATCACCTTCTGTTACATTTTAACCATTGTAAACAGATAAATCTCTTAATAGAGTGGACTAGAAAGTCTTGTAATGTTATTCATAGAGTGTATATTTTTTATCTTGTCAACCCCATAGTGAATGTTGGTTGGATGATAACGGTTGGTCTAAAATCCTCTAACAGGGTCACACCTCATAGAGTGTTTGTAACCTTTAACAGGGTTGGGTCTTCACCGACCTCACTTTAGAAGAGTGAACAATTTTTGGGTTGCCGGTCCCAGGTGGTTTTTCCCTTTATAGGGTTTCCACGTTAAATCTCTTGTGTTATGTGTTGACTGTGATGATTGTTTGTTGTCATACTTTACATGTTGTATATTGGATTTGATTGGTAATCAGTATATGTTATTAACTGGTAATTGGTAAAAGTATAGACATAATAATACTTTATATTACCAAGCTGCAGAAGTTTTAGTAGATTGTTTTTGGATATACATTTTGTGATTGGGACTATGGATAACTGATTCACCCCCCTCTCAATTATTCTAACAATTGGTATCAGAGCTTAGATTTCTTGGAACAAAGTTTTAAGGACTTCAACAAAAAGATCTCAAAATTTATAAGAGGGAAGTGCGAAAGCTAAACAAGGATAACTTCACAATATGGAAAAGTCAAATGAAGTTGCATATATCTAGAATTGGGAATTATGCCCTCACACTAATGGAGAATAAATACATTGCATCACCCACTGGTCCCTTGACCCTTGATACCCTAAGAGACAGGCATGAGCATAATGTTACTATGATGGAGATTGCTCCTACCTATACAGATGCCAAATTTGAAGATATCAAGGACTGTACTACTGCTAAGCATATGTGGGATAAACTTGCTCAAGTTTATAGTGGTGATGTGAATGTCAAAAGATCTAGAGTTGAAAGCTTAAGCAGAAGATTCGATGATATGAAAATGAAGGAGGGTTAAAATATTGTGTAGTACACAAATAGACTAAAAGAGGTAGTTCATGCTATCAGAGGATATGATGCTATTATTGATGAAGAGAAAGTGGTAAGAAAAGTTCTCAGAACCTTATTACCAATTTATGCAATCAGAATATCTATAATTCATGAAACTAGGTCTGCATCTGGTAACAACTTTACTCTTGATAATCTGATTGGTAAGCTTACAACCTTTGAACTGAATAACTTTGATAATAGTGTTGTACCGTCTATTGAATCTTCTTTTATGTCTTCTCTGAAGATTGGTAAGTCTAGTAGAAAAAATAAGAATGATGATAGTGATAGAAATACTGATGATGAGCTTGATGAACTTGAAGCTCTTATGGCCAGAAGGTTACCTAAAGGTAAAGGAAGATATAGAGGTAAATTACCTTTAGGATGCTTTAACTGTGAAGAGGTTGGTCATATTGCTGCTAGATGTCCACATAGGAAAGATGATGATAGAAACAAAGATCGATCTAGTGAAGGAAGCTATGGGAGAAGAGGCAATAGAAGTTACCGACACTACAATAGAGACAATAGAGACAATAATGATAAAGGAAAGAAGGTGTACTACATTGCAGAAGAAGATGTCACATATACTAACACTGATGAATATGTGGAGGTAGTATTTGTTGCAATGAAGGATGACTTGGAGGAAGATGAAAGGTATGTAGAGACATCACTTATCTCTAAGGCTAATAAAAATGATACATGGATCATTAATAGTGGTTGTACACATTACATGACTAGTGATGAAGAAAAATTTGATCATCTTGAAGAACACAATGGACGATCTGTGAGAATGGGTAATGATGCACCTTGTATGGTTAGAGGTAAAGGATCCCTGATGATAAATGATAAAATTAGATGTGACAATTCTTATTGGGTAAAAGGACTAAACTACAATTTTCTAAGTGTGGCATGACTGAACAATTCAAGCCATTGAGTTTCTTTTGAGAGAAAGAAAGTGAAGATGTTTGATGATGAAGGAAGACTTGTTGGAATTGGAACACAATTGAGAAGTAATTTGTTTTATCTTGATAATGATCAGTCTTCTTGTTTAATGATGAAATATGAAGATGCATAGTTGTGGCATAAAAGGTTATGTCATGTGAATTTTGATAACATAATTAAGATCAGTAAAAATAAAAAGGTTAGAGGTCTGCCTAACTTATCAAAGCCTGATCATGTTATGTGTCATGAATGTCAGAAAGGTAAAATGACAAAATCTAGTTTCAAAAGCAAAGATTATTCAACAAAGAAATTACTTGAGTTAGTGCATACTGACCTATGTGGTTCTATGAGAACTCAAAGTTACTATGGAGACAAATATTTTATTCTTTTTGTTGATAATTACACTAGATTAATGATAGTCATGTTCTTGAAAGAAAAATTAGAGGCATTTAAGATGTTCAAATGGTATAAAGAAAAAGTTGAGAAAGAGACTGGTAAAGAATTGAAGTGTTTGAGATCTGACAAAGGTGGTGAATTTATTTTTGATGAATTTACTAACTTTTGTAATGAGCATGGTATTAAAAGATAGGTCTCTACACTGAGGACACCTCAACAAAATGAAATAGTTGAAAGGAGAAATAGGTCAATTGTTGACTGTGCAAGGACACTGATGTTACAAAAGAATGTTCCTTAGACATACTAGAGAGAAGTAGTGAGCGTAGCTGTTTATGTTCTAAACTGAGTACAACTGAAGAAGGACACTAATAAGACGTAGAGTTATGGTTTGGCCACAAACCCACTGTAAGTTATTTCAAGATTTTTGGAAGTAAATTCTTTATTCTGAAAGATGAAAGAAATGGGAAGTTTGACTCAAAAGGTGATGAAGGGATATTTCTAGGTTATTCCACTAAAAGTAAAGCATACAAGTGTCTTAACAAAGTAAATAATAAAATGATTGAAAGTACTAATGTTTGATGATAAGAATGTAGAGAAAAGCACAAAGGAACTAGAAGACTATGGTAGATTCACTTACATTGAACATCAAGAGTATCTACCAACACCACAGATAGTGACAATCGGTCAATGGGAAAACAATGCCCATAGATAAGAAGGAAATACTGATGAGCAAGAAGCACCTACTGAGCAAGAAAATGAACCTTCACATGATGAACAAGAAAGAAGAGATTGGATACTGGAAAATTTTTTTAGAAGACATCATCCTAAGAGACAAATCATTGGAGATAGACAAGCTAGCATGAAAACAAGAAGTAAAGCAAGACAAGGTACATGTCTAGTTTGTGAATATGAACCGAAGAATGTAAAAGTTGCATTAGAAAATGATGAATGGGTTAATGCAATGAAAGAGGAAATAGAACAGATAGAGAAGAACAAAACTTGGAGTTTAGTACTTAGACCTAAGGACAAGAATGTTATCAGTACTAAGTGGATATTTAGAAACAAGCTTAATGAGAAGGGAGATGTAACAAGGAACAAAGATAGATTAGTATGCAAGGGATATGCACAGGAGGAAGGAATAGATTATGGTGAAACTTTTTCACCTATTGATAGATTTTTTGAAAACCCTAGAGAGTCACACATGGTTGCTACAAAGAGAATCTTAAGATATCTGAAGAAAATTGAAGATTATGGACTATGGCATCCTAATAAAGGCAAGTTTGAACTTAAGGTATACACCAATGTTGATTGGGCTAGAAATGTGGATGATAGAAAGAGTACCACCAGAGGAGCATTCTTCTTTAGTGAAAGACTTGTTACATGGACAAGTAAGAAACAATCTTGCATTTCCTAGTCTACAGCTGAAGTAGAGTATGTTGTTGTTTCTACTAACTTTTCAAATATTGTTTATATCAAGCAAGTGTTGGAAGGTATGAATGAGGTAATCACTAAGACGGTGATTATATATTGTGACAACACTAGTGCAATTAATATTTCAAAGAATCCATTGATGCAATCTAAAACAAAGAATATATCTATTAATTATCATTACTTAAGGGAACAAGTACAGGAGAAGCAAGTGAAGCTAGAATTTGTTACATCAAAAGAAAAACTTGTTGACATATTTACAAAGCCTCTACCAAAGGATACAATACTTGAGGACTAGACTTGGGGTCCATCCCCTATCTACAGGTCACTAAGGTGATCTAGAGGTTGCATCAACCTAATCTTATTAGAAGATCATACATGTTGATGAAGCAGAGTTCACACTTTGGACTTTTATCTAAGGTTGTGAAAGGTTGAAGTACTGGAATATATTTGCACATCAGTATACTAAGATATAGAGAATGCACCGGACAATAGAGACTTACATGGCTACTACAGAGCTGTATGTTTTTATTGTTCTTTGGCATTATTGTCAAAGGGAGAGAGATCTCAATATGAAGCCAAAGACAAAGGGAGAGAGATGCAAAAAAGGGAGAGCACTGCAGATCAGCTACTAAGAACAAAATAAAACTTGCAAGCTGAAAAGATCATATCTACAGAAGATAGTTTGCACTTGAAAATGCTTTTATGTAATCTAGTGATTAAACATATTAAGCTAGGGAGAGATTGTACTGAGTTACAACATTTGTTGACAGAGTTGTAGAATACATGTTTGGTATGTGTATGGCATATTTCATATTGCTTGTGTTTCCATCAATGCCAAAGGGAGAGATTGATGAACTGCAACTGATTTGAATAAATTATATGACTTGAAGATCTGTGATTTGAGATCATTGAGTTGTTGATTAGATATGTAAGATGATTAAATCAATAATATGTTGTCATTGATGTCAACTAGTTTTGAAAATACTTATCTTGTAAGTTACTATACCCAAACATCTGTAGAAAGAAGAAGAAAAGAGATGAAGAATAGATATATCTACATGAGGAAGATGGATATGAAAAATAAGGATAAGGAATACATTGAGTAACTTATGAATGAGTCTATGACCTTATGTTATTGACTTGATTATGTTGCATTCATCTATGATGAAGGATAGAGAAAAATGCACAAAGCAGTGTGGTCAGTTAAAGAAGCATTTCAGTATACACTGACACAGTGTAGTGTATACCAAGCACAATATAGACCAAGCTTGTGTTCATCGACACATTTATTTGTTAACCGAGCAGGAGAAAAGAACTAAATGATTAGTTTAGCTGATGGAAGTTGATGAGCTGTAAAGTGTTATGATTACAGAGTTGAAGATAATGTTTGTTATGAAGATCAACAGCTAACATAATTTGAAGAACATCTAAGGGATTGAAATAAAATGTGTTACTGATACATCAGCTAAGGAAAGTTTAAGTGGCAAAATATAATGGATGGAATTAAAATGGTTTACTTGTCTATTTAAGAGACTAGGATTTCATGATGAAATCATGCCGAAAGAAGGAGACTAAAGAGATATCACATGAACAAGCTTCATGCATGCCTGATCATACTAGTTAAGGAGAACCGAACTGGAGAGATTACCAAGTGTTACAAAGCTATAACTAAGAGATAGTAAGTTACTGAATATTGATTGAAATAGAATTGATATATTGATCAGAGGATTTGAATGAGCTTAACATAGATATGATAATCTATAATTGAAGTTGTTTTGTAATCAGATCACCTGCTGTTACATTTTAACCATTGTAAATAGATAAATCTCTTAACAGAGTGGACTAGAAAGTCTTGTAATGTCATTCATAGAGTGTACATTTGTTATCCTGTCAACCCCATAGTGAATTCTAGTTGGACGATAACAGGTGGTCTAAAATCCTCTAATAAGGTCACACCTCATAGTGTGTTTGTAACCTTTAACAAGGTTGGGTCTTCACCGACCTCACTTCAGAAGAGTGAACAATTTTTGGGTTGCCGGTCCCAGGTGGTTTTTCCCTTTACAGGGTTTCCATGTTAAATCTCTTGTGTTATGTGTTGACTATAGTGATTGTTTTTTGTCATACTTTACATGTTGCGTATTGGATTTGATCAGTAATCACTAGATGTTATTAACTGGTAATCAGTAAAAGTACAGACAGAATACTACTTTATATTACCGAGCTACAAAAGTTTTAGTAAATTGTTTTTGGATATACATTTTGTGATTGGGACTGTGGATAACTGATTCACCCCCCTCTTAGTTATTCTAACACAAGCAACATGGACACCAGTAAATGAATGATGCTCTAGTTACCCATGGTTTTGTCTAGAAAAATCTTTAATCAAATGGAAATGATCAACAAACATGGACCCTCTAGAACCAGTAACACCAAATGAAAACCACAATATACATTAGTGCCAAGTATCCAGAAAAGATACAATAAAAAGTGACAACAATATACAATGGCATCATGCCCTATAGCTTGCTCATGGGATGGCATGGTGATGAAACAATGAATAAGAATTGATGCCTTAGCAAAACTCATGGGTTACAAACATTAAACGTGCTTGCAAATATCAACAAAATGTAAATGCAATATTAGAGAAATAATACAACAAGCACATGAAACACACAAAACGTTGTTGCCCTAGCACATGGCTCATAGTTTATCAAGATAGCAACAACATTTTATGGTACCACCAAAAAATAATAGTAGGAATTCAATATGCATTGATAACCCAAAGGTGATCTCAAACACATAGGCATCATGCCCTAGCTCTCTAGCTCACAGGTCACCAAGATGCAAACAACAATGCATAAAACTCTCGAGCTCGCAATGAATCCAGACTGTGAGCAAAAGACAATAAAAATGTGGTGTTCTAATCAGTTCATGGGCTATGTACAACAACAAAGAGAACCAATGAACCCTATCAAATTTAATGGTGCCATGAATAAATAATAAAATAAATAATTCACAGGCTGGCATGGTAACCAAAACAGTGAATTCATATGCGGATACATGCAAAAAAAAAAAATATATGATGCCATGAACAGTAGCAATACATAGATCATATTCTATAAAGATTTAAACATCAAGTATGGCCTCACAATGAGAAGATGACCACAAAGATACTCCCTCAAAAATTCAAAGAACATAACAATAATGAATCAAAAAATGTAGAGAAGATAGAAAGAAGAACTCAAATGGCTACCTCAAACCATAAGGCCATACGAAGAGGGAAAAAATTGAGAGGTTTCCAGATTGAGCTCAAAGTTTCAAAGGCCAAGTCCAATTCAAGTTGCATCCTTCCCAAATTGACAAGTAGTGAGGGGTCGATGCTTTTTGCATCTTCCATTCTTTGAAGGATTGGTATTAAGCCTTTGAATGTTAGGATATTTTTTTGAAATGTTAACATAAACATATTGATGCTAGGGTATTTTTTACAAGGTGGATTTGATTTAAAAGATGTAAATATTTTTTAATATGTTTTCCCCTTTTAAATTAATTTAAATTGGGTTGAGAAGTATTCATAAATAGAATTAACTAAAAATTTTAAAATCCACATAGGGGAAAGATAATAAATGAAAATCATGCAATTTTATTGTAAATTCTGATAATGATATTCTATAAATCATTTGTCAGAATATCTCTTCAAAGCATGATAAAATGGATAGGGAAGATTAAAGACTTTTCTTTTTTGAGGATTTCACCTTCCCACCTACCCCTACAAATCCAGGAATCTAACATCTAGATTTAAGAGGAATTTTCATGGGCCTAAATGCAAAAATTTTCATTTTTGGTGAGGTTGAGGGACATGAATGCAGATTCTTAGGTTTTCTTTTATATACTTCTCACTTAGGTGATTGAGGTTAGTTATTCATTCTATCTCATTCTAATATTTGAATGCTTGTATCTCTAGAGAAGCAAGCTATATTTTATCTCCTTTTAATTCAGTACATAGAAATTATCTTTCTTATTCCTATAGTTTTATGAGTTATTTGGTGGGTCTTATATCAATGTATTGTGATTAAGGTTAGTCCTTTACTTGATATTTTGTTCATTTAGATGCTCATAAACACTTTTATTTTTTGATGTACTAATCTGTGTGCATTTGAAAGGATTTGGGGTTGTGGAATCCATTTTCCCTTCTCATTTACAACCAACACCTTGTTATTTATAAGGGAAAAATTAGAATTAGGGAGAAGTTGTGATGCTCTGGTTATTTTTGAATTTCATTGTCAATTTTTTTTCAGTTTGTAGATCTATCCAAGTTTGGTGAATCACCTAAGTTTAAGTTTAAGTTTTTTAGTTTCATGCACTATCTCTCCCTTTTCCTCCAAAAGTTAGTTAGGTTTCAAGGTGATTCAAGGAAAAGTCAGCCCCTAATTTGGAGGTCTACTTTCTGATAGGTTACCCACAGCCTGAAAGTAGTCCCATGTTTCACATGATTTATAGGTTTCACACTTATCCATTTGCGAGTGCAATCCTTAGTGACAACAACTTTTTGCATGCCCAGTGGGACAATGATGTTTTCCATCATTCACTGAGATTTTGGTGTGATCCTCAGTGTAATCAACCTTTAGAGGTAGTTTTTCCTGAAACACCATGGTGACTCTAAGAAAAATCTACTGGTTTAAGCAGTCCAAGTGTTGGTAAGTTTCATAAAATATCCTTTTTACCAACTCAATTGATGAATAGCATATCAATTCCTAATGCATATTCACCCTATCACTACCCTTATCATGAGAAAGATACCCATGTGTTGTCATTCATGCCATATTAAGCTGGCCAAGAAGCAACCTATAGCCAAAATGGCCCACCAATAGAAAGTTACCAGCATGCACCACCATACCCTCCCACCTAGCATCAAGCATCCTAGCAGCATTCCTATGAACCCTATCAAATTTAATGGTGCCATGAATAAATAATAAAATAAATCATTCACAGGCTGGCATGGTAACCAAAATAGTGAATTCATATGCGGATACATGCAAAAAATAAATATATATGATGCCATGAACAATAGCAATACATAGATCATATTCTATCAAGATTTAAACATCAAGTATGGCCTCACAATGAGAAGATGACCACAGAGATACTCCCTCAAAAATTCAGAGAACATCACAATAATGAATCAAAAAATGTAGAGAAGATAGAAAGAAGAACTCAAATGCCTACCTCAAACCATAAGGCCATACAAAGAGGGAAAAAACTAAGAGGTTTCCAGATTGAGCTCAATGTTTCAAAGGCCAAGTCCAATTCAAGTTGCATCCTTCCCAAATTGACAAGTAGTGAGGGGTCGATGCTTTTTGCATCTTCCATTCTTTGAAGGATTGGTTTTAAGCCTTTGAATGTTAGGATATTTTTTTGAAATGTTAACATAAACATATTGATGCTAGGGTATTTTTTACAAGGTGGATTTGATTTAAAAGATGTAAATATTTTTTAAGATGTTTTCCCCTTTTAAATTAATTTAAATTGGGTTGAGAAGTATTCATAAATAGAATTAACTAAAAAATTTAAAATCCAGATAGGGGAAAGATAATAAATGAAAATCATGCAATTTTATTGTAAATTCTGACAATGATATTCTATAAATCATTTGTCAGAATATCTCTTCAAAGCATGATAAAATGGATAGGGAAGATTAAAGACTTTTCTTTTTTGAAGATTTCACCTTCCCACCTACCCCTACAAATCCAGGAATCTAACATCTAGATTTAAGAGGAATCTTCATGGGCCTAAATGCAAAATTTTTCCATTTTTGGTGAGGTTGAGGGACATGAATGCAGATTCTTAGGTTTTCTTTTATATACTTCTCACTTAGGTGATTGAGGTTAGTTATTCATTCTATCTCATTCTAAGATTTGAATGCTTGTATCTCTAGAGAAGCAAGCTATATTTTATCTCCGTTTAATTTAGTACATAGCAATTATCCTTCTTATTCCTATAGTTTTTTGAGTTATTTGGTGGGTCTTCTATCAATGTATTGTGATTAAGGTTAGTCCTTTACTTGATATTTTGTTCATTTAGATGCTTATAAACACTTTATTTTTTGATGTACTAATCTGTGTGCATTTGAAAGTATTTGGGGTTGGGGAATCCATTTTCCCTTCTCATTTACAACCAACACCTTGTTATTTCTAAGGGAAAAATCAGAATTAGGGAGAAGCTGTGATGCTCAGGTTATGTTTGAATTTCATTGTGAGTTTTTTTTCAGTTTGTAGATCTATCCAAGTTTGGTGAATCACCTAAGTTTAAGTTTAAGTTTTTTAGTTTCATGCACTATCTCTCCCTTTTCCTCCAAAAGTTAGTTAGGTTTCAAGGTGATTAAAGGGAAAGTCAGCCTCTAATTTGGAGGTCTACTTTCTGATAGGTTACCCATAGCCTGAAAGTAGTCCCATGTTTCACATGATTTCTAGGTTTCACACTTATCCATTTCTGGGTGCAATCCTTAGTGACAACAATTTTTCCCATGCCCAATGGGACAATGATGTTTTCCATCATTCACTGAGATTTTGGTGTGATCCTTAGTGTAATCAACCTTTAGAGGTAGTTTTTCCTAAAACACCATGGTGACTCTAAGAAAAATCTACTGGTTTAAGTAGTCCAAGTGCTGGTAAGTTTCATAAAATATCCTTTTTACCAGCTCAATTGATGAATAGCATGTCAATTCCTAATGCATATTCACCCTATCACTACCCATATCATGAGAAAGATACCCATGATTTTTCATTCATGCCATATCAAGCTGGCCAAGAAGCAACATATAGCCAAAATGGCCCACCAATAGAAATTTACCAGCATGCACCACCATACCCTCCCACCCAGCATCAAGCATCCTGGCAGCATTCCTATGAACCACCCTATCGGGGTCACCATTACAATCCTAAAAATCAGTCCAATACCACTTCAGATATGAACTCCAATGACTGGTTGGAAAATTTTTGTAAATAAATGAGCTCTTTCATGAAAGACTATGTTGAGATGAGGGCTCAGAAAGAAGAGATCTCAAGGTAGTATATGGAGGTGGTGGCCTTCTCAAAGCAACTAGAAGACAAGATAGCAATTCATGAGCAGACCCTTGAAGAGAAGAATTAGAAACAAAAGGTCTATGAGAAAAATCTTGAAGATAACAAAGAAATGATAAGGGTCATCTATTTGATAGCTACAAAAATTGACGAGGATCTCTGAAAAGAGTTAGCAGAAAATGATGAATTCCATGATCATGAGAAATAGATACTTGCTAGATAGATTGCAGAAAAGGATCGACTGATTAAGAATTTGTTGGCACAAACACCAAGGAAAGGAGATCAAGTAGTCATTGCTGCCCCAATACAAGGAAGTTCACTAGATCAAGAAGAGGGCAATGAAAACTTAATGCAGTCTCAGAGACCCTCATGGACCATGTATCTAGGTTTCAAAATGCCAAGTATTTTTAAAAAGGAGATCAAGGAGGAGGTGCCTCATGTTGCTAAGAGGGAGGCTAGTCTTGTATGTCAAAAGTCCCAAGGTGATGAAAGCCTAGAAGAGGAGGACCTAGAAGCTTTGTAGACTAGATAGGAGAATCACAAAGTTTAAATTCCAAGTTTATTGCCTAGTAAGTCCCCTAGCACTTCTATTAAAATTCCAAGATTTAGGATTTCTCCTTCAATTCATAATATTAGTCAAGAGGGGACTAACCTCCATGCCTTTTTAGAACTTTTTCATAATCCCATATCATCTTTCTAGTCACCCCATTCTATTCCTATAGAGGAGACATCTAAATGATTTTCCTTCCTAAGTAACAATGAGCCCATTCTCCAATAGATAAAGCCTTATGAGCTAGTCCTTGAAGAGACCTTTACACATCATAGAATTTTAGGCCACCAGGAAGAAGATAAGTTTTGTCTTTTAGGTGTACTATTTCATAATGATCATGAGGAACAACTAAATTTGTTACATAATGATGAATTAGAGAAACAAGACAAGGGTTAGGAAGCAAGTGAAGAAAGTGAGGTCCTAATTGATCTATTTGAGGAAAAGCCTTCTTTTATTGAGCAAGAAGAGGCAACACAAGATTTATTGGTTAAGCTCCCTAATTGTGATAAAAAAAGATGATATTTTTACTACTAACTTAGAACAACAAGAATATTTTGATTCCATAATTGATGTTTTCTGCTCAACTCTTGTTGATGTTCATCATCCTCCTAAAATAGATAGTAGCATCCATGCTTTTAAAGAATATTTTTTTATTTTAGGAGGTTGATGTTGTCCCAGTTGTAGAATCTAAACCTATTTGTAATAAAGTGGTGGATGAATATCAAGGATCATATTTCCTGTACCATGAGGAAGGACCAATGATTGTTAAGGACCTAAGACAATTTGATAGCTTTGATGAGCTATTAGCTATTCCAACTGAAGAAGAGGATGATCCTCTAACCCCAAAAGAAGAATTGGTATGGTAAGCCATCATGGAGGGGCTGATTTTTTATTAGCATGCTGAGGTCATTCATAAGGTGCATACTAAGCAACAAAGGCTCAGATTCATACTCTCAAGGGGATGTCCTATTAGACACCTTGCTCAGGTAGGGGCAAATAAGAAATCCATGCTTAAGGATTCAATGGAGGGTGATGTCAGAAGTCCATTTCTTGATGACCAGGAGCTTATTCAGTCTTATCAAACTCCCTAGGAAGATAGAACCTATGATCTAATCAAGGTTAGTACTATGGACTACCAATTTCATAAGTGGATATGCCAAGTAGTTCAATATGTTTTTATGTTCCATATCATCTTTGTTGGAATCAAGTGTGCAAAGCATAACACTCTAAGGAGGATGGGAAGTAATTTCAATAGTCCAATCAATGGATTTGTTTGACCAATTTCCTGATACTGGTTAGAGTAGGGTAGGGTAGGAGTTCTCAATTTTGTGTTCCCTAAGTGCTTCAACACAAGTTTGTTTTTAGTTTAAGTTTAAGTTTTTTTTGGAGAGAAGGAGGTTGTTTGGTTGGAAGCCATGTTCAGTTTTGAGGCTTAAAGGACTATATGCCCAATGGATGCAAAGGCAACTGGTTAATGGTGCTTAGCAAGAAAGCACTTAGCTGAGGTTGCTAGAATGTTACCATATTTTTCAATTTTTTCATTGGTGACCTAATTACTAGATGAGGATATAGTACCCTATCTTTCATTATTTGATGATCTTATTTAAATTTGTGTTCATTTCAAAAATGATACATGTAAAGGAAAATAAATTTCTGCATCTAGAGATTACATGTATATATGCCAATGTCTTGTATGTACTATACAAAGGAAAGAAAATGAAAGATAATATCATCTGAGCTCACACAAGCCATGAGCATAGCTAAATTTCACAAAGATATGCATGAATATAGACATACAAAAAAGGATGAACATAAAGTACAGGGTGCTAGACATTGCCTAGAAAGATAAGGTGTTGATCCGAGTTGTGTTCCAATGTTCTCCTGTCCAGAACCTGCATGAAGAGAAGAGATGGGGTTAGATCTAATGGATCTAAGAAATGCATGATATCATAAAACTTACCTTCATCTATAATCATGCATGTACATAGTTATCCATACACTTATAAAGGGCTATGCTATAGGGCATGTGCACCTAGGAAGATGCTGCAAGAAGGAAAAGAAGATACCATGTTTTTATTAACTTTTTTGTTCCATGTGGTGATGCAAAAGAAGATTTGACATTGTTTCTTTCCCTCAACTAGATAATAGAAATCCCAAGAGGATGGACCTCCCTAAAAAGAGGGGCATCCTCAAGGATTGCTATTGTCTAGACAATAGTAGTGAAATGTAAGCTCAGTAAATAAGTAGTATCCATGGAGCAGTCATCAAATCATGAAAGAAAAAGAAAGCATGGAAGTAAAAAATAGAGATCAACACAAAAGATAAAGTGAGTAAATAGTATGAAGTCAAAACAATGAGCCATAAACACCAGACAATGTGTTATCAAATGGGTCACAATGAATATCACTGAGACAACATGCTATCAAATGAAGATCGATAGATGCCATGTCAATATGGTGTGATAGTAGCCAATGGAACATCAAGATCTCATACCAGTGAACACAAACCAGTACCATTAAATCTATAGCAAGGAACTTAGTTCCTTCAACATGTAGAGAATGAGAACATAGCAAACACTGGCCTTCAAATATAGAGCAATGAATACCAACAAAAATATCAATAGTTGATAATCAAATGGAAAATAGTAAGTATAGGATTCACACTAAGCATTAGCAAAACAAATCAATGATGTTCATAGCAATAACATCCAAAGACATGGTGCCATGAAAATAAGATGTTAACAATGCCATAAGAGCAAGTATTCAAATGAAGGATGATTAATAGCTCATGGGCCCCAAGGAACATGGACACCAGTAAAAGAATGATGCTCTAGTTACCCCTGATTTTGTCCAAAAAAAGCTTTAATCAAATGAAAATGATAAAAAAAAATAGGCCTTATAAACCAACTAACACCAAATGGCAACCGCAATATACATTAGTGCCAAATATCCAACAAAGATACAATAACAAGCAACAACAATATACAATGGCATCATGCCTTGTAGCTTGCTCATAGGCTGGCATGGTGATCAAACAATGAATGAGCATTGATGCCTCAACAAAACTCATGGGCTCCAAACATTAAATGTGGCAGAAAATATCAACAAAACATGAATGCAATATCAGAGAAATAATATAGCAAGCACATGCAGGACACAAAACATTGATGTCCTAGCACATGGTTCATGGTTTATCAAGATAGTAATAGCATTTTATCGTGCCATCAAAAAAGAACATTAGGCATTCAATATGCATTCATAACCCAACAATGATCTCAAACACATAGGCACCATGCCCTAGCTCTCTAGCTCATAGGTCACCAAGATACAAATAGCAATGCATACAACTCTCGGGCTCTCAATGAATCCAGAAAGTGAGCAAAAGACAGTAAAAATGTGGTGTTCTAAGCAGTTCACAGGATCTATACAGAAGCAAAGAGCACCAGTGAACCCTATCAAATTTAATGGTTCCATGAATAAACAATAAAATAAATCATTCACGGGCTGGCATGGTAACCAAAATAGTGAATTCATATGAAGAGACATGCAAAAAATGAATATATATGATGTCATGAATAGTAGCAATACACGAATCATATGTTATCAAGATTTAAACATCAATTATGCCCTCAAAATGATAGGATGACCACACAGATACTCCCTCAAAAATGTAGAGAACATCACAACAATGAATCAAAAAATACAAAGAAGATAGAAAGAAGAACTTGAATGCCTACCTCAAACCATAATGCCATACAAAGAGGGAAAAAACCAAGAGGTTTCTAGATCTTGCTCAAAGTTTCAAAGGCCAAGTCTAGTTCAAGTTGCATCCTTCGCGAATTGACAAGCAGGGAGGGGTCGATGCTTTTAGCATCTTGCATTATTTTAAGGATCAGTTTTAAGCCTTTGAATGTTAGGATATTTTTTTGAAATGTTAACATAAACATATTGATGCTAGAGTATTTTTTACAAGGTGGATTTTATTGAAAAGATGTAAATATTTTTTAATATGTTTTCCCCTTTTAAATTAATTTAAATTGGGTTGAGAACTATTCATAAATATAATTAATTAAAACTTTTAACATCCACATAGGGGAAAGATAATAAATGAAAATCATGCAATTTTGTTGTAAATTCTGACAATGATATTCTATAAATCATTTGTCAGAATATCTCTTCAAAGCATGATAAAAAGGATAGGGAAGATTAAAGACTTCTTTTTTGAGGATTTCACCTTCCCACCTAACCCTACAAATCTGGGAATCTGTCATCTGGATTTAAGAGGCATCTTCATGGGCCTAAATGCATAATTTTTCCATTTTTTGTGAGGTTGAGGGACATGAATGCAGATTCGTAGGTTCTTTTTTTATATACCTCTTACTTAGGTTATTGAGGTTAGTTCTTCATTCTATCTCATTCGGAGATTTGAATGCTTGTAGCTCTAGAGAAGCAAGTTGTATTTTGGCTCCTTTCAATTCAGTACATAGTAATTATCCTTCTTATTCCTATAGTTTTATGAACTATTTGGTGGATCTTATATCAATGTATTTTAATTAAGGTTAGTCCTTTACTTGATATTTTGTTCATTTAGATTCTCATAAACACTTTTATTTTTTGAAGTACTAATCTATGTTCATTTGAATATATTTGGGGTTGTGGAATTTAGTTTCCCTTATTTAAAACCAGCGCCTTGTTATTTCTAAGGGAAAAATCAGAATTAGGGAGAAGTTGTGATGCTTAGGTTATGTTTGAATTTCATTGTGAGTTTATTTGCAGTTTGTGGATCTATCCAAGTTTGGTGAGTCACCTAAGTTTAAGTTTCAATTTTTTAGTTTCATGCACTCTCTCTCCCTTTTCCTCCAAAAGTAAGTTAGGTTTAAAGGTGATTAAAGGGGAAGCCTACCCCTAATTCAAAGGTCTACTTTCTGATAGGTTACCCACATCCTGAAAGTAGTCCCATGTTTCATAGGATTTTTAGGTTTCACACTTAGCCATTTGTAGGTGCAATCCTTAGTGACAATAGGACCAACAAATTTTCCAACAAAAACCATCTCCATAGATGCTATTGAGTTATCTAAGACAAAATTAGGAACAAAGATGCCAAAATCACCTTTACAGGGGTCTGATATATTATTCACCTCTAGTGATGCAAATTTATCGGATGGTATTTTTCCAAATAAAGCTATCCACAGACATTCCTTATGGTTAGGCCCACAAGATAAGTTAGAAACACATTTTTTTCCTTTCAAGGCTAGCCAATCTCCTCCCAGATTAGATGAAGCAAAGTTAACCCTATCATCTTTCTTTTGTCCTCCTTTCGAAGAATCTTCTAGGGAACCCAAGGACTCACCATCTTTCAATTCTCTAGCTTCCAATAAACCCTCCTTAGCACTAGCATCTTGTCCCTTCAAAGCATGAAGCTCACCATAGCCTCCCTCATTTGCCTTCCCTCCTTCATATTTCAAATTTGGTTTCCCACCTTCACCCTTCAAACTTGCTCTCTCACTCCCGCACGTCATTTTTGGACTACCAAGAAACATTCAATGTTACCATTGTAATAGGTATGGTCATTTTGAGAGAGATTGTATATTCAAATTAGGTAATACCAATAAAAAATCCCATTATGCTCAAAAGAGTGAAGATCCTTCCTCCAATAATTCAATGAGCTTTGGTGTTTAGATTTGGGGTGATCTACCCACATTTCTTGTAATAAATAGTTATTTTCTAAACTTTATGATGGTATTAAAGCTAATATTGATCATGGGAAGCCAACTCATACTTCAATTCCAAGTACTACACATCCAAAAAACAACCCCTCTTCTAGTTCTTCATTATTAAGTGCAAGCCCAACATTAAGCCCAAGTCCAAACAGAAGATTAGAAGGTTAGCTAATATTTATGAAAGAAGTGTAGCTCAAGTTCATGAAGATAATCCTAGAGGTGAGATTGTGCATTTTTCATTATTTTCACAAGTTTATTTTGAGCCATCGTGTTATGAATATGCATATACTTATTAAGTTTGGGTGAAGGAAATGCAACAAGAGATGAATTCTACTAACAAGAATGGTACTTTGGAGCTTACCAATCTTCCACAGAATAGGAAAAATATTGGAACTAAATGAGTCTACAAGACTAAGTACCATGTATTGATTAGAGTGTTAAAAGACACAAAGCAATATTAGTTTCTAAATGATTCAATCAAAGGTATGGCATAGATTATGAAAAAAAATTGCACCTCTAGCACGTCAAGAGACTATTAGGATGTTGATTTCACTTGCATCTCAAAAGAAATGGAGCATTCATCATATGGATGTAAAAAGAGTCTTCTTGAATCGATAATTAGAAGAAGAAATTTGTGTGGAACAACCATAAGGTTTTGTAGTGCAATAAAAAGAGAATCTAGTGTACAAGCTAAAGAAGGTCATGTATGGCCTCAAGGAAGCACTGAGAGCTTTTGGTATGCTAGAATTGATAGGTATTTTTAGGAAAGTGACTTTACTAGAATTAAGAGTGAACCTACCCTTTATTAAAAACAAGAAGGTATTGACATTCTTATTGTAAGTTTCTATGTTATGTTAGCAATAGTGACCCACACTAGACAACTAGGAAGGGGGGGTGGGGGTGGTGAATCACTTGCATTTAATTTAATTGTAAACTTTAAAATTTTGAGCAAGAACATTAATTAAGAATATAACAGTGCTAAATAAGATGAACAAGATAGACAAAAACACCATAACACAATTTTTTTTTTTCGATGAAAACCTTATTAAGGAAAAAAAACCCAACGGGGATGGAACCCACTAGATAGTGCACTAGTTTAAAAAGTGTCCCTATTAGGAGCTGATACAATACATCTAGTACAAAAATCCTTGTTAGAGGAAAAAACCCATGTTAAAAGGTCCTTCAACCCTATTGGGAGTTGATGAGAACAAAAAGAACACTTCTTGAGCACACTGCTCCAAGGAGAAGGTTAAACCCACCTTTAGGACTCACTGTCCAAATACAATGAAGTGAGCTTACTTTTCAAATGACTGAACTGGATGATAGAAACTTACTTGCCTTTATAGTTCCATTGAAGTGCACAAGGAATGATCATAGATTCCACTCATACCTCTTCTCTTCATCTTTTCTCGCATGTACAATCACACATTCCTCTCATTAAACATTGAAGAATTTACTCTCCTTTACACAAGTTACAAGTCTCAATTATATCGACATGTTAGATATTCCCCAATGCACAAACAATTACATTACAAAATGATAAGACACATACAGTATTTGATACAAATATAAAATAATTTAAAATATTAATTTATGTGCCAAGATCCACAATTAATGCTCACCAATCCATGGAACATGTTACACCACCTAGTTGGCTCTCAAAAGTAATTATACAAGTTCATACGCTAGTGTTTTCATCCACATGACCCAATCAAGCCACAAATCCTAGAGTGTACTCAATCATGTGTTTTCTTCCATGCATAAAGCTCACTTAACACAATTCTAGATCACAACCAAATTATGTTCAAAACTCAACAACTAACTCTGTCAAGTTCTATGTCTCTCTCATGTAACCAGTCTTCACCAAAACAATCGTAACTCACTCAAATCATTATATTAATCCATGCGACCTTACACATAAAGTCTATACATCTTCATAATGATAAAACAAAAGCTTGCATATTTTGGAATATCGTACAATGTCCTTACATCTCTATCTAACTGCATGTAGCAACTAGAAACATAATTTGTTTGATATAACAAACTCAAAACTGAAGTATGTGTCATATATTGCCATCAATGACAAAGCCTGAATAGAAACAATAACAACAATTCTAACTAATATCTAACATGTTGATGACTTTCTATATATGGGTAGTAATTCTATGATGAAAGATAAATTCAAATGTTTTATAATGAAATAATTTGAGATGTTAGATTTAGGCCTTATGCCAAATTTTTAGGCATGCAGGTTTATCAAAGTAAGGATGAAATTTTTCTTTGTCAATCAAAATATGCTAGAGATATATTTAAAAAGTTTGATATGGTTGATTAAAAACCATTCTCCACTCCAATCTCTCATGGAGTTGTGTTGTGTAGAGATGATGGTACAAGAAAAGTAGATGAGACAACTTATAAGAGTGTAGTTGGGAGTTTGATGTTTCTCACTAACTCTAGGCCTGATATTGCATATGTAGTTTCTCTTAGTTCAAGGTATATGATAGAATATTCTGAGTTACATATGAAAGTTTCCAAAAAAAATTGAGGTACATGTGAAATGAACTTTGGATTTTGGCATTAATTACTATAGTGCTAAGTAATTTAATCTAGTTGGTTTCATTGATTCTGATTGGGGAGGTAATGTGGATGATCACAAATCTACTTCTGGTAATTGTTTTACCTTTGGTTTGGGATTAATTTCTTGGATTTCAAAGAAGAAAAGCACAGTTTCACTTTCTTCCACATAGGCCAAATATGTTGCAGTAAAATCTATAGGTACTCAAGCTTTATGGCTCAAGAAAATTCTTAAAGTGATAGGTGAAAAACAACTTCATCCTACCATGATATTTTGTGATAATATGAGCACTATAAAGTTGGCCAAAAATCCTATGCATCATAGTACAACTAGGAACTCTGATTTGAAATACCATTTTATCAAAGATCTGGTCCAACAAAAAGAGGTAGAACTTTGATATATTGGGACTACTAAACAATTTGCTAATATTTTTACTAAGGGTGTTGCCAAGAATCAATTTTTTATATTACGAGAACTTATTGTGAGTCCTCTATGCATCAAGGGGGAGTATGTTGGAAAGTAATGTGTAGGAACTAGGCTTTTCTAGAAGTAGTTTCTAAGTTAAATAGACTATTTTCTACAGTTTCTAAGTTAACTAGATAACTATCTAAAGATTCTAAGTTAGACCATAGTTTATTAATTTGTATTTAGAAATATGTTTTAGCAAGTTAGTTTGATGGAAATATTGTAGTCTTGATTTAGATTATTTCTATTTAAAGCTTGTAGTGTTGCTTTACTTGTGGATGCAACAAGCTCTTTATATATTTCTATTTAATGTTGTGTTACAAGTTATCATGTTGAGAGCTATTTTGGAGTTGCTCATTATGTAATTTTCAAAGATTAATAGAAAAAATATTAGACATCAAATTAAATTTGTATATTTGTGTAAATTTGTCTTTCATTGCAGTTGTGTTAGTTTTCCATTCTGTTATTTAATTTTTGCAATCATCTAGAACTGTTGTTTCAATTCTTCATGAGATGCTCTGTGTTTTTAGGAGCAGAGAACAAATCAAGATCAAGATTACCCACTTCCCTTTTTCTTCTAAACCTCAACATAGGTGTTGAAATGAATGTGCTTCTCCTTTCTCCTGATTCGATCATCTCTTTTATTTTCTGCATCATTTCACTGACCATTCTTCATTTAAAAATGTTTTCTTTTCAACTAATAATGTTAGAAATTCTAGTCAAAAGTGTTTATCTCACTAAATTTTTTTACTCTATAGTAGAGCTTTTGTCACATGTCTAGTACATTGTTAACATGTGAAAATAACAAATACATTTACCAAATGTAAGTTGCATTTGCATCTTCAAATGTTATAAACTAGAGGAAGGATGAGAACATGCATGGTCTGCATAAGCTATTATACCTTCAGAGAAAAAATAATGTCTAAATACGTCATTTCTATAGTTAATAATAATTTAATGTACATATTTATTAGTTAAAAAAAAGTTTAAAAATTATTTATGAATTTGATGTATAACATTATATTTGATGTTTTATATTATATGATTCATCATTAAATACTAATTATCAACATCTAATTCAATAGATCACATCATATGATCGGAAACATTAAAATCTTATCAACAACTGATGATAGTTTTTTTTTTTCTTTTTTGAAAAAGAAGGGTAAAGGCTTATTCAAATAAAGTAATGGTAAAAAGCATAAGCCTCAGGCTCACCAATAAATAAAGCAAAAAGGAACCCAAAAGACACCAACAACAAACCTTCTACATATTACTATCCTCCAACACTAACCTATCTAAGATCTCAAGATAGTCTGGGATAAACCCTCCGATATTCCAACCCTCAACATTCTTAGAAGCCCACTTCACCAAGCAGTGAGCCACCCTATTCCACTCTCTAGGTATATGACAAAAAGAGACAAATTCCAAAGAGCTAGACAAATGTAAAATTTGTCTAAGAACATATGCTAATTGCCAACTAACATCATCCAAGCTCTATTTGTTTAGCATATCCGCCACAATCTTAGAATTGAACTTGTAGATAATCTAATAGCTAATGATACTTCATGTAGTATGATCTTTAACATTAAATTCTTATCAATATCTAATTTAATAGACTGTGTCTATCATCCAAAATGGTGAATTCTTATCAACATATAATGAAATATAATGTAGTATGATAAAAAATGTCAAATTCTAAAATAATACCATACAATTTTTTTTAAAAATTCATAAAAAATAAAATTAATTTTAAAAATAATAACTTTAGATATCCACCTAATTTATTTATTAAGAATGTATTTTAAATTATATAACTTTATATAATCAATTAAATCAATGTTTTAAATCACACTTTATAATCCACTATCAAAATAAAAAATATAATTCAAAACAATTACCAATAACGTAAAACAAAAATCCCATTCAATACAAAAAAAATTTAACACCTCTTGTGTAGTTTACCTTTGACATGCCTTCAAATACCATTCACTTCCTTCCAAGAAATCGTCCATCTCTGTAGGCCACTAACTCTCAATATTCTTTTAAAAAATAGTTTAGGGCCCATTTGGTAGTGGACCGTTTCTAGCATTTAGCTGGAATTGGCATTTGTATATGCCCATTTCGTCGGAATCCTTAGTTTGGGTGTGCAATATGAAAGAGGAAGATGAATTTGTTAATGCTCATTTTCACCCAAAATGAGCATTAACATCTCCCTTCAAAAAAGGTGGAATTTGGATTTGATCGCCAAATTCCACTTTTTGAATGCCCATTTTATAAAACTTCGTCAGGTCCGCGGGCTAATAAATCTTTATTTTGGCATCTGCGTTGTTTTGGCATCTGCCTTCATCGATTTATTCTACAGAAGGTGTTGTGAGTGTTTGAAGCTAGTGTGTTTGATGGCATTGTTTCATGGCATTGTTTGAAAGAGTCGAAGTGAAATGTTTGCAAGATATGTTTGGAAAAAATAGGAGAAATGTTACAAATTTATTGGTTTTTTCTTCAATTGTTTCGTCTGTTCCGAGGATTTTTACATTTGTTTTCTATTGTTGTCTCAGAAAAATATCATTATGTGACCATGACAGAAAAATATCATTCTCTCAGCAAGATAAGAATGTATATTTCATTCTTTAAATAAGACCAAGTAATCATCATTGTTATATGGTATCAGAGTTGGAATTTTTTTTTGAATTTTTTTATCATTCTTTTGAAATTTTTAGTGAATAATTTCAAAGAGTTTTTTGGTTTGATAAGCTTGCTGAAAATACGACTTTCTTCTGTAGGTACCCATCTGAAGGGTTTAGAAGGTCGTATCTGTTCTTTCCTTGCTTTCTTCTACAACCCCCATTTTTGAATCCGTGTTTACTTGTGCTATGGTTGTGGAATTCGATCTTGTTTCTGCAAATTGTATTTTATTGAAAGTTTCAAACATCTTTTCAACATATCATTTCATGCATACCATCAAGCAGTCATGTGAGAATTTCAATGAGGATCTTCAAAAAAATAGTTCATAGATCCTTCTGCTCCCTATTTAGCACGCAACTCTGTATCCATATTTTGATAGTTTTCATAACCTAGCTCATAGCTCCCATTCTAGTTTTAAAAAGTGGAACCAAACGGAGGATATACATCTTCTCGCTCATATTCCGGATCAACCAAATAGTCCTAACTATAATTTGAAAATGAAAATCTGGATTATCAAATCCATGATTTGACCATTTCCAGCATTTGATTAAATCCATCATTTTCTAATTCCCGCTACCAAACGGGCCCTTAGAGAATGTGGGAAACTGGTAAATAAGATGGCTGAACTTCCTAGTCAATAAGAGTAGATTATTACTAAAATCCAATAAAAGAGAGGGGATTGTTATGTAGAAATTACTTTGGAAGATGTCATGAATTGTGAATTTGTAATGTGATTTGTTCATTGTGGCACATTTATCTCTTTATCTTGTGAAAAACATTTCCTTGTTGACCCTAGCTTTGAAAAACATGAAACACTCCTTCCATGTCAAAATAAAATATTATATTTTATTAGGACAGTTTAAAGTTAAATAGATTTTTTCTTATACCATTATTTTTGACCTATAACATATATTTTATTGTGTAGAATTGGTACAATGTATTGATGCCTTCTTAAATTTAAGTCCTTTTTCATTATGGGTGTCATATTCATATGTCTACATTGGTCAAATACAATTGTTTACATGATAAATATATCAAAGTGGGGATGTTATTTGAATTTGAATCTCTTTTGATTATGGGTATCATTCTAGTTAGATTTTGTTGATTAACATCTATTTGCATATGTAGAAATTAATATTTATACTACATTTATAGTGAATGAATAATTTCATTCAGAGGATAAGATAAATAGTAAGTGTCCTCTCTCTATGTATATAAGAATTAAAAAATAGTAAATATATTTATTTTCAATCTAAATTAAAAGTATAAAGTTTAACAGTATAATATGTTAAAAAAGAATATATAAATATATGTTCATGTATTGTTTAAGTTGTGTAAACTTTTACTTTTAAGATCTCTTTTAAGAATATATATACACACAATATAAATAACTCTCATGGTATATTTGAATGTAGTAAAGCTTATATTTGTAAGATATCATTAAAATGGTTGGAATGAGCCCAATAAAATATCTTAGCTCAATAACAATGTGCTCAACAATATTCTGGTTACCAAATCTATAACAATGTGTAACTGGTCGATGATAAGTAACAATGTTAATGAGATCTTCTAGTTCACGAGCTATTAATTGATAAAGCCAATCAAACTACCACTACTCAACTAGATTGCAACTCTACTCCCTATGAGTGTTTTAACCTTGGTTGTTTCTCAACTAGAAGGTGGAAAGAATTTGTACAACCTCCCTATGAAATGTAGGACAAAGAATGTGCTCCTAAGATTCAACAAATAGAGTTTGGATTTAGAGTTTGGTTTAGGTAGAATAAATTTTATTCTTTGCAAGGGTTGGACTACAAGGAAATATCCTTTGAACCTATTTCTTCATGAATAACATCTCATGTATGTGATAGTTCTAATGGATTCAAACTATAAATGGTATTGATTTTCAACATAGATTTTATCTTCTAGACACTATTTTTTTATATAGGAGATCATAAAGACTATCAAGTTTCTTATTTAATTTATGTAAAAATTTCTTCATGTGGATAACATCATTTCAATAGTAATATTATTTAAGGTTGTGTATTGTCCTACCAAGGAACTCCTAGAACATAGGGTCAAATATGCACTAAACAATTTTTATTTTTTGTGTATAAGTTATAAAGATATAACATCATGAACATAAGTGCAACCATAACAAAAATGCAAGAGAAAATATCTAAACATTCCATGATTGCCTCATGATCATGCACAAGAAAAAGACTCAAAATTACTTCTAAGGGTTCCATGACAACCCCCAATACAAGAAATAATGGATAATTCATGTTCAAGTCACCACATGAGAGCCTAGACCATGTCCATGAACCTCACAATATAGGACCAAACCATCGTCCATGGTCGTTGAATGAGGAAACAAGTTCATCCTTAGCAAGATCCAATACTAGGTTCATTTAAGCCCAATTTGAAAAGTGGTCTTAAAATCAATAAACAAAAATAGAAAATAAGATGTAGATATACAAAAGAAATCCCATAAATGTGCAAGGAATAGATAACCATGGAATTCATTTATACATAGACCCAAGGGAACAACAAAATGTTGTAAATGTGCAGTTGTACTCTTAGAATGAATGCACAGTTCTAGTCATTGTCCTAGCAGAGCTTGAACAAATGCATAGGCCTATAGGAATGGATGTGTAGGAATAGAAAAATACATTTGAATAAAGCATGAATGTAGAGGAAAAAGGGATAAATGTGCAGGATCAATTTTTAATTGCATAGAGCCCATGTAGATGCATAAAACTAGAAAATAAACTAGTGTCAACTCTATTAAGTAATACTATAAGGTCCAAAATTACTAAGAGGGGGGTGAATCATTAATCTATTAGATCTTAAACATTTCACAATTCTTTCAACCACATTCATTAACTTTACACTTTTTTGCATGCAATAAACAAAGTAATCATACAACAATCCAAACATGCAGGGTTAAAACACAATAGTGTGTCCCACTTTTTGTGACGAAGAAAATTGGCTTTCTACAAAAAAAAATTAGGCCTTCACTCAAAGTGGGTTCTTTGGGTGAAGGGAAAAACCCACTTTGTGTGAAGTACCTTGCGTAGGGTACTTCATGCGAAGACCCCACTTCGCGCAAAGTACCCTATGCAGGTTCCTTCATGTGAAGTGGGGTCTTCGTGTGCAGCCCCTTTTGGCCAGATTTCTTTATAAATTTTTGGCATTCCCTTTTTAGTTTCATTGTTTACTGTTTGGATTTTGTGGACCAAGGACTTGGAGAAAACTAGTGACATCCAGTACAACATCGGCACCTCCCGAGCTTTTTTGACCTCTTCAGATTGTTGGTAGGATCACGTACACACATTTTTCTCATTTTTATTGTAAATTATATTTTTTATATTTATTTTAGTTCTATAGTTATTTGTTTTAAATAATTTTTAGTTTTTAGAAATGTTAGAAAATCGTAGTGGGTATATGCACAAAGATAGGGGACCAAAAAGATGCCACTTTTCTTTTTGGTCCCAAATCATGCATAGTTTGTACACACTAAAGGGTGTGCACCCCACACCCTATGGATTTGGTTTTCCAAGCCTTAGGCTTGGGAAATCCAAAACAAAGCGTGTGCGCCAAATAGGGCACACACCAAATAGTGCGTGCGCCAAATAGGGTGCACGCACTTTGTAAAACCCCAAAATTTCCACCCCTCGTGTGCCATATGCAAAGCCACAAAAGTGTAATCCATATTCTTACATAGCGCATGCGCCCTATGAAAAACTAGAAAGAGAGAGAGAGAGAGATATAAGGGATAGAGAGAGGGTGATAGGGGGGTGAGAGAGAGAGAGAGAGAGAGAGAGAGAGAGAGAGAGAGATGATTTATTTAATTTCTTAGAATTTAAGTTATATTTGTATAAATTATAAAATATAATACTTCCAGGATGTTTTGGATAGGTTCCAACTTCATAGGAGTTAAGATGCAGATTCTAGATCCAAAAAATTCTAGACTTAGCCAAATTTCAGGATTTAGCAAACCTTCAGCAGGGTTACCTCCCACAATCCATCATGGATTTATAAGGTTAAACTAAAGTTTGCAAAAGGATTCCCAAAGGTTTTTAACTTGTTTTATCACAAATCACTTGGTTTTGACCTCATCTCTACGACAGACTTAGCTTAGCTCTTGCCCAAATCTCTCTCTCTCTCTCTCTCTCTCTCTCTCTCTCTCTCTCGTGGGTAATGAAAGAGAGAGAGTAGATAAGGTGGAGAGAAAGGGTGATGTGAGAAGAGAGAGAGAGAGAGAGAGGGTGATGTGTGTGTGTGTGTGTGAGAGAGAGAGAGAGAGAGTGAGAGAGAGAGAGTCTCTCTCTCTCTAACTATTTCTCATCACTATTTAAAATCTGACTTAAATAGGGCGCACGCCCTATCAAAGTCATATATTTCAATAGTGTGCACACCCTATTAAAATCTATGACTTTCATAGGGCGTACGCGCTATGAAAGTCAGATTTAAATAGTGTGCATGCCCTATAGGGCATGCAGGCTTTGTAAAGCATTTAAATTTACCAATCCTAAGGCTTGGATTTGCCTTTGACGATTGAAATAGGCTTGGACCATTGAAATAGGCTTGAGACGTGTTTTCCAGTAGACATACAAAAAAAGACATCTTTTTTTGTGTGCTCCTCGTCAAGTTTACTCGTGGCTCAAGAACGTAAAAATTAGATGACGTGATATTGTAGATCTCTCTGTTAGCTATCTAAGAATATAATTTATTTTAAATTCTAATTATGTTAATTTTTTCAACTCTAATTTATTTTGTGTGTATGTCCATTTTTTGTAAAAAACCAACATGTAGTATTTTGGGCATATATTTTGGCTCATTCATCAAATTTTGCAAGTTACATTTTTAGAAACTAGACTACATTCTACACACTTTTTAAAAAATAAAATTTGATTTTTGATAGTTTTAAATGATTTCTAGGGGGAGCACACAGAAATTTCATGTTTTCAGGATGTGTGCACTTCGTAAATTCATCAAAAATTATACATTCATCAAAAAATTACCAAAAAAATCTGGGATAAACTACATGGTGTTAGCTAACTTCTCACTAGAGTGATTAAAAAAATTCAAAAAAAAAATTAACATTTTAGGGGGAGCACACCAAATGCTATGTTATGTTTTTGGACAAAAAATAGGACCACTTTTTGTGCTCCCCCTTTTTGAGGGCCTTAATCTGCACCATTTTCAAAATAAGTTGGTAGTTTAGGAGCTAGATTTAGAGTATTACAACTCTTGTTTTTTTCACATCTTAAAATTTTAAGTCTAACTATCTTCATTTTTTTGTTGAAGTTCAGAGTTTCCTGATTTCAAGAAAAAAGTGGCATCTTATACCCACTTTTTGGTCCCCCATCTTTGTGCACTTACCCTAGTTAAATATTAGAATATGTTAGAAAATGATAGTAGAATGATATAAAATCATAGTAGAATTGTTAGAAAATATTATAAAACATTAAAAACCGTAGTATAAATGTTAGAATATGTTAGAAAATGATAGAAAATCGTAGTACTTTGTTAGAAAATGTTTACAAAACATTAGAAACTATAGTAAAAATGTTAGAAAACATTAAGATCTTATAGAAATTATTAAAAATATTTATTTTTAAATTTCTTTTAAAGTTAGTAAATACTAGGAATCTCTCTCTCTCTCTCTCTCTCTCTCTCTCTCTCTCTCTCTCTCTCTCTCTCTCTCTCTCAAGTACACACATTTTTAGTAAAGAGTAAATATTAGTTAGTTATATTATTTTAAATAATTTTTAGTTTGTAGAAATCTTAGAAAATTTCATTTTTTAAATTTTATAAAATGATCTAGTAGTATGTTAGAATATGTTAGAAAATTGTAGTAGTAAGTTTCTAGGACCCTTATCCCTCCCTTATGACATATTAAGACACATAAAATCCCTTAGGAATCTCAAGACCTTATAATACATATTAGGATATCCTAGGACCCATTGATGTATGTTAGGTTCCATTAATACATACAAGGACTCACTGTTTCCCTCAAGGCTCCTTAAGACATATTAGGATGAATTAATGTAACCTATGATCCCTTAGGACCTATTATGATGCCTACAACCCCTTAAGACATTCTAGGACCTTTACACATCGCTTATGACATCTTAAGACACATAGGACCCCTTAGGACCCATGCGACCCATTATTATATCTTAAAATGTCCTAGGACCTATTCATATATCTTATCTTTTGTTAATACATATGTGAACCCATCATTTCCCTTATGAACCCGTAAGACATACTAGTATCAATTAATGTAACCTAAGATCCCTTAGACCACTTATCACACCTACGACCCACTAACATTATTGGACCATTATGCATCCCTTACAACATTTTAAGATACATATGACCCCTTCGGATTCCCAAGACCCATTAACATATCTTAGGTTGTCCTAGGAAACATTTATGTATCTTAGATTCAATTAATACATATGAGGATCCACTAATGTAACCTAGGACCCCTTAGGACCTCTTATGTTAACCATGACTCCTTAAGACACTCTAGGACCCTTACCCATCCCTTACACTATCTTAAGACACATAGGACCCATTATTTCTCATAAGAACCCTTAAGACATACTAGGATCAATTAATGTAATGTAGGATCTCTTAGAACCACTTATTGCACCTATGACCCATTAACATTCTAGGACCCTTATCTAGATCCCTTATGAAATCTTAAAATAAATACAAAACCTTAGGACCCCCAAGACCCATTAAAGAATATTCAGATGTCCTAGGACACATTGATGTATCTTATGTTCTATTAATACATACAAGGACCCATTGTCACCCTGAATACCCCTTAAGAAATACTAGGATCGCTAAGGACCTCTTATGACACATACAACCTCTTAAGACATTCTAGGACCTTTATACATCCCTTAAAACATCTTAAGATACCTAGGATGTATTAAGACCCCCAATACACATTAATGTATCTTAGGATGTCCTGGGACCCATTCATGTATCTGAATAGGGGTAAAATGGAGTTTAACAATGCATCTAACATTCCCCTATATGTATGTGATTTGAATTGAATTGAAAAGTAATGTAAATCTAGAAATGCCTAAAATTAGAGAAGATAAGGTACATACCTCATAATGAAATTAATCTAGAAATACGTATTTTTTTATGCATGTGTATAGTTTCATGAAATTCAGCAACTAGATATGGAACCAAAAAACCACAATGGAGAAAGCCTAGAAAACTTTTTCAATTCTGAGGGAGGTCAAACTTAACCCAAATAGCGGGGTACAATCTTACCCTAGGGAACAATCTTACCCCCCACTAAAGGTCGACCTTGACCTAAAACAACTCTGACAAAAATTTTGTTTGTAGATCCTGAAAGTTTGACAAAAAGGGTACTCAGATCCACTCTGCAATTATCGAAACAATGACTGTAGATATCTAAAAAGGGTGTTTTTGGTGGCTATATAGGGTTTTTTCTTATTCAAACCCCTATTTTGTGATCTCCACCTCCACGAATAGCTAGATGTAATAGAATATGTTTGTGTGTTGAATGTGTAATGCCAAGATCTAATCCTCTAGTTTGAAACCCTAGCATGAATGGTTATGAGAAAGCAATGCATAGATTTGAATAAGATAAGAAAGCATACCAAGACCCCAAGGCTAAAGTACTCTTACCAAACTCACAATCCATAGTTGCTAACCCATGATTGTATCTTTGAATGCTTGAATATTGATAATGGTGGATCAAGGAAGAAGAAATCTCTCTTGCTCCAAATAGATGTTCACAATGGTGTGTTCACAAAAATGCTTGATATCAACAATGGCTTGATATTTTATATCATCCTCTTGAAATCTTTCATCTTCACTTAACCATCACTTTCTTACTTGAAATATTTATCCTCTTGTTTCTCAATTGTTTTATTGTGAAAATGAAGGCAAGAGAGAGTCTTTATATAGAGGTTTCAAGGTGAGGCTCCTAGAGTAATGTGAGGACCCATAATTCAAATTTCACCTAGAATTATGGTCCAATCACCATAACCAACTAAGGAGGGAAAATAATTAAATGAATTTCAAATTAAACCCCTTTCACATTTGGATCTGAAAGCCAGACATTGATTTCAAGGTCCTTCGGGACCAAAATTTGAAAAGGGGGATCAAATCTCGACAGAGGTCAAGGATGAACTCAACTCTGACCTAGGTCAGGGTTGACTAACACCCTAACCTAGGTTAGGGTTGACCTTTATCCTAACCTAGGTCAAGGTCAACATCAACCTTGACCTAGGGGTCTAGATCTAATCTGTGTTGAAAACAGAAGGTTCCAGGGATGCCTAGAGACCTAGAAATGATGATAGAATAGGGTAGAGTGCTAGAGAGAGGTATAAAGTCCTATGATGAACATGATGAATGCTAGGAGGACCTATTCCTAGGTCCTACCTAGAAAATATAGCCATGGAGAAGGGAAATTAAGGAGAATCCTAACCCTAATTTCACCTAGAATGAAGGAATGAAGTGAAAAATGCATCCTAAATGCAAGTCTATCATGATAAATGCACTAAAAGAGGGTGCTAAACCTATCAAGATGGAAGTGTTTCCATTTTAAGACAATACATTTAGCCCCCACTTTAGGCTAGATATGACACTATGTGAATACACAAGCTAAAGAAAACATCATAGTAAATAAAAAGGATATAGCCAAGTCCTCAATGTAGAGATCCTGCAGAAAACTATTAGAACCTGCAATACACAAGGTCAACAAAAATCCAAAAATCACCTAGAGCTTACTAAATGACAACTTTAGAAGTGCATAAAACCCCTTATGCCCCCCTATTTTGGCTTTCTACTTCTAAAGGGTGAAACAGGGTGATAAGGATAACTTTATACACTAGATATGCAGTTTGTTGAAAAGTTCTTTCCTAAAATAATTAGAAGGATTCCTACCCTTCCTAAACTGATTCAAGGATTTAGGTATCTAAATCAAAATTCCAACGCCATTGACGACACTAAAAATAGAGTTATTGAACTCAAGTTATGATGAAAAGAATGAATGTCTATCTAAATACATAAGAAAGGAAATCTGAATTTACCATTAGTAAATCCTAAGAGAAACCCTAACAAAACCCTAATTTTAACTATAAATAAGAAAAGGAACTCATACTTAGTCATTCTTACCATTGTCAGATTTGAAGAGAGAAAGAAAGATGCTGAGTAGAGAAGAACTTTGAGCGACACACATGGAGCTCCTGAGACAGTGCTTGGCTACCGGAAGGTCACTTCCTGAGGTGAGTTTTCTGTTATTAATTCCTATATTTTCCAAATTCTTGATTTTTGTAGGCAAGGTTGACCCTAACCCAGTTATGTTGACCTTGACCCAAAAAGGTCGACATGAACTGGAAGGTCTCCATCTTATCTGGGATGAGGTCGACCCTGACCCAGGAAGGTGGACTCTAACCTAACTGAGGTCGACCTTGACCTAGTCAAGTTGGATTTGCATATTTGATGACGTGGAATGCTGATATTATGTTTTTTTGTGCTTACAGGACATGGTCCATCTCTAAGAGAATCCATTTGGAGAGTTACTAGTGATTTTCAGAGAGAGACTATCTGAGCTGAATAAGGATGAGATGCAATTACTAAGAGATGTAGGACTATAATGGGTATCAGTCCTACCATAGATCAGACTACACTGAGCCATGTTATCAGCTTTGATAGAGAGGTGGGATCAAGATACATGCTCCTTTCATCTTCCCTCAGGAGAGATTATAGTGAAACTGGAGGATGTCTACAGGATCTTGTAGCTTTCGGTTCAAGGTGAGACTATCAAACTGAGAACACAACAAGTTTGTGAGGAGATCCTTGTAGATGGAGAATATTGCTAGGATGGGTACCATAGATGCAAACCTGGTCAGATCAGATCCTTTTGTCATCCATACTGTCAGGCCCTACACCTTTGGTATAGAGAGTGATGCTTTGTATAGTATCCTTGGTTGTGTTACCCAACACAAAGGGTAAAATATTTTCCACACCTCTTACCCATCTTATACAGAGGATGGAGAGTGATAGGATCTTGTTCTCATTGGGTCACAACATGTTAGCCCATCTATACCATGAGCTATGTCAGCTAGTGAGATATCATAGAAAGAGTCTTTCGATATGCACACTCTTCCAGATTTGGCTATTTGAGCATTTCACATGTACATGTCCACAGGGTGCTCTAGTGATGGTAGATGTGAGTACACCGAGAGTCTTTGCTTATCCTCTGAGAGATGCCTAGTAGTTCAGAGATATCCTCTATTGGAGGGTACATCTAGACCACATTCTGGGCACAGATGTGATATGGAGACCCTACTGTTGGATGATAGAGTGGCCAAATACATGATATCAAATGGGACATTCATAGTGGCAGAAGATGCTAGAGGGTCATTAGAATCATATAGTGATGTCGTACTATTATGATCAGGTGATGAGATAGTTTGGCCTATTACAGGGAGTCCCCAAAGTATTACCTCATTATGTACATCTAACGAGGTATTATTAGAGACCCAGTGCCATACGTTGACCATTAGTAGTAGACATAGAGGAAAGTGATGCAGATGAGATAGAGGATATAGAGGTACCATCAGATGTGACCTATTCAAACATGAGCCGAGATTACATCAGTTATTGGAGTTTGTAGGGGACCCACCCCATCTTCCCTAAGGATTATCCTATAAGTGATCCAGGCCTTTCAAAGAGGACACATTGGGATAGTGGTACAATAAAGGAGGATGACAATCTCAGAGATGAGGAGAACATATTAGAGGGAGACCCCATGGAGGAGGATAGAGATGAAGAGAGAGCTAAGGAGATGCCCCCAGCTGGTGATACTGGTGTGGATGTACACATTTTTCACACATCACCATTAAGATCATGATAGCCTCCATGCCCCCACATAGAGACACCACCACTGAGGCCTAGACATAGTGAGTGTGGAGAGAGTAGCCACTCCATGCCCCCACCATCGAGATGCTTCAATGATGTCCAGGAGTGAGACCCAGGTATGAAATATGAGTTTTGATTAAATATGTAACTTAATTTGAGATGAAAAGGTACTAGATTGATAAAAGTATTTTCATTCTGCAGCTAGCATAGCAGATTGGAGGAGCTTTGTATCTGAGATTCTGAAGGATACATGTATATCATACCGACTACCAGCCAGCAAGAGAGAGTCTTCCATTGGCCACAAAGATCCTAGTAGGCATGTCGATATCTTTGCATGTGTCCAATGAGAGCTGAGATTGTGCAGAGAGAGAGAAGAGAAATTGATAGCTAGCCTACAAAAGGCCAAGGAGTGCATGTGTAACATTAGCATATCTAGGAGCCACTCATGGACACATAGATCTACATATTCCTATCATAGACTAGAGAGATTTGGGAGTCATCGGCCATCAGAGCATAGTGATAGACATAGTGACAAATAGGGCCATGGGCCACATATGTATCAGAAGTTGAAAAACATTTTATGAATGAAAAACTTTCTCTGGTAATTAGTTCTATGTTTGATTACTATGTTTTCATTAATATAAAATTTAACTGAAAGAAAGTAGGTGCATAAATATATTCAAAATGTAATTTTTCTAAAACTACATAACCTATAAAACAAAGTTTATAAGGAATACATAAATGCACAAGGAAAGAAAGAAGGAAATTAAGGATAATAATGTTTGAGATGCATAATATTAATAGGTTCCTTAAAAGAAACACCATCCATATTGTAATGCCCACCCTAGCATCTTCCTATGTTAGATTGACAAGACTATTGCTTTGAAACTTTGGATTTTATGATGGACTATGATTATTAGTTAGTTAGCATTTTATGAGACATTTGAGCACATATATTTGGTTACTACATTTTATTTGGAAATATTAAATCAGTTATAATTTAATGATGAATGGCTAGAAATGAACTATCGGTAAAATGTTTTACATTGATTTGTGTTATGATGTTTTATTATGATCTAACCCTACTAACCCTATTATGGTTCAATGTTCACTAGTTGATGTGAGTGTAGGATGAGGAGGGGCATTCGTAGTTACTCCCACAGGAGATCCACACGATGTCACACTCTCCCTCCTTGTTTGCCACTGCCTATTTATATTTATATATTTGTATATGCATATCAGTTGGTGATGTAGGATGCAAGTACCAGACATCATCTCCATGTGGCTACATAGGTCTGAGCGTGCCTTCAAAATCCTCGAACTGTTGATGTGTGGAGATTTAACCAAGTTACTCTCGAGGTTACCCATGGACCTAGAATTCCATTTAGGAAGTGATCCTAGTTGGGAAGTGGAATGTAGTTTATGTTATGGACTTGATTTGATGTTGGTCTGAGTTTATGTTATGAGTTAGAATTAATCTGTTTATATGTATAATAAATAATTATGTTATAATTGTTTGTATTTTATATAGATATGTGTATATGTGGGTGCACACGCATATATCCATGCTTATATAAATAATAATAATTGTATGTTATCATTAATTGTGTTAATGATATGGTGTTTATACTAAAATAGAGTGAGTTAAATAGAGTATATTTAATAAATGTATTAAATAAAAATTAAAAATAATAATAATAAAAGGGAAATGGCCTTTGTAGTAAAATTGGCTATCTAGGAGGGAGTTGAACTTGAGACCTCCTAGAAGTTAGGCCACTTATTTTCCTATTGTGCTATGTGTTTTTCTTGAAAGGTATTTGTCTATTATTCTTGTTATGCTTTTGTTTAAAATATATTTTAATTAAATTTATTAAAAAACCTTGATTAAGTCTTTACGGGAAATTATTTGGTTGTTCCTCCAACCAACTATGGAAGTTGGAGAAGTTGCTTCCCATAAAGCAACTCCTCCAACCACATAGTTGGGGGATAAATATTTGAAGATTTTTGTGTACGAGAGGATGTTAATTTTTGGAAGATTTATTTTCTTTTGAGTTGTCTGTAATTGATTTCTCTGGAAATATTTGGTGAAATTTTATGTGAGTTTGAGAGTTTTTGGATTGCTGGGAGTTGATTGTCGGAGGAAGATTTCTAGAAGGATATCTACTCAAGGATTGAAGTTTTGCAGAGATTATCTAGTCAAGGGAAAAGGATTCTCCGCTGGACCCAAGGTAGGGTCTAAACTGGGAAGAATCTCCATTCTTCCTCTTTGTGTGTGAATGTGTTTGTATATGATATGATAATAAAACTATGTATGATTATATAGTTTTTGTTTATGGTCATGTGGTAGGATGAGTTCATCTTATATTGAATTAAATAGGGAAGTTTGGTAAGAAATAGGAAGGGTCATGAAGGTGTAGGATTGAAATGCAGTCATTTCCTTACTATTTTTCTCTTACAGATTTCTCTGTGAAATTGATGCTTTTATTTGGATTAATTTAGTCTATAGGATCCTTAGTATTCTCCTTTTTATCTTCCTTCTTTCTAGAACATTCATGAGTGCTTCTAGAATTTAGAACTGTTATTTCAACCTTACTGGTCCATGTCGATTTGTGCACCACTTTTCTTGTCCAAATCTAGAATAGATTTTTTAGATAGATAGGATGGATTGATGAGCCATTTTTAAAGGGAAACTGGGAGATCTCAAATGGGTCGTGCTTAGATTAGGCAACCATAGTCCCCATAATGCCCAGTTTTACCCTCAAGACATAGTTGACAGTCATATTTTTGTAGAGCCAGGTCGATTCAGTGTTGACCGAGCCAGGTCTGTTTAGTGTTGACCGAGCCAGTCAGTTTAGTGCTAACTAAGATAGGTCAGTTTATTTTTTATCTGACCAAGGTAGTGTTAACTGACTGAAGCAGTGTTAACCGAGCAAAGCAATGTTAACAGAGAAAAGCAGTGGTAACTAAGCAAAGTAGTGATAACTGACCAAACCAGTGTCAACCGAGCCAAGTAGTGTCAACTGACCAAAACTATATCCACTAAGCATATTAGTGTTAACTGAGGAAAACAAGCTTTATACAAGTATAACATTTAAGTATAAGTTTAATTTCTTATACTTTAAGGTATATTTGTATAAAGGGTTTAGGTACCTTCTGAGATGATTTGGATAGGTTTTAGATTCATGGGAGTTAAGATACAATTTCTAATTTTGAGATTTCTTAAAAATTCAGACTTAGCCAAATTTCAGGCACATGAGACTTTTTCCTAGATTTTTTAAATAACCTATGGAATGTTGTGTCAATGCATGTGGGAAGTTTTATGTTGTCTTTAATGAATTTCTATACATGGTTTTTGTTGGATACAATTGTCTGAAGGAGATTGTTGGGATAATTATGTGTTGTCTTTGATGTCACACAAATGTCATATCAATTGTCAGCTCAGTTGGTCAGCAAAGTAATTCCCAGTGTCTACCAAGCTCAGTCGGTCAGCAAAGTAGTTCCCAGTGTCTACCGAGACCTCTCAGGTGTCAAAAGAAAAGTATGGTAGAAAATAGTGTTAACCGAGCTTCCTCAGTTATCGAAGGAAAGTTAGTGTCTACTGAGTTCACTCAGTCTCCAAAGGATGTTGAAGAATTCACAGTACTTACTGAGTTCTCTTGGTCTCCAAAGGAAATCTTTTTCGGATTACTGTTTACCGAGCAAGGTCAGCCCAGTAAAGGATTTTGTCAATGTGAGAAATAAAGTTGGTTTGTTCCAGCCGACTATTCTAATTATTAGTAATGTTTTTTAATAATTATTATTGCCGACTTGACAATCTGAATGGTATATATATATAAGGTCAAGTTGTGAATTATGAGTAAGAAAGAAAAAGTGAAAGAGAAGAATAGTATGAGCTAATTTTGAAGGATGGTTAGATATCCTTGAAGAGCAGTAGAGATATATTTGATCAAGAAGGATCTAGTGAAGTAGAATAGAGATCTGTAATCAGCAACTCAGTTACATCACTATTCAGGTCACTTACATCACTATTTAGGTCACTTCATTGTTACTTTCTTACCATTGTAGGAGTGATTTCAAAATCTCCTAACCAAGTTGGTTTAACAGCCATTTTGTAAATCCTCTAACAAGGTGACAGTTCTATTGAATTATTTCAAAACCTCTTACAAGGCCACTCCTAGCAGGGTGATTAAATCCTCTAACAAGGTCACACCTAACAGTGTGTTTTGTAACCTTTTACTAGGTTGGCTCCTAACAGGGCATCACTTCAGAAGAGTGAAAATTAGTAACTAGTTACATTGGTGGTTTTTCCCATATTGGGTTTCCACATTAAATCTAGTGTCTCTTGTGTTCATGGTATTGTCTTTATTCATGCATGTTAATCACTGATGAATGCTTAAGAACAGTTATAATTAACACTCTCTACAATTATCAAGTTTCAGCATTTCTCTGTATGTCAGCAGTAAATAATTTAATAGGACATTTAAGGGATCAGTGGTAATATTTTGTGGTAAACTGATTCACCCCCCCTCTCAGTTTCTACATCTATATTTCCAATAGGTTTTGAGTTTAAGCTTTTGTTCATACTTGGCTTTTGGTAGAGTCCATAATATAAGGTCAGAACTTGTTCAAGTGGCCTGAATGCACCAGAGGGTTCCCTAGACCTATGAGATGGATCATTTTGAGATTACTTGAGGTTTTCATGGCTTGTGTGTGTGGGGGGTAAGGGGATAGGAACCTTAAGTGAGTGGCTCACCATAGGTGTTGGAACCCTAAAGTGGTTGCTAGATGATCCTATGGGTGGGTTTGTAAAAAGTGATAACCTTAAAAATTAACATGGGAAGGGGGGACTCAAAAGATAATGAAAGAGAATATAATAATGGTGCCACAGGCCTGATTGGAGTACTGAGACCAGGGATAACTGCTAGGATGGATCCCTATTCATAAAGGGGGGACCGGGGTTACATGGTTTCTAGGAAGGATCCCAATATATAGGTTGTGTGATGACACTCACTTAGGTGGTATCCTAGAACCTTGACCGCTATGTTATAGTGTGATGATATTTTATGTTCTTTTTGAATCTTGGATTTTTATATCTTTTGAGCCTTAGATTGCTTAGGGCCATGTGAGTATCTTGGTTCTATCTCCTAGCACAGGGGGTGGAACTTCACCAGTTTCACATGGTTGGGTGGCAAAAATCTTTCGAGGTCCTGTTCGTGGCTTGTGACTTGGATATGTTCAATTCTATGAGACTTTTATATTGTATCATTGTTACTAAAAATAAAGATGTAAGGATATGTTTTAATGCCTTTGGGCCATTCATATACTTGTTATTATTATGAGATCTATAATTAGAAAGATGTAATTGAAAAGAAAAGCAATGTAATTGGGAGGGATAGTTCTAGGCTTTGTTTCAAGGGTTGTTATTGAAAGATTAAATATGTAAATGTATAATGTAATGTTGAATGATCTTTTCTATCTCTCCTATGTTGCAATGAAATAAAATGTTTATTATGCCAAGATGTAATTTTGTAAGGAATAGTTATTCAATGTGTAGGAAGAAGAAATGAAATTAGTATATAAAGTAAGGAATATATTTGCAAGTGAAACGTAATTTTCTTACCCTATCTCTTAAGTTCTAAAATGTGAAAGTAAAGAAAGGAAATGAAATTCAATTTGGATAAGTAATGTAATGATGTAAGTGAATGAATTCATTAAGGGAACCTTAAGGAATGTAAATGTGAAATAGTAATAATGTAATGTTAGGAAAAAAAAATTTGTTGCAATTTTTGGTCATAAGACCTGATTCCTTATGAGTTCCCTGGTAGGGACATTACACATATCAGCAAGTTTATAAGCACCTGAACCAAAGTCTTCAATGATAACAAAATTTTGAAGCCAATTAGGACTAAACTTTCCTTTTTCTCTAGGTAAAGCATTCATATTTCATTGATTCTCATATAGGATTAAATCACCAACCAAAAATGTTCATTCAATTACCTTATGGTTATATTACTTCTGAAGATATTTATGATAAGCTTTTATATGTTCTAATGCATGTATTCATTGTCCATCCAACATTTCTAGCTCTTGTAAGCGTTGTTCATGAAAAGTATCCTTGTCAATTATCTCATGAAATGAAAAATGTCAAGAAGGTATTTCTAATTCTGAAGGCATAATAGCATTAGTACCATAGACAAGATTGTAAGGAGAAGTACCCATGGCAATATGAACACTATTCCTATAAGCCCATAAAGCATAGGTTAGTTTAGTATGCCAATCTTTCGCATGCTTGCTAACTATTTTTCTTAGAATTTGTTCAATGATTTTATTTGATACTTCAGCTTGACCATTAGATTGAGGATAATAAGGAGTTGCAAATCTATGTGGAATTTGATATTTCTCCAAGAATTTTGTGACTTCTTTATTTTTAAAAGAGGTATGATTATTTGAAACTATCATCGAAGGAATACCAAATCATGTTATGATATTGTGAAGGATAAAATCACAAATAACATTGGCAATCATTGAACAAAGAGGGAATGCTTTGACCCACTTCGTGAAGTAATCTGTAGCAATTAGGATGTAAGTATGTCCTTGAGAAGAAGCTAGTGAGATTTTTCCAATAAGCTCAAAACCCCAAATACTAAAAGGCCATGGAGAAACTTGATTACGAAGCTTACGAGCAGGAGCATGAACCAAATTACTATGTTGTTGACATTGAGGACATTTCTTAACAAACATGAAAGAATTTTTCTCCATTGTTTTCCAATAATATCCCATTCTAAGAAATTTATTAACTAGAGATTTTCCACCAAAATGTCCTCCACAAGAACTAGAATGAGCTTCTACCAAAGCTACCAGGATTTTGGTTCTATTGAGACACCTTAATGGTAATCCTTCATAAGAGCATTTGTAAAGCGTATCTCCTAAAATGATGTAACACACTACAACCTTCCTAATATGATTACACGTGTTCCTTGTTGCTGATTTAGGAAAAGTGACATTTTTCAAAAGGTGAAAAATATGAGAATACCATTCATCTGAATGCAAATTGAAATAATCAGAGGTAATATTTTTAGAAATTATAGGGTTTTTAAGAGTTTGTATAGTAAATTGAAATTTTTCAACATTATTCTCAAGACAAACCAAAGAAGCTATGCTTTCCATGGCATCTGCATGTCGATTATCTTTCCTAGGTAAAGTTTGAATTGTATAAGAAGAGAATTGCGAAAGCACATCAAGAGCTAAATCTCTATATTGTGTCATTTTATCATTCTTAGTCTAATAACCTCCTTTAATTTGTTCAACAATCAATTGTGAATCTCCATATATTTGCAAATGTTTGATGTTAAGGGATGAAGCTGCTCGTAGGCCAGCTATAAGAGCTTCATACTCCGCAATGTTATTAGTGCAAGGAAAGGTTAATTTGTATGATAAAGGGATTGTCTTTTTTGTAGGAGGAATCAAGATAATACCAACACCAGAACTTGTCTTACATTTAAACCCATCAAAATATAATTCCCAAATATCATCCTGTTGAATAGCTACAATATTTTCATCAGGGAATTCTATTGAAGTAGAACATGTATCAGAATGAGGACAAGGAGCTTCAACTAAATAATCTATTAAAGCTTGTCCCTTAATAGACTTTTGAAAAATGAAATTAAGGTCAAATTCTGTAAGTAACATCACCCACTTTGCTAGATGGCCAGAGAGATCAGTTTGTGAGAAAAGATGTTTCAAAGGATCAAATTTAATAATCACATTGACTTCATCATTTATAAGATAATGCCTGAGTTTCTAGCATGCATAAATTACATCTAAACATTGTCTTTCCAAATCTATGTATCTTGTTTCATAATCAAGTAAATTCTGACTAATGTAATACACAAGTCTTTCCTTACCATTATTATCATTTTGAGCTAACAATGCACTCATGGCCTTTAGAGTTTCTAAAGTATACAAATGAAATGGTTTATCAAATTTAGCCGGTTGCAAGATAGGAGGATTTGCAAGGTACTCCTTAAATTGTTCAAAATTTTGTTTACATTCATCATTCCAAGAGAAAGTGGTATCCTTTCTAAGCAAGGAAGTAAAAGGAATAATCCTATCAGCTAAATTAGAAATAAAGCAATGAATAGCTTGTATTTTTCCTTGTAAACTCTATAACTGAGAAATATTCTTAGGAGGAGGCATATTAACAATAGCTTCAATCTTTTCAGTATCTACTTCCATGCCTCGCTTAGAGATTATAAATCCTAATAATTTACCAGAATCAACTCCAAAGACACATTTCTTAGGATTCAATCTCATGTTGTAACTTCTAATCCTTTCAAATATTTGTCATAAAATAGTAACATGATCTTCTCTTTGTATAGATTTTGCTAAGATATCATTCACATAATCTTCAAGAATCTTATGAATGTAATCATGAAAAATCAAAGTCATTGCTCATTGATAAGTTTCTCCCACATTCTTTAATCCAAAAGGAATCATAAACAAAAAAAATGTTCCCCATGGTGTTATAAATGTAGTCTTAAATTGATCTTCATGAGGAATAAAAATTTGATTATATCCAGAAAAACCATCCATAAAAGATAACAAGGCATGACCCACTATTGAATCCACAATCATATCAATATTAGGTAATCAGAAATCATCCTTTAAGGATGCTTTATTTAAGTCTCTAAATTCAGTACACATCCTTATCTTATTTTCTCTTTTTGAAATGGGCACAATGTTTGAAATCCAATTTGAGTAATCAATAGAACGGATAAATCTTGAATCCAATAACTTTTCAATTTCAATTTTAACTAATAAAGCAATTCATGGATTCATCTTTTGAATTTTCTGCTTCATAGGTTTCATATTTGTCTTTAAAACAATATTATGAGTAACAATCTTAGAATCTATACTCGGCATATCTGAATATGTCCAAGCAAAAATGTCCTTAAATTCAAGTAAAAGGGAAACCAACTGATTGCATTCATCCAAATTCAAACATTTCCCAATCTTTATCATCTTTTCAAAGTCATTCTCATCCATTTGAATATCAATAGTCTCAATTATTAACAAATCACTTCGTATCAGAGGATCCATCGATAAAGGAAGAATATCTTGTTTATCATGTTCTCCAAAATAAGAATATGTACTTAAACAATAAGGCTTCTGTCATTTGTGATGAAACTTAGGTAAATCCTCATAGACCCCTAAAAAATCCATTAAGGCTTCATCTTTAGGAAAAATATCTAAAGTAGGTTTTTGATTAATGTCAATGAGGAGAAGATTAACCAATTTCAACTGTCCACCACATATATGATTAACATTAGGAGGAAAAGATGATGGTTGTCTATAAGGATTAAATCCTAATCCATATGTATGATCATAAATTTCATTATCCAAAGGTACTTGTATACCTTGCTCATATTTACCACATCCTAAACTATTAAATCCTAACTTCTTAAGAAAATGATAACTAGAGCCATATCAATCAGCCATATTAGATGGAGTCCAAGGAGCAGCATAAGTCACAATATCATAACAATCGGGTTTTATTGTTTCAATTGTTTCTTTAATTGAGGCAGCAACAAAATTACTTTTTAGTTCCTCAGAATGCAGGGAAGGAGTAAAAACTTGTTTCTCAAATTCATTGTTTTGCTTCATGAATTCCAAATCAGAGACCTTATATTATCCAATGAGAGTAGGATTAAAATCCAATGTCCCCCAATCATCCTCAATCAAAGAAGAAGATGGAGCTTCAGGTTGTTTTATCTCTGGTTGTTTTATTTCAATCTCTTTTCTTGGTTGAAGAGGCTCAGAGATTTTAGCATATTCTACATTCAGGCAAGGATTTAGTGCATCATTCACATGTAATGTAAACATTAATTTTTTATAAATGAACCTAACCTTGCGATGAAGAGTAGAAGAAACTGCATGCATAGTATGTAACCATGGTCTTCCTAAAAGAAGGTTATAATTGAGAGATCCAGGCATAACATGAATAGGTGTATTTAAAATAACTGGACCAACTTTAATAGGTAAGGTAATAATGCCCAAAGTTCTCTTTGCAATATTGTCAAATCCACGTATAGGGACATTATTAGGTTGAATAGTTGTGAGATCGGCCTTAATTTCCTTAAGCATATCCATGCTATAAACATTAAGCCCAGATCTGTTATCAATTAATGTTCTTCAAATGATATTCTAATTAATAGAAACAACAACCATAAGAGCATCATATTGATTCTGCACCTTAGGAGAAGGTAAATCTTTATCGAAAAACACAATAGGAGGTACATAAAGCATAGTATGCATGCAAGCTAAGATAGAATGAATGTTCTCTTGATTAGGAGGTGAAGAAGGAAGAGTGGATAAAGCTTTTTGCAATGCTTCATGATATGTTAGGGAATTTTGAATTAATTCTCATAAAGATATCTTAGCAAGAGTATCACGTAATTGGTCCACTAATTTATACTCCTTAAAGGTAGAAGGAAACCTAGGAGCTTGAGTAAGCATAAGTTGAGAAGGTGGTAAAGAAACCAGAATAGTAGGTTGAGGGTTATTTCGTGTGCGATAAGCATGTGAAATGAAATTAGTGTTATCAAAGAAATCTAAAGGATCTCTAGGTTTACCCTTAATTTTTATGCGACAACATCCTTTTACCATCATCAAAGGTGTAGGATATAATATTTTAGGTTTATCAATGTTTCAAATGGTGGGACATGAAGGTAACCATGCACACACCTTATGGTAAAGGATAATTAGAGAGGTTGTGGAGGAGAGTGAAATAGGAATAGGATCAATGGAGATCTTATTTAGACAATTTTCATTCTCACTACCATGTACCTCATTAGGGAATCTATCCTCTTGTACAATAAAAGCCTCATCAAAGTATTCAAAACAAGAATTATACATGTTGAATACAAAGAAATACTAAAAGCATGAAAAAGTAAATGTTTTTGTATTTTAAAGAGATTTTGAATTTTTTTTTTGTATTTTTAGAATATAAATGCAAGAAATCTAATTTTATAAGCATGCAAGATCTCAATCTAAGACCAAAAAGAAATATTTGTTGTAAACAGTTTCACCAAAATGAATATGGGTAAAATGGAGTTTAACAATGCATCTAACATTCCCCTATATGTATGTAATTTAAATTGAATTGACAAGTAATGTAAATCTAGAAATGCCTAAAACTAGATAAGATAAGGTACACACCTCATAATGAAATTAATCTAGAAATACCTATTTTCTGATGCTTGTGTATAGTTTCAGGAAATTTTGCAACCAGATTCAGAACCAGAAAACTGCAATGGAGAAAACCCAGAAAAAAATTTCACTTCTGAGGGAGGTCACCCTTGACCCAAATAGCAGGGTACAATCTTACCCTGGGGCACAATCTTACCCCCCACTGAAGGTTGACCTTGACTTGAAACAACTCTGACATAAATTTTGTTTGCAGATCTTGAAACTTTGATGAAAAGGGTACTTAGATCCGCTCTGCAATTCTCGAAACAGTGACTGTAGATATCTGAAAATGGTGTTTTGGGGTGGCTATATAGGGTTTTGCCTTACTCAAACCCCCATTTTTGTGATCTCCACCTCTACGAATAGCTAGATGTAATATAATATGTGTGTGTGTTGAATGTGTAATGCCAAGATCTAATCCTCTAGATTGAAACCCTAGCATGAATTCTAATGAGAAAGAAATGCATAGATTTGAATAAGATAAGAAAGCATACCAAGCCTCCAAGGCTAAAGTACTCTTACCAAACTCACAATCCGTAATTGATAACTGATTATTGTATCTTTGAGTGCTTGAATATTGATAATGGTGGATCAAGGAAGAAGAAATCTCTCTTGCTCCAAATATATGTTCACAATGGTGTGTTCACAAAAATGCTTGATATCAACAATGGATTGATCTTCTATATCATGCTCTTGCAATCTTGAATCTTCACTTCACCATCACTTGCTTTCTTGAAATCTTGATCCTCTTGTTGCTCAATTGTGTTATTGTGAAAATGAAGGCAAGAGAGAGTCTTTATATAGAGGTTTCAAGGTGAGGCTCCTAGAGTAATGTGAGGACCCATAATTCAAATTTCACCTCAAATTATGGTCCAATCACAATAACCAACTAAGGAGGGAAAATAATTAAATTAATTTCAAATTAAAACCCTTTTGCATTCAGATCTGAAAGCTCGACATTGATTTCGGGGTCCTCCAGGACCAAAGTTTGAAAGTCTATCATGATAAATGCACTAAAAAAGGGTGCTAAACCTATCAAGATGGAAGTGCTTCCATTTTAAGATGATACAATATCTTACATTTCATTAATACATAAGAGGACCCATTTGTTTGCCTGCAAGACCCTTAAGATATATATTAGGATCAACTAATTTAACCTATAATCCCTTAAAAGCATTTATGACACCTACGAATCCTTAAGACATTCTAGGAACCTTATCCATACCTTATGACATCTAAAGACACAAATGATCCCTTCAAACCTCCAAGACCAATTAATGTATCTTAGGATTCCCTAGGACCTATTCATGTATCTTAGGTTATATTAATTGATATGAGGACCCATTTTCACCCTGAAAAACCCTTAATATGTATACTAGAATCAATTAATATAACCTAGGATCCCTTAGGACCACTTACAACACATGTGACCCCTTAATACATTCTAGGAAACTTATCCATCTCTTACGATGTATTAAGACACATGTAGGACCCCAAAGACCCATTAATGTATCTTAGTATGTCGTAGGACCCATTCATGTATCTTAGGTTCCATTGATCTTATAGAAATTATTAATTTAAATATTTTTTTAAAAATTTATTTTAAAGTTAGTAAATATTAAGAATCTCTCTCTCTCTCTCTCTAAATTATGTACGTATGTTTTAGAGTTACATGTATAAATGTTATTCACATAGACATAAAACTCTTTAAGAACTCTTACGACCTATAATAGGACCTCTTTAGACCTAATAGGAGCCCTTAAGACTTAATAAGACTGGACTTAAGATCTAATAGGACTAATATGACCTATTAAAATCAATTAGTACATCCTATGACCCTTAAGACCTAATAAGACCACTTACTTGACCTAATAGGACCTATTAATATGAGTTAGTACATCCAAGGACCCTTTAGGACTATTAATACACTCTAGGTTCCTTTGGACCCCTATTGTGACATAAAACTCTTTAAGAACCCCTAGGATCCTTAGGACCTATAATAGGATGCCTTAAGACCTAATAGGACCTATTAATACCAATTAGTACATTCTAGGACCCTTAAGACCTAATAAGACCACGTAATTGACCTAATAGGACCTATTAATACCAATTAGTACATACAAGGACCCTTTAGGACCCCTATTGTGACATAAAACTCTTTAAGAACCCTTAGGATCCTTAGGACCTATGATAGGACCCCTTAAGATCTAATAGGACCCTTTAAGACTTAATAAGACTAGAATTAAGACCTAATAGGACTAATATGACCTATTAAAATCAATTAGTACATCGTAGGACCCTTAAGAACTAATAAGACCACTTATTTGACCTAATAGGACCTATTTTAATACCAATTAGTACATCCTAGGACCCTTTACAACTATTAGTACACTCTAGTATTGTAAATTTAAGTATAATTTTATATATTCAAATATTTGTTTCCATTTTACACATAGTTATAAAATGTAATCAAGTACTTAATTGTTAACACTTAGCTTTCACATGTTATGTATCTAGATGGCCACTCAAGATGCACCTCGCACTCCTGATATACAAACCATTTTTCATATTGCTGACATAGAGATGGATCAACTTAGAGATTCCATCCTTACATCTTCAGCAGATAGCATATATAGAGATACTTGTGTTAGTGTATTGACCAGTTTTGAAGAGATGACTCCTAGATTGAGATCCCACTCCTTCACACCCTAGGTAGTTGATACTATTTTTTGAGGGTTGAGAGTCGAGGTTTCGGGTGATGTTTCCTTGGAGATGGTTCAAAGTCTTGTCTCCAAGGAAATCATAAAATGAGAGGTTTTCCCATTTTATGAGGGGAGGCCCAAGGTGAGGGCATATTAGGTCACATGGTGTGTGATTCCTCAAAGTTCATACATGATATACCCTCAGTTTCTTATCGCACATTGTTGTTATTCTAATAATGACAATTCCTTTATATTTTGTACAATAGTTGTACACTGAGTTTCATTTGGGACTTAGGGTCAATTATTTAGATCTTCCTACATATTACAGTCATGGGCATGATAGGTTTGTAGACTATGATCAGTATCATAGAGCTAATCGAGTTGTACAACCTCATAGATAGCTGGTTGTGTAGAGGACTCCAACAGTGGCACCGACAATGGTTGTTATTGCAGATAGAGTGGTCACTACTTCTCAAAGGGGAGTAATGGACAGGATAGGGAAGATTGCTTCTACAGCCACCTCCATCACTTCAGATTTAGTGGGCAGATACATTTTGACTAGACCGACTAGAGCCAAATCATCTTTTGAGGCTTCATCTATTACTGTTGTAGGTGTCAATGATGAGACATATAGAGTTGCAGGTCTTCCTGCACCTAGAGAGATATGAGCACTTTTGAGTCATCATAGTCATTTAGATGTGGCCCTTTAATTTTTGGAGGACCCCCTATAGTCCTATTCTTATATTGCTGACATGTAGAGGATCCCAATACAATTCAGTCAGGGATGTCATCAGACTTGCACGGGGTCCTATAGTTCCACTAACATAGGACACACCATCTAGTCAGACACAACATAGTGTAGAGTGCTTTGCATCCATAGATCAATCTACAACTATAGAGCCATGTATACATGTTGGAGATGTACACATCACCACTAAGGGCCTAGACACATTTGATGAGTAGTTTCCTAGGTTGGGTCAGGTAGACGTTGGCACTGATGTTTGATCATGTATGGATATTGTTAGAATAACTAAGAGGGGGGGTGGATAAGTTAAATCAGTTATCCTATAGTCTCAAATAGAAAGATATACCTTTTAAAAATATTCCAACAAATTATGCAGCTCGGTAACATAAAATATCAATCTGTCTGTCTAGTTTACCGATTACCAGTAATTATCCAACTATGATTACCAACCAAATCAACTATGTAGTATGTAATGTATGATATAAAAACAATCATAACAAATAACACATAACACAATGATTTAATGTGGAAACCCTACTAAGGGAAAAACCACTTGGGACTGATAACCCAAAATAATTCACTCTTTTGAAGTGAGATCGGTGAAGAGCCAACCTAGTTAAAGGTTACAATACACACTATTAGGTGTGACCAGGTTAGAGGATTTATCACTAATAGTTAAATTTTGACCAGCATTCACTATGGGGTCAACAAGATAACACTTTACATTCAGCAAATGTCATAGGGTAGAACATAAGACTGTTAAGTCCACTCAGTTAAGAGATTTTTTGAATCAATGGTTAAAATGATACAGTACTAATCAGATTCAAATACAACTCAATTGTAAATATTTAGATCTATGATAAGCCCATGGAAATATCCTTTGATCAGTAATCAATTCACTTCCCCAATATTTATCAACTTACTTTCACTCGGTAAATGGTTCTCTGACACTTGGTAATATCTACAGTCTCAGTTCTTTCACTAACTAGTTTGATCAAGCATGCATGAATAAATTCTTTATGTGAGATCTTCGTAGTCTTCTTCTTTCTAGCATGTTTCAATAATGAAACTCATATCTATTATATAGACAAGTAAATTGTTTTCATATCAGCCATTAGATTTTTCCACTTCATCTCCTTCATCCATTTTGCCTCTTAAACCTTCCTTGACAGATGTGGAAATAATAGGTTTCAATCTCATCCTTTAGATCTTCTCTAAATTTTGTCAACCATGGATCTCATAAAAAACTTCATCCTTAATCTTGAAATCATAACAATTTCCAGCTCATCAAATTCAATCAGTTGTTCTTTCCATTTAATGTTTTCATACATACTCAGTTGATATAGAAATGCATCGGTGATAAATAGTTGAACTAGCTCGGTTAATACTATCACTCGGTATACACTGCACCTTTAGAGTCAAATTTACCATTCCTATCATCTTTCAGAATATAACACTTGCTACCAAAGATTCTGAAATAACGTACACTCGGTGTGTATCCAAACCATAACTCGTAAGGTGTCTTGTTTGTGTCTTTATTTAGTTGAACTTGGTTCAGGACATATACTTTTGTGCTCATTGCCTCTCTTTAGTACATTTGTGCAAAATTTTTCTCAATCATCAATGTTCTAGCACAATGAACAATGTATTAGTTTCTCCTTTCAGCAATTCCATTCTATTGTGGTGTTCTAGGTGCATAAACTTGCCTTTTTATACCATACTCATTACAAAAGTTAGTGAATTCATCAGAAACAAACTCACCTCTTCTATCATACCTTAAGCATTTCAATTCTTTTCCAGTTTCTTTTTCAACTTTCAACTTATACCATTTAAATAATTTGAATGCCTCAAATTTTTCTTTCAAGAACATAACTGTCATCAATCTAGTATAGTTATCAACAAAAAAAATAAAGTATCTATCACAATAGTAGCTTTGAGTTCTCATAGGACCACATAAGTCAGTGTGAACCAACTCCAAAATTCCTTTAGATGAATAGTCCTTACTTTTAAAACTAGATTTTTTCATCTTTCTATTCTGACATTGTTGACACATAACATGATTAGGTTTAGTTAGACTAGGTATTCCTCTAACTTTTCTCTTTCTATTGATCTTAATCATGTTATCAAAATTTAAATGACATAACCTCTTATGCCATAACCATGCATCTTCATTTTTTATGGCAAACAAGAAGATTCAACATTGTCAAGATAAAATAAATTACCTTTTGATTGTCCTCCTGTTCTGACAAGCTTTCCATTTTCATCATAAATTTTCACCTTCTTGCTTTCAAATGCAACTTGGTGACCTGAGTTATTCAGCTATGCTACACACAAAAATTTTTAATTAATTCCTTTTACCCAATGTGCATTATCACATCTAATTTTATCATTCAATAAAATAGATCCCTTTCCTTTAACCATGCAAGGTGTGTCATTTCCCATTTTGACTGATCCTCCATTATAATGCTCAAGATGATCAAACTTATCTTCATCACCGGTCATGTGATGTGTACAACCACTATCAATGATCCAAGTATCATTCTTACTAACTTTAGAAATAAGTGTTGTTTCTACATACCTTTCATCCTCTTCTGAATCATCTTTCATTGCAACAAAAACCACCTAAATATCATCATCAGTGTCAGTGTTGGAGTCATTTTATTCAGTAAGGTAACATGCCTTTTTTCCCTTATCTTTGTGATCTCGGTTGTCTCTGTTGTAGTGTCGGTAACCACTATTATTCCTTCTACCAAACTTTCCATCACTAGATCGGTCGCTATCTTTATCATCCTCTTTCCTGTTAGGACATCTAGTAGCAATATGGCCAACTTCTTTACAATTAGAATAAGCTAAAGGTAACTTTCCCTTATATCTATCTTTACCTTTATGCAATCTCTGGGCCATAAGTTCTTCAAGCTCATCAAGCTCATCCTTATTATTACTGTCACTTTCATTCCTTATATTATGCTTACTACAATATTTACCAATCTTAAGAGATGACATAAAAAAAGACTCAACACTCAGTACAAGACTATATTTAAAATTATTCAGCTCAAAATTTGTTAACTTTCCAATCAAACTATCAAGAGTAAGAGTGCTATTAGGTGCAGACCTCATTTCATGAATAGTAGATATTCAAATTGCATAAACATGTAGCAAGGTTCTCAGTATCTTACTTACCACTGTATCTTCAGAAATGATACCACCAGCTCCTTAGATAGAATTAATTACCTCTTTGATTCAGTTTGTGTACTATGTAATATTCTCTCCTTCCTTCATCTTCATGTCATTAAATCTGCCTCTCAAGCTTTCAACTCTAGCTCTCATCACATTTACATCACTACCATAAACTGGAGAAATTTTATCCCACATTTTCTTCACTGTAGTGCAATCCTTGACATCCTCAAATTTAGCATCAGATAGACTAGAACCAATCTCTATCATAGTAATATTGTGTTCATGTCGGTCTCTCAACTGATCAAGGGTCAAAGGTCCAACATTCAGTTGTAATTAGCCATTGTCAATTAAATGTATATTAGATTCACCAATACCAGATATGTGAAGTCTCATCTGGCTTTGCCATGTAGTAAAGTTGTCTTTATTCAGCTTTGGCACTTCCCTTTTATACATATTGTAATCTTTCTGGTCAAGCCCTTAAAAATTTATTTCAAGCAACCATAAATGATCTGATGCCATTTATTAGAATAACTAGGAGGGGGGGTGAATTAATTAGATCATTTATCCTACAGTCCCAAATACAAGGATGTACCTTATAAAATAATTCCAACAAATTATGTAGCTCGATAACATAAAATATCAATTTGTCTGTCTAGTTTACCAATTACTAGTAACTATCCAACTATGATTATCGACCAAATCAACAATGCAGTATGTAAAGTATGATAGAAAAAAAATCATAACAAATAACACATAACACAATGATTTAAAGTGGAAACCCTGCTAAGGGAAAAATCACCTAGGACCGGTAACCCAAAATAATTCACTCTTCTAAAGTGAGCTCGCTGAAGAGCCAACCCTGTTAAAGGTTACAATACACATTGTTAGGTGTGACCTGGTTAGAGGATTTATCACTAACAATTAACTTTTGACCAGCATTCACTATCATGGATAACTTTAAGAAACCCCCTTTTAGGAAAAAGGGTAAAATTGTGGTGAATCATACATTATTTTAGTGGGCAATTCATTTTAATGTAGGCAATTTTTTTTTCAAATTCTCATTTTTTCATAGTTTGTATTGGCAATTTTTTCCCTGTCGAATGAAATTTGCATAAATTGCTGGCGAATTATTCAGTCATGTGGGGAAAATATATATTATATGAGGCAAATAATTTTCTTTTGAAGTAAAAAATTATAATATATGAGGCAAATGATTTTTTTTAAAGGGAAAAAATAATAATTTTACTAGCGAATTTTATGTGCCATTTGAAAATTCATTTATTTTATTGGCGATTTTCAAAAGATGGGACATAACACAGACATGTAATCTAACCTAAGCTACCTAACATACCTAACATACATACATTATTTTATAATATTAAATGTATTATTTGAGACTGTCTGATGATTGAAGATCAATGGCTAAAGTTTAATTTCAGCCCCAATTTCTTGAAGGAAACAGAGTTGTCAAGGAATTCACTGGAATGTTGACACGTATCAAATAAGGGTAACTTGTCTACATACTACACTGTACACATGTTAGTATCTACTATTGATAATCATGGTCCTATTACTATAGTGCAACTTGTAACCTCTTAACTTGGTAAGAAATAAATGCCCTGCCAGTGACAACTGACAAGTGTCATTCTTTAACTTCTCACACACCACTTCCAAATTTGTACAGGTGATCTAACTGATTTCTTACAATTTTGCAATTATGGGAAAGATTTACTACTAGATATGAAAGATTAAGGACAAAATTTTAATTTCTCACATGTTTGCATTTAGAGAAATATTTACATGAAAGATTTAGAGGCATATTAAGGACAATGGATTTAATACCATTAAAGACAAAATAATTTATTGCTAAGTAACGATCAAGTATTGAAGGGCTATTTATAGATGATCTCGCTGCATTATTCATCGATTCATCTTTGGCCTTTGCTAGTCTACTAGATAATTTGTTTGTTTAGGGTCTGCAGTCTACACTCTGCAGATAATTTATTTTTAAGTTTGCTAAAGTTTTACTGTATTAGATGGATACTCCAATTAGGTTTACATGCACATTTGAGGAGGTGTTGGAGATTTACTAGCAGGCCAGTACTAACTGTATGTTTTTCATTGATGAAAACATATGGAAAGTAGCATGCATGGAAGTCTTATGTAGTAGGCCTTCATTATATGATGCATGGACATGATATTAGCATGATATCATGCACACAGAGGTTAACTATAAGTATAGATAGTTATATAGTAGCTTGTGTCAGCAGTGTTCCTGACAAAGTTATAGGCAGTGTTCTATATATGGTTGTCCGTACAGTTGTCTTATGGGCATGCACCCTAGGATATATGTTGAAGACATGTTAGTGATGTTTTAGTTATGAACGCATAGTATAATGATGAACGCAAGTGAAGTTATGCAGTCGCTATACACTAGTAGCAGTTTCCTGTGTTTGTTCATAAGAGTCGACAAAGATTTTATTGGTTCTTGAGTTGCACCTATCTTGAGGATATGCACCCTTGGAGTTAAGCCTGGAGAAGTGTTATTGATGTTTGGTTAAGAGCGCATAAGTTAATTCAGCTTATAGAGAAAGTTCTAGTTGTTTTGGTAGAGCCGATAGTGTGTAGCGTGCATCTACAATTATATTATATGAACAAGTCCTAGAATGTGTTGCGCCCATAGTAGAGTAGACAAAATATTTGTTGGAGTTTATTATGGTTTCTCTAATATGATTTCAAGGTGGTTCTAATAGGTCAACTTGATTATATCATTTGGAGGAAAGATATTTATAGGAAGTCATTTGTGATTACTTGAGTGTGGTTCATGGTTGATTAAGCAGAGTAGAGGAGAGTGTGCAAGTGGTGGAACCATCAAAAGAAGGTCTATGTGACCAAGTAAATTACTTACGCTATTCATTGGAATTGATCCAGATAGTAGGTCAAAGCGTAGTTCACCAAGATCCAGATATAGTGTGTATATGTTATTCAGAAGGTTGTAGCCTTCCCCCATTTGAGTAGTGAGCTCTCAGACAGTGCATCATCTTCCCTAATAGGGACAATTGTAAAACAATCCTAATGGGGTCTAACCCTTAACCAGGTCTATTGTACTTAATATATTGTAAAGCTACTCCTAACAGGGTAAAGGATCTTCTAGAAAGGATCATTATACACTAGTACAAAATATTAGTGGGTATCAAGTCCCACTGGGGTTTTTACCTATTTGGGTATCCCCGTAACCAAAATATTGGTGTTGTGTTCAAGCATTCTTTCATTGTGTTTATGCTTTATGTTTAAGTATACTTAATTGGATAAAGAATTGAAACTTGTAGATAACTGATTCACCCCCCACCCCCCCCCCCCCTCTCAATTATCTCTTGGGACTATTCCTAAAAATTGGTATCAGAGCCAAGTGCCTCAAATAGAACATTTAACAACTTGAGGTTGATCAGATGGCATACTTCATGAAAGAAAGTCATAAGTTTGATGGAGAGAATTATCTTGATTGGAAGAACAAGATGGTGACCCATTTTGCAGTGCATTGCTTTTAAAGTTTTTAATGTAACCATCCAAGCAGCCAAGATTCCTACATTAGAAGACCTTGGAAAAGATGATGCTATTGATGCACACAAGGAATTGTTTCATCATAATGCTATAGCCAAAGAAGCCCTTATCAGTGCCCTATCCGATGGTGAATTTTCAAAAGTAAAGAAAGTAGATACAGCCCATAAAATTTGGAAGCACCTTAAAGACATTTTTGAAGGAGACAAAAAAGAAAAGGATGCACACAGAAAGACATGGAAGAAAAGATACAATGCATTAGAGATGCTTCCTGAAGAAAATAACAGAGCTTACAATCAGAGGATTAATGAAGTAGTTGCTGGAATCAAGAACAATGGTGGAGAGATTTTTGAGGAAGACATTATGGACAAGTTGATGAATACTCTTACTCCAAAATATGAGAGCAAGATCAACATCCTTGATGAGACCATGCAACTTACATCAAATTTCAAGAGACAGACCTTGATCAGCAAAATCTCATCTTTTGAGATTTCAAAATTGAAGACAAAACCAAAGAGTGAGACAACTTTCAAAGCAACAGTTCATGGTAAGAAATCTACAAACACTTCTGGTAATCTTGATGATGATGATGAAGATAAAACACTAGATGATTTTATTGCTATGATTGCCAAAAGAGAAAAGAAAGGAAAAAGAAAATATGAAGGTCAATTACCATTTAAGTGCTTTTCATGTAATAAGATTGGTCACTTTGCATCTGAGTGTCCTACTAGAGTTATAAAGTTCAAAAGGGATTACAAGCCTAAGTACTCTAAGGAATGTTACTTTGCTAGAGATGGAGTTTTAGATGATGAATTAGGTGAAGAATAAATTGGATTCATTTCTATTGTAGAAAAATTGAATGATAAGTTAGTTCCTAAAAATTAGAAAGTGAATCAAGAGCTAGCATTGATTTCCCAAGCAGATATAAGAATAGACAGGATTATAGGTAGTGGTTGTTCACATCACATGATAGGTGATAAAGGAAAGTTTGTTAATTTGGACAAATACAATGGAGGTATGGTCAAATTTGGAGACAAAACTCCTAAACCTATAGTTGGTAGAAGAGCCATCACTTTGGATGGAAAGAATAGTACTGATGATGTTGTTTATATTGATGGTTTGAAACATAACCTTCTTAGTGTTGGAAAGTTACTTGGTAAAGGTTATCAGTTGGAGTTCAAAGATGATAAATGCATCATTAGCAACAAAGATGATGTTATGATTGCATCAGGCACAAAGACAAGAGGTAATGTTTTTCAACTCAATTCAGAAGCAAGTTGTTTTGTTGCTAAAGTTGATGATAGTTGGTTGTGGCATAAAAGACTATGTCATATCAATTTTGATAACATACTAAAGATAAGCAATGCTAAAGAAGTAAAAGATCTACCTAGCATAGAAAAGCTAGTTGATACTATATGCAGGGAATGTGTGATAGGGACATGTGAGAAATTCATTCAGGACCAAGCAGAATTCAACAGAGAACAAGTTGGATCTGATTCATATAGACCTATGTAGACCAAATCAAACAAGATCATACTATGGTGAAAGGTATTTTATTTTTTTTGTTGATGATTATACTATGATGATGTGGGTTGTGTTCTTAAAGATAAGTCAGAAGCTTTTGAGAAGTTCAAAATATTCAAAGCTAAGGTTGAGAATGAATCTGGATTAAAGATAAAATGTTTGAGATTGGTTAGAGGAGGAGAATTCACCTCTAATAGATTCTATGAGTACTACAAAGAACATGGCATAAAGAGACAGTTAAGTGTACCTAGAACACCTCAACAGAATGGAATTACAGAGAGAAGGAATAGGATCATTCTTGATACAACACGCACCATTATCATAGAAGGAAAAGTTGCCCACACCTATTGGAGAGATACGGTCAATACAATAGTCTACACAATCAATAGAATTCAGCTAAGGCCAAGCACTGATAAAACACCTTATGAGCTATGGTTTGGTAACATTCCCATAGTGAAATACTTTAGTATCTTTGGAAGAAATGCTACATCAAGAGGGATGAAGAAATAGGCAAGTTTGATGCAAGAAGTGATGAAGGTATTTTCCTTGGTTACTCTACTAAAAGTAAAGCTTATAGATGTTTCAATTTAAGATTAAAAAAGATCATTGAAAGTGCTCATGTGAAGATTGATGATAAGTTTATGATTCAAGAAAGATATCATGATTACTCACCCATGATTGAGGAAGAACCTTGACCCTCTTCTAGTGAGACAGTTATTGAGGAAACGTTTGACAGCATTAATGTGTTGTTCAATGACCCTGAGACAAGTGAAGAAGGTACTCCTAAGGCTGATGAGTTAGCAACAACTAAGGTTCCAAAGTTTACATCTAGAAACCATTCCAAGAAAGACATCATTGGAGATCAGAGCGGAAAAGTCTTAACAAGATCACAAGCAAAGAACTCAACTAGCAATGATGTGGTATGTTTATTATCTCAGATTGAACCTTTAAGTGTTGAAGATGCTTGTAAGGATTCAGATTGGCATGATGCTATGAAAGAAGAACTTGATCAGATCATTAAGAATGACACTTGGGAATTGGTCCCAAGACCTGGTGATAAGAATGTGATTCGTACTAAGTGGATATTTAGAAATAAGATGAATGAAGATGGTACAATAGTAAGAAACAAAGCAAGGTTAGTATGTAAAAGATATGTGCAAAGAGAAGGCATTGATTATTCAGACACATTTGCACTTGTGAGTAGATTAGAAGAAATTAAGTTGTTTCTAGCTTATGCTACAGTCAAAAAATTCAAAGTGTATTAGATGGATGTCAAGTCAGCATTCTTGAATGGAGATCTAAAAGAAGAAGTATACATTGAGTAGCCTAAAGGATTCACCTTATCAGACAGACCTGATATGGTATGTAGATTGAAGAAGGACCTCTATGGACTTAAGAAAGCCCCTAGAGCATGGTATGAGAGACTAGATGGATACTTAACAAAGATTGGATTCAAGAAAGGAGTAGCAGATTGTAATCTATTCATTAGAGAGACATTTGAAGGTTTGTTACTTGTAGCTATATTTGTTGATGACATTATCTTTGAAGGTAATGACAAACTTAGTGCTGAATTTGCTAAGGAGATGTAGAATGAGTTTGAGATGAGTATGATTGGTCCTATCAAGTACTTTTTGGGATTAAATGTGTAGTAGATAGAAAAAGGGATTTTCATTAATCAATCAAAGTATGTGAAAGAGATACTGAAGAAATTCAAGATGGATAATTGCAAGCTAGTAGGAACCCCTATGATTATTGGATGCAAGCTTACAAAGGAAGATGACTCACTAGCATTTGATATAACATTATATAATTCAATGATTGGTAAATTGATTTATCTTACATAGACTAGACTTGATATTTCAAATGTAGTTGGCATAGTTGGAAGATTTGAAGCAGAGCCTAAAAAAAGTCACCTCATGGAAGTAAAAAGGATATTCAGATACTTACAAGGCACTATAGACTATGGTTTATGGTATCCCAATTCAGAAAATGTTGAGCTTCATGTATACACTGATGCAGATTGGGCAGGATGTGTTGATGATAGAAAGAGTACATCACGAGGAGCAGTGTTTTTTGGTGATAAACTTGTCACTTGGACAATCAAGAAACAATATTGTATTTCTTAGTCAACAATAGAAGCGGAGTATGTTACAGTAGCCCTGAATTGTTCTACAATTGTGTGGATCAAGCAGATGATAAAAGATTTTGGAATTCAGATTGATTATCCTATTGTTATTCACTATGATAACACTAGCACTATCAATATGTCTAAGAACCCTATGATGCATGCAAAGATAAAGCACATTGAGATCAAGTATCACTTCCTAAGAGAGAAAGTGGTAGAGAAATAAGTTAAGTTGGACTATGTGAATACTAAGGAATAGTTGGCAGACATATTCACAAAGTCCTTACCTAAGGATACTTTTGAGTATCTCAAGGGGAAGTTGGGAGTAATTCCCTTCCCTGATTCTACTTAGAAGGAAGCAGGAATGGCATCAGTCCTTAGGGACTGATGGAAGGTTGACTACTCTACCTTAGGAGTAGTACCAGTGCTTAAAATGAATGGCACCCTTTTCCATTGATGTCAAAGGGGGAGTAGTATACAAAGTCATGAAAAATAGGAGTAGTGTACTTAGGGGGAGCAGTATTCAGTTGTGATAGCAATTCAGTTGAGGAAATGAAGAAACATGGAATATATTGTAGTAGATGGAGGATTCATCTTTGGGGAAGTTTTGAAGAGAAAATGGAGAATGTTATAAAAGAAATGTTCATTTGGGTTGATGGTGGTTTTTCATTCCACATGTTTCCATCAATGCCAAAGGGGGAGATTGTTGGAGATTTGCTAGCAGGCCAGTACTCACTATATCTTTGTTATTGATGACAACATATGGAAAGTAGCATGCATGGAAGTCTTATGAAATAAGCCTTTAGTATATGATGCATGGACATGATATCAACATGGTATCATGGGTGCAAAGGTTAACTATAAGTACAAATAGTCATATAGCAGCTTGTGCTAGCAGTGTTCCTGACAAAGTTATAGGAAATGTTCTGTGTACGGTTGTCTATCCATTTGTCTTATGGGAATGCGCCCTAGGATATATTTTGAAGACATGTTAGTGATGTTTTAGTTGTGAACACATAGTCTAATGATGAACACAAGTGAAGTTATGCAGTCCCTATACACCAATAGCAGTTTCCTGTGTTTGTTCAGAAGAGCCGACAGAGATTTTATTGGTTCTTGAGTTGTGCCTATCTTGAGGATATGCACCCTTGGAGTTAAGTCTGGAGAAGTGTTATTGATGTTTGGTTAAGAGCGCATAAGTTAATTTAGCTTATAGAGAAATTTCTAGTTGTTTTGGTAGAGCCGACAGTGCGTAGTGTGTGTCTACAATTATATTATATGAACAAGTCCCAGAATGTGTTGCGCCCATAGTAGAGCCGACAGAATGTTTGTTGGAGTTTATGATGGTTTCTCTAATATGATTTCAAGGTGGTTTTAATAGGTTGACTTGATTATATCATTTGGAGGAAAGATATTTATAGGAAGTCATTTGTGAGTGCTTGAGTGTGGTTCATGGTTGATTAAGTAGAGCAGAGCAGAGTGTGCAAGTGGTGGAACCATTAGAAGAAGTTCTATGTGACCAAGTAAATTACTTGTACTATTCATTAGAACTAATCTAGATAGCAAGTCAAAGCGTAGCTCACCAAGATCCAGATATAGTGTGTATCTATTATTTAGAAGGTTGTAGCCTTCACCCATTTGAGTAGTGAGCTCTCAGACAGTGCATCCTCTCCCTTAATAGGGACAATTGTAAAAAACTCCTAACAAGGTCTGACCCTTAACCAAGTCTACTGTACTTAATATACTGTAAAGATACTCCTAATAGGCTAAAGGATCTTCTAGCAAGGATCATTATACACTAGTATAGAATATTAGTGGGTATCAAGACCCACTGGGGTTTTTACCTATTTGGGTATCCCCATAACCAAAATATTGGTGTTGTGTTCAAGTGTTCTTTCATTGTGTTTATGCTTTATGTTTAAGTATACTTAATTGGATAAATAATTGAAACTTGTAGATAACTGATTCACCCCCCCCCCTCCTCTCAATTATCTCTTGGGACTATTCCTAACAATTGGTATCAGAGCCAAGTGCCTCAGAGAGAAATTTTAACATCTTGAGGTTGATTAGGTGGCATACTTCAGGAAAGAAAGTCATAAGTTTGATGGAGAGAATTATCTTGATTGGAAGAACAAGATGGTGACCCATTTGCAGTGCATTATTTTTGAAGTTTTTAATGTAACCATCCAAGTAGCCAAGATTCCTACATTAGAAGACCTTGGAATAGATGATGCTACTGATGCACAAAAGGAATTTTTTCATCATAATGCTATAGCCAAAGAAGCCCTTATCAACGCCATATCTGATGGTGAATTTTCAAAAGTAAAGAAGGTAGATACAAACCATAAAATTTGGAAGCACCTTGAAGACATTGTTGAAGGAGACAAACAAGAAAAGGATGTGAGAAGAAAGACATGGAGAAAAGATACAATGCATTAGAGATGCTCCTTGAAGAAAATATCAGAGCTTACAATCAGAGGATTAATGAAGTAGTTGCTGGAATAAGGAACAATGGTGGAGAGATTTCTGAGGAAGGGATTATGGACAAGTTGATGACTACTCTTACTCCAGAATATGAGAGCAAGATCAACATCCTTGATGAGACCATGGAGCTTACATCAAATTTCAAGAGAGAGACCTTGATCAGCAAAATCTCAACTTTTTAGATTTCAAGATTGAAGAAAGAACCAAAGAGTGAGACAACTTTCAAAGCAACAGTTCATGGTAAGAAATCTACAAACACTTCTGGTAATTTTGATGATGGTGATGAAGATAAAACACTAGATGATTTTATTGATATGATTTCCAAAAGAGAAAAGAAAGGAAAAGGAAAATATGAAGGTCAATTACCATTTAAGTGCTTTTCATGTAATAATATTGGTCACTTTGCATCTAAGTGCCCTACTAGAGTTATAAAGTTCAAAAAGTATTACAAGCCTAAGTACTCTAAGGAATGTTACTTTTCTAGAGATGGAGTTTCAGATGATGAATCGGGTGAAGAAGAAATTGGATTCATTTCTATTATAGACAAAATGAATGATAAGTCAGTTCCTAAAAATGATAAAGTGAATCAAGAGCTAGCATTGATTTCCCAAACTGATATAAGAGCAGACTTGATTATAGACAGTGGTTGTTCACATCACATGATAGGTGATATAGGCAGGTTTGTTCATTTGGACAAATACAATGGAGGTATGGTCAGATTTGGAGACAACACTCCTAAACCTATAGTTGGTAGAGGAGCCATCAGTTTGGATGGAAAGAATAGTATTGATGATGTTCTTTATGTTGATGGTTTGAAAGATAACCTTCTCAGTGTTGGACAGTTACTTTGTAAAGGTTATCAGTTGGAGTTCAAAGATGAAAAATGCATCATTAACAACAAATATGGTGTTATGATTGCATCAGGCACAAAGACAAGAGGTAATGTTTTTCAACTCAATTCAGAAGAAAGTTGTTTTGTTGCTAAAGTTGATGACAGTTGGTTGTGGCATAAAAGACTATGTCATATCAATTTTCATAACATAGTAAATATAAGCAATGTTAAAGTAGTAAGAGACCTACCTAGCATAGCAAAGCCAGTTGATACTATATGCAGGGAATGTGTGATAGGGAAGCATGTTAGAAATTCATTTAGGAGCAAGCAAAATTTAGCAGAGAACAAGTTGGATCTGATTCATACAGACCTGTGTGGACCAACTCAAACAAGATCATACTATGGTGAAAGGTATTTTATTTTGTTTGTTGATGATTATACTAGGATGATGTGGGTTGTGTTCTTAAAAGAAAGTCAGAAGCTTTTGAGAAGTTCAAAATATTCAAAGCTAAGGTTGAGAATTTAGACATTGTATCACAGTTGTACAATGTAGACAATGGTATAGAAAAAGAATTTATGGTTTTCTAATTATAATGTATGAGAATTATGTGTGATTATAATTATCAATGTTAAAGTTATAATCAATAAAAAATATCATTTTAACATTAAGTATACTATATATAATCAATTTGAAGGACAAATGAATTAATAAGGTTAGAGAAAGAATTTATGGTTTTCTAATTATAAGGTATGAGAATTATATATGATTATAATTATCAATGTTAAAGTTATAATCAATAAAAAATATCATTTTAACTTTAAGTATACTATATATTCAATAAAAAATATTACTTTAACTGATAACTCATGTTTGGGAGACCTAGCAAGTCAATGACTACAAAAATGAGAAATCTCGTAATCTCTAAACACAAAATTAAGTAATATTATTAAAAAAATAGCACATTTTGAATTGTTACTATTCAATTAAATAACTTTAAATGTTATTAACTCATTATGCAATATTAATTAATATATATAAAGGAAATAATAATAGTATAACATTTAACAATATCCGTTGCAAATAACTACCATTGGATGAGCATAGATCAACGTTGTACAATGGACTTCAGGATGAAAGGGAAAAGCAACCCCATCTTTTCAAACCCATTCTAGAATCATCACATGTGTCACTAAACATGTTCCACTCGTAGTCTTGCATGGTCTACCAACAATGTCATTTTATTTTGATGATGACGTGACATGTCTGACTCATGAGGTGAGTCGACCTAACTAGGTGAGTTAATGGGACACACGGGGCCACCATACCACTCAATACACTCCCAAGATAGTGACTAACAATGACATAATGACCGTTGGATGATTGTAGATCAATGACCGATGTTGTATTTTGGGCCAAAAGGAAAAAGAAACCCCATCTTTTCAAACCTATTCCGGAATCATGACACATGTCACTAAACACGCTCCACTCACAATCTCGCATGACTTACCAACAATGTCATTTGATGATGATGTGACACATCTGACTCATGAGGTTACTCAGCCAATAGGTGACAAGGTGAGTTAATGGGACCCACGGGGCCAACACACCAAATAGTGACTAACATTGCATTGACATTATGACCATTGGATGATTGTAGGTCAACGACTAAAGTTGTATTTCAGGCTGAAAGGAAAAAGAAACCTCATCTTTTCAAACCCGTTCCAAAATCATAATATGTCACTAAACATGTTCCATTCACAGTCTCGCACAGCTTACCAATAATGTCATTTGATGATGACGTGACACATCTGACTCATGAGGTGACTTAGCCATCGGGTGACAAGGTGAGTTAATGGGACCCATGGTGCCACCACACCAGATAGTGACTAACATTGCATTGACATTATGACCATTGGATGATTGTAGATCAATGACCGAAGCTATATTTCAGGCTAAAAGGGAAAAGAAATGCAACTTCTTTGCAAACCCATTCCAGATTCATGAGGCAAGTCCACTCACATGCGTTAGTGACAAGTTTGAGGACTATAGATTGTACACGTTTTGTGCTTTAAGTTTCCAATCTAATTTTTCATTTATGAGTATAAGTTATTAAGTAGTCTACAGTATAAATTTCTAGGTTGAGGATTGAAGTCCGAGGAAAGCAACAAAGTCTCTCAGCTCTTGAATCTCTTCCCAGTCATAGTCTGTAAAAATCAAAACTAAGGGTAACAGGTAACTACTAAAATCCTAAACACCTAGGTCCCGCATTTTAAATTTTTCAAATCTCTTGATTTACAAATTTACTGTTTATATTATAGAAAAAAAAATTAGCCTGTTACTTGTTAGGGTTTAATTTTGAATCACCCATGTAAATTGTAGGCTTGTAGCTATGTATACATATTTAAATTTTCCTACGAGTAAATAGTGATACCGGTTTAGGTTACCAGCTTACCACGATGGGCAAACAAAATATCAAGAATAAGACTATGAGTAAAAAGCCAAGTCAGATAATAGAATTCCACAATCTACTTAAAACACCAAGTTTCACTGATTTATTCTATGATATTTGTGATCTTCTTATTCATGGAAATAAGGGAATAATGGAAATTAGATTTGCACTTGAAAACAAGTGGAACGATCCAAATAAGGGTTCAAAATTTTCTTCATTTAACCCCATGGTAAATGCAATAGCAAATAAAATTGCATCATGGAATGATGGGTCAGCACGCATGGCATTACCTCAAGTATTCCCTTGCCCAAAAATTGTCATGGTCTGCGTTGAAAATTATGATGAAAATAGAAAAGCAATTGTGAATAAAAGTACACAGGAGAAAATTTTGTCCATAACCAAGAGTGAATTTTCTAGTTTGTTGAACCTAGGGTTTGAACAACAAAACACAAACATGCACATTGACCTAGGAAATCTAGCAGAGGATTATGAAAAATTAGATGCAACACAGAGAGATTCTTATATCAGAGAAATAACAAGTGGTTCTCATCTGAGTCCAGATCGTAAGTCTCCTTATGATTATGAAATTTTTGTGCCATGGGCACAGGACAATATTTCCTTGCTAGCATTTTTTTTGGGATTGGATAGTAACAAACAAGTGGGTGCCAGCATTCTTGAAATACTTTTTCATATTCATTTTGAAAAAGAACAAGTAAAATATTATTTTATTGAGCACATTGTTTGTTGCATGCAAGAACAATTACTAATGATTAAAACAGGTTCACAGAAGACATTTAGATTCACAACCTACTTGTGCTTTCTTCTATTAGCAAAGCATCATGCAATATTTCAAACAAATAAGCTTTGCAGTCAGGGCCAAAATCCAATATATGAGTGGACACCTTAGATAAGGATGATTGATAACAAAAGGAACTACAACAATTTTGTAGACTTCTTTTTGGCACCAACGTTCGATAAAATTATAGGCACTCCAATGCCTAGATTGTCTGCTACTTGTAGAGATTTAATTCAACTTGGAAGTAAAATACAATTGGCTGACTGGTACTTCATGGAAGAGTACATGGTGTTAAGATTTTACGGTTCAGTGGTAGAACCCTACAAATTTCCAATACATGTCACAGAGAGGGTATTTGCATTGGAATATGTACAACAGATGGAGAGCACAAATGTACTCTTTAATGGTCAAAAAAATAAAATGATATTTCCTTCCTTGCCTTTCTCATTTGGAGGGTTCACATTTGAGAGAAGAGGATTCAAAGTGGCACAAGCCTTTTTTACAATTTTTTGCTTTGATGTTGACAGTCACTGGCAGTATGATCCACTCAACATAATTGGAACAAAGCTTAGAGATAATGGGAACTCTACAAGCAAATGTCAACATGAAAGTATGCCATTGATTGAAAATTTTAAAAACATGGATTCTTGGGATGAGGTCAAAAAAGAGATGGAGAAATATGCTACTGAAAATAATATGTCAATACAGGAATTGTCATCACAAATTATGGCATTGCACAAACAGAAAGGAAAAGTGTAGGCCATGACATCATACAATTTCTACCAGAATGTTGCTCAACCATCTACAAAATCTATTCCAAATGACCTAATGGATGAATGTATGGATGATAATTGGACTTGAACCAAAATTCATGATTTTTGGGAAATGAGGAAGAATCTTGGTGAGCCAAAGACCTCAAAAGATATTTATGAGGTGGAAGAGGATAAAATGTTTAATGACTTATGGAATAAGGAGCATCCAGCTGAAGCATATGTCACTGATGATGATGACCATGACCAGGATTCTATGAATCCCACAATTAGTAGAGGATTTGATGAGTCCATAAAAGATAAATATACCAAAGGGGTAGATATTATACAAAAAATGTGCTACCTAGGTTTTGGTGGTCTGGGTCCCAGTGGGCAAGGGGTTTGATTTGCACCTGACCCACTAGCTCCACCAAAACATGGTGAGAAACTAGGCCTTGGGCTTGGAGTTCAATCATCATATTCATCAACTCAGTCAATTCCATTAGTTCCAGCTTCAAATATAGTTCCACCTGTTCCAAGCACTCAGATTCAATCTCAATCAATTGCCACACCCATAGCTGTGGATATCATGGGTACAACTACAACTAGTGGTCCAAAAAGGACATTACTGATAGACATGAAAACAATTTTTCCCATAGATCAAGGAAGTGTAAAGAAGCAAAAGGTTATGACAAGTATTAGTACAACAATGGAAATGGCAACTGTGAGTCCAAAAATTACCCAATCTTTAGGACAAAACCCTTAGAATAGTCCAAAAACTCCACTTGTAATGGGTTAGGGTGTTGCTAATCCTCATGGTGGAATTACAGAACCATAGGAAACATATGTGGAAACTCATACATCAGTGAAAGTACTATTTCACTATTCAAACACTCAATTGTGTCACAAAACCCTGATTTTTGTTACAATGATTTTGTAACTAACTATGAACAATCAAAAATAGGAATAGACAACATAGTAAGACAATGAAGATGGTAGTAGTTGCTTCAGCTCATGATGTAGAACCTACATCCAATAGGTTATTTCCCACATATGACCCAAATAAAGATATGATGGAATTCATGGTTGTTATGCCCCCAACTAGAGATAACAATCCACTAGAGAGTCAGTTAGATCCATCTCAATTTTAAGTTAGTACCCTCCAAATGGATTTATCCAAAATTAAAAATGTGGACAAGATAAATGTGTCAAAAATGACCATCCAAGTGGTCTACAGTTCACTGATGAAGTTGGAGAGAGAGAAAGGAAAGCTTTAGGGTACAATAGATAAGTTAAAGGTAGACTTGGCAAATGTAAAGGCAACTAAGAAAGCAGTAGAAAACAAGTGCAAAGAGTTAGAGAGAAGGATAAAAAATTCATCCTCTAAAGAAACAATTTGACAACAAGAACATATGGATGTCGAATTGAAAACTTTGAGGGAAAAATTGGAACAGAGGGAAAAAAAACTTGAGGATGAAAAAGCCTCTTCATTAAGTTTATACAAAAACTTGGATAATGCGGGATAGGAAAACAATAATTTAAAGAAAGAATTGGATAATGAGAGTGTAAAAACAAAATCGTGGGAAGAGAAAGCAGAGAAAATAAGACAACATAGTGAACATCAGTTCTCAGAAATGAGAGAAGACCTAAAGAAGGCAAATAATACAATTAAAAATTATGAAAACATCTTGAATGAACATGTAAATAATATAGTCAAGCAAATAAAAAATTTCTTTTGGGGGAAAATAAAAATGTATGTTGATAGGTTGTGTGATTGGTTTGAATTGAATGAATCTCTTACAAATGTTTTTGGGAAGCTGAAAGAGCACATTGAGAAGAAAATTTTAGTCAGAGATAGAAAATTGCAAACCAGATTATGCAAGAAATAAATAGAACTAGTGACAGGCATTTGGAAAGCAAGGGAATTCAGGACCACGTTGGTGCAACAATAAAGATGACCTCTGTCTTTCAAAAATGTCAGAAACTAATAGAAGCATAAGAAACTCTTGCCTTATTCAGGCCAAAGCTCACCAAGATGAATAGTAAAACAACCAAATTGATATCTCTTGGTTTGCGGAGTCTTGGACCTGATTACTCATCAAAGAATTTCATTGGAAGAGAAGCTTACAAAAAAAAGTTGGAGGACACAATCATGTCTAATTTAGGCAACCTTCCTTAGGACAGAACTCATGAAGGCATTGCAAAGTGCATCAAAACATTCAAAAATTTGAACACAGTAATGGAAGAAACATTTATTTCAACTCACTCTTCCAAGTATTGATGGTTGATGAGGATGCAAGTCATTTAATATAACATCACAAATTTTTCCCTTCCAACCGACGAAGAATGGAGCATACTAAAGAAACTGATATAATCATCTTGATCTCATCAATCATAGTATGTGAAAGTAATTTCAGTTTCAATCATCTCTATATCTTAAGTATATATCTTTGATATTATCCTAAATACTAGAGTCTAGAATTGAGTTTAAAGTAACAAGTTTGAACTTTGTTTTTTGAATAGGATCAATGTTGCAGTCTTGTAGATGCTATTGCCAATGCTAATTTACTAAATCAACCTGTCAAATGCATAAATGTACAACTAAAGTTGTAGAGATGTTGTAGACTTGTAGTTGTCTTACTGATTTAGATTTTGAGAATTCACATTAGGCAAATTGACCTAAAGCTGTTGTTGCTCCCTTGTTTCTATAAAAGGGAATTCAGGGTCATTAGCTTAGGGTAATGAAATTAAAATTGGGAAATGTGCAAAATTACCAATGGGTATTGAGTCATTGACTTTTGTAAATAGAATGATAGAGTTGTGTTCTTACTAGTATTAATGAATGAATTGTTACATTGTATCATATTTCTAATTAAATTAATGAGAATCAGTATTTCTAACTCTAAGAATTGTAACATATGAATTTTTATGTTGTCAAAGAAAATAATGAAAAATCTACAAGAATTGTACCATATGAGCTGAATAATGCAAATGAAAACCATTATTAATTATGGAATTGAATCTTGATGACATTATAAACGGCATTCATGTTTTTGAGATTGGAATATGCTATTATGCATGATTGATGATGAGATACAGAAACTGATAGTAGACTTCAAGAAAAAGCTTAATAAATACCTAGGACCTGCTACTTCTACAATGGTTCAACTTCAAGCTACCACATCATATCATCATTAAGATCATCAAATTCAGTGTCATACACTTCATAGCTTCCTTGGTTCTTCAATATGTTTTCTTCACTCTACATACCACTGCTTAATTGATGTTCACCACTAGTAGTACTAGTACCAGTACATGATTCAATGACATCATTATCTCTGGCACTCCCACTCCTAGTCCCACTTTGGTTTGAAATGTTTCCCAACCCTCTTCTCTAACATTTCTTCCTCCACAATTTATGTGCCCTTTCATAAGGAAAAGTATTGACTTCATACCTGGATGTATAGATCCTCAAGCAATTTTCTAGATTCTTGTCTAGTTTGTTTCTTAGCTTTGACCTTAGGAATCCCAAAGCATTGAAAACTCTCTCATCCTCCAGCAACCCCAATATCATGGTCAAACATAAATCAGCAAGCTTGAAATATTCTGATATTGAATCAGTCAACAATTCACTCTCAGCTAGATTTTTCCAAAGCCTTGATACCAATCCATCTTCACGAGGATTCTGCATAATATTATATTATTCCCTCATTGTCAGTGAAAAATGACCTGATTTCTGTCTCAAACAATTTTCATCTAAAATTCTATTTAGAGTTACTCCATTTAACTCTTTGGTTTTACAGAAATGATCTATCAAAGTTAGTAGCTTAGTTTTAAAATCTTTCAGATTTTTCAGATTCCAATATCGAGGAAACACAATAGCCATGGATTCAAGTAGTTTAACTAGAGGGAATCTTGCTCTAATCTGTGTGGAAATATCAAAGGCAATGTGCTTCATAGAAGTTGTTATAGAGTCAACGATCTTGGTAAAGTCTTCCCTTTTAATCCTTGATACTCACCTCCTGGGATTCTTTCCTGGTTCCTCAGACTTGATCCTAGCAAAGTAGTGCATTGGTATCTCAACTCCATGAACTTTTGCACATAACTCCCTATTTGACTTGATTTTTAAAAAGTTATTAGGATTGTCCAAATCTATGATTTTTAGCTAGCTAGCAAATTTTACATCATCAATAGATAATTGATAGAGATTATCAAGCATCATGAGATTATCAAGCATCACACATGTCAATTTACGCAGTGCATCATATTCTGCAATATGCATAGCTCTTTGCTGGGCCTTTTTCATTAAATTTATCATTTCGTCAAGCATGGGGAGAAGACCTACTAATGTTAATAGTGTCTCTACATTACTTAACATTGCCAGTAGTGCAGGAAATTTCAGTTACCCTATTTCATCACAACTTGAGTTCATTAGACCAAGCAACGATTGACATTCTGAAAAAACTTGATGTGCTGGTCCATCCAAAGAGATCCATCTAGTATCATTATCCTTAAGAAGCTTGTTCTCATCAGTTAGTCCTATGGAAAAGTATTGAAATTCTCTCAATCATTTTGGACTTCGATAGAAGTATTGGTAGAGATCTTTGATTAAAGATTCATTTTTTTGTACTAGAGCACGCTTGCTAACAACTCCAAAAGCTAGATTCATTCTGTGGGCCATGTAGTGAATGGGAGTAATGTAGGGTGCATAACAAGATTGTATCTTTGTACAAAGACCACCCTTGTGGCCTTGAATTATTGAATCTCCATCCGCTCCAACACACACCAGCTTTTTGGAAATGGTCATGTCATTTATACCTCCATATTCAATTAGAGAACTCTTTACTAGTTTAAATAAATTATCTGTTGTCACATTATCCCTCATTTTAGCAACAGTTACTAGATGAGGTTGGTGAACAAAATTATGTATAGTATAAACATGCATGCATACCTAGGAAGTATTGTCTTCTATTGTAACCTCATCTAAAGACAATGTAATAAAATTTGACCCTTTAATTTTTTCCTTCAGATCCTCTTTTTCAACCTCGGTAAGACAACTTGCCCATTTCCATCCACTTTTTACTGACCAGTGACTATTAGGATAGTTATGAACTTTCAAAAAGTGTAATAAAGTAGTCAATGATGGGTAGTCTATCATAGGACGCACTCTGCTCAAAATATTAAACACAACACTTAACTGAACAAATATTCCCATTAGTTCTACTTCCAATTCTTTTCCAAAACAAGCTTCAATAGAGCCTTTAACTTCACCAGGCTTCATCTTTATATTATGTTGAAATTCATATAATTCTACATTCCTAACATGTTGAGATTCCTCCTTTGTTTTCCATCTTATTACTTATTTTTTACCTCCATCTATGGTTTTCTTTTTGTAAACTTTACCCATATGCTTCTCTATGGTGTCAATTTTTAGCTGCAACCTCTTTTCCTTCTTATTTATCTGGCTGCAAATCTTACATCTGCATTCTACTAGAGGCTCCCCTTCAATTGGATTATCCAATAGTTCAATGAATGGATACTTTGACACTCATTCTACTTGAAAATTCCTCGACAGATCCCACATTCTATCATTCTTTGATTTGTATTTTCTTTTCTTCCCTGCACCATCATCTTCTCTGACATTATTAGTCTCATCCAAGTTGATTATATCATTATGGCTACTCTGGGTATTTAACTGAAAATCTTCTTCAAGTTCATTGTGATCTGAGATATCAAGTTTGTTGGCTTCTTCAATATGTCATGTAGGTTCAGCCTCAGGTTGTGAATCTTGAAAATCTTCTTGTGATGAAGTAGCTTCCCTATTTTGGCCAGAAATATTTCCAACACCATGACCAAAATATGATGATAAGGTTCTGCATTTTGTTGGCCTCTCTTGGCTTTCCCCATTATATGCCAGAGCCTTACCCTTATTGTTGTTCCACATCTCAATTCTTCAATGAAATACAGGCTACCAGCCTACCAGTGAAAAAAAATGTAAAAAAAATGTTTACTTGTTGAAGAAGTGACAAATGACAATAGAACTATAATATACAATGTTTACATAGTCACAGAATAATAATCACTTACCTTTGCCTCAAATTTGATTACAGTCGTGACTTTCCAAAGTAGTCAAGACTCAATAGTCTAAAATTTTCTATCGATCAAATTGAAGCGATCCGAATTGTGTACAATAACACTGATGTATGAATGTATTTATACTAATCTTTTTTGGTGAATTGGGTGGGAGGTATTAGGTTAGTGTCTAAATATTTGATGAAGCCCATGTAATTATAACACATCTTGTGTTATTTCCTAGGTGATTATGGGTCATCCAATACCTTGGTATGATTAATAAAGTTGGCGAAAATCCATCGGTTTGAGACATGCGTCTGTAAAATGGCTGGCAAAGTTAGGGATATATATATATATATATATATATATATATATATATATATATATATATATATATATATATATATATATATATATATATATATATATATATATATATATATATATATATATATATATATATATATATAACTATTGGAAAATATAGGCCATCCATTTGGGGCCACTTTGAAATTATAGGCGAATGTTAAAAATATATCATGCCCAAAACGTATATGCCATTGGTGATAATGTGAAAAAAATGGACAAAATTAAATAAACCGCTAGGTGATGGAATCGAGCATTGGACCCAATTTTAATAAATGCGGGGCAATAGGGTCAATCCCATATGGGAAAAATATTCACCAATTTGTGGATTGCTGACAGGAAACATTTGCCAAATGGTGAATAATCACCACTAAAGTTTTCTCTGCAACTAAGGAAATTAGATAACAAAGAATTTCTCATCATTCATAAAAATCACAAGGTCATTACCCATACACACATGTGAGATGAATCCTTCCTCGGGAGCACATAAATGATCCAACCAAGTTATCAATCACAACAAACCAATATTTGATAGTCACCACCAACTAACAAGATCATTGAGTGAACCCAGGAAACACATAAATGGCTTTTAATTTGAGTTTTATTATAAATTCACAAATAGAAATAACATTCATTGAGAATGAAACACCACTTATTTTTTGTGTTCACGTAGAGAATACTCAACCCCCATTACAAACAAATCAAGGATTTAAATATCTAGATTTGACAATTGTAAATTGCCAAACCATAACTAGGATTTTTGGGTATTATTTTTGGTCAAAATAAATTTAAAACAATAATTAAACTACACGAAACTACCTCTAAACTAAAGATTAATGATAAAATAACTATTTCATGATGTTTATTACAATACTAGAGCCTTATTTTCATAAAATTTTGGAAATTAACTATTGTTTGAATGGTGGATCTACAACTCACAACAAACACATTTTGCAGATCTTCACAATTTCATCACCAAAAAATTGAAGGCTTTTGTCATCTAAACCCTTGGGGACTCCCCCAACCTTATTACCATTAAATTTAGCATGTATCTAGTCCCAAAAATAGAAAAAATCACCAAAAATGGGACTATAGTTGCTCGATGCAATTTTTTGCTTGCCATAAATTTAATTAATCATCAAATTGTTTACAGCTACTACAAACTTATATTTCCTTCATTTACAAATGGGAACCAAGCTTCATAAATTTTTTATTCAAATATCTCTCTCCAATATTGATTTCATCGACATTTGGGGTGTTCATGTATTTTAGAGTAACTTGTTGATTCTTTCTAAAAGTTCTTGGCTTCTTATTTTTATCCTTGATTTGATGAATCTCATTCTCCATATTTGAAAACTCATGTTTCACCCCTTCCATCCAATCAATGGACTCCTTGATGCATTCTCCATGAATGGTTTCTTTCAATTCCTGTGCAATGTTGTCAATGTCCTTCATTTCATCTTCTAGTTCCCAAAAGTGCATGAAATCTCTCTCATAAAACCTTTGGTACATCACAAAAAAATATTTATATTCTCACTTCTCTCAAGAATTATATCTTCTATCTACTTATATTATTTGATAAAATTTATGGCCCTTAGCCATTATGTTGGTAGTCCCAAATCCTCTAGTTCAAAATGGTTACTTTGAAAATTTTGTATGAAGTTGCACTCTTTGTTATTTTTTAAATTGGGAGGTAATCATCCTACATCAAATTTATTTCCTCAATACCAATCCTATCATTTTCTCCTATTTGTTTTAACTCTCCCCTCCATTCAACACATGCCAGTAGAAAGGACTCAATTTTGAAACATTGACCTCTAGAGCCTAATGGTGCTCAAAGATTGGAAGATGAGGTTGAGGTAGCTTACTAGTCAATGGATATATTTCTTGAGTTGTTTAACCTAGAATTGGAGGTCTTCCTTTATGCTCTCATCCTTTTGCATCTTTTTGAAGATGGATGTGACAACCTTATGCAAGAGATTATTCTCTTCTTCTCTAGTAGGTACATCTAAGTCAATTTTCTCCATCTAATAGTCCTCTTTTAACATATCCTCTTCTAATTTATCTACAAGAGACACTGTTATTTAGGCTTCCCAATGCCCTCTCAAATCTTCAAATACTTGTGATATCTTTTATGCTTTTCTTTTTGGCTCATCCACCTTGAAATTATCGTCTAAAAGTGAAAGATCTTGTATCTATACATCTTTATACATTTATTTATACTTGTGGACAATTTGGGATAACCACATCGAAGCAATACCAAAATTAGATGGCATATTTGTACTCATCCCAAAAATATGTTCTCGGTGCCCACCTTCTTCTTCTTGTCCTAGTGGGATTATATAATGGTTAGGAGGAGTAACCCCATGGCTAGAATATTATGTATTTTTCTTCTCTCCTTTCTTGGGAGGAGTTTCATCTCTCTTAGGCTCTTCACTTTCATCCCTTTTATCTATTTCTTCATGTTGGGTCTGCACCCTTTTAGGATTGGTCTCTTTCAATTTCTTTAGAGGTGGTTTTCAAAGACCTTCTTGAGGAGATGTGGGAATTTTTATTTCGAGTGTATCTCTTCTTCCTCTATTCCTAAATCTATATCTCTTAGCATTGCTTGTAGATCCACTTCCCCTTCAGTGTAAACCTACTCAAAACTTGAGGGAGTGTCTTGTTGGGCCTCGACACCTACGATGCCCAACATATCTAATTGGAAGAACTTATCCTCTCCCGATGGTTCCTCCTATCATGATTGTCCTTTTCAACCTATTCTTCCTATTATAGTTCCCTTGGACCAATGTTTGGATCAAGTTCAATATCATGAACTTCCATGGAGTATTGAGAGGGAGGTTGCTCTAATTTATCTTATGCGAGACTAATAGGAGGATGTGTCACTAGTTTCTTAGATGTATCCTATCCTTGAGTAGGTTCCCATGATGTAGCATCCCTTTAATTTTTTCTCCTTCTTTTAAAAAGTACTTCTTCCTCTTCCTCTTCTTCTGCTTCCCCTTTCCTCAATTTCTTGCAAATCATAGGAGGATCCAGGTTTTATTCTTCTTCAAATTTGTCTTGATTGGCCTTATTTTGGGCTTGGAGGAAGGAAGAACATCGACAATAGTGGTGGCATTTAAATAATTTGTGGTATCAAGAGTAATAGAAGAATTTTCTATAGCATCAATTGTTCTCCCTTTTTCTCTTTCATTTTGTTGCTTCATCTTCTTTCTTGGTATCTTTTCTAAAACCACTCTGGTGTATCCCATAAGATGTTATGGAAAAGGTTTCCTATGAGGTTTTTTTATTATCTTAGAAGAACTTGGTTTATCCTTAGGCACCTAGTCACATCTTAGGCTTTAGTCAAAGGGTCCATTTTGAATGGCTTTATAAGCTAATCTTGAGTGCATTTTAAGACATCTTTAGCCTAATACTCCATACATCCTCATCATATAACTCATAAACATCTGCATTAAAAATGACCCTCTCGAAGACCTTGTGGTCATTATATGAAAGATGTATTTTATCTTCACTATCTTTGGATTTATGGTCCTCGTAAATATAGAAATTAGTAGTGTTTGCAGCCAAATCAAGGCCTATTATGCAATAGTCCCAAACTCTTACCTCATATTCATAAAAATATTTTTTCCATAGATCCTCTAGATGCATTACATGTTTGAAATGGGTACCAATTAAATGCTTGAAAGTGTCATTTGGGTCAAACTTATCTCTGGTAATTTTTATGTTTTCCTTGGGATAGTCCACTCATTCTAGGCCCACAAATTTTAACACTTTCATTACTTGGAAATTGTGTGCTCCTAACCTGACAAGGAATTAGAAGAAATATTTGTCTTTTCTCACTATTAGTTTATGAGCATCTTCCACCTATCTTCAAAGCTCCATGACAATAAACATGTCAGATGAGCACTAGAGGAGTTTAGAGAGTTGAAGAGTATACATAAGAACCCTAGGGTAAGAGAAAGTTAAAAATTGAATAAAATAATTGCCAAACCTATTTACTTAGGAAACAACTTATAGGGAAATTCTCTTTGCAAATCCCTCAATTTTTTTATTCACAACAAATACAAATGCATTGTTAACTATCTTGTATTTCCCCTTTCTATGATCCTCTTGAGAATTGTCTATAAATAATGATTGTACATACTCTTGTACTAGGATCAATAAGTGACCCTTTTGTCTTGATCCCTAGGAATGTGGCTTGGGGAGAAAGGAAGTAAAATAGGTAAGAGATCATATAGAACCTTAGGTTAGACTTTAATTAAATTAGTTGGGTGTAAAGGTTTTCATTAATGTCCTTCCCCCAATTAATCTTCTCTTTTCTTTTGAATATAGTATTAATGAATAGGACCATCCATGGCTCTATATTTTTTTCTTGGGGATGTTGTACCTCTTTTTTGAGGAGAGTAATATAGTTCTTGGCATCCTCATGGAGGTATGTTCAGTGCAAGTTGAACTTATCTAGATTGTGTCCCTTCTTGGGCTTCTCCAAGAGATCCTCATTGATATACCTAATGCATTCTTTATCCAGAATATAGTAGCCTCTCTAAGGTCCATAATAACTTTGGCATAGGTGTCATAAGTAGGTATATGGAAAACCTACTCAAAATTATCTAGGGGGGTATCTAGGATCACCTCTCCTTCCTTACCAAACAATTTCCTTTCATCAAGATTATAATTCTCTACATAAGCCATGATTAGATTAAGAGATTATAGGGAAATGGGAAATCCTACTAGATGCACCATCCTAAAATGTAGCAAGAGGTATCCTAATATTACCTCTCCTGAGGATTTTCCATCCTAAATGTAAACTCTTGCAAGTCCACATGTTCTAGGTCAGTGTTAGTGATATCTTGGCATCCATTCACCAGCTTTGAGGGCTTGAGATGACCTTGAAACTTGTACTTCATTAGGGTAGTAGTTTACATATCTTCTTATGCACAACAAGAAAGAGTTAATCATTATTGAACCATATTATTCAAATAAATACCTCCTTGCAAAAATAAAATTAATCTAATGCATCGTCAAAGTCAAATGTTGAAACAAATCTACATTATATCTCACCCTTAGTCCACACTTAGAACAAAATTTAAAGAATCCTAAAAAATGTCAGTGGTAAAAAATGTGAGAATCTTCAACATCTCTCAAGTGAGTGTTTATAGCATATAGGCATCTTTTTGGTAGATGACAATATCACCATTCTTGAACCTTTTAGAGTTTGGGGGCGGTGGCACCCCCAAAAATATCTTTAAAAATTATTAAGGGTTAGCCCCTTGAGTATGAACATGCTTTGGGGAATTGGGGATTTTCACATTCCCTGTGCTTCTAGGGATTGGGGATGTCAACATCCCCAGTGGGACCTTACGATCTAGTATAAAAAATCAGCCTTGAGATTTTAGCTTTTACCAATACCAAAGCTTTGGGAATCCCTAGTCCATGTTGTATCCTTGGGACTTCCAATCCCTTAATTAATGAAAAAATAAATATTTTTCAAGGATCAAGGATCGAGGGTCTTGAATACTAAAAAATTGACACTTAGTCAAATTTAATCTAGTACTAGAGTTTTTGGGAATTTTTCACAAGTTGGATTTTAAAGTTGTCTAGGTTTTCTAACCTAATTAAATTTTCCTTGTCTGGTTTAGCTCTAAATTGTTCCAGGCATTGGAGTTAGTTAGGGTTTTGGTGTGCCTTAGGTAAAAATTCAATGGTTTTATGCTTATTCAAAAAGATATGATAGAAACTAGAACTAAGCACTATCCCTAAACTAAACTCTTACCCTATTGCTAGTCTATTCTAATAAAACAAAGAATAACAACAACAAAAAGCTAAACATCAAAGAGAAAAATGCCAAAAAACAAGAACACAGGCACAAAATTGAAACCTTACATGAGAAATGATGTAGGGATTTGACCACCGAATGGGAAGACTACATGCATGAAGATCTTGTTGGATGCACAAATATGAAGCAATATTCACATAGAATGAACTAATCACTCAATAATTGCTCTGAGTTTACTGAAATCAATATGCACAAATGAGTGACAAAATGCCCTTTTATAGGCATAGGAGTTATATAACACTAACATGCATCATTTATTAAGTCATCATTTTAGGGTTTTCAGTAGGTCTCAGCCGTTAAGAGCATTAGGAGTTAGGCTATCAGGGGCTTCAATTTTCTATAAAACCTTCAATCCTAAGAAATTAAAAAAGGGGATGGATAGGTAAAATCATAGATAGGGGTTTTAGGGGTGTCATGTATCCCTCAATTACATCCCTGATCCTTTGATCATTAAGCAATGAAAATACAAACAAAGAAAATAAAGAAGGCCAAGGGATTTTTCTAATTGGGGTTTTGGGCATAAGGTGAGTCTTTGAAAGGACCAAAATTATGATCAACGAAAGCCCCAAAAAAATAAAAAAAGGAAACATGTACAAGGCAAAAATACACAAGTAAAAAAGAAAAAAGAAAAAAGGGGGACCCCACTCACTCGAGTGACCAAGTGGGGTGTGAATTTTGAGGCACACTAGAATCTAAGTAAGAAATGGTAGAAAAGGTTATGTGTCCAATATGAGATATTTTGAGCTTGAGGGAAAGTCTATAATAAATGTTTGGAGGTTTCTAATATGTAATGGTAAGTACCCATTTTTTATGTCATCACATGGATCAAATTTATAATTTTGGTGTTTATTGAAATCACTTAAAACTAAATTGTGGCATAAAACCAATAACCAATCATGATGCCTAGTTGTTCCACTAGCCTTATTCAACCCATTCATGCATGCAACTTAGCCATCTTTATTTTCTATTGCATCTATTGTTTGTTCTAACCTATCAAATTCCATGTTTTAATTACTTTGGCAAAACCATCAAGGTCCTCCATGAGTAGTAATTGTAGTGTATTGCAAAGTTGTGTCCACTCTTGTATCTTCATGTTCATAAAGCTTTTCTCTTTGCTATCCAAAACTTTAATTTATTTATTCAATAGAATGTGGAGGCATGTTTTTTGGGGGCGAGCAGTGGAAGGTGAGATTACACACTCTTGCATGATTGTTCTAAAATAGAGAATAATCATATATGTATATTAATTATTAATGTTATTAGTACATTTCACTACCTAAGATATCACAATTAAGTTTCTCACATTCATCTAGACTCATCTAATGTTAGAAAGCATTTATCATGTAATATTTCTCCATATGATCAAATTATTGTTCTTCTATGCTTGCTAAAATAAGAAAACACATTTCCAATTAAAATCAACCACCAAAAGGTCACATTCCAAGCTTCCATTTTTTTGTGGTTCCTTCCAAGAATTGGTTTTAAGCTCTTTTATTATGTTACCAAACAAACCTTGGTGGTGTCCTTTGGTCCATCCCCCCAAAATTTTATACACCACATAAATTGTCCATTTATTACATATATATTGTGTGCATTTCATGTAAATTTTAACATCTTTGATTTTTACTTGCCAAGTTTATGGACTAGCATAATCTCATTGTCTAGGAATGGATAGATAGAGACTATCAAGAAAGGCACAAAGAAATCAATCTCATTTATTTCATAGAACATATTTTTAGGCAAAAATTCTAGAAATTGGATGATATATTAATGAATCTTTTGACACACCAACTTGTGAAATGATTTTTGTGTATATAAAAGAGAGAATAACACTCTAAGGCTTGATAAAATCATTATGAAATGTTTGGTTTTAACTAAGGTGATGTGATTTATCAAAAATGGACCATACAATGGTTATCATTTTCTAGCTAATTAATTTGATTATTTGAGGTTTTCTTCATTACCTTTTACAAAGTTAGCCATGCAAGATTATAAATTCCTAGAATCTAGCTACATTGTTCAATAGACCTACAAACTGATATGCAATAATTTCATATTCTAAACATAATCTACTATGAAACTAACATTTGATTAAATAGATTGCAAAATAGAGTGCTAATGATAAGGGAGGGTGAGATGATGTTATGATTTAGCTACAACATCCATCACTAGGTTATTGTAGATGCTCAAGAAAATTGAGTTATGAAGTGCTCAAATTTACATAATCTACAACATAAATAATGTTGATACTTGAGGAAAGCTTCTTAAAATATAACTCAAACATTTCAAATTTATGATGTGTCCACAAGCCAAATTGAGATTCAATAAATACCCAAAATTTTCAATTCATTCTATATTAGAAGTAGAAAAACACTTGGCTACTCTTTGATAGACTGTAGTATAACTAATAAGAATGATCCATGAATGTTCACACCACACTCCTCTTTCAACTAGACTAAGCCAAAAAAAAAATTTTAATAGATGAGATCTCTAGTATTGTAGATGAAAAAAACTTGATATAGTTCCTCATTACACATTTCCTAGGCTATCTCAACAACCATGTCCACATAGATGAATCATACTACTAAAAATCCATCATTTATATATATATATATATGTTATTGTTAGATTCTTTAAGAAGCAATATTCGAGCCAAGATATGATGCCAATTATATATACATCCAAATCCACTCAACATATGATGAAAGATCAAAATAACAAAATGAAGAGAAAACTTAAAATGAGAGAAAATAAAGATAATGCACAAGAAATTAGAGAATAGTCTCAACACTCTCACCAAGATCACCAAGCTATCACTAAACTAGAAAGGTGAGAGGAGAGTGTTATATATATAGAAAAATAAAGACATGTGCATCCAAGAGGTGCATTAACTCATACTTCTCATAAAAGGTGGGAGGTTTTACCTATGCGGTAAGATGCCAAAACATGTAACATGACCTTTTTAAGCGGAGACAAAAAAAAAAGAGTTTTTAAAGATAGCATATAAAGCCAAAAGAAGGTGTGTAACTCAACTACCCCATGTGTGTGTGTGTGTGTGTGTGTGTGTGTGTGTGTGTGTGTGAGAGAGAGAGAGAGAGAGAGAGAGAGCACTCTAATAACCTAAGAAAACTTTTAAAAAAATGTTTAGGAAAAATAAAAACCCCCTAACATAAGGAAAATAAAAAACCTACACTAAGGCCGCCTCAAGCATAGCTTAAGTGAGTGAAAAGATTAGTCCCAACAAATGAGGCCATGCTAAGTACCCATGTAAATAGAGATATACTAGCAAATATTTTAGCAAACAAGACAATATGTATTTATGTTAAACTAAATTAACATTCAGTCTTCAATAGTTGGAATAGGAAAATAAATGTTTTTACTTCCTAAATAGTTATTTTTAGGCAACCTATAATCTCTATATCCCTAGAGATTGCTATGTGTACCATAGAAAAATGAATGGGGTGTAATAGGTAAAGTGATAAATGAATTACTTCTTCATTTCATTAATTACACATTACAAAGGAAGAATTCCCCCAGTAAGTTCAAGAGGTGAATCAAGCACTAATTAGGGACAAGATTTATCCTTTCACCAACTAATGTAATGAATGAAATGAGAATGATTAAGTAATGTAATTGATCTATTAGACAAGCTACTAAAAATAAACTGTAATAATAAATAATGTGCTAAAACTAAAAGAAATGAAACCAAAAGATGAAATGACCTATGATAGAAATTTGAGTTCAAAATGGCCAGGACACATTGAGATTAGTAACATATCCCTGGAACAAGTTGAGAATGATGATGTGTCCCCAGTATTTTTGGTTGAAACTTTCATAGATCCTACAACTGTAGTTGTTATGCTTAAATTTGATATGATAGCTCTATATCATTTTTTTGCACATAAAAAAATGGGAAAAAGGTTGTGGAAAGGTATTTTCCTTGGTCAAAACCCTGTTTAGAAATCAACCTTAAAAATGAAATGAATTTACATTACAAAAAGTAAATAGGAAGGAAAATAATAGATTTGCCTTATATAAACCCTCATGGATGAATGTAGAAATTTATCATACCCATGAAGATAATTGAATGTGCTTTAGATCCAAAGAGTTGACCTTGGAATTATAATGTAGAATCAAGGATGCCTTCACAAATGTGTAGGTCTATGATTTCCACTCCTAGATCTTGATTGTAGATATATGTTTGATGATCACTTGAAAAGGGGAGGGGGGAGGTGGATGAAGGAATTAATATTCTTGCTTGATTTGAGAATTGATATACTTGGCCATCATGGGAGAGAAACTTGCATCAAATGGATAAGATATCCTTGGATTTGAACGATCTTAAAGAGTTTGATACTTAGAGATCTTGATGTTGGATGCTTATCTTCAAATCTTGAATCCAATTGCTCTTGCTTGCTTGACAAATTGATAGGTTGATTGCTAAAATGATTGCACTTGATAATGATTCCATGATTTAAATTTGATCCAAGGAAACCACAAATGAAAATCTTGAAATAGAACCCCAACATCGGGCTTTGAGGAAAGTTTGGGAACCAAAACCCAAGGAAATGTGGCCAGAGGAGACATGTCTCATGGAGAATGGGCTCAAATTTCAATGAGAGCTTGGGGAAAGATAATAGGAGTAGGAGGATAAAATATAACTTTCTAAGATCAAGGATAATGCGCATTAAAACCTTGAAATTGCCAAAATGGGGCCTAACAAGTCCTAAAGCATCTAATTATAGGTGCTAACTTTTTAGGACTATAAATTTAGCCCTCACTTTAGTGGGAGTATGGGAAAAGTTCATGATCATGTTAAATAAAATCAATGCATAAGAAAAATCTTATTAAGGTTGAGGAGACAAAGAAACATCAAGCCCCCAAGTGACTCAAGTCTTCACCAAATTTGAAACCAATAAAAGAGAGGCATCACGAGAGAGAGAGAGAGAGAGAGAGAGAGAGAGAGAGAGAGAGAGAGAGAGAGAGAGAGAGAGAGAGAGATCACTATTCTAGTAAGGGATTTCCTTACCATGGATCACACAAAGGGAAAGTATTACTACAAAAGATGGCATTGGAGTTATAGCAAGTTGTTTTATGCTAGTCAACCCATCCAGAAGAATCAATCCTTAAGGAAAGCATTATTTCCATTAAGGGATCCAACAAGGGTGATCAGTCCCAAGGAAAATATTGTCTCCATAGGGATCAAAGAAAAGGAAAGATCAATCCTTAAGGAAAGTATTTTCTCCATTAAGTGATCTAGAAAAAGTGATCAGGCTTGAGGAAAGCATTGTCTCCCTAGGGATCAAAGAAGGAGGATCAATACTTAAGAAAATCATTGTCTCTATTAAGGGATCCAACACAAGGATGAACACAAGGAAAGAATTTTCTCCTTGGCCATCCACAAGAGAGGTTGTATGGAATCATTATGTACATATGTGCAAAATGTGAAACATAGAGTGGAGCATATGCCCCCACGTTAAAGTGATTGTAAAGTTATATTTTATTGTAATTTGTTTCTCTATACACTGAGGTACCTGACTGAATAATCGCCACTAAATTTTTCTCTATTCACTATGCAGTCAACAAGATAACACTTTACATTCAACGAATGTCATAGGGTAGAACATAAGACAGTTAAGTCCACTCAGTTAAGAGATTTTCTGAATCAATGGTTAAACTGATATAGTACTAATTTGATTCAAATACAACTCAATTACAAATATTCAAATCTATGCTAAGCCCATACAAATATCTTCTGATCATTAATCAATTCACTTCCTCAATATTTCTCAACTTACTTTCACCTAAGGCACATCTGAACATCATTGAATACTAAACTGGTCTATTTTAGTAAAAGGGGTCTCTAGGGCACAAATGAAGAGATTTTTCTAAAATTTTTACATTTTTGGAAATCTCTTTATTTTTTAGTAGGGGTCTCCATTTTACATTTCTATTTTTATGGCCAAAATCATATCAAAAAAATTAGATCTTGTTGACTAGGTCAAGTGCAAAATAAAAATAATTTTTTTTTGTGATGGGTATGCACTTATTTTTCATATGATTCAATGCATGATATGAGTTGTCATTTGGATTATTTGCTGATTATTATTGCTCCTAACAATTGGTTTTCATATCTAACCCTAGGTTTTGCATGAGTTGAATATACGTTGCATATCTTGTTTGCTTATTTTCTTGTTGGAGAGTTCGTGGCTTGCTTGCATGGAAAAGCTTAACAAAAATTGCTAAAAATAGGTAAGAATCTACTAAACGCGTTGTGAGGAATTCATGTAACCTTCTTAGCTGATAATTTTTTGATTTGGATTAAAAAGAATATCTTGCGTGTCAAGCTTGTGTGACCTTTACTGCTTTCATATCACATATTTCATTTGGGTTATAAAAACAAACATAGATGTGCTTTTCAGCATCTTTGTTACACATAGTAAATAGGCCCTATGAACACTATTCATGGTTCTTGAGAGAGTGGGTTTCCAGAAAAAATCTTCTCAATGAAGGAATCCTTGTAGGTAGGGAGGTTATTGAGAGAGTCACACGTTCTACTAGATTTGTGTGTCTTCAGCTTTTGATTGATACATTCTCTCTCTGGAGAGGTTGATAGATCATGAGTGGTTGATATCATAGATCTTTGTGAGATAATCTTAGTCTTAGCACGTCAAATTTATCTATCTGCTTTGTTTTGGTGAAGTGAAGAGGCTAGGGGATTATGCTCTACTTCCTTTTTGGATAGTACCAGAAACCCAGATCCTTGAATCTAATCTATTCTCCATGTGGTATCTTTTGTGAGTCACCTTTAAAGAGGGTTAACCATAGTGGACATTCCCTTAATTGGGTCAACCACATTGATGGAACCTCAAGCGGTAATAGCCATTTTTCCCATGCTAGCAACAACCGCTATATAAATGTCTTTGTGGAGGACATCTTCATAGGTGTGGTCCCTTGTTGGGTTGTCAGATCTCCCTAGCAGATCCTGAAGATTAAGTTCTTGGATTATGTCAAAACCCCGGTGCACTTGGATTGGAGTTCGCCCTCTTGAGATCACAAAAGTTGCAGAGTCAGACCATTACTAAAAACCCTAGTGAGGCCAAATTTTCATTTTTTAGGAATATGTGTGTTATTGCAAAACTTTTTGGAACATAAACAAGTAGTATTTCTAAGGATTAGCACAATAAGTCACTATTTCTTGTTCATGCACAAGGTTTCTTTTGCCCTTGCTCATTGTTTTCAGATGATTGCTTGCTTTCCTTGCTTGTTGTTTTGCATGCTTAATATCTTCTTGGTTACTTGAGACAAAATTTTACACAGATCTTCAAAAACTAGATAGAAAAATTTACAAACAAACTGATACTAAAAATCTGAAAAATTGCAAATTTGAAGAAAAAATCCTTTTTGGTGTCAAAAGTCATCCTAAAATTTCAAAACTCGTATCAAAGCCAAAGTCAAAGTTGTCAGAGATTGGTCAAATTTGTCAGAAATCCAGTTTTTACATCTTATTCCCTAAATTCTGTCAAAATAGCAAACTGATTCTTGTCATTTCTAGTCATCCTTGGTTAGTCTGGGTCAAATCTGAGGTGCTATGACATGTTGCTCAACATCCAAATGAACTTAAATGGTATCATGTTGCACAAAATGACTCTTGGTCTTCTTTCTTCCACATCTCTCATGTCTTCCTAGTCTCCCATTTCCATCCTTTCTCTTCTTCCTAAACTCTTCATGTCTTCTTGATTCTTTTCCTCTTTTTATCTAGTCTATTTTCTTCTATTCATCTCTTCTGTCACTTCCATGCTCGATTCCTCCTCCTCCATCAATTCAAGGAGTCAATCAACAAATGCTACATCAATCTATTTCAAGGAGTCCTAAAACTCCTAACATGTCTCAAAGAATCAGTACACATGAGGAAGAAACTCTAATCACCACTATGATGAAATAGATGCATGCTATGCAAGTCAAACTTAACAAACTTGAGAAAGAAAAGGAACCTAAAGAGTTCTCCATGGAAGCTCTATGCCCTTTTCCATTTGATAAAGACTTGTACATGTCACCATGCCCCTGGACAGAATATGAGCAACATGATAATCCTTTTGATACTTCTTCCATGGAGAGTGACACACCCATCTTTGAAGACTATGATGACTATGATGAGGGACAATATAGTGATACCTATGACACCTCTGTTCTTAAGAGCCCTCCTCGCCGTGTGCTCGTGCTTACTAGAAATGGGATGTCACATTGGATAGATCATGATGGTGATCCATATGATTCTGATTTTGAAAGAGACTTTGATGATTTCTGTGAACAATACCTAGATGATACATCTACTTATATTGAGGAAGAGAAAGCTTACCGAGCTGATTATAAATGTGCATACTATAAGGATCTCTCCTCTAAGAACTATCATGCTGAAAATAAAGATTACACTCTTAAGAAAGATCATGTTAATGTTGAACCTTTGTCTTGTGATGGTTCCCTTCCATCCCCTACTTCCTCCAATACCCATACATTTCCTAAAGCTCCCAAGCCTATCAAATCTTTCACAGAACCTTCATCCGACACAAGCCCTGGTACTTTTCATATGATTCCCTATAGTTATCCTCAAGGGCTACCTAATGCAGGAGCATCTTGCATCACAAAATAAAAAGGGGGGCATGATAAAAAAAAATGGAGGAGAGAGAAAGTGATGAAAATAAAAAAAAAATTTAAAAAAAGAAGAGAAAAAAAAGAAAAAAGAAAAAGAAAAAAAGTTATTTCGTTTACCAAGGTGCATAGGTGGAAAATAAAATAAAATAAAATAAAATAAATATTTCATTTATCGAGGTGTGTAGGTGGCATTTTAGAAATTTGTAAAAATTTCTTGCATTTAATATTTGTAGCTAGGTAGTTACACCTTTCTATTTTCTTATTGGCCCATAAAGGCAATGTAATTTTGTAATTGGCCCACATGGTGGTGCTTAATATTAATTGGGTGGGAATTTAATATTTGTATCAAAGTAGTTGCATTTACCTTTTATCCCACATTGGCTGTGTTGTAATATCTTGGGTGGGAAATGCCTATATAAAGAAGGCATAGGAGCATTCATAAGCAAGCTCTCAAGTGGTAGGATCTCATATTTGGAGAAAGCTCTCAAGTTGTAGGATCTCCTATTGGAGCAGAAGTGCTCAAGTTGTAGAATCTCCTATTGGAGAAGAAGTTCTCAAGTTGTAGGATCTTGTATTTGGGAAGAAGCTCTTGGGTTGTAAGCTTGGAGGATGTAAGATCTCTCATGTTGTAGATCTCATATTTGGAGAAAGCTCTCATGTTGTAAGATCTCTCAAGTTGTAATGATTTTCAAGTATTAATGTATGCTTTGTAAAGTATTTTGTTTTCTCTTTGTCTCCATGTTGTTATGTTTTTGGTTATGAGTTGGCAAGGGTGGTGTGGCCCTTCATCAGTGGTATCAAAGCTAGGTTTTCTTGAGTGTGTAGATAGAGCGCTGAACGTGAGGTAGTTTGCACCAGGACCTTGGGTTGGGTGAAGTTTTCCTTAAGAGGACGTGAGTATGGAGAAGAGAAAGAAGAAGATGACTTTTTTGATTGGATGGATTCTTAGAATTCCTAGACTTGAGAAAATTAGAGAGAGATATCAAGAAGAGACAAGAGTTACAATACTAGATTTGAAGAAGCAAGTGGCTGAATTAGAAGCAGAGTTGAAAAAGAGAAGAGCGATTCAAAGAGATGATGGCAATTATTTGGATGAAGGAAAGAAGAAAGTTATAGTGGAGTATCATGCATGTGATACAAAAGAAGAGATAGAGCATGACGATGTAAAGATTCATGAACCTACAATTGAAGAAGATGATTTATTAATGAAGATTGCAACAGTTGAGGAAGAGTGGAATACCTTGGTTGGAGGTCAAAAGAAAGAAGATGTTACATGCCTTGTTGAAGACACAAAAAAAGAAAACAAAGATGAAGATGTGAAAGAGACAATTTTTTATGAATCGTGGAATGCTAACTTTGAGATGGATTTGAAAGATAATGATGATGGTTTATATGAGGACCTTGAAAGTGATGTTTGGTATGCAAAAGAAGATTTGTATGTCATTACAGAGTTTATTATAGGTGCATTAGATCCTACAAATTTGGAGGAGATTGAGAGTTACAGATGGATGAAGTTGATTGCAGAGGAGTATTGTCAATAGCATATACTTGTTCTAGCTAGGTGTTGGAAAAGAAGGAAAAATGAAATATATCAGCAGTAGATACTTGTTCCAGCAAGGTGTTGGAAGAGAAGAAAAAAGAAAAATAATATCAGCAGCGGCTACTTCATTTTGTGAATCCATATTCACAAAATTTTTCCTACCTTGGGTGTCTGATGCAAGAGCATCTTGTATCACAAAATAAAAAGGGGGGCATGATAAAAAAAATGGAGGAGAGAGAAAGTGATGAAAATAAAAAAATTTTAAAAAAAGAAGAGAAAAAAAAAGAAAAAAAAGAAAAAAGAAAAAGAAAAAAAGTTATTTCGTTTACCAAGGTGCATAGGTGGAAAATAAAATAAAATAAAATAAAATAAATATTTCATTTATCGAGGTGTGTAGGTGGCATTTTAGAAATTTGTAGAAAGTTCTTGCATTTAATATTTGTAGCTGGGTAGTTACACCTTTCTATTTTCTTATCGGCCCATAAAGACAATGTAATTTTGTAATTGGCCCACATGGTGGTGCTTAATATTAATTGGGTGGGAATTTAATATTTGTATCAAAGTAGTTGCATTTACCTTTTATCCCACATTGGTTGTGTTGTAATATCTTGGGTGGGAAATGCCTATATAAAGAAGGCATAGGAGCATTCATAAGCAAGCTCTCAAGTGGTAGGATCTCATATTTGGAGAAAGCTCTCAAGTTGTAGGATATCCTATTAGAGAAGAAGTGCTCAAGTTGTAGAATCTCCTATTGGAGAAGAAGTTCTCAAGTTGTAGGATCTTGTATTTGGGAAGAAGCTCTTGGGTTGTAAGCTTGGAGGATGTAAGATCTCTCATGTTGTAGATCTCATATTTGGAGAAAGCTCTCATGTTGTAAGATCTCTCAAGTTGTAATGATTTTCAATTATTAATGTATGCTTTGTAAAGTATTTTGTCTTCTCTTTGTCTCCATGTTGTTATGTCTTTGGTTATGAGTTGGCAATGGTGGTTTGGTCCTTCATCACTGCCCCTTAAAGAAACTCAAGCTAACCTTCACTTGGCTACAAATACTTTCAATAATGCTAAACCCAAAGAGCCTAAGCCTTTATATGCTATAATGCCTACTCCAGCTAGTCCTTCCCCATCTCTTCCAAAGTCTTCTATGCAATTGCAACATGATCCCTTGTCCTTAGAAGTAGCTCCATGTCAAGAGGACTCTAAAAATGATAAAAAAAAGAACATAAAGAAAGATCAAGATCAAGAACCCTCCATGTCATCCAATCCTTTTCATGATGTCTCTTATTTGCTTCAGGATTCTTTTGATCCTGCATATCCTTTTTCATGCATTCCACCATGTCTTAAGTCTACTCCTAAGCAAGATCAAGCTACTAATTACACTGTTGAGATTATTGACAATTAAAATAACCTTACCCCACTTCCACTTTCCAAAGATGATACTTCCATTAAGGTTGGTAAAAATGGTGTTGTTACTTCCAATGTTAAGCTTATTGAAAATCAAGAGAAAAATTATGTGCTTATGCTATCCAAAGATCCTTGTCAAGATCAAAGTCTTCCATCTTCTTATTCTACCACTCCATTTTTGTTTCCACTTTCTACTCTTCCTAAGTCTTTGCAAGCTTTAAACAATACAACCAAAGAAGGTGCTCATATTTAAGATTTCCACAATTCTATTGAAAATCCTAATGCTCACTCTAACGGTGCTGATGTCCTTGGTTGTCATATAAATGTTGATGAACTTGTTAATTATCCTTTTGCATCTTCCACTTCCATCCTTGGACCTCTTCCACCACTACAAAGGGCTTCACGTCTACCTTCCATCTTGGGTCCTTATGTCCCTTCACTTTCCCCTCCTAACTCTCCTAATTTTCCATCCATGTTAGGTCCTTACATCCCTCCATATCCCATCTTTCCTCAAGATCAACATAGATGCATACCCTTGAATCCTTTTCCTCCACCCACCCATCTAAACCAGTCATATCCTCCTTCTTCTTCCACAAGTCCCAAATCTTTTGGAAGTAACTTGAATGTTCAATATAAGAAAAAGAAGCAATACAAGAATCCATCAAAAAGAGAAGATCACCATGTCTCTTCTAATCGACATGGAGGCATAAAGTCAAAAGAGATATCTAAGAAAAAAACTACAAGACAAGTATGGGCTCCAAAATCCATCATTAAAGATATTCTCTCTAGATCATCAAAAAGAAATGAAAATCCTATGGCTATATGGATTCCAAAGTCTCTCTTGAAAGATTCTGGTGTTGAGAAACAAGTGAAGTTGACATTCAAGCTTCCAAAGACTTCCACTTCATCTTCTTCCAAAAATATTCTTCAATTCCACGCTCCTCAACCGCAACCTCTGCTATCCATTCACCATATTCCTTTACGTATTCCTTCATTTACATTTCCTCAATCCTCTTGCCACCCTTCAAGGTGTGTGTTGATGTTGATCTTGCCTTCCTTTCCATCTACCCTTTCATGATCCTTCCATTCATTATCCTTCTACCTTCTATCTTTTTTTCTCATTTGCCTATTCCTCCTATCTTCCAACCTCACTCGCTTTACATAAAAACCTATCCTTCATTTTTCTCTTCCATATTCCTTTCCCTATCAGAATCTTTGAGCATATCATTTGAATCCTTGGCATATCATGGTTTATCCTTTCAAGGAGCATTATCTAAAAAGCTTGCCTTCTTCCAAAAAAAGAAAAAAAGAAAAAATTGAAAATGTGCCATGGTGAAAACCTGGAAACAGGCACCTTGGCAGCAAAAGTAAAAAGAAATAAATTCATCCTATGGTGAAAATCACTCCCTTGTGGCACCTTGGATAAGTACCATGATGAAAACCTAACAATCAGGCATCATGCGTAGTTCTTCTACATATTTCATCCATTCCATCTTCTCTCTTTGATCTTGACAATGTTGATCTATACATGAACATTTGGCTATCTTGTGAGCTATTTTATGATTATCTTGCTTTCATTCCCTTCCTATTTAAACTTCATATTTATTTTCCTCCATTCATTCTAGCCTTTTACATCCTTTTCCCCTTTGGTCTTGATCTAATAAAAAAAAAAGAGTAGAACATGATGCTTTGAAACCTCTTGACATGTCTACTCCTTTGGACTACATCCTTTTCTTCTTTGGCATTATGCTTTTGTGACTTATCCTATGCTGGCCTTTCATTGCTTATCCAAATGTCCTTTACATGACAATTTTTCCCTAGCTTGGGTATTCTTGAGGAGTTTTCCCTTGAGGATTTCTTCCCTTCATTCTCCTTCATTATCTTGTCTTCCATCTCTTCCACCAATTTTCTAATCCCTCTTGTTCTCCACCTTGCTAGACATTGGGACTGCACGATATAATCTTTCTTGGGAGTTTGCAATGGAAAAAGATGCTATCAAGTATAACAAGTATCAAAACCAGTATCAGAACAAGTGTCAGAACCAGTATTAGAATAAGTATCAGAACAAGTATCAGAACCAGTATCAGAACCAATGTCAAAACAAGTATCAAAAAACCTATTGGGGCTACACCTTTCACTTTAGTTTATGGGTCTGAAGCGGTACTGCCTATTGAGGTTGAAATCCCATCACTAAGAATTAGAATGCATGGTCTAGTAACTGATGATGACTACAGAGTTTCTAGGTTGCAAGAACTTGAACTACTAGATGAGTGCAGACAAGTAGCGTATGATCATCTCAGAGTATATCAAAAGAGAATGTCTAGAGGCTACAACAAGAAAGTTAGACACAAAGAATTTTAGGTTGGCGATCTAGTCTTGAGAGAGAATCCTAAAAATCAATCACATAGAGAGTGCAAGAGGAAGTTTGAACCCAACTGGCTAGGTCCCTTTGTAATCACTGCTACTTTTGGCTCTGGTGCCTATCAACTCTTAATGACTGAAGGAGAACAGCTCCGAGAACCAATCAATGTTTTCCATCTGAAGAAATTCTATGCCTAAGGCATTCAGTCTATGGTAAAATGTCTTAAAAAAATTATAAAAATTGGAAAAAGTCCTGAAAAAATGAATATCTTGGTGAAAACCTAGCAATAGGTGCCTTGATGATTCACAAAAAAAAAATCAAAAAAATCAAAAGTACAAAAGTACAAAAAAATTGAAAAAATGAAAAATATAAAAAAAGAAAAAAGTGCCTTGGTGAAAACCTGGAAACAAGCGCCTTGGTAGCAAAAATAGAATCTCTACCAAGATGGTGAAAATCTGGCAAACAGGCGCCACTTGTTTCAAAATGCTCCATCTATCAGCACAATCTTGGTCTTTCCCAACTTTCAGTCTTGCTTTAGTTTGTACATATCTCCTGGTTTGTTTCTACATTCCTATTTTCAATAAGTCGGTTTGTACACCAATCAACTCAAGCGTCTTTATACTATCAATGTTCAAACTTGGGGGAAATCAATGTCATATCCTATGGTCTTTAGTATATCTTAGATGAGTCATATCCTATCAGAGTCCTTTGAAGATTTATCCGAGTCAGTCAGTTTGTCTCGTCTCCATAAAGGATTTTGCATCTACAACAAACATCAAACACAAACTGAAAACAATCTATGCTTTCACATGCTTTTATCTCCTTGTATGCTTACTGATTCACATTGAGATTTTTGCATATTGTGTCCCTTTGAGCTCTTCGATGATGTCCTTTATAGGATTTAGAGAGTGATGACTAGGGGCATAATCTTTTCTTTGTCTTCTTCTTGTATGTGAAAATCTAACAACTTTGGAAATTCTGGATTGAAATGGTGTCCGTCTGTAAGAGCCTCTATCTCGAATTGGATGGCCATGCGTACCTTGACCATTGATACCCAGAAAATTCAAGGAAGTTTGATCTAACTATTATCTTTTGAGTGAGTTCTTTCTCTTATTGTGAAATGCGATCTTACCTAAGGCTATGAATGATAAAGGGTCACTACGGATAATTCACATTGGATTTAGAATGATCTCTTGATTGTTTGATGTGTTTGAATGCAAGGCGTATTCAGGTCATCACGACGTTTATGTTTTGATGCTTATACAAATTGCTATATCAAAATGGACATGATACTCAGGTCATCCTGGTGCTTATGCTTTGATGCTTATATCTAATCTGACATTCCGAAAATAAAATCAATATTCATATATCCATGGTTTCCTAATCAGTGGGTGTTGTATTGATTCCTGCGCATACAAATCGATATTCATATGTCTATGGTTTCATAACTAGTCGGCATTGTATTGATTTATCCGGTTACCTAAAAATTCAATGATGAGAATGACCGACACATGATCAGTGACTAGGTCCTAGGTCCTAGGTTTACATTTCATTCTGCATTTCATTTTGCACTTTGCATGAGGGTTAACTCATGAAGCTGTGTCCCACTTTTAGGGATGAAAGAAATCACGAAATTGTCAAACAAAAATTTTTTCCTGCCTTCGTGCGAAGTAAATACTTTGCTCGAAGTCCTTGGGATACTTTGCATGAAGACCCCATGTAGGGGTCTTCGCACAAAGACCCCTAAATGGCTTCGTGTGAAGTATATACTTCACATGAAGCCATTTAGCGCCAAATTTCTTATAAATTTCAGGCATTTCATTTTTTTAGCTATCATTTTCACTGTAGCAATTTGTGGACCCCTAGGCTTGGAGTGAACTATGTCACCATGCCAGCACACCAGCATCTCCCGAGCTTCGTCGACCTCTTCAGTTTCCTAGCAGTATCAGGTACACACATTTTTCTCATTTTTTATTGTAAATAATATGTTTTGTATTTATTTTAACTAGTTATTTGTTTTAAATAATTTTTAATTTGTAAAAATGTTAGAAATTTGTAATATGTTAGAAATTAATAATAGAATGTTAGAAAATCATAATTAAATATTAGAAAATAATAGAAATATTAGAAATCGTAGCATATAAATGTTATAATATGTTAGAAAATGTTAGAAAATCGTAGTAGTTTGTTAGCACCTGTTAGAAAATATTTATAAAACATTAGAAACCATAGTAGAAATGTTAGAAAATGTTAGAAACATTAAGATTGGAGTTAGAAAATGCTAAATTTTAAGTTTAAAGTTGTAATTATAAAGAATTTATCTCTCTCTCTGTCTCTCTCACATGTATGTACACGCAGTTTTAGTAAACTTATTAAAGTTAGCTATTTGTTTTATTTATAATTTTTAGTTTGTAAAAATCTTAGAAAATTGTAGTTCAATTTTTGAAAATGATCTAGTAGTATGTTAGAAAATGTTAAAAAATTATAGTACAATAAGTTTCTAGGACCCTTATTCCTCTCTTATGACATATTAAGACACTTAGGATCCTTTATGAATCTCAAGATCTTATAATACATATTAGGACATCTTACTTGACACATAGGACCCCTTAAGACCCATACGAACCATTATTATATATTAAAATATCCTATGACACATTCATCTATCGTATCTTCTGTTAATACATATGTGAACCCATTGTTGCCCGCAAGAACCCTTAAGACATACTAGTATCAATTAATGTAACCTAAGATACCTTAAACCAAGTTTATCATGCGTCTTGTTGGTGTTTGAAAATGCTTATGCCAACTAGGGCTGCCAATATGCCTATGATGGATATTAAGGATTGGTTAGTTCCAAATGTGGGCAATCTATAGGCAACTGGACCAACTATAGGGATGGATTTTCCCTCTTCTACTTCTGGCTCTGTGAAACCAAGGCGGGTACACCTGATCCAATAGTTGTAACTCTAACTAATAACTCTAACTCTACCCCTTATTTCTTTATTGGATCTTTCAATAGATGAAATCAGTGAGAGAATACTAAACAACAACCTATTGTTAATTGATCCTCCATCACTGGGTAGGACAACATAAAAGTAAATAAAAGTAAATACTGGTAATGATTAAGGTTTTCTTTGCAGAATGTAAACAATCATGCAACACATGTATCAGTATAGGGGATACTGGCTCATGATCAGTGCCTCATCCATTGGGCATCACACCTGAAACAAACATGAAATACAAGAACAACTACTAGATTCATCTGAGAAACCAAGCCATAAACACAATCAAACATCTTTTAAACTGCTTACAGACATCCTTCCTGATTGAACCAAAAGAATCTGTGCTTCACTCAGAGGCTTTTAACCTGATCCTGGATCAAGGCTGAGAGACAAAACACATACACTAGTAATCTAATGCAATGACTTAGAAAACTCAGAATTCATCAAGAACAACTGAAGGAGAGATCCAAGAATGAGTAACTGTATTAAGTATATGGGTTCAAATACCTGTATTACAAACTGATTCAGTGATACCATAGACAATATGCAAAGGATACATAAGTTTTCTTCCTAATACTGATACAGAAAGCAAAAATGGTTACAACCTGGACTGGAGATACACACTTGCCTTTCAGCCTCCTGTGTCAAGAAAATACAGCCGGTCCCTAAAAAATGACTACAAAATTCCCTTTATAGAAATAGGGATCAACAAAATATCAATTAGGGCACCTTTTAGGGCAACACTAACAACCCTAAAACTTTCAAAAATATCTCAAAAAATCTGATTGCAAAATACATTCCAGAAACTTTCACAAAATATCTGCAATCTTTTCCCCAAACAGGACCCAGATGACACAGTCAATTACTGCTGTCACCAACTTTCTCAAAACTGAAAATAAACATCATCATTGCGTTCCTCATTTTGAGATGATTCCGATGATATATAATATGTCTATGTTTGGTTAAAAACATGACCCAGGGTGCCATTTTAGGAGCAGACTATATTATTTAAATATTTGAATTTCCTCATATAGTTGACTTTATAATTTCAAAAATCAACTTTATGCATGTCTCAAAATTCAAGGTGGGCCCCATACCACTTGGCATCACCTGATTTGCTCAACCAAACACCTCATTGCCTCGCTGGCCCTGCCAACACACTAATGCCACATGTCACTCATCGGTTGGTTGACCTCGCTGACCGTGCATCCACCCGACAACTCACCTCGGGACAAGTGTCAGCACGTCGCCATTTCACCAAGTTAACAGGTGAGCACCTTCATCTTTTCGGAATGATGACAACCATAAGATTGGCATGAATCCCAAGGCAGTTGTCCAAGCGTTCAAGCTCTGCTTCGTCATCACCGCTTGGCAAGTGTCACGTTTCTATTCGTCCATGAATCTAATTGGGCACCCAACTGCATCATCTAGGCCATGTCATCAAGTGACATGTGTCATCGCCTCATTGAATCTGCTATACTAACTAGTGAGCTACTTTCCCTGGTGCCTTGGCGACCGCTGTTGATTTGGCACATATCCCAAGGCATGAACAGACTACATACTCAAACATTTTACTAAAATATACCTTACCTGGGTGCATCGGGCCCATGTTCCACGTCAGCATCATCCTCGGGCCGCGCGCATGTGAGGGAGCCCACAAAGCCTCCTTTTTGCTTGCTTTACAATGCTAACTTAGTGTTTTTTCTTATAAACACTTCATTGTGAAGCCCCAGCGTCAATGTGGGACAAGTCTCTCAACACAAAAACCTCTGAAACTCCATCTTTCTCTGTGCAAACCCTCCCTCAAGCTCTGGGCATTTATTACATGTTGAAAACTTCTTTCTAATGTGCTGGGCATTTTTAACAAATGCTAGGCATTTTTAAAACGTTGGGCCTTGGATTTGGACGATGGTCTTCCTTATTTATGGCGCCAAGAGTCTAAATAAAATGTTGATCATTGCTTTGTTGGTCCTTTGTCTTTGAAAACTGATCTCTTCTCATTACTTTTCTGAAATGCTGATTCCCTCTGCCTACACATTGCGCTGGGTTTTTCTTTACCAACAATGCATCTTTTATTCATTGTTCATCGGGATAAAAAGAACATCACCCCCATATTGTTTTAAAACTACACCCTTTTTTAAATGTGCTGGATTCTATTTTATGGCACTGAGATGTTCTTTAGCGCTGGGCTTTATTTCATTGGCGCTAAGCATCATTTTCATTAACGTTGCTCCAGTATTTATGGCGCCAAAAAGTTTAAATGAAATGCTGGTCTTTTCATCCTTTCACGCTGGAAACTCTGTCTACTGGTTCCTTTTTAATTCACCGGGCTTTCATTGGTGCTGGCAACTCTTTTTTCCATTTTATTTTGGTCTTCCTTTCAAATTCGGAGTCTTCCATTCAACGTTGCATTAATATTGATTACCACTTTAACATGGCCGCCCCTTTAGATTTGAGTGATTCCACCATTGTAAACCATGGCCACTTTGGAATGTTGCGGCTTAATTTGATTAGGAACGATGCTTTTAATTTCCTCCATCATCATGGAAAATATGTTGGCATTGCATCACTCAACTCCTTTAACCATTTAATTTATTCTTGAATGAGTTGAAAGAAATTTCCGCAGCACCTTTTGCCCACAAAAACTCCTTTTATGTTTGTCAATCAAGCCGAGACCCAAAATGGGTCCAGCTAAAACAATTCGAACCAAATCAAATTTTGCATTAAAACATCATATTCCACCTCAGGCACGAAAAACACAAACTGGGCACCGACTGAAACACTTGAAATATCATCCGGATCATCCGGCAAACTTTGCCCAAACACTGCAAATGGCCCGTTTGATCAACCTAGAAAACTAGTCAAAACAACTTTTTGGGTCCCGCCAATTTGCATGCTTGAAGATTGTAGTTCATCCTTCAACCCTGCAAAAATTCACACTTTTCCTCCACTGGGGCATAAGGAATTTTAATCATGCAAAATGATTAAAATATTTTAGGATAAAATCCGGCTAGGCGTACTTTTTTGCAAAAATTGAAATGACGCTTGGGGGCTTGAAATTTTGACCAATGTTAGACCAATATTTATCATAAACAATGCAACTGACGACACTTAGTTACGACGTCCTGGCGCAAAGATATAATAATTTGAAAATGACAATCCATAGAGGTGGGACAGGACATAGTCGACGATAAACATTTTAATCATTTTGATTGAATTTAAAAGGTAGGCAGATGAATTGGTAGAGGCTTGAAACTTTGGCCACATGAAGTATGTGACAAATGCAACAGAGTGCAAAAGGAATTTCTTTAATAGGTGCAATGAGCCAAAAACGACAGGAGGTCAAAGTCAGGCATTTAGTTTGAAGACATAGTGAAACTTGCAGACTTGTGTGAATAGCTCCAGGAGATAGTGTTGCTCTTATAGCCAATGGATTCGTCAAGAGTTGAAACTCCTGTCGGGACAAGTGTTTGTAACATGCTTCGTGATGCAAAAGGAATCAAGGTCATAGGACTCTCTGGCTGGAAGTTATAAGGGGTCAAACAGGGTGACAAATCACTATCAGCAGAACACAACACACAACTTGCAAGAGTTGCAAACGGAAACACCTTTGAAAACCCACCAAACGGATTGGTACAAGGGTCAAACTCGGAGCATAAAAATTACTTCATGCCTACAATGCAATGGAGAAAACCATCTAATCAAGAGTGCAACTAGGAAAAAGTTATAAGCATGCAAAGTAATGTCCTGACAAGTAGTTGCACTATTCAGCAATGCAATCCAATAGAAGTTACCTACAGAATGGCCCTTGAAAAGTGATCAAATGGATTCATAATAACTTAAAACTTGGAACACATGAACCATTTTCACCATAGATCATAGATCAATAATCAATTTGCATGGATCAATCCCTGGGTAAAAGATATAGGCCTCCAAACAGGGCTCCCAACAAGAAAATCTCAAAGTGGCAAACTGCAATTTTAAGTGAATCCCTCAAAATGGGTACTTACTAAATCAACTCGAACTGAAAAGTAAAAGTTGCAAACCACTAAATGTGCTGAATGAAGAGTGTTCCAAGCATCTAAGAACCCGTATCACTTGATTTCCAATTGACTTCATATCAGGACCCTTCAAAGCAACACATCAAACTGATCTTCCAAAGTGAAAAGAGCACTTCATTGCAAAAATTCACATAGGGGACCCAAAAATGCCTTCCTCATTTTTGAGTCCCAACACGTCTACGACCCATTAACATTGCTGGACCATTATACATCCCTTATGACATTTTAAGACATCTATGACCCATTCAGATCATCAAGACCCATTAACATATCTTAGGTTGTCTTAGGACACATTTATGTACATCTTAGATTTAATTAATAGCATACAAGTATCATCCACTAATGAAACATAGGACCCCTTAGGACCTCTTATGTTACCCTCGACCCCTTAAGACACATATATAAGACTCATTGTTACCCACGACCCCTTAAGATGTAGTCTAGGACCATTATACATCCCTTACAATATTTTAAGAAAGACATATATATGACCTATTCAGATCCTGAAGACCCATTATATGTATATGAGGATCCATTAATGTAACCTAGGACCCCTTAGGACCTTTTATGTTACCCACGACCCCTTAAGACAATCAAGGACCACTTACATTACCCACAACCCCTTAAGAAACTCTAGGTCATATTAGGTCCTAATAGGTCACATTAGGTCATATTAGGAAATAAGGTACATGTCTAAGTTGTTTCTCTACTTAAATACCTAACTAGACCTATTAGGACCAAGTAGACCTAACTAGGACCTATTAGGATCAATTAGACAGGTATTAGGTCTTTAACCAACATTAGTCTGACCAATTAGATGTATTAGGACCTATTAGGTCCAAATAGACCTAACTAAACCTATCTAGACTTGTTATGACAAATTAGACAGGTAACTAGACCAATTAGGACCTATTACGACCAAAATTTAGGACTTATCAGACTAAACTAGACCTAATTGTACCAAGACCAATTAGGACCTATTAGGTACAAAATTTAGGACCTAATTATCTACCTAATTAGACCCAATTAGACCTATGAGAACTAATTAGGACCTAATTAGACTCCTTAGGACCTCTTATGTTACCTACGACCCCTTAAGATAATCAAGGACCACTTACATTACCCACGACCCCTTAAGACACTCTAGGTCATATTACATATCCTAATAGGTCACATCAGGTCATATTAGGAAATAAGGTATACATCTAAGTTGTTTCTCTACTTATAGACCTAACTAGACCTATTAGGACCAAGTAGACCTAACTAGGACCTATTAGGACCAATTAGATAGGTATTAGGTCTTTAACCAACATTAGTCTGACCAATTAGATGTATTAGGACCTATTAGGTCCAAATAGACCTAACTAAACCTATCTGGACCTATTATGACCAATTAGATAGGTAACTAGACCAATTAGGACCTATTACGACCAAAATTTAGGACCTATTATACTTAACTAGACCTAACTATACCAGGACCAATTATGACTCAATTAGAATCAATTAGAACCAGTTAGGACCTAATTAGACTCAATTAGAATCAATTATGACTCAATTAGAACCAATTATGACTCTAGGTCCACTTATGTTACTCATGACCCCTTAAGACAGTCTAGGACCACTTATATTACCCACGATCCCTTAAGACACTCTACATGACTCTTATCTATGTACATTATGACAGGTAATTAGGACAGGTAATATGACCCATTGATGTCTTATCTATACCTTAGGACCTCTTATGTTACCCATGACCCCTTAAGACACTTCATGACTCTTATCTATACCTTAGGACCTCTTATGTTACCCACGACCCTTTAAGACACTCCATGACTCTTATCTATACCTTAGGACCTCTTATATTACCTACAACCCCTTAAGACAATCAAGGACCACTTACATTACCCGTGACCCCTTAAGACACTCTAGGTCATATTACTTGTCCTAATAGGTCACATTAGGTCATATTAGGAAATAAGGTATACATCTAAGTTGTTTCTCTACTTATAGACCTAACTAGACCTATTAGGACCAAGTAGACCTAACTAAGACCTATTAGGACCAATTAGATAGGTATTAGGTCTTTAACCAACATTAGTCTAACCAATTAGATGTATTAGGACCTATTAGGACTCTTAAGACCTAATAAGACCTAACTAGACTTATTAGGACTCTTAAGACCTAATAAAACCACTTATGTTACCCACGACTCCTTAAGACATGAGCTATGACCACTTATGTTACCCATGACCCCTTATGTAAATGCATTTTTAGTAAATATTAAAGTTAGTCATATGACCCATTGATGTACATACTAGGATGTCCTATGACCCATTGATGTCTTATCTATACCTTAGGACCACTTATTTGTTTCCATTTTACATGCAGTTATAATGTTGTAATCAAGTACTTAATTATTAACACTTAGTTCTTTCACATGTGTTGTATCTAGATGGCTGCTCAGGGTGCACCTCAGACTCTTGACATTCATACTATTTTTCACATGGCCGACATAGAGATAGCTAGACTTAGACAAGCTATCAGTAGATCTACTAGAGATGGTCTATATAGAGACACATGTGCTACTATACTAACTAGTTTGGAGTCTATGACTAGTAGATTGAGGGCTCACTCTTCATTTACACCTCAGGTAGTTGAGGCCATTTTTCAGGAGTTGAGAGAGGAGATCTCGGGTGATGTTTCCTTCGCTACGGTTCAGAGCCTCGTCTCGAAGGAAACCATCAAACAAGAGATGTTCCCACATTATGAGAGGTATAGAGTGGTGAGGGCTTATCAGGTCACATGATGTGTGATCCATTAGATTGCTTATATGATATACCCTTGACATCTTGCAACCCATGGTCATTATCCAAATAACAACCAAATTCCATTATACTTTGCACAACAGTTGTACGCTAAGTTCCATTTGGGACTCAGGGTCAACTATTTTGATATCCCAACATTTTATGGTCAGGGGTAGGGTAGGGTTGCAGACCACCCTTAGTATCATAGGGCTAATCGAGTTGTGCAGCCTCATAGACTGCTAGTTGGAGAGAGGAGTCTGATAGTGACACCGGTGATGGCTGCTACTACAGATAGAGTATCATTTCTTCTCAGAGGGGAGTTCTGGATAGTATAGGATAGATTGCTTCTCCAGCCACATCGATTAGTTCAGATTCAATGGGTAGATACATTTTGACTAGACTGAGTAGAGCCAGATCATCTTCTAAGGCTTTGTCTAGTAGTACTGCAGGTGTGAGTGACGAGACATATAGAGTTGCTGGTCTTCCTATGCCTAGAGAGATACGAGCATTGTCAAGTTATCAGAGTACTTTAGATATGGCCCTTTACTTTTTGGAGGATCTCGTGTAGGCCTATTCTCATATTGCCGACATGCAGAGGATCCCTATACATTCAGTTAGGGATTACATTACACTTACACGGGGTCCTGTAGTTCCACCGACATAGGACATGCCATCTACTAGTCAGGCACAATATAGTGTAGAGCACCGTGCACAAGATAGTGTAGAGCATCGTGCACCCATAGATCACTCTACAACTACACAGCTAGGTATAGAGATTGGAGATGTACACATCACTAGTGAGGGCCTAGACACTTTTGATGAGCAGTTGCATGGGTTGGGTCAAGTGGATGTTGCCACTAATGGCAGGTCATTTATGGATATGTTATTTCATCCACATGGTTTAGATTCTACATCACTCCCCTCGCAGCTAGTGTCACCCCTACATTCCTCATTACTACAGAGGTTCGGGACCTTAGGTGGTGTGGGTGATGCAATATCAGTTGATGATATGATGGTGCAGCGTGCTAATGATCCTCCTGCTCCTGAGACTCAGGTACATATAAAAATTTATTTTCTTTTTTATTAGGATTTTTAGTGAATAATTAATTGTATGTGTATTAATGTTTTTTCAATGCATAATATTTTGTAGGCACAATTAGCAGAGCATGTTACCTCTAGTGTGGGTTCAAAGCATCTTCCACATGATGTGACACCTACTAGTGGTCATGTAAGTTTTAGATATATATGTATGTACACGTTTATATTTCAAGTACTTTACATAATATATGTACTATGCACATGTATATAACCAACTGTTGTACACTAAATTTGCAGGGGTCAGTCACTGCTTTGCCACCAGATGATACACCTACTAGTGGTCAGGTAGGTTTTAAAAATATGTAAGTTTAAATATGCATTTATAATATTTTAATTATTTTAGATTATTATCATATATACATGCATTTATATTCTCAGAGATCAGTTGCTATCTCAGAGCCAGAGGATGCTCGTGGTAGTCACTTAGAGGGTCGCTATGTTCGTATACGCCTAGATGACTCCCTAGTTTAGGACATGTTGAACATATATTTTACTTGAGACTCAGTTTATGATTCGAGACATATATTTGATTAGATGATATGATTAGATTATATGATATGAGACATATTTATTTGATTAGATGATATGATATGAGACACATTTATTTGATTAGAGATGTATATTTGATTAGATGATATGATTAGACTAGATGGTTTTATTTGATTAGATGATATGATTTTATTTGATTATATGATATATATGATTCAAGACATATATTTGATTAGATGATATGATTAGATGATCTATGATTTTATTTTATTAGATGATATATGATTAGATTAGATGGTTTTATTCCATTAGATGATATGATTTTATTTGATTAGATGATCTATATGATATATGATTTGACTAGATGATTAGATGATCTATGGTTTTATTTGATTAGATGATATATGATTAGATTAGATGGTTTTATTCGATTATATGATATGATTTTATTTGATTAGATGATCTATATGATATATGATTTGACTAGATGGTTTTATTTGATTAGATGATCTATGATTTTATTTGATTAGATGATTTATTTAGATGATATGATAACTAATTTCATCATTTTTTAGTGTCTTAAGGGGAGGTCTTAAGGGAATCTATAATTAATATCATAAAAGATAACTAGTTAATACATGTAACTAATGGATAATAACTATTCTAACTAATTCTAGAACTAACACATGTCATAAGTAATATAACTAATTTCATCATTTTTTAGTGTCTTAAGGGGAGGTCTTAAGGGGATCTATAATTAATATCATAAAAGATAACTAGTTAATACATGTAACTAATGGATAATAACTATTCTAACTAATTATAGAACTAACACATGTCATAAGTAATATAACTAATTTCAAGCATACATAAAATCTTTAACTAACATGAAATCTATAAAAATCATTGAATAATCAAAGTATACATATAAAATTCTATATATTAAAACCATTGAACCATCAAATAGGTTCATCATATATCAACAAATTATAGTCTACCATATGTTTAAATATATAAACAAAGTATAATGAAATTTAATCCAGAGATATCAAATAGGTCCTAACATAAGAAATAAGTATACATGTATTATACTTTTTAGACCAACTCAAGTGGTTCAAACATTTCATGGAGAACCTGTAATATTCTCTCATGATCCTCACTATCTAGTCACCACTTACGACATCCACGTTGAGATTTAACTATATGGAGATGAATGAATGTGGCAACAACTAGGTGACTATATTGGAACACATTATTGTCTGGTTAATAATCAACAAAGTGAATACCATGTTGAATTACTTTGATTTGTTTGAAATATGTTCCCTCTAAAACAATTGAACCTGCAAGTCACAAATTTTAACAATATATAAATTTAAACAAATTCAATTTGAATTTTTTTAAAAGGTTGAAATTTAAAATTTACAAATTGAGTTCAATATATTGATGTAAACCATATACAAACCTATGGGGAACAACATTCCATCACTTTCTTCAAGTTCAAGTAACTTCATCCTCTCTACAGTACAACGCAGTAAATAATAATCAACTCCTACATTTCCATTCTAAGAAATCACTGCAAAGACATCTCTTGCACAATAAATTTTTATATATACGTGTGTGAGATCTTAAAATAAATACTTAGTTCAATCTATAGATCTATCTATATTTATGATCTAAACATGAAACTCAGTGTACCATATAATGTGAAATATATATACTTACCAATTTTGACCAATCCCAAGATATGATTGTAATCAGTAGAAATCAAAGGAACATCATCGAAGTTTTCATCTTCATCTCTATCAAATGTATCAGTAACAACTAGTGGCACTAGATTCCATGCACCTACATATCCATGATCTTGATTGATACATTCCTCATAATTGTTAGCATTGCAGTGACAACAAAAGCATGAGTAGTCCCTAGTGTTCAACATCTAATTGCGACAATTCGTACTCATAACTGAATGCAAAGATCGCGTCTTTTCTATCTTATTGCAACCATGCATAATTTTTCTATCCACGCCTGAACAAATGCATATATAATACATTCTATATAAATATAATTTGAATAAAAAATATCATTACAATTTTAAACACTTTCAAATAATTAAAAAATGTGTGCATACCTTTTATCTCCCAAAATTTTCTATATGGCACTGCTTGAGTCAATCCTGATGACGCGTCATTCTCATTTGGTGTGAAATGTGTCTTGCACCATTCAACCACATCATGTGCATTTTTTATATGCACTCCCTTATAATTCATCTGATACTTTTGTATAGCACATTTGATGCAATCTCTGACACCATCATGTTCACCTTTTCCATGTCCACTCTCAAAGAAACTCCAAACATGTGGTATGTTTTCATTACGATGATATCTACATAGTGCATAAAATGGTCTTGATGATTTAAATTGTGCAGCACATCCATCTGACCAAACATAATGTTTATCAATTTTTATACCTCTTTCTTTCAAATTTGCAAAAAACATCTTGAAGCAGTGTTCCACATAATGAATGTCATGCTCTCTATCATCACATATATAAAAATGATATTCCTTCTTGATGACCCATGCTTCAAATGTTCTCTAAATACCATCCAAATCTAATTGTGTGTGTCGATAACACACATATACCATAATAGTAATTCTCTCTGAAAAATAGTATTCTGACTGAATTGCCTTTTGATGAACAAAAGAATAATTTTCTGCAAAATCAACAATTGATACAATAGTTCCAAGTGGGAAATTGTCTCTCAATGTTTGAAATTTTTGTGCTTGCCACTTTGCAAAAAAAGCATGATGAATGTAGGGTTGAATCAATTTTTTAAATTTTTCCATAAATACTCCAACATTTATCTCCTCTTCAACATATTCTAACCTTTTGGATTCTTTCCCAAATTTTGTTTCATTCTTTACATATTTGTAACTCTTGCAATTTACCATCTTTGTTACATCAATATTTTCAATTTTCAAAGGAAAAAGAGACAAATCGGCACATGTTTGGCATATTCCTTTTATGCAATTTATTTGTCCAGCTACATCATCTCTTTTGTCAAATAAAATGGATGAGATGAACTCACTTCATCTAGTAGGAGGAGCCTTTTCAAAACCATAAGTGTCTTCTACAAACTTTTGAAAAACTTGATAGTGGAGATCAAATTCAATATGATAACGACAACAACAAGTTTCAAACACTTTGTTTGTCCTGATATAATATGGATTCAATCTTCCAAACAATGTTTGCCCAATCTTGATATTAGGATTTGAACTGCAAAATGACACATACATTTCATGTTGTGTTGTGTCCAACCAATATTTCATATGATATTCATATTGATTAGCTGGAATTCTATGTCTGATAACATCTCCAGTGTTTGATGAAGGACGTGTATTATCATTCCAAAATGATGTGATCAATTTTTTTATTCCTTCATCAATCCTATCAGAACGAGGAGCTCTACACATGATTTCCCAATTGCCTTCCAAGGTGCTATCATCCAAAAGTATTCTCTTATTAACATATCGTGATATTGTTTTCCTATTAAAACCAATGTGAGATGAAACTGAAGATATCTATCTTTTTCATCCCATAGCGTTACCTACAATATATGTCAACATAACTTTTCTTGTAATGGACTTATCTATAGTTCAAGATCACTTCCCTAGCTGGTTCAAACCTTTCTTAAGATTTTCAATCATATAAATTTGCATGTCAACAACTTTTCTCTTCTTTGATGATGTGTCTATACCCAATAATTTTAATGCCCCTTCCAACTTTTTGTCTATAAGTATAAGTGAAAGCAATTGAGCTTGTTCAAGTGTTTCAAAATTATCAAATTTACCTAATATTTCTCTTGCTATCATTTCCATTGATCTCTTCTTAGAAAAATTTAATTGTTGAACATTAGCAAGTGATCTCAAAGTGTCCACATTCATTGTAAGTAAATGATCTAAGTTTCTATAACTAATATTTTTCTTTACACTTTGAGCTAAATTTAAAAGTTCATCCATACTAGTAGGAGCATGTGATGTTGACCCTTCTCTAACATCAATTGTTTGAGCCTCTCTAGGGAGTAATTCCGACCCTTCTTCAATGTGCAATTCTTCGACTTGACTTGACCCTCCTACTTCAAATTCTTTAGTTTTATGATAATATGTCAATGCAACTTCATGATTTCCTTGTTCAGTACTGGGTAACCTTTTTCTAGAAGATTTACTTTGTCTTCCCTTCTTGTTCCCCATTTCTTCGAGCTCCAAAAAATGTCTTCCACAAGATCATCAACAAAAATTTCTTCTTCAAAAAATACTACAAAAGTAATATTTTTCCTCTTCAAAATTATGTCAATGAACAAATAGAAATATGGATCCTCCTTCAAAAAATGCCTTCAATAATAGAAAATGTGAATTTATTAATTGCAATTTGATGTAAAATAGAAATAAATTTTTTTACTTTTATACCATTTTAAAAAAATTTACAAAAAATATTTTACTAGTCGACTAGGGTAGTTTGTATGAAGTACTCGTGGGAAAAATCTCAGCAATGGCTTTTGGCTAGAATTTTCACTCCAGGGGCTTCGTGCGAGGGTTCTTCGCACGAAGACCCCCAGATGGCTTCGTGCGAAGGCCCTCTTCGCACGAAGCCAAAAAAAACAAAAATTTGCCCTCAAAAAACAACTTAACTGCAGAAAAATGGTCTTCTGGGGCCTGAAGCAAGGACTAAACAAGATGATTTTTCCAAAAAAATGATGTCAAAAGATGCTATTTGGAAAAAGCTTACTAATGAATATAATTTTAATACATATTGAGTTCATTATCACTTTTAAATATTACTTTAACTAAACATAGGTTGTTTGGTCATTCAACAACCTGTCTCTTCACGACTTCGGGAAAAATAGTAAATGATAAAAAAAAAATTATGAAAAATATGTAGGAAAAGTGTATTTTTGTTACCTTTCTATTAAAAAAAATAAAAAAATAAATTTGATATACATAGATCAAGTTAGAGCGATCCAAGTGACCTTATGTCTAGATTACAGTTACTGTCACTTTAAAACTTAATAAACTATGAAATATTGATCCAAAATGAATAAAACCAATTGCATCCTTTAGATGTTGAAGTTAAAAATATAATCTCTAAAGAATTATATCATTATCATATTTAAAAAAAAAGTAATGCTGATCCAAGTGACAGTACCTCCTTTAAAACATAGTTTTTCACGCAAACCACTTTTAGAAGGAGAAGGAAAAATGAATTTAAATGATTTTTTTTTTTCAAAAAAAAATATATTTAAAAAATTCAAACAAAAATCTAAAAGACTCTAGTTTACATCATCTTCAAATTCCTAATAGTTTTCCAGCAACGGGTGTTCGAAAGTGAGGTTTTTTCTCAAAATGGTGATCTCCATGTCAAAGTTGGCCAAAAAGTGGGACACACTATTGTGGGACCACCCTTGATCTCAGAAATTGCTTGAACACTTAAACGATTCTTCAAAACCAAAAATGCTAAACATGACACAAGGATTGAGCATTGTATGAAGGTTCCTCCAACGAAATAGCAAGTAGAATCCTTTTTCAGGATCAAAATTGAAATATGAGATCATTTATACTGTCAACTACTTGAATAATCGACCTTCAATCATCACAAAAATCCAAAATTCAACTTAACTAATTATCTTACATCAAACTATCAAAATTTTAACTTGGTCAACCATGGTCAACTCATGATCAAACCTAGTCAAACTTGGTCTTCAGGACCTCTAAACGATGCAGAATGCATTCTCGAATGTGTATAACCATTTCTCAAATCAATTAAGATGTTTCTAAACTATAACACTGACTTTTCTTGTCAGATTTTAATTTTAATCCTGAAGGGGGCATGGTATTGCACATCATTCAAAGTCTGTAAATCTAAAGCTGAAATCATATCTTTCCTCAGTAATCAAGACAACAACCACGTCTAGTTGTTGATTCATCAAAAAGACCTCATCGATCGAGGCAAATCAATCATCGCTCTGGGAATATCAAATTCATCGAGATCCATATCAATTTATATTCTCTTAATCTTGTAAATTTTATTAGTTTTTGCAACTATCGGTTCAATCGTGTTATTTCCTTGGTTCTTCGAAAACTGAAGGGTTCAAATGTGATACCAATGTGATTCTTATCGACAATCGGGTCTGGAATCGGTCACTCACTTCTTCGCAATCATAAGGTTTGGAATCAGGGGTTTTGACACTTTTTCACAATCATCAGTTCACTGCTATTATAGTTTACATTATCTTTGGTCATTCAGGACCTATTATCTTCATATCAATTTCAATCAGCTTTTGTCTCATATCAATTTCAATTTCAACATCAGTTTCAATATCATACACAGACTATCTTTGAACCACTGCGCTTCGCACATCGATTCAAAGAGAGGAAAAATGTAATACCCAAAAAATGGGCTATAAGTTCATTAACCTCATACATCAACATATCGAATGAAATTGACATCAAAGTCCTAACCTAAGGCACATCTGAACATCATCAAATCCTAATTGATTATCTCAAATTCTACATCGGGGAATATTCCTAGTAATATTCCTAATCATCCTAATTATCTTTAATTTAATGATTATTCGGCGATAAATCCTATTTATCCTAAAGTTTCATTAATCAAATATTCTCAATATTTAATTAATTAGATTTAATTCTACCACTTAATTGTTTAATTGAAGTTAATTCTATTTATTCCTAAATTGTATTATTTAATTTTGACAATAAATCCAAAATCCTATGAATAATTGATTAAATTCTTATTTAATTAATTAAAGCAAGTTATCAATTTTTAATAATATTTTTTTTGAATAAAAGTTTGAAAAATAATTGATTAACCCATAAATCAATTGTTTTATTTTTCAAAATCAGTTAAGTTAGAAATAAATCACTTTATTATTAAATTAATTCATAAATAAAACATTCACAATCAAAAAAGAAGACAACTATCAATTATCAATTAAATCTAAACTCTATTTTGAGTTAAACTTTGCTTTTGCATGTTTTTGTGAGTTAATTATCCTTTATTTAAAAATAACTCAAAAATCAACCTGAGTTATTTGAGTGATTTATGAATTTTTTTTTCATGCACCTCTAAAGCCCTGGATTTCTATAAATTAAGGCCTTAGCTCTTCACAAAACATCTCATAATTTGCAAACTTATGCTGGCGAATTGATATCTGGAGAATCGAAGCTTCTTTGCGAATCAACAGCTTTGTGAGATCATTCATATTTTAGCATATCATTGTTAGATTAATTATGTTGCATATCAATTTCATCTTAGATTCTAGATTTCATATCAGTTTTTCATTATTATTGCATAGAAAACCAAAAAAAAATAGATTACTTTGCATTCATTCCATATCCATCTTTTGCATTCAAATCCTTCGTTTAGGTGTCGTCAAGGTCACTGATCTTAGTCCAATCTGAGAATACATACTCGCATCTACTAGAAGGCAGTAAATCACCTGGTTAGTTTAGTTTTTCATTTATTGCAAGATTTTATTTTTAGCTAACCTCTAATGTTTTACTAAAGTGTTGTGTCTATAGCTAGGTACAAAATTCACACACATTTCTCTGACGCTCGATAATGTCTATAGTCTTGATTCTTTTACTAACCAATTTGATCAGGCATGCATGAATAAAGTCTTCATGCGAAATCTCTCCAGTCTTCTTCTTTTCGATATGTTTCAATAATAAAACTCATATCTCTTCTATAGATAAGTAAATTGTTTTCATATCAGCTATTAGATTTTTCTGCTTCATCTCCTTCGTCCATTTTTCCTCTTAAACCTTCCTCGGCATATGTGTCAATAACACATTTCAATCTCATCCTTTAGATCTTCTCTGAATTTTGTTAGTCATGGATCTCATAACAAACTTCATCCTTAATCTCGAAATCATAACAATTTCCAACTCATCAAATTTAGTCGGTTGTTCTTTGCATTTAATGTTTTCATCCATACACGGTTGATATAGAAATGCATCAGTGATAACTAGTTGAAATAGCTCAATTAATACTGTCACTCGGTATACACTACGCTGGCTCAGTTTATACTGAAATCTTCAATTATCGACCACATTGACATGTTCAATTTCAAATCTCTTCTTCATAAGAGATTAATGTAACATGCTCAAGTCAACATTATAAAGCCATCGACTCATCAATAAGTTACCCAATGTTTTCCTTATCCTTATCTATCATATCCATCTTTTCCTCATGTAGATACCTCAATTCTTCATCTTTTCGTCCTTCAATAGATGTTCATATGTTTTTAACTATCATGATAAGTACTGTCAAGACTAGTTGACATCAATGACAACATATTGATTGGTTTAATCATCTTACATATCATTTTAGTAGCCTGGTGATCTCTAATAACTGTTTCTTCAATTCATTCAAATATTCAATCAATTGTAGTTCATCAATCTCTCCCTTTGGCATTGATGGAAACACAAGCAATATGAAAATATGTCATACACATACCAAACAAGTATTCTACAACTATGTAAGTAAATGATGTAGCTCAATAAGCTCAATTTTAATATGTTTAATCACTACAAAATATAATAGCATTACAAGTGTAGACTCTCCCTGTAGTTTTGATCTTTTCATTTCTTAGATTCCCTTTGTTCCCAGCAACAAATATTCAAGTCTCTCCCTTTTTGCAATCTTTCTCTATTTGTTTTCTCAGTAACTGATTTTCCATATTTTTTTTATCTCCCTTTGACAACAATGCCAAAGAAAATATACAAACATCTCTTCAGCAGTCAAGTAATTCTCTTTTGTTTGGTTCAATTCAGTCAGGTACCTCAATGTATAAATAAAAAAATTTATGTTCCAGCTTCTACAATCTTTCACAAATTTAAATAAAATCCAAAGTGTGAGCTATGTGCATCAAGATGAATGATCTTCTAATTAGTATACATTGCTGCAAACTCTAGATCACCTCAGTGACTGGTAGATAGGGGATGGACCCCCAGTCTAGTCCTCAAATATTCAAATGTGTCCTTCGGTAATGGTTTAGTAAAGATATTAGCAAGTTGTTCCTTAGATGTTACAAATTCCAGTTTCACCTGCTTCTCTTGAACTTGTTCCCTCAAGTAGTGATACTTAATAGATATATTCTTTGTCTTTGAATGCATTAGATGATTCTTAGAAACATTTATAGCACTAGTGTTGTCACAATATATAATCACCAGGTCAGTGATTATATCATTCATCCCTTCCAACACTTATCTGATCTAAGCTATATTTGAACAATTTGCAGCAACAACAACATACTCTGCTTCAACAGTAGAGTGAGAAATACATGCTTGTTTCTTGCTAATCCAAGTCACAAGCCTTTCCCCTAAAAATAATGCTCCACTGGTTGTGCTCTTATGGTCATCTATGTTTCCAGCCCAATTTGCATTGGCATAAACTCTTAGTTCAAATTTTCCTCCAAATGTATACATAATTTATAGTCCTCTATTTTCTCCAAGTATCTCAAGATTCTTTTCACTACAACCATATGTGAGTCTCTAGGATTGGCAAAAAATCTAGCCACTATCCCCACTACATGTGCAATATTAGGCATATTATGTACTATATACATCAGTTTACCAATCATAGATTGGGACAGAGTCTGATTTACTTCTCATAATTCATCATCCTTTGTCAATTTACATCTCATGACCATCAGTGTTCCCACTGCTTTAGCATCTTCAATGCCAAAAGTTTTCAATACTTCTTTAGTGTATTTTGATTGAGAGATGAAAATCCCATCTTTCTATTGTATAACCTACAAACCTAGAAAGAATTTAATCTCTCCAAACATAGACAACTCAAATTCCTTTCTCATGTCATCAAAAAAAGATTCAAAAATCAGATCTTGTCCTCCAAAGATTATATCATCAACAAATATCTCAGTAATCAATATGTTATCATCAGGTCCTCCTTTCATGTACAAATTAATATTTTCACTAGTTCTTACAAAACCAATACTTATAAGATACGCATGTAGTCTTTTATACCATGCCCTCGGTGCTTTCTTCAATCCATAAAAATCTTTGTACAATCAACATACCATGTCTTACCAATTCTGATCAAGAAACCCTTCCTGTTGTTCTATCTAAACCTCCTCCTCAAGCATTCCATTCAGAAAATCTGATTTCACATCCATTTGATATACTTTAAATCCCTTATGTGTAGCATAAGCAAGTAATATGCAGACTCCTTCCAGTCTAGCAACAGGTGAAAAGGTGTCACCATAATCAATACCTTCTTCATATGCATATCCCTTGCAAACAAGTCTTGCCTTATTCCTAGTGACCTCTCCATTTTCATTCAACTTATTCCTAAAAATCCACTTACTACCAATAACATTTTTATCTTTCAGTCTAGGCACTAAAGTCCATGTCTTATTTTTCTCAATTTGTTCAATTTCCTCATTCATAGAATTTATCCATTCCTCGATTTCAAGTGCATCCCTAACATTCTTAGGTTCAAACTCACAAACTAAGCATGTGTTTTGTCTTAACTTACTTCAGGTCAGCATGCCAGCTTGCTTATCTCCAATGATTTGATTCTCTGGATGGTGTCTTCTAACAAATCTTGCTAGCACTTGATCTCTTCTCTGCTCAACATTCTGTTCAACTTCATTTTCCTGGTCAGTATCTTCTTTTTGATTCTCAGTAGTATTTTCCTAATGCTTAGTAGAGTCATCCTATGACTTCAGTAGATAATCTAGATAAGTAAACTTACAATAATCTACTAGTTCCTTCATGCTTTCTTCATCATTCTTATCAATAAACTTATCAACTTTTACATTTTCACTTTATATCATCTTATTAGTAACCTTATTCAAACATTTATAAGCTTTACTCTTAATAGAATATCCCAAGAATATGCCTTCATCACCTTTAGAGTCTAATTTACCATTCCTATCATCTTTCAAAATATAACTCTTGCTACCAAAGATTCTAAAATAAATTACACTCGATGTGTATCCAAACCATAACTCATAAGGTGTCTTGTTTGTGTATTTGTTTAGTTGTACTTGGTTCAGAACATATACTATTGTGCTAATTGCCTCTCTCTAATACATTTGTGCAACATTTTTCTCAATCATCAATGTTGTAGCACAGTCAACAATGGATCAGTTTCTCCTTTCAATAATTCCATTCTACTAATGTGTTCTAGGTGTAGAAACCTACCCTTTTATACCATGCTCATTACAGAAGTTAGTGAATTCATCAGAAACAAACTCACCTCCTCTATCAGACCTTAAGCATTTTAATTCTTTTTGGGTTTCTTTTTCACCTTTCGCCTTATACCATTTAAACAGTTTGAATGTCTCAGATTTTTTTTTTCAAGAACATAACTCTCATCAATCTAGTATTGTCATCAATAAACAAAATAAAGTATCTATCACCATACTAGATTTGAGTTCTCATAGGAACACATATTTCAGTGTCAACCAACTCCAAAATTCCTTTAGATGAATAGTCCTTACTTTTAAAACTATATTTTGTCATCTTTCCTTTTTGACATTGTTGACACATAACATGATTAGGTTTAGTTAGACTAGGAAATCATCTAACTTTTCTCTTTCTATTGATCTTAATCATGTTATCAAAATTTACATCACATAATCTCTTATGCCATAACCATGCATCTTCATTTTTCACTAGCAAACAAGAAGATTCAGCATTGTCAAGATAAAATAAATTACCTTTTGATTGTCCTCTTGTTCCAACAAGATTTCTATTTTCATCATAAATTTTCGCTTCTTGCTTTCAAGTGCAACTCAGTGACTTGAGTTATTCAGCTATGCTACACTCAACAAATTTAAATTAAGTACTTTTACCTAGTGTGTATTATCACATCTAATTTTATCATTCAATAAAATAGATCCCTTTCCTTTAGCCATGCAATGTGTGTCATTTCCCATTTTCATTGATCCTCCCTTATAATGCTCAAGATGATCAAACTTATCTTCATCACCAGTCATGTGATGTGCACAACCACTATCAATGATCCAAGTATCATTCTTACTAAATTTAGAAATAAGTGTTGTTTCTACATACCTTTCATCCACTTCTAAATCATATTTCGTTGCAACAAACACCACCTCAATATCATCATTAGTGTCAGTGTTAGAGTCATTTTCTTCAGCAAGGTAACATACCTTTTTTCCCTTATCTTTGTGATCTTGATTGTCTCTATTGTAGTGTCGATAACCATTGTTATTCCTTCTGCGAAACTTCCCATCACCAAATCGGTCTCTTTCTTTATCATCCTCTTTCCTGTTAGGACATCTAGCAATAATATGGCCAACTTCTTTACAATTAAAACAAGCTAAAGGTAACTTTCCCTTATATCTAACATTACCTTTCTGTAGTCTCTGGGCCATAAGTGCTTCAAGCTCATCAAGCTCATCATCAGTAATACTATCACATTCATTCCTTATATTATGATTACTGCTATATTTTCCAATCTTAAGAGATGACATAAAAGCATACTCAACACTTGGTACAACACTATTGTCAAAATTATTCAACTCAAAAGTTGTTAACTTTCTAGTCAAACTATCAAGAGTAAGAGTGCTATTAGGTGCAGACCTCATTTCATGAATAGCAGATATTCTGATTTCATAAATAGGCAACAAGGTTCTCAGTATCTTACTTACCACAGTATCTTCAGAAATGATACCACCAGCTCCTTAGATAGCATTAACTACCTCTTTGATTTAGTTTGTGTACTATGTAATATTCTCTCCTTCCTTCATCTTCATGTCATCACATCTGGCTCTCAAGATTTTAGCTTTGGATCTCATCTCATTTACATTACCACCATAAACTAGAGAAAGTTTATCCCTCATTTTCTTTTCTATAGTGCAATCCTTGACATCCTCAAATTCAGTATTTGATAGAGCAGTAGGAATCTCTATCATAGTAATATTGTGTTCATGTCGGTCTCTCAACTGATCAAAGGTAAAAGGTCCAACATTTGGTTGTAAGTAGCCATTTTCAAGTAAATGTATAGTAGATTCACCAATACCAAATACGTGAAGTCTCATTTGGCTTTTCCATATAGTAACGTTCTCTTTGTTCAACTTCGACACTTCTATTTTATACATATTATAATCTTTCTCCTCAAGTCCTTAAAACTTTCTTCCAAGAAACCATAAATGCTCTAATACCAATTATTAGGATAACTGAGAGGGGAGTTGAATCAATTAGATTAGCTATCCTACAGTCCCAAATATAAAGATGTACCTTATAAAACAATTCCAACAAATTATGTAGCTCGGTAACATAAAATATCAATCTGTCTATCTAGTTTACCGATTACCAGTAATTATCCAAATGTGATTACCAACCAAATCAACAATGTAGTATGTAAACTATGATAGAAAAGAAATCATAATGAATAAAACATAGCACAATGATTTAACATGGAAACCTTGCTAAGGGAAAAACCACCTGGGACCAGTAACCCAAAATAATTCACTCTTTGAAAGTGAGCTTGGTGAAGAGCCAACCATGTTAAAGGTTACAATACACATTATTGGGTGTGACCTGGTTAGAGGATTTATCACTAACAGTTAACTTTTGACCAGCATTCACTATGGGGTCAACAAGATAATACTTTACATTCAATGAATGTCATAGGGTAGAACATAAGACTGTTAAGTCCACTCAGTTAAGAGATTTTTTGAATCAATGGTTAAATTGATATAGTACTAATTTGATTGAAATAAAACTCAATTGCAAATATTTAGATCTATGCTAAGCCCATACAAATATCCTCTGATAATTAATCCATTCACTTCCTCAATATTTCTCAACTTACTTTCACTTGGTAAATACTTCTCTAACGCTTGGTAATGTTTGGAGTCTCAGTTCCTTCACTAACCAGTTTGATTAGGCATGCATGAATATAGTCTTCATGCAAAATCTCTACTGTCTCCTTCTTTCTAGTATGTTTTAATAATGAAACTCATATCTCTTATATAGACAAGTAAATCATTTTCATATCAACCATTAGATTTTTACGATTCATCTCCTTCATCCATTTTGCCTCTTAAACCTTCCTAGGCATATGTGTCAATAACATGTTTCAATCTCATCCTTTAGATATCCTCCGAATTTTGTCACCTATGGATCTCATAACCAAATTCATCCTTAATCTCAAAATCATAATAATTTCTAGCTCATCAACTTTAGTCGGTTGTTCTTTGCATTTAATGTTTTCAGCCATACTCGGTTGATATAGAAATGTGTCAGTGATAACTAGTTGAACTAGCTCTGTTAATACTATCACTTAGTAAACACTGCACTGGCTCGGTGTATACAAAAATCTTCAATTACCAACCACATTAACATGTTCAATTTCAAATCTCTTCTTCATAATAGATTAATGTAACATGCTTAAGTCAACAATATAAAGCCATAGACTCATCAATAAGTTACCTAATGTTTTCCTTATCCTTATCTATGATATTCATCTTTTCCTCATGTAGATATCTCAATTGTTTATCTTTTCTTCCTTCAATAGATGTTCAGATGTTTGTAACTATCATGATAAGTATTGTCAAGACTAGTTGACTTCAATGACAACATATTGATTGATTTAATCATCTTACATATCATTTCAGTAGCTCGATGATCTCTAATCATTTTTTCTTTAATTCATTCAAATATTCAATCAGTTGTAGTTCATCAATCTCTCCCTTTGGCATTAATGACAACACAAGAAATATGAAAATATACCATACACATACCAAACATGTATTCTACAACTATATAAGTAAATTTTCTAGCTCTGTAAGCTCAATTTTAATATGTTTAATCACTACAAAACATAACAACATTACAAGTGTAGACTCTCCCTATGGTTTTGATCTTTTTAGTTCTCAGATTCCCTTTGTTCTTAGCAACAAATATTCAAGTCTCTCCCTTTCTGCAATCTGTCTGTCCCTTTCTGCAATCTTTCTCTATTTTTTTCTCAGTAACTAATTTTCCATATTCATTTTCTCTCCCTTTGACAACAATGCCAAAGAAAATATACAAATAGATCTTTAGAAGCGAAGTAATTCTCTGTTGTTCAGTTCAAATCAATCAGGTACCTCAGTGTACAGATAAACAAATTTTTATTCCAGCTTCTATAATCTTTCACAACCTTAGACAAAATCCAAAGTGTGAGCTATGTGCATCAACATGAATGATCTTCTAATAAGTATAGGTTGATGCAACCTCCAGATCACCTCAGTGATTGGTAGACAGGGAATGGACCCCAATTCTAGTCCTCAAATATTCAAATTTGTCCTTCGGTAATGGTTTAGTAAAGATATTAGCAAGTTGTTCCTTAGATGTTACAAATTCTAGTTTCACCTGCTTCTATTGAACGTGTTCCCTCAAGTAGTGATACTTAATAGATATATGAATTATCTTTGAATGCACCATAGGATTCTTAGAAATATTTATAGCACTAGTGTTGTCACAATATATAATCACCAGGTCAGTGATTATCTCATTCATCCCTTCCAACACTTGTCTGATCCAAGCTATATTTGAACAATTTGCAACAACAACAACATACTCTTCTTTAGTAGTAGACTAAGAAATGCATGCTTGTTTCTTTCTAATCCAAGTCACAAGAAAATTCCCCTAAAATAATGCTCCACCGATTGTGCTCTTTCGGTCATCTATTTTTCCAACCCAATCTGCATTGGTGTAAACTCTTAGTTCAAATTTTCCTTCAAATGTCTACCATAATCCATAGTCCTTTGTTTTCTTCAAGTATCTCATAATTATTTTCACTACAACCATATGTGAATCTTTAGGATTGGCAAAAAATCCAGCCACAATCCCCACTACATGTGCAATATCAGGCCTACTATGTACTACATCCATCAATTTACCAATCAGAGATTGGTAAAGATTCTGATTTACTTCTCTATATTCATCATCCTTTGTCAATTTACAACTTGTGACCATTGATGTTCCCACTAGTTTAATATCTTCCATGCCAAGAGTTTTCAATACTTCTTCAATGTATTTTGATTGAGTGATGAAAATCCCATCTTTCTATTTTTATAACCTACAAACCTAGAAAGAATTTAATCTCTCCAAACATAGACATCTCAAATTCCTTTCTCATGTCATCAACAAAAGATTTGCAAATCAGATCTTGTCCTCCAAATATTATATCATCAACAAATATCTCAGCAATCAATATGTTATCATCAAATCCTCCTTTCATGTACAAATTATTATTTTCACTAGTTCTTACAAAACCAAGACTTATAAGATAAGCATGTAGTCTTTCATAGCATGCCCTTGGTGCTTTCTTCAATCTATACAAAGCTTTGTGCAGTCAACATACCATGTCTTTCTGATTCTGATCAACAAACCCTTCTGGTTGTTCTATATAAACCTCCTCCTCAAGAATTTCATTCAAAAAAGTTGATTTCACATCTATTTGGTATACTTTGAATCTCTTATGTGCAACATAAGCAAGTAATATGTAGACTCCTTCCATTCTAGCAATAGGTGCAAAGGTTTCACCATAATCAATACCTTCTTCTTGTGCATATCCCTTGCAAACAAGTCTTGCCTTTTTCCTAGTTACCTCTCCATTTTCATTCAACTTATTCCTAAAAATCCACTTAGTACCAATAACATTTTTATCTTTCGGTCTAGGTAGTAAAGTCCATGTCTTATTTTTCTCAATTTGGTCAATTTCCTCATTCACAACATCTATCCATTCCTCATTTTCAAGTGCATACCTAAAATTCTTAGGTTCAAACTCACAAACTAAGCATGTAATTTGTCTTAACTTACTTCAGGTTAGCATGCCAACTTGCTTATCTCCAATGATTTGATTCTCTGGACGATGTCTTCTAACAAATCTTGCTAGCACTTGATCTCTTCTCTTCTCTTCTCATCATTCTATTCAAGTTCATTTTCCTGCTTGGTAGATTTTACCTAATTCTCAATTTCCATTTTCTGATTCTCGGTAGAATTTTCCTGATGCTCGATAGACTCAGCCTATGGCTTTGGTAGATAATCTGGATCTTCCACATAAGTAAACCTACCATAATATTCTAGTTCCTTCATGCTTTCATCATGTTTCTTATTAGTAAACTGATCAACTTTTACATTTGCATTTTCTATCATCTTATTAGTAACCTTATTCAAACATTTATAAGCTTTACTCTTAGTAGAATATCCCAAGAATATTCCTTCATCACCTTTAGAGTCAAATTTACCATTCCTATCATCTTTCAGAATATAACACTTGCTACCAAAGATTCTGAAATAACTTACACTCGGTGTGTATCCAAACCATAACTCGTAAGGTGTCTTATTTGTGTCTTTCTTTAGTTGAACTCTATTTAGGACATATAATGTTGTGCTAATTGCCTCTCTCCAGTATATTTGTGCAACATTTTTCTCAATCATCAATGTTTTAGCACAATCAACAATGGATCGGTTTCTCCTTTCAACAAATCCATTCTATTGTGGTGTTCTAGGTGCGGAAACCTACCTTTTTATACCATGCTCTTTACAGAAGCTAGTGAATTCATCAGAAACAAACTCACCTCCTCTATCAGACCTTAAGCATTTCAATTCTTTGCTCATTTCTTTTTCAAAAATTTCCTTATACCATTTAAACAGTTTGAATGCCTCAAATTTTTCTTTCAACAACATAATTGTCATCAATCTAGTATAGTCATCAAAAAACAAAAAAATTCTGTATCACCATAGTAGCTTTGAGTTCTCATAGGACCACATAAGTTGGTGTGAACCAACTCCAAAATTCCTTTAGATGAATAGTTCATACTTTTAAAACTAGATTTTTTCATCTTTCCTTTCTGCCATTGTTGACATATAACATGATCAGGTTTAGTTAGAATAGGAAATCCTCTAACTTTTCTATTTCTACAGATCTTAATCATGTTATCAAAATTTACATGACATAACCTCGTATGCCATAACCATGTATCTTCATTTTTCACTAGCAAACAAGAAGATTCATCATTGTCAAGATAAAATAAATTACCTTTTGATTGTCCTCCTATTCTGACAAGCTTTCCATTTACATCATAAATTTTCACCTTCTTTCTTTCAAATGCAACTTGATAACCTAAGTTATTCAATTGTGCTACACTCAACAAATTGTAATTAAGTCCTTTTACCCAGTGTGCATTATCACATCTAATTTTATCATTCAATAAAATAGATCTCTTTCCTTTAACCATGCAAGGTGTGTCATTTCCCATTTTCATTGATCCTCCTTTATAATGCTCAAGATGATCAAACTTATCGTCATCACCAGTCATGTGATGTGTACAACCACTATCAATGATCCAAGTATCATTCTTACTAACTTTAGAAATAAGTGTTTTTTCTACATACCTTTCATCCTTTTCTGAATCATCTTTCATTGCAACAAACACCACCTCAATATCATCATCAATGTCAGTGTCAAAGTCATTTTCTTCAGCAAGGTAACATGCATTTTTTCCCTTATCTTTGTGATCTTGATTGTCTCTATCATAGTGTCGATAACCACTATTATTCCTTTTGCCAAACTTCCCATCACTAGATCGGTCTCTATCTTTATCATCCTCTTTCCCGTTAGGACATCTAGTAGCTATATGCACCCTAAAATGGTCGCCTAGACTTTGGGCCCCCATTCATCAATTTATCATTTCTTGAATCAATGCTTTGCAATATTTTTAATTTAAATCAATTTCCTTGATCAAATTGTAATTAATTCAAATATTTCAATATTTCCTAAGGTTTGATCATTTTATCCTAAGTTTTATTTAATTAAGAGAACATGCTCCCTTTTAATTAAATAATTATTATTTTTAATTAAATAATAAAATCACTTTATCCTAAGCCACATTTAATTAAAAGAACAAATCTCTTTTAAATAAATAATTTTTTTTTAATTAAATAATGGAAACCACTTTGCTAAAATAATAAATAAATAATAAAATAAAAATAAAAATAAAAAGACTTTTTTGTCTACACATTGAATGCACACTTTCCAAGATGAGTGGAATCTCCTTTTGCCTCTTAATCTCTTCCACACATCTTTTTGCCTCTTAACCATGGCCGTTGATTTTGCCTCTTGAGAATCTTGAGAACATGGATCAACCAAGATTTAATCTCCACCATTGCTCATTTCTTTTTGCCTCTTAATCTTGACTGTCCATTCATTTCTAAAATCCTTTATAAGGAGCCCTCTCCTTCTCGTTTATGTATGGATATTTTAGAGATCAAGATTTATGTAATTGTCATGCAGCATTGGAGAGCGATTTTGGAGAAGATTCTTGAGCACTTGAGCTTGGATATTGCAACTTCTCCTTTTTTGTCTTCTTCTCTCATGCCCCCATGGCAATCCATTTAGATTAATATTGCACTTGCATATTAGATTAGATTCATATTTCCTTCCATAAAATAATCTTGCATAAGCATTTCCTTTCATAGATTACTTTGTTTTCATGCATTGTTATCATATAGAATAGCTTCCATTTTCATTTGCATGCATACTTGATGATCATGGAGACTAGCATTCCTATTTTTCCTCTTTGAATATCTCATTTTATGGTGTACTTGCATGGGCACAAACTAGGTCTAATCTGAGGGCCTCCATCATAAACCCTTGCACTCCATGAATAGAGAGCTATGAGTCACCATTTGAGATCTCATTCTTGAGTAATCTTGGATTTAATTACTCATAGAAGTGTGACAAAATTTTAGCACACAATTTTGGCACCCACTGTGGGACATAAAATTGCATTTCTTGTCTCATATTATTTTATTTTATTTTTCTAATGATTTTCATGCGTTGTCCGTACTTCCATGCATCACTGTTACGGAGTCTCGCGCAAATTTTCTCACTATATCGTGCAAAGTTTTGCTAGTATTAGCATTTCTATGAGCGACAAAGGTGTTTTCTTGCATGGGCCTGTGTACTTTCTCACGTGACCCTATGTACTTTCTCACACAAGTTGGTACTTTCTCACGCAACACTATGTACTTTCTCACGTGGCACTATGTACTGTCTCGCACAAACTTTTGATAGCAGAGACCTAAATTTCTAGATTTGCTATTTTTTCTTATTGTTTTCTAACATTAATGCTTGTTGTGTTTGTTTCCTTGATTCTGAATGCTAAGGTAGCATAGCATTGGATTGTAGATCTTTGGACCTAAGGTGAGTTACTACAATCTCTACAACATTTAGATTTTGGAAATAAAATGAATCTCTCATGTGTCTATCTTGAGTGTTTATTGCTTTCATAGATCACACTTCAAATTTGGGCTCTAAAAAGAACATAGATTCACTTTCTTGCAAATGTGTTTCACATAGTAATTAGGCCCTATGAACACTATTTGTGGCATTCTTGAGAGAGTGGGTTTCTTGTAAAGCTCTTCTTGATAATAGAACCCCTTGTAGGTAGGGAGCATATTGTTACTATCTCACAGTTTTACTTGGTTTAGTCTTCAACATTGATCGGTATGTTCTCTCTTGGTCACACTTAGAGAGCTCGATAGGCATTTTTGTTGACATCATGAACCTTGGTGAGGTGGTTTCAATCTTAGCATGTCAATGAACTTACTTGCTATGTTTGGGTGAAGTGATTAGGCTAGAGGATTATGCTCTACTCCCTTTTTGGGTAGTACCAAAAACTCAAATCCTTGAATCTAAACCATGTCCCCATGTGGTCCTTTTTGTGAGTCACCTTGTTAGAGAGGGTTAACTGTAGTGGACAGTCCCTTTATTGGGTCAACCATGTGGATGAAACCTCAAGTGGTAATAGCCATTTTTGCCATGGTAGTAACAACCGCTATACAAATTTCCTTGTGGAAGAAATCTCCATGGGTGTAGTTTCTTGTTGGGTTGTCAGATCTTCTCAGCATCTACAATTGATTAAATTCTTAGAATGTGTCAAAACCCCGGTGGACCTATATTGGAGTTCACCCTCTTGAGATTGAAAAAGTTGCAGAGTCAAACCATCACTAAGAACCATAGTGCAACCAAATTTTTACTTGCTAGGACTATGTGTGTGATTGGAAAAACATTTTGAGAACATACACAAGTAGAATCTTTAAGGAGTAGCATACTAAGTCACTATTCTTGTTCATGAGCAAGGTTGCTTTGTCCCTCTCTCATTGTTTGAAGACATTGTTTTCTTGAACTCCTTGATTGCTGTCTTGCATACTTGATTGATAAAAAAAATGTCTTTATACATCTAGTTGATCTTTTAAAATGAATGAAAACTAAGTTCCTGAGTTTACAAACTTATTGTCAAGTGGCCTGATCCTATTTTGTCACCTGGCTCTCTGCATATTCTCGCACGAGCTTGGCATATTCTCATGCGAGCTTGGCATATTCTCGTGCAACATTTCACTTTCTCATGCAATCCCTAGTATTTCTTCACACTGGATTGCATTCCCTTGCACAAAACTATCTTGCAGTTTGTCAAACAGTGAGTTGATTTGTGTCATTTCTAGTCTTCCTTGGTTGATCTGGATTATAGTAGGTCACTTACCTCACAGTTGGAAGCCTGTTTGCACCTTGGGTTCCTATGTCTTGACCTCTTGGATTAGTATTCTTTGATTTCATGAGTGACCTTGCTTGGAATCAGTTAGTTAGAGATCGTCCTTGTTGAGAAAGTAAACCTTTAGATTCTTTGATAACACGCTTGGAGAGTCTTAGTAATCTCTTGTCCATTTCACTTCCATCCAACATCAAATTCAATCAAATATAATTTGGGTAAATCATCCTCCTGATCCATATGTGTTAGGATACTTATCTGTTCATTTGGCACCTCTACGGCAATGTTGGTTTATACCTTTTATAAAAATTTCTATCTTATCATCCCTCTTTTGGAAAATTGAATGCTTTTACTATCTTGGTTTGGTACCAAAATTTCTTAGGGTCATCTTATCACCTAGGATCTTTTATTTGATGTTGGTTACAACAATATAGCAAGTAAATCAAGGAAAATGACCTCAAGTAGTCTTTGACCAATTATCCTTAGTTCAAACTCACCAAAAATGTAAGGGAAAAGAGCCTATTTTTTATCAATCCCCTAGGAATACCTCAAAAGCTTGGTTTGATCCCAAGAGTAATCTTAGCAAGTTGAGAACATCCTTAGCACCTTCTCATTCAGATATGGATATGAGTTACACAATGACTCGAAGGGAGAGGGAAGAAAGGGTTAAAAGTCTTGACGACATATTGGAAAGGCATAGAGATAACATTCTATTTGGCAGTTCATCTCATGAAAATCAACCAGTCCCATCTCTTATTCCTACTAGATATCTGGATGCACATCAAAGGGCTAAGAGAGATAAGAGGCAACTCTCTCAAGAAGAGAAATCACAAAATGATAGTCAAGATGATGAGCCTTATGATACTCATGTGAATGCTGCCTACACTAATGACTTGTTTAAACATTCAAGACCGAGTTCACCACTTCAAACAACTTCAAGATACACAAGTGAAAGGCTCAAAAGGATTGAGCATGAAAAGAAAGCCTTCCTAGATGAACAAGATACAAATGAAGAGAAATTTAGACTCCTAGAGTCAGAAAGACAAGCCTTATTGGAAATAGAAAGGAGAGCTGCACAAGAAGAGAAAGATAGACTCTTGGCTCAGCAAGTCAATGATCAATACAACAACATGTGTGTTGGTGGTGGAAAAAACTCTCCTCCATCCACTCCTCCTAAGACCCCACAAAGTAGAAGGTATTCAAGATCACCTTCATGATCTCCTAGCCCTAGAAGAAGAAGGCTTCCACAATATGATCATTATAGGAGACAAACACCTCCTAGGAACTCAAAACAACCTTCTCAACATGCTCACCATGGTTCACAATATGGGGGAGGTAGCTCAAGTCTTGACCTCGACTCCCAATATTTCATGAAGATACAATAAGAACCACTCTTCCAACAGTATGTGGAGAGATACTTGGAGAAAAACAAAGACAAGTTCCTAGAGAGTTTAATCAACAAAGGTGCTAAAGTCCCTTACAACTTTGATGTGGATAGAAAGATCAAGAAGCAAGGTCCATCTTAGGATGAGAAGATCAAACAACTTCAGAGTATGATGGAAAATATGTTGGCACCCAAGAGCTCATTCAATCTTGATTCAATTTGTCCCAATCCTTTTGACAAGAGTGTGAGCATGAAAGACTTTCCTAGAAAAGTTGAGATCCCCCAATATGACAAGTATTATGGTAATGGAGATCCACATGATCATGTGCGTCAGTTTTATATTATGAGTTTTGAGTTCCAATCAAGATGATTCCTACCTTATGAGGTTGTTCCCAAGGATTCTTAAGGGTCAAGCGATGGAATGGTTCACCAACATAACTCCCCCGTCAAGACTTTCAAAGAGCTAGTCCAGAGATTTTTCCAACACTTTGCATACAATCTTTCAAGATCTGTCACCATGTTGTACTTATGCAACTTAAAGCAACATCAAGGGGAATCCTTTGTCACTTTCTTGCAAATGTGGAGATGACAATGCTCTCACTACTCTAGGACCATTCATGAAGATGAGAAGATTGACATCCTTATTAGCAACTTGGTTCCTGAGATGTGATATGAAGTTAAGAAAATGGTCCTTGCTTCCTTTGACACCATGGTTGAAACTACATGTAGGATTGAGGATGTTTTGAAAGAACAAGGAATTTTGGCCAACAACAAAAAGAACAACAATGGTCAAAATAACAAGAACTCTAATAAGGATAAAGGGAAAAACTCACATTGGAATAGGAACAAACAAATGGTCAATGATGGAGTTGTGGACTCTTCTCAACCCAAAGATCAAGTTGTTCTTCACTTGTCTAGTGTTGTCCAAGCTATGAAGCTCAACTCATCTAACCAACAAGAGTATAAGCCAAGATATCAAGATAAGCCTAAGAAAGAGAGGCGTTAGTTTGAAAAACTTGGTGATTCATATGAGGATGTCTTCAAAACACTCATTGCAAACAACTTTGTGCATCCTTAAGATCCTGAAAAGCATCATATACATGATGTTAAGCCCATTGGTGGGATGAGAAAGCCTTCTACAAATTTCATAATGGCATTGGACATAATATTGAAAACTATTGGAAGCTTAAGCATATCATCCAAGATCTTATTGAGAATGGAAAACTTCAGATAGATGGGTTGAACACCAATGCTGATCATAAGGCTTTCAAAGAGCCTTTGCCCAAGTATGAGAAGGGGGAAACCTCTAAACCTAAGAATGGCAAGGCTAAGATCAATTACACTTACATAGCTATGGAGAATATAGTCAACATGCTTGAAGTTGTGGAAGAAAATGTCAATATGATGAGAAATAAAGATCCATGTGGTTATGATCTAGACATGGACTCTCCTCCTATCTTTGATGAAGAACCTATTGTGGTACTAAGGGGTCCTAACTCTAGAGTGTCATCCCAAGCTCTTAATGATGTGACACAAAGTCAAGGTCTCATTGTCATTAGAGGACCCAATTCAAGTCAATCCAGTAAACCAAAGCAAGTGGCATCCAAGAATGTCACCTCAAAACCAACAGTTAATCCCAAAATGAGAAATAATCTTGTAGATCAGTTGCAGAGAACCCCAGCTCAGATTTCAATCTTTGAGCTCTTAGAGTTGTCCCCAAGACACAAACAAGTCCTTGAGGATGCTTTGCGCATAGTTAATGTCCCTAACAAATTAGATGTTGATCAATTCCAAAACATGGTTAATCATATTGTTAGCCCTCATTACCTTACCTTTTCAAAGGATGATGATAAACCTTTGAGTCACCCACACAACCTCACCCTTCATATTGAAGTCATGATCCAAAAAACCCATGTTAGGCATGTGTTTATAGATGGGGGTGCTGGGCTTAATATTTGTTCTTTGAGTCTTTTGAAGATATTAGGTTATTCTGGACAAGTTATAGATACTAGAAAGAAGATCACTATCAAAGCATATGATGAGGTAGAAAGAAGTTCCAAGGGGTTGGTCATCCTTCCTGTTAGGATTGGCCCTATTGAGAAGGATATATTGTTTCAAATTGTTGATGCTGGTCCTCTGGCATACAATATCTTACTTGGTAGACCATGGATTCATGATAAGCAAGTAGTACCATCTACCTACCATTAGTGTGTTAAGTTCCCCTACAATGGAGTAGAAATTTGTATACCAGGGGATAGCACTTTATCTATCAACTCAATTTCAGCAAGTACTCATGTTCCCCTTAATAGAGAAACATAAGATTTCAATGCGATCTTAATAGAATGCAAAGAAAAGTTCAAGTTAGTAGACCTTGGTGTAGGGGGTATCAACTTCACTCTTTTACAAAGCTTCTAGTTTCACCTAGGTCTTATGGAAAGCCTTCCCAGGAAATGAGACCTTCCTCTTTAGCTATGACTTTATTTGGCACATTTGTAGAGTCCTTAGTGCCTATTCAAGATGAGAAAGAAGAGGTGGCTGTTAAAGATTGGATTTATAGAGAAGATAAATACATGCATAATGAGAACTTCTCTCCCTCTCCTAAGGCTTATGGAAGAGGGTATACTTTTTTCAAAAAAATGGGCTATCCTAGACATGGCCCTCTTAGTCACAGATTGGATACTAGAGCTAAACCTCTTAATCATGCTCTTTTTGGATGCAGGTCTAAGAAGACGGTTGGCCTAGGATTTTCAAATAATAACAAGAGCACTGCTCCTATCCTTGATGAGTTGAATAGTGAAGATGAACCAAAATACATGCCAAATTTGATGAATCAACAAGATATGTGTGAATATTGGGTCCCTTCCACCAATCTCCTTTGAGGAGATTCAGATAATTCAGTTGCTCATATGATAGTTGCAACATTAGAGAAAGATGGACCATATGTAGAAGATCCCATTAGAGAATGTCAACGAAAGAATATTGTTCGTTTGATGGATAGAGATGTTACCCTTGATGACATTAGAGCTTCCACATCAAGATGTCCCAAACCTTCATGGTGTAAACATCCTAGTCAGGATTCAGAAATAGATTCACATGAGTATCAATGGGACTCTCTCTCAGATCCTTCTATAGTTGACATGAATGTTGATGTCATCCATACTTATAGTTCTCAACTTGAGGTAGCTGACGAGTCATGTGTAGGATTAGAGGATTTGAACCCACATGTTTCCTTAGTGGACAATTCTTCTCTTGTTAGGATGAATCTTGATTTGGGTAACTTAGAAGGATACTTGATAGACTCCAACTCTTTAGTCACTAGAGATGATATCATTCATATCCATAACCTTGAACCAGCCATTGACTTGCCTCTTACTCATCCTGACCTCATTGATTAGTCACAATGTTATCAAGAACCTAAGCTCTTAACTTTCCAAAATGACTATGAGATAACTTGCTACTTGAATGCCATTGAACCCATAGTCTCTTCCACCAATGAACCAACTATCAGCATGATAGAGCCAAACATCAAGTACCTTAGTCACAAAATAAAAAGAAAAGAAAAAAAGAATAAGAGTTCTGATGGTGAAAACCACTGTGTGGCGGTGTCAAAATGAAAAAAAGTAAAAATAAATGATGTATCCAAGGGTGAAAACCTCTCTGAGGTGCCTAAGGATGAGGTACTTGATCATCTCCCTAGCTACTTTCAAGATAGATCTTTAGTTCTTGTTGAGCCAATACAAGCAGTCAATTTGGGTATAGATGAGGCTCCACAGATAGTACATTTGGCTCAATCCTTGTCACCTCAAGAAAAAGAAGCCTACACTAAGCTCTTACAGAAAAAGAAGATCAACTTTTCTTGGACTTACTTAGATATGCCAGGGTTGGACACTAATCTTATCATGCATCACTTTTCCATAGCTCCAGGTGTAAAACTAGTTAAACAAAAATTGAGAAAGATGCATCCTCACATAGCTCTTCTAGTCAAAGAAGAATTAGAGAAACTACTTGGTGCAGGATTCATAAGAACTATTGACTATGCTGAATGGATATCAAACAATGTACTAGTTTCCAAACATGACAAATCCATTCAAATTTGCACAAATTATAGAGATGTCAATAGAGCATGCCCAAAGGATGATTTTCCACTCCCCAATATAGACATGATAGTGGACATGACCGTAGGTTATGAGATTTATTCCTTGATGGATGGTTTTTATGGATACAATCAGATTAAGATAGCTCTTGAAGACCAAGAAAATATTGCATTCACTTGTGCATGGGGTACCTATTGTTGGAACATTATGCCTTTTGGATTAAAAAATGTAAGAGCCACCTATCAACAAGCTATGAAAACCATTTTTCATGACATGATGCATAAAAACATGAAAGATTATGTGGATGACACCTTGGCCAAGTCTAAGAAAAGAGACACACACTTAGATGATTTAGAAGTCATTCTAGATTGCATGGAACAATTTCAACTAAGGTTAAATCCTAAAAAGTGTTCATTTGGTGTCACCTCTAGAAAACTACTAGGATTCATCATTTCAAAAAAAGGAATAGAGGTTGACCCTAAAAAATTCCAAGCAATCATGGATATGCCACCTCCTAGATACATTAGTCAAATGAGGAGTCTTTAAGGGTGCCTTCAATCCATAAGGAGGTTCATTTCATAGTTGGCAGATAGAGCTCAACCTTTCAAAAAGAACTTACATAAAGGAGTCAAATGTGTTTGGAATGAGGATTGGCAAAAGAGTATAGACCAAATAAAGAAGTACTTGGCAAATCCTCCTATTTTAATGCCTCCTATCCCAAGGAAATCACTTATTCTATACATTTTAGTAACAGAATCTTCCTTGGGGGCATTACCAGCTCAACTTGATGAACATGGGAAAGAAAGAGCAATATACTACATCATTCATACTCTTGTTTCATATGAGGTTAACTACACCAACATTGAGAAAACTTGCCTTGCAATTGTGTTTTCTTCCCAAAAGTTGTGACATTACATGCTCACGCACACAATACACCTCATAGCAAAAATTGATCCACTCAAGTATTTACTCAGTAAGGCTGCCCTCATAGGTAGACTTGCTAAATGGAGATGATCCTTTCTGAGTTTGACATAGAGTACATTGAACGTAAAAAAATCAAAGGATAAGCCATAGCAGATCAATTGGCTGATTTCCCAATTCAAGATAGTGCACCTATTCAAGTTGACTTCCCAAATGAGCATCTCATGTTTATGAATAAAAGAACATGGAAGATGTTCTTTGATGGATCCTTTATGCAAAATGGTTCAGGAGCTAGTGTGTTGTTTGTTTCTCCTCATGGGTACACGATTCCAGTCATACAAGTTATTGTTCCCATGTACAAACAACATTGCTGAGTATGAAGCTTTAACAAATGGACTTAACATGGCCATAGAGTGGAGAATCATAGAGTTACACATCTATGGGGATTCATAGTTGATAATCAACCAAGTCAATGAACAATATCAAACAAAAGATGAGAAACTAGTAACTTACAAGAAAATGGTTGATTCCTTGAAATGATACTTCACATTTGTCACATTTCAACAAATCCCTAGAGCAGAAAACAAAGTAGCTGATGCTATGGCTACATTTTCTTCACTCCTTCAGTTAGAACAACATGAATCCAGATTTGAATTCCTGGTGGAAGAGCTACATCACCCTATCTATGACTCCCAAGAAAGCCATGTTATTTGTACCCTTGTTGATCATGAGTCATCCCATTATGGTGCCATTTACTCATACCTTCATGATGACATTATTGCTAAAACCTTTAATCAATTTGAACATAGAAACCTTACCTGAAATGCCTCTCACCATACCCTTATCTATGGTGATTCGTATAGGAGGGGTCTAGATGGAACACTTCTTAGATACTTAGAAAAGGAAGAATTTGACCAAGCATTAGTTGACATTCATGAGGGCATCTATGGGGGACATTCCAATGGTCTTTCCATGGTCCAAATGTTGCTTAGGGTGAGGTACTATTGGCCTACAATGTAGATTGATGCAGTAGCTTTTGCAAAGTCATGTGAAAAGTGTCAAAAACATGGTAACCTGATATACGCTCTAGGAAGGGAGCTCATTCCTTCTATATCTCATTGGCCATTTCAGCACTAGGCCTTTGATCTTGTTGGGTAGATTTATCCCAACTCGTCAAGTGGACACAAGTTTATTATCACTGCTACTGATTACTTCACTAAATGGGTAGAAGCTATCCCATTTTCTATTGCCTCGGGCAAGACAATCTCTCTATTCATTCTGAAGCATATCATCTGTCAATATGGAGTGCCTTCTGAGATTATCACTGACAATGGAGGTCAGTTCAAAAATAAGGACCTTAAGAAACTATGCAAGAAATTCAAGATTAAACAACATTGTTCCTCGATTTACTTCCCACAAGGAAATGGTCAAGCAGAGGCATCAAACACAACCATTCTTAAAATTCTACACAGAACAATTCATAAGAATGGTAGAGATTGGCATTTACAGATAAATCTAGCTTTATGGGCTTATAGAATGAGTATTTGTACTCCTACTGGAGCTACTCCTTTTTCCCTTACATATGGTGCTGAAGCAGTGTTACCTTTAGAGGTTGAGATTCATTCACTTAGAGTTTCCCTCAAAGGTCTAGTTATAGATGAAGACTATCGTGCCATGAGACTTCAAGAGTTAGAACTTCTAGATGAGAAACGTCAAGCATCATTTGACCACATGAGGGTTTATCAAAAGTGCATGTCCAAAACCTTCAACAAAAAGGTTCACCCTAGAGAATTCCAAGTGGGAGATCTTCTCCTATGTGAAAATCCTAAGAATCAACAACATAGAGATCAAAAGGGAAAATTTGAACCTAATTGGCTTGGACCTTATGTCATTGCGGCATCTTTTGGGACAGGTGCTTATTTATTATCTACTGAAGAGGGAGAGCAGCTCCCTGATCCTATCAATGTCTTGCACCTGAAGAAGTTCTATCCATGATGCCCATTTTGTTTGGGGGCATCCTTTGTACATACTTCTTGATCCTGAAAAAATTTAAAAAAATGATATATTGTCAAAAAATTCTAAAAATTGGAAAATGTCTTGAAAAAATGATCATCTTAGTGAAAACTTAGCAATAGGCACTTTGATGTATCTCCAAAAAAAATAAAAAATTAAATATTCCAAAAATACCAAAAAAATCAAAAAATTCAAAAATTCAAAAAAAATAGAAAAAGTGCCTTGGTGAAAACTTGGAAACAAGCGCCTTGGTAGCAAAAATACAAAAAATTATAAAAAGTCCTGAAAAAAAAATAAAAAATAAAAATAAAAATTTGCAATAAAATCCAAGTGGTGAAAACCTAGAAACGGGTGCTACTTGAGGCCTTTGCACCCCTATTTCTCAGCTCTCATCCTTGACACTTAGCCTTTCTCCATCATGCCTTGTCCTTGTTGCCTTGGTTTGGAATTGGTCTTTGTCTTTGTCTAGGGGGCATAACTGTGTTAGCTTTGGTCTCTTGGATGCGTTAGTTTTTAGGACACCTCGCAAATGGTGTTTTTCAACACCTCCCCAATTGTGTTTTTCAACACAACCCATGACATCAAGTGTTTTTCAACACTTATTAGTTTGGTCTTACCCAGTTTTTTCATGTGATCTTACCTACTTGCAAGCATTTGATCCTTATCCTCAGAACTTAGTATCAATTAACACACTTAAATTTTTAAACACAACACTTAAGTCTTGAGCTATGTCTTGATCTTTTCTCTATGTGTTGACTGTTATTGATTTTTGTTGAGTTTCCTTGTCTAATAAGTCTCTCTAGGATGCATAGCTAGAGGACTTGGGGCATGGGGCATGTTTTTATTTGGTTTCTGCTTGTGGGTGTGGTCTTGAAACTCTAGAGTGTCTCTTTTTGTTCCCTTGAAACACTTAGGAGATTTGAGGCATCATCCTTGATTGTTTTTGCACAACCGTTCTTATGATCATCCTGACATCTTTTCCTTGATGCGCACGTGGTTTTGCTACATTAAATTGGGTAAGCTAACATCGAAGTCATCTTGACCTTTATGTCTTTGATGATTATGTTAGAATCTTTCCACATTCCAATCCGATATAAATCACATTCATATTTTCATAGTTGCGCTTGTGACTGGTGATGATTGTGTGATTTTCCGATGTCTGTTAATAATGGCCCAATGATGAAAATAACTTCCTTAACATTCTCTAGTGAATGATGAACACAAAATCGTATGTTATAGTTGCTCTATTGCAAGTACACCTTTGCATTTTCATGTAGCTTGCATTGTTAGACTTCATGTTAATTTGCATTTTTTAGGCTACATTATGAGTTTGAAAGGGTTTTCCTTCATCTTTTTTTTGGACTTTTAATCAACTATGATCACGTTTTGATCCTCATTTCCTTATCTTCTTTCGTGATCTCAATCAAAATTTCCTATCTTAAATAGTTGATTGATTTTGAAGCATCCTCTTTCTTGAGGAAAATTCTCTTTCTTCTCTTCATTTCTTTTCACCTCTTCCAAACTTCTATCTTCCATTCGCTTTCACCCCACTTCTTTTCTTCTAATTCAACCTTGGGGCATAATCTTTCTTGATGATCTACATTGGTTTTTTGATCCTTATATCTTTCATCTTACATCAAGAACCTTATCTTTAGTTCAATTTGATCAAATTTATCAATTTATTGTTTCTCCTCTATCTCATTTCGATTTCAATCATGAGGGGGCAGTACCTATCAAACTTCAATCCTTGATTCAACTTTATCAATCCTATCAACTGCTTTGCTTGGGGCAACCTTGCTTGATACTTGACAATTACCTATTTACAAGGGTGTTGGCCTTGTCTTTTTCAATCATCTTATCTTTGTCCTGATGTGTTCCCATTTGTTGATCACATGTCTAGGTTGTTTTGTGATCCCAAATCAATCTCACATTTCAACTTCATTCTTTGACTACATGTGTTCCCATGAAGATCACACATTACCCAAAGAGGGGCAAATGTATGCACCCTAAAATGGTGGCCTAGACTTTGGGCCCCCATTCATCAATTTATCATTTCCTGAATCAATGCTTTGCAATATTTTCAATTTAAATCAATTTCCTTGATCAAATCGTAATTAATTCAAATATTTCAATATTTCCTAAGGTTTGATCATTTTATCCTAAGTTTTATTTAATTAAGAGAACATACTCCCTTTTAATTAAATTAAAAAAATCTTTTAATTAAATAATAAAATCACTTTATCCTAAGCCACATTTAATTAAAAGAACAAATCTCTTTTAAATAAATAAAAAATCTTTTAATTAAATAATGGAAACCACTTTGCTAAAAACAATAAATAAATAATAAAATAAAAAGAAAAAGAAAAAGACTTTTTTGTCTACACATTGAATGCACACTTTCCAAGATGAGTGAAATCTCCTTTTGCCTCTTAATCTCTTCCACACATCTTTTTGCCTCTTAACCATGTCCATTGATTTTGCCTCTTGAGAATCTTGAGCACATGGATCAACCAAGATTTAATCTCCACCATTGCTCATTTCTTTTTGCCTCTTAATCTTGACCGTCCATTCATTTCTAAAATCCTTTATAAGGAGCCCTCTCCTTCTCATTTATGCATGGATATTTTAGAGATCAAGATTTATGTTATTGTTATGCAGCTTTGGAGAGCGATTTTGGAGAAGATTCTTGAGCACTTGAGCATGAATATTGCAACTTCTCTTTTCTTTTCTTCTTCTCTCATGCCCCCATGGAAATCCATTTAGATTAATATTTCACTTGCATATTAGATTAGATTCATATTTCCTTCCATAGAATAATCTTGTATAAGCATTTTCTTTCATAGATTAGTTTGCTTTCATTCATTTTTATCATATAGAATAGCTTCCATTTTCATTTGCATGCATACTTGATGATCATGGAGACTAGAATTCTTTCTTTTCCTCTTTGAATCTCTCATTTTATGGTGTACTTGCATGGGCACAAACTAGGTCTAATCTAAGGGCCTCCATCATAAACCCTTGCACTCCATGAATAGAGAGCTATGAGTCACCATTTGAGACCTCATTTTTGAGTAATCTTGGATTTAATGAATCATAGAAGTGTGACAACATTTTAGCACACAACAACAATATGGCCAACTTCTTTATAATTAAAACAAGCTAAAGGTAACTTTCCATTATATCTACCTTTACCTTTCTGTAGTCTCTGGGCCATAAGTGCTTCAAGCTCATCAAGCTCATCATCAGTATTACTATCACTTTCATTCCTTATATTATACTTACTACAATATTTACCAATCTTAAGAGATGACATAAAAGAAGACTCAACACTTGGTACAATACTATTATCAAAATTATTCAGCTTAAAAGTTGTTAACTTTCCAATCAAACTATCAAGAGTAAGAGTGCTATTAGGTGCAGACCTCATTTCATGGATAGCAGATATTTGGATTGCATAAATAGGAAACAAGGTTCTCAATATCTTACTTACCATTGTATCTTTAGAAAGATACCACCAACTCCTTGGATGGCATTAACTACCTCTTTGATTCGGTTTGTGTATCATGTAGTATTCTCTCCTTCCTTCATCTTAATGTCATCAAATCTACCTCTCAAGCTTTCAGCTCTGGCTCTGATCACATTCACAACACTACCATAAACTAGAGAAAGTTTATCCCACATTTTCTTCGCTATAGTGAAATCCTTAACATCCTCAAATTCAGCATCAGATAGAGCAGAAGAAATCTGTATCATAGTAATATTGTTTTCATGTCCGTCTCTCAACTGATCAAGGGTCAAAGGTCCAACATTTAGTTGTAATTATCCATTGTCAAGTAAATGTATAGAAGATTCACCAATACTAGATATTTGAAGTCTCATCCAACTTTGCCATGTAGTAAAGTTGTCTTTGTTCAGCTTCGGCACTTCCCTTTTATACATCTTGTAATCTTTCAGCTCAAGTCCTTAAACATTTCCTCCAAGCAACCATAAATGCTTTGATACCAATTGTTAGAATAACTAAGAGGGGGGGTGAATTAGTTAGATCATTTATCCTATAGTCCCAGATACAAAGATGTACCTTATAAAACAATTCCAATAAATTATGTAGCTCGATAACATAAAATATCAATCTATCTATGTAGTTTACCAATTATCAATAATTATCCAACTGTGATTACCGAGCAAATCAACTATGTAGTATGTAAATTATGATAGCAAAACAATCATAACAAATAAAATATAACACAATAATTTAACATGGAAACCTTGCTAAGGGAAAAACCACTTGGGACTGATAACCCAAAATAATCCACTCTTCTAAAGTGAGCTCGGTGAAGAGCCAACCCTGTTAAAGGTTACAATACACACTATTAGGTGTGACCTGGTTAGAGGATTTATGACTAACAGTTAACTTTTGACTATCATTCACTACGTGGTCAACAAGAAAACACTTTACATTCAATGAATGTCATAGGGTAGAACATAAGACTGTTAAGTCCACTCGGTTAAGAGATTTTCTAAATCAATGGTTAAACTGATACAATATTGATCTGATTCAAATACAAATTAATTGCAAATATTCAGATCTATGCTAAGCCCATACAAATATCCTCTGATCATTAATCAATTCACTTCATCAATATTTCTCAACTTAGTTTCACTCGGTAAATGGTTCTTTGATGCTCGGTAATGTCTACAGTCTCAGTTCTTTCACTAACTAGTTTGATTAGGCATGCATGAATAAAGTCTTCACACAAAATCTCTGTAGTCTCCTTCATTCCAACATGTTTCAATAATGAAACTCATATAAGAGACAAGTAAACCATTTTTATATCAGCCATTAGATTTTGTTGCTTCATCTCCTTTGCCCATTTTGCCTCTTAAACATTCCTCAACATATGTGTCAATAACATGTTTCAATCTCATCCTTTAGATCTTCTCCAAATTTTTTCAGTCGTGGATCTCAAAACAAACTTCATCCTTAATCTCAAAATCATAACAATTTCAAGCTCATCAAATTCAGTCAGCTCTTCTTTGCATTTAATATTTTCATCCATACTTGGTTGATATAGAAATGCGTCGGTGATAACTAGTTGAACTAGCTTGTTAATACTGTCACTTGGTATACACTACACTAGCTCAGTGTATACATAAATCTTCAATTACTGACCACATTGACATGTTCAATTTAAAATATCTTCTTCATAATAGATTAATGTAACATGCTCAAGTCAACAATATAAATCCATAGACTCATCAATAAGTTACCCAATGTTTTCCTTATCCTAGCCATTATCCTATTGCAATAATTCTTGCTAGGAAGAATGCCCATGTCATGGCAATTCCACCCAGAAGGTAATGAGCTACTCCTACAACATGTCCTTGAAAAATACTCAAGGCTCTTGGCTGGATAGCAGGAGCAAGTTTTAATTTATTATGGGCCCAAACAATAGATTCAATAAGTTCTTGCCAATATCCACGGCCACTAAATAGGAACATTAAACTAAAGGCCCAAACAAAATGAGCACCTAAGAATATCTATCATATCCATCTTTTCCTCATGTAGATATATCAGTTCTTCATCTTTTCTTCCTTCAAGAGATGTTTAGATGTTTGTAACTATCATGATAAGTACTATCAAGACTAGTTGACATCAATGACAACATATTGACTGATTTAATCATTTGACATATCATTTCAGTAGCTGGGTAATCTCTAATCATTGTTTTGTCAATTCATTCAGATATTCAATCAGTTGTAGTTCATCAGATATGTTATTGCATCCTGATGGTTCAGGCTCTACATCATTCCCCTCCTAGCTAGTGTCACCCCTACACTCTTCATTACTGGAGAGGTTTAGGATTGAAGGTGGTGTGGATGATGCAGTTTCAGTTGATGATCCTCCTACTCCTGAGACCCATGTATATAAAGTTTTATTTTCTCCTTTCTTAGGAGTTTTAGTGAACAATTAATTTTAGACGTGCGTATTGATGTTTGTTCAATGTATAATATTTTTCAAGCACAATTAGCAGATCACGTTACCTCTAGTGTGGGCTCAGAGCATCTTCATATGAGAGATCTAGTAGATGTGACACCTACTAGTGGTCAGGTAAGTTTTAGATATATGTAGGTTTAAGCATGCATGTGTACACTTGTACACATGTATTTATATATTTTGAAAGTACTTTACATAATATATACTATGCACATGTATATAACCAACTATTGTACTAAATTTCTAGGGGTTAGTTGCTGCTTCACAGCTAGAGGATGCTCTTCATAGGAGAGATTCAATAGATGTGACACCTAGTAGTGGTCAGGTAAGTTTTAAAAATATGTAACTTTAAACATGCATTTATAATATTGTAAGTATTTTACATAATTATTATATACATGCATTTATATTCATAGGGATCAGTTGCTGCCTCACAGCTAGAGGATGCTTATGGCAGTCGGTCAGAGGGTCACTCTATTCGCATGCGCCTAGATGAATCCCTAGTTTAGGATTTGTTGCACATATCTTTGATTTCAGACTAATTATATATCTCATTAGTATATGTTTGATATTTTTAGTTTATGATTTGAGATATATATTTAGATGCTATCCAGACCTCTAGACATAGATGATTTATAATTTGACATTATATAGATTTATGATGGTTTCATTTGATTAGATGATATGATTTGATTAGATAATTTTATTTGATTAGATTATATGATTTGATTAGATGATAATATGATTTGATTATATTAGATGGTTTCATTTGATTAGATGATATGATTTAATTAGATGATTTCATTTGATTAGATGATATATGATTTGATTAGATGGTTTTATTTGATTAGATGATATGATTTGATTACCATCATTTGATTAGATTAGATGGTTTCAGTTTATTTTATTAGATGGATGTAGAATTAATATCATAAAAAATAACAAGTTAATACATGTAACTAATGGACAATAACTATTCTAACTCATTCTAGAACTAACACATGTCATAAGTAATCTAACTAATTTCATCATTTTTTAGTGTCTTAATGGGATCTATAACTAATAAGCAATCTTAAGGGGAGGTCTTAAGGGGATCTAGAATTAATATCATAAAAAATAACTAGTTAATACATGTAACTAATGGACAATAAGTATCATAAAAATCATTGAATAATTAAAGCACACATAAAATCTTTAACTAATATGCAATCTATAAAAATCATTAAATAATCAAAGTATACATATAAAACCATACATGTATACAAGCATATATATATATATATATATATATATATATATATATATATATATATAGATATATATATATATATATATATATATATAGATATATATATATATATATATATATATATATATATATATATATATATATATATATAAGATAACATAAAATTATATATATTAAAACCATTGAACCATCAAATAGGTCCATCATATATCAACAAATTATAGTCCATCATATGTTTAAATATATAAACCAAGTATAGACAATTTAATCCAGAGATATTATGTAGGTCCTAACACATCAAATAGGTATATATATTATACTTTTTAGACCAAATCAAGTGGTTCAAACCTTTCATGGAGAACATGTAATATTCTCTCATCATCCTCACTATCTAGTCTCCACTTACGATGTCCATGTTGAGATTTAACTGTATGGAGACAAATGGATGTGGCAACTACTAGGTGACTATATTGAAACACCTTATTGTCTGGTTGCTAATCAAAAAAGTGAATACCATGTTGAATTACTTTGATTTTCTTGAAATATGTTCCCTTTAAAACAACTGAACCTATAGGTCACAAATTTTAACAATATAATTTTAAATAAAATAAATTTAAAATTTGTTAAAATCTTGAAATTTAAAACTTACAAATTGAGTTCAATATATTGATGTAAAGCATGTACAAACCTATGGGGAACAACATTCCATCACTTTCTTCAAGTTCAAGAAACTTCATCCTCTCTGCAGTACAACACAGTAAATAATAACCAACTTCTATATTTCCACGCTCAACAATCACTACAAATACATCTCCTGTACAGTAAATTTATACATAAATGTGTGAGATCTTAAAATTTACTTAGTTCAATCTATAGATCTATCTATCTATCTATACATGCAGCTCAATGGACCATATAATGTGAAATATATGTACTTACCAATTTTGACCAATCCTGAGATATGATCGTAATCAATAGAAATCAAAGGGACATTAATCAAAGTTTTCATCTTCATCTCTATCAAATGTATCAGTAACAACTAGTGGCACTAGATTCCATGCATCTACATATCCACGGTCTTGATTGATGTATTCCTCATAATTGTCAGCAATGTAGTGACAATAAAAGCATGAGTAGTCCCTAGTGTTCAATGTCCAATTGTGACAATTCGTACTCATAGCTAAATGCAAAGATCACATCTTTTCTATCCTATTGCAACCATGTATCATTTTTCTATCAATACCTGAATAAATGCATATATAATACATTCTATAAATATAATTTGAATAAATAATACATAAAAATTTTAAACACTTTCAAATAATTTAAAAATGTGTGCATACCTTTTATCTCCCAAAATTTTCTATGTGGCACCGCTTGAGTCAATCTTGATGACTTGTCATTCTCATTTGGTGTTAAATGTATCTTGCACCATTCAACCACATCATGCGCATTTTTTATATGAACTCCTCTATAATTCATTTGATACTTTCATATAGCACGTTTGATGCAAGCTCTAGCACCATCATGTTCACCTTTTCCATGTCCACTCTCAAAGAAACTCCATACATGTGGTATGTTTTCATTACGATGATATCTACATAGTGCATAAAATGATCTCAATAATTTAAATTGTGCAGCACATCCATCTGACCAAACATAATGTTTATCAATTTTTATACATCTTTCTTTCAAATTTGAAAAAAACATCTTGAAGTAGTGTTCTACATAATGAATATCATGCTCTCTATCATCACCTATAAAAATGATATTCCTTCTTAATGACCTGTGATTCAAATGTGCTCTAAATACCATCCAAATCTAACTATGCATGTTGATAACACACATGTACCATAATAGTAATTTACTCTGCAAAATAGTATTCTGATTGAATTTCCTTTTGATGAACAAAAGAATAATTTTCTGCAAAATCAACAACTGATACAATAGTTCCAAGTGGGAAATTGTCTCTCAGTGTTTGGAATTTTTGTGCTTGCCACTTTGCAAAAAAAGAATGACGAATGTAGGGTTGAATCAAATTTTTAAAATTTTCCATAAATACTCCAACATTTATCTCCTCCCCAACATATTCTAACCTTTTGGATTCTTTCCCAAATTTTGTTTCATTCTTTACATATTTGTAACTCTTACAATTTACCATCTTTGTTACATCAATATTTTCATTTTTCAAAGGAAAAAGAGACAAATCAACACATGTTTGATATATTCCTTTTATGCAATTTATTTGTCCAGCTACATCATCTCTTTTTTCACATAAAATGGATGAGATGAACTCACTTCGTCTAGTAGGAGGGGTATTTTCAAAACCATAAGTGTCCACTACAAACTTTCAAAAAACTTGATAGTGGAGATCAAATTCAATATGATAATGACAACAACAAGTTTCAAACACTTTGTTTGTCCTCATATAATATGGCTTCAATCTTTCAAACAATGTTTGCCCAATCTTTATATTAGGATTTGTACTAAAAATTGACACATACATTTCATGTTGTGTTGTGTCCAACCAATGTTTCATATGATATTCATATTGATTAGCTGAAATTCTATGTCTCATAACATCTCTACCATTTGATGAAGGACGTGTATTATCATTCCAAAATAATGTTGCCAAATTCTTGATTCCTTCATCAATCTTATCAGAATGAGGAGCTCTACACATGATTTCCCAATTGCCTTCCAAGGTGCTATCATCCAAAAGTATTCTCCTATTAACATATTGTGATATTATTTTCCTATTAAAACCAAACTGAGATGAAACTAAAGATATCTATCTTTTTCAAAGCATAGTGTTACCTATAATGGATGTAAACATAACTTTTCTTGTAGTGGTCTTATCTTTAGTTTGAGATTGCTTCCCTACCTAGTTCAAACCTTTCCTAAGATTTTCAATCATATCAGTTTGCATGTCAACAAGTTTTCTCTTTTTTGATGTTGTGTCTATACCGAATAATTTTAATTCCCCTTCCAACTTTTTGTTTATAATTACAACTGAAAGCAATTGGGCTTGTTCTAGTGTTTCAAAATTATCAAATTTAGCCAATATTTCTCTTCCTATCATATTCATTGATCTCTTCTTAGCAAGACTTCAGGGTTGAACATCAGCAAGTGATCTCAAATTCACCACATCCATTGTAAGTAAATGATCTAAGTTTCTATAATTAATATTTCTCTTTACAATTTGAGCTAAATTTAAAATTTCATCCATACCAGTAGGCACATGTGATATTGACCCTTCTCCAACATCAATTGCTTGAGCTTCCCTAGGTAGTGATCCCGACCCTTCTTCAATGTGCAATTATTCGACTTGACTTGACCCTCCTACTTCAGCTTGTCTTTTACCTTCTTTATTTTTATGATAATATGTCAATGCAGCTTCAAGATTTCTTTGTTTAGTACTGGGTGACCTTTTTCTAGCAAATTTACTTTGTCTTCCCTTCGTGTTCCCCATTTCTTCTCTCCAAAAAATGTCTTCCATGAGATCGCCAATAAAAATTATCTTCTTCAAAAAATACTGTGATCTAATATTTCTCTCCTCCAAAATTATGGCTTTGAAAAAATAGAAATAGCAATCCTCCTCCAAAAAATGCCTTCATAATAATTGATCAATAATAGAAAAAGTGAATTAATTTATTGCAATTCAGTATAAAATAGAAACAAAATGTTTTAGTTTTATACCATTCTAAATTTTTTTACAAAACAAATTCATCACTAGCCAACTGACTTTGCTCAAAGTACCTTGGGGAAAATTCTGGTAGGGTGTTCCTTTGCCGAACTTTTCACTTTGTGGTCTTTGCACGAAGACCCCTAAATTGAAATTTTGCCCTTAGAAAAAAAGTGAACTACACAAAAATTGTCTTTTGAGGCCTGGGACAAGGACCAAACAAGATGGTTTTTTCAAACATACGATGTCAAATGATGCTATTTAGAACAAGATTTCTAATGAATATAATTTTAATATATATTGAGTTCATTATCACTTTTAAATATTACTTTAACTATTTAACATAGGTTATTTGGTCATTCAACAACTTGTCTCTTCAAGACTTTGGGAAAAATAGTAAATTACAAAAAAAAATTTATGAAAAATATGGAGGAAAAGAGTATTTGTGTTACCTTTCTATAAAAAAAAATAAAAATAAATTTTGATATACAAAGATCAACTTAGAGGATCCAAGTGACCTTATGTCTAAATTACAATTATTGTCACTTTAGAACTTAATAAACTATGAAATATTGACCCAAAATGAATAAAACCAATTGCATCCTTTAGATATTGAAGTTACAAATATAATCTTGAAAGAATTACATCGTTATCATATTTTAAAAAAAAGTTATGCTGATCTAAGTGACAGTAACTCCTTAAAAACACAATTTTTTTCATGCAAACTACTTTTCGAAAGTGAAGGAAAAATGAATTTTAATGAATTTTAATTTTTTTTTAAAAATATATTTAGAAACTAGAAAGAAAATTCTAAAAGACTCTAGTTTACATCATCTTCAAATTCCTAATAGTTTTATGGCAACATGTGTTTGAAAGTGATTTTTTTTCTTAGAATGTTGATCTCCATGTCAAAGTTGGCCAAAAAGTGAGACACACTATTGTAGGACCACCCTGTAATAAAGTGACAGCTGTATTTTACTGTGGAAACCCTGATTAAGGTTGAAAACCATGATGGGAATGAGCACCCACTAATATTTTTCACTCTTCTGAAATGTTCCCTGTTAAAGGCCTAGACCTGTTAGGATCTTACAATGATGCTCGATTAGGAGCTTTACCCTATTAAGAGTAACCTTGTTAAAGGATTTCAAACCCTAATCAAAGAGTCACCTAGTTAAAGGATTTAAAAATAAGACCTAGTCAAGCAAATAGAAGATTACAATAAAAGATAAAGTCACACATTTCTCCACAATTTATAGATCCATTGTTCTGGCTCCAAATTTTATTTCTCAAAAAAGTCTCATGGGCACTAAATATAGTGCAATAACTCATGTTATTGAATCAACTTAAGTTGTAGTAGAATCCTTGAACAATGTTTAATAAAATTGGAAAGGAAAATCTTTAAGAGAAATACCTTGATACATTTAATATAGAATGCATCAATATTGGTTATATATGATTTTCCATTAATATTAATAGCCATTTTTTTAAATATGGAGTGGTGCTAAAGGAATTTGTTTTTTATTATGTAAAATAGGTTTTACAAGGTTCCTGAAACCCACAATAGCTTAAAATGTAGTGATAAAGAGTTCAGATCATAACAAAAAATAAACTAATGACAAAATAGGCCATAGGTAGGCTGAGAGTCAAGCTACCACTTAGAAGGAACAATCAAAATAGAACAAAAACGGATAGGAAAAAGGCACCAGGGAGTAGGATTAGGTAAGGTTCCTAAGCATAACAACAACATTACTTTCGAGAAGCTCCATCTTCTTTGCAGCCTCTTTGATCTTATGTATGTCATTGGAGCCATCATCGACCATGTTTCTCTTTGTTCTGGCTCTGGTTCTCTTACCCGGGCCTTCATTGGACTTCTCCCCTTTTTCTCAATGGTCTTCTTCTCATCCTTGTTGTCCATCCTCTCTTCCATTTTGTCTATGAGAAATTTGATATGCTTGTTGGAGGCTTTGAGGATGTTGAAATTTTTCTTTGCTATACCTTTTAGGGTTTCCTCTAGGCTTTTCACTTTACCTTCCAGAAGATTGATCCTAGAGTCCAGGCTTCACTTATCCTTTGTGGCTTTTTGATCCTTATGAGATTTACATTGGATAGTCTCCTTGAGTTCTTCAAGCTCATGGAAGAGCCATTTAAAAGACCTGAATTGGTCCAACATGCTATTCTTAGTCTTGTTAAGGAGATTCCTCTCCATTTCCCTAGCCTTGTCACTGAGGATGACAGTGCGGGGTCAATCAGGTCCTCCTTAATTCTTCCATCGATGTCCTTGAGGATTTTGGGATTCACGGCTTCCTTGATAATCCACATCTGCACTATGTTCATGTTGAAGTTCCTCCAAACTATTTTCCCTTTACTAGAGTCTTCACTTTGATACTCCCCTCTAGACTAGTTCTTTTATTCAGAGCGGTCTTGCGGATTGGGGAAATGGGTAGAAGGGTTTCCCTGGTCATTGTTGGGCTCCTCAATGTTAGGGTCCTAAGTATTTTCATTGTCTCTTGAAGGGGGAAGGGGGGTATTGTCTTCATTGATGGTGAGGTCAACAGAGAAATGGCCCAAGATTTCCCCCTTAGTAATGAATTTTTCCCCTGTGGTCTATTTTGTTTTCTTATTAGCCTCACCTTTTGAGATTCCCTCCTCATCATCTATGTTCATATCTTCCACATTGTCATTAAATTCCTCTTCTAATCAAATCTCCTTTCTGGCCTTCTTTTTGGGGGGTTTTTCTTTCTTGACCGAGCACGTGGGTCTCTTCTTAGAGGAGGAACCCTACTTCAGCTTTTTGACCTCTTCTTCCTCGTTATCCTCAAAGTGCATTCCCACTCTATAATATTGGTCTAAGGGGATGTAATCTAACCCAAAAGCATCATTTCTTTCATTTTTATTCACTATCTCTTTTCCCAGGGTTTGGGCTTTGAAGAATTCATATCTTAATAGTACTAGACCCTCATGCAGAGAAGGGTTAGCTATATTCTTCTCCCTAAAACTATTTATGTTTTCATTAATTAAAGAATACAGGTAGAACGGGATGGAAAACTTCATACTGTGCCTAAGATGGTTCAATAGCACAAAGTGGTAGGTCTTGATTATGTCAAACCTCATGTCTAGAGTGACATAGGAGATCAAGGCCTTAAGAACAAACTTCCACAACATTTTGATTCCCTCAGGCTAGTAGGAAGTTCCCGTTTTGACTATTGCTTTCTTCTCTTTATCATCTCTCATGAAGTCGTTGATGGCATTGTCAAAAATTTTGTAGTCCCTGTAAATTTTTTTGCCAACAATGGGGATGACAATGACTTTTGAAATGACCTCCTCAGTGACAGTAAAGGTCTTTCCCTCTATCTCCACGCTTCCTTCATTCTAGCTTTTCACGAAGATGTTAGTGATTGCTTTCTTACTACCATGTAACCTTTCAATGAAGGTTGTTATTTCCCCTTTCTACAAAGCGTTCCAGACCTTTGTGAATCTCTTCCATTTTGCACTATCATTCATAGGCTCCCTTTTGTGTCTTTCCCCCACCATCCTGTTGATTCAAATTTGGGAGATTCTCTAGTGTGACTGAAAACTTTTGTTGTGTTTCTTCCTTCTAGCAATCATTTTTAGCTTTCTTCTTTTTTTCCTTTGGGCCTATATGCAATTCTTGGGAATGAATACCCAGAAAGCATGTGGAGGGGACACATAGTAATCAGCCTTTCTATCCCTCTAGTACATACCATTTATGGAATGGCACTTTCAAAAATCCCCATTACTAATCATAACTACCATTTATGATTCCCTCGATTCCTTGGAGTCTGTCCCTTTCAACTAAATCCTTCACCTCACGAGGGAAATCTTCTTCATGATGCCATCTCATCATTGCTTCCTTTTTAACTACCAAGTTGGCAAACCAATCTGTGACATAGTTGGCTTCCCCATAGATGTGGGATACATGAACCACTTCAAATGAGTTAAGGAGGGCCCGTGTCTCTACGATCATGTTGGATATAGTCCATGAAGGGGAATGGTTGAATTTTAAGCAGTTGATGATATTCATGGAGTCTCCTTTGAGCCAGACCTTTTTGATCCCTATATCATGGGCTAGTTTAGTGACTTGGAGGGTTGCACTTGCTTCAGAAAAGTGGTTAGTTTGAGAGTTGAGAGGCAGGTTGACAACAGATATCCAAAATGAAAATAGTTCCTGATAAAACCTCCACTACCTGCTAGGCTAGGATTCCCTTGGGCCACACCGTCAAAGTTTTCTTTGAACCATCCTTTTAGGGGACAGCTCTAGGTATAGTTCTATCTTTCCTCCTAGGTGACGTCCTGGACTATTCCTACAAAATGGTTAGAGCCTCCACAGTAATAAAATTTTTATTTCACAATGAAATGGATCTTTTCAAAGATAATTTTGGGAGGAGAAGAGCTATCATAGAATATGTGATTGTTGCATTCTTTCCAAACTCCCCAGTAGAAGTGTCAAAGAATCTAGGAGAAAAATAATAAAAAATTAGAATTAAACACAAAGAAAGCCCATTGAGAAAAGAGTTCAGGGAAAGCACCAATGAATAATAGTGAAATGGATTCACCACTATGGGTAGGATAATTGTGGGTATGAAAATGTGAATAGGGTTGAATAGTGGTAGATAAGATAATATGATATGAAAGGGGGAATATAGGACCTATCCTTAATCCAAATTCCCAAAAGGAAATATCCAAATGGATTAATCTCAAAGAAGTGATCAATGCACAAATGAATCAAATAATGGAGAATACGAAGAAAGGAGGGAATCCTATAATCTACTATAGAAAGTATGTACTTGAAATCTTAAATGACTAGAAGGGAAATACTAACCTCAAAATAGGGAAAATTTGGAAAATATTGATTTCTGATATCTATGCATAGTTTCAGGAAATTATGCAACCTGCTCCGGATTGGAAATGTCAAGATAGAGAAAACCCAAAAAGATTTTTTTCTTTCTGAGGTCAGGTCAACTTTGACCCAAATAATGGGGCACAATCTTACCCTGGGGTAGAATCCTACCCCCCACTGAAGGTCATCCCTAACTTGAAACAACTTTGACATAAATTTTGTTCATGAATCTCAGAAGTTCGTCGAAAAGGGTATCCAGATCTAAACTTCAATTCGCTATCACGTACCTATACCTACAAGAAAAATGGTTTTTTTTGTTTGGATGGGGGGTTTGCCTTGGTCAAAGCCTAGTTTGGAATCAACCTTGAAATGTAATTGAAATTTTAATATGTATAAACAAAGTAAATGGAACTATTCACCTTGCTTATGTTGAAGTCCTTATGGAGGATTCAAATCCTTGAATCCATAAGTAGGGATGCTCCAAATGAATGTAGAAATGTATGGGATGTCTCAAATCAATGGTATTAGATCTTCAACACCAATCTTGAATGGATCTTTGCATAGGAAGAGACTTGGATGTATGTGGATGGAGAAATCTTCAACAAGAGGGCTCCATAGAGATTGAGTCCTTCAATGGCTAACAATGGATCTCCTTGATGAACACTTGAATGCTTGAATGTTTGAATTCTTGGCTTGAAGATGAATGAATGATTTCTTCATTTATTTCTCCTTCTTGTTTACTTTCACTTGAGAGTGAATGCTTATGAAAATTAGATGTTCTCACAAAACTTGATTGTGTATGTGAAAATGAGAGAGGAAGGCTTCCTTTTATAGTGATCTAGGGCACAAACTTCTAGAGAGGCTGACATTTGAGAATTAAATCCCAATTAACCTTAACCCCTAGAAATGGACCTAGATTAAATAAAATTTAATAGTTTACCATTTTGAAACCCGAGACAGTCGACCCAAAAGCGGGAAAAGAAAACTTTCTGAAACCCGACATCCTGAAACTTTTAGAAACTAAAATTTGGACCTAGGGTCAAGGATGAGGTAGTCTCTACCCTAGGTCAGGGTCAAGGTCATCCTTAACCTAGGTCAAGGTCTACATCATCCTTGACCCTTCAAGTCATCCTTGACCCAAAAATTCAAAGTCTTTAACTTCTCAGAGAAAGTCTGTCAGAAAGAGGCTAGAAATAGGGAGAGAGAAGCATAACAGGGGGGAAAGAGTCAGATCCATGCAAAGACCCAATCAAGGTTCTTGACATGACCCTGGACCACTTAATCAAAGGGCTAAATTCTCTTATCATGGAAGTGATTCCATTTTAAGATGATACATTAAGCCACCACTTTAGCAAGAGTATGGACTTGATGCAAACTCTTGGTAAAGGACATCATAATGAAAATATAATATTATTAAAATCAAAGGGACAAAGAGATCCTCAAGCCCCCAGGGACTCAAGTCTTCATCAACTCCAAGATCAAAATAAGAGTGACATCTCTAGGGAGAGAGGGTGTGATTATCTCGCCCAATGAGAACTTATGTCCCATTGTGAACCACACAAGGAAATGGTGCAACTAGAAAGATGAAATTGAACCACCTAGTGAATGGGGCTACTCACTAGTCAACCCATCAAGAAATTCACCCTTAGGAATATTCTATTCCATAAGTGTAAAAACAAAAAGTAAAAGAGATCCAGTCTTAAGGACACCTTCGACCTTAAGGGATCAAAAATTTGAAACTAGAGGGATCAAGAGATCCTAAAATATAAATCCATGCTTTAAGGATTAGTCACTTATCAAAAAAAGGAGAAAAGTATCTTGAAAAATAATATATGTGTATTGAAAAGTGTGTGTGTGGAATAGGTGAGCAGAGCGTATGCCCCCATGTTAAAGTCATTCCTAACACTTTAACAGGAGTAATGGCTTTAATAGAAACATAAAAAACTCAACTGATTACATTTCCACTACGAGATGCCCCCAGATGAAGAAAAATCAAGGGAAATACCACATAAACATACAGGGAACACAAAAGGGAACTACCTGCCATGGGGTTAGTATGATCATAAGATAATATATATATGATATTATTGCAAATGAATTGACATCATTCCCTAAAGAAAGTAAAACTACAATAAAAAAAGGAGGAAAGATCACATAAGAGATACAAAGAAGAATCTTTTCAAACCATGACCTGGAGACCAAAAAGAATCAGGGCTACCAAGTCACAGATCCAAGAAGATTACACAAGGAAACATTTATGAACAATAGCACAAGTAAAACATAACATGAAAAAAAATATAGAAGAATAGAGATACATATAGAGGAATTTTACAACATGTTCGATTCCTTTATCACCTTATACCAACAAAGTAACAAGGGTCATATAAAATAATCTAACAACATTTAGCAAACACATCATAGGAGAAGCAGAGTACAACAAGCAAACACACGACAAAGCTACCATAAAGGACAAGTCAATCAAGAATGCCGCCTAATCTCCCCATCTCATTCTATATCATTTAGGGAAGGTGGGTAACTTGCAAGAGGGACTATAGCGAACACAGGAGGAATGATAGCTAGTTCCAAACAAGGATCCTCTTGAGAATCACAATGTTCGATACTAGGTGTAAGTGTTAATTGTGATGAAAGCATATTAGGTAAATCAATGTCAATGTAAATAGTCTCATATTCAACATTAAAATCATCAATAGTATCTTCTTCATCTAGATTAATCAAAATAGGATCGAAGATATGAATAGAATCATCATAATCATGCATCTTAGCATCATTATTAGTAAAAACATCATGCATAGGCTTATCAGAAGAAAGTAAAGAATTACAAGTTTTAGCTTGAGTACGACGCTTCTTACGATGTTCATTAGCAGATTGATTATGTTTTTCTTTACTTGAAATATGTTGAGAACTAGGAGGAACAATTACAAGATCCTTCATAGGTTCTTTAGGAGGATTAATAGGATTATCAATAGTCAGACGATCAATAGTAGGAACTTGATTAACAGATGTAGAAGCCATGGATAAATGAGGTATAGAAAGTTTAGGAAAAAGACCACGATTAAGATCCATCAGAGGTAAACTTAATTCCATAATCTTACGATGCTTATAGGCTTGATATGAGTAGAAAAGATTATCAGGTCGAGAAGGACATGAATTAGGTAATGAAGGCCAAAATAAATCAAGAGTAGCACAATCCCTGGGCCTAGAAGGTTGATATAAACTATGATTAACCATCTTCACTTCTTTATCATGAACAAATTTAAGACATTTATGGATAGGTGAAGCAACAGGATGCATGGAATTTAACCATGGAAAACCAAGCTTAACTTGAAACTGATCAGAAGTAGGAACAACAATAAAGGTATTGTTCACAATTTTACCACAAAGTTCAACTGGTAAGTTAATAGAACCAAATGATGGATAAAGAAAACCATTACAAGTTTGAATCCACACATCAGATGTATCATAAGAATCACGTTGCAAATTTTTCATAAAAAGATTTTCTTCAATAATAACATTGACTAAAGATGTAGGATCAACAAGACAACCAAGAGTAGGTATCCGAGAAATCCTAGCATAAATATAAAGGGGACCATCAGGAGCCTTAATGGTCTCAGAATCATCAAAGGTAATCAAAAGTTCCCAAGGTCTTTTGTTCTTAGGTTGTTGTCGAGGTTTAGGTTGAATCTTCAATTTAGGTTTTGGTTGAGGTTGAGATAGAACTTGAGGTTGAATATGAGGTTGAGGCTAAGGTGGAGATATAGATTGAACAACATGCTCCAATTGATTAACAATGTGATTAAGATCATCCATCTTTGAATCATACACAATATCCATAGAAGATGGATGAGAAATGGTATTAGTATCATGCATGGGTAAAGGATTCATATAGATTTAAAGATTTTGATTCGGAGGAGAGACAAATTTGTTCCCACTACCATCAAGATTATCAATAGATAAGGCATTAGAATCAATTAAGTCTTGAACCTTATGTTTTAAAGAATAATATTTCTCAGTATCATGACCATTCTAATGATGATATTGACAAAAAGCTTTACGATCAAAAGATTTAGATGCAATCGTAGCAGGTAAAAGAGGTCGAATAGGAGGTACAGTAATCATATTAGTAGTTAACAACCTATTTATAATAGAATGTAAAGATTTAGAAAGATGAGTAAACATACAAGTTAATCAAAAAGCAGTGGATGCAAAAGTGGCATTATGAGATGCAACAACAACTTGATCAGCAACTGCATTTACTTGTTTGTTTATCTTGACATAGTTGTTGAATTTTTTAAATTTGGTTGGATTAGGAGCAGCATCACTTTTATCAACTAGAACAAGAGCCATTGGATTGTTGCTCTCAAATTGACTCACTTGTAATTGATAATGATGAAGCGCTGCACAAAGTTGTTGAAAAGAGGTAAATTTAGTAAGAAAAATCTTATCTCTAATATCCTTTTGTAAATTTGAAATATACATACATTGAATATCAATATCAGGAATAGGATAGGAAATCTGAGCATGTAAATGCTTAAATCTACCAATAAATTTAGTCAATTTTTCCTTAGCACTTTGTTTACAATGCATCAAATCAGCCAAAGACACTTGCGGGCCAATGTTGTTTTGAAATTGTTGAGTAAAAGCATTGGAAAGTTGTGGAAATGAATCAATAGAATAAGGAGGCAAGGAACGATACCATTGTAAGGCCTTGTCACAAAAAGTTCTAGCAAACAACTTGGCTAAAATCCTATGGTCATGAGCATAATCACTACAAAGGATTTGAAATGTTTTAACATGATGAACGGGATCTCCTTTTTCATTATAGTTCTCATGATGAGGCATATCAACTTGCTGAGGAACAAGAGTAAGAATAATATCTCAAGACAAAGGACTTCCCATGTCACATGTAGGAATGTTAAACTTGTTTTGAGTCAAGGATGAAAGTTTTTGTTGTAAAGATGACATCGTTTGAGCCAAACTGATTATTGTTGAATCATTAGAAGAAATAAGAGGAATAGAAACATTAGAAACACTAGGTAAACTATATGAAGCTATAGGAATAGAAGACACAATAGGAGGAACACTTGGAACTATAGTTGGAAGAGGATTGGAATAGGTAAAAGGAACATTATGATAAGAAGGTTGTGATGTAGGAAGGGACACATGAGGAACACTCATAGGAACATAGGGAACCATCACAGTCACCAAAGAAGGAGTATAGGTAGGAATATTAGGTAAAGGAATAGAAGAAGGTTCTATACTAGTGACAAGAGGAATCAACCCTAAATCTTGAGCTTCTTGAGCTAAAGGTTTAACATTTGACTGCATGAGGTGAGTAATACCATGCAAGAGATTAACACCTTGATCACTATCACAAAGAACTTTCTTAAGAGCCTCTATAGCTTGAATAAAATCTTGATTATGGTTTTCTTGAATAAGCCAATTAGCCATTTTATCAAGTTCAGTTGAAAGTTTTAGGACTTGTTTAGGAGGAACTCTTAAAGAATCATCCTCATCATGAGATGAGTGAGAAGAGTTTTTCTCCATAATAGGATTGGAATCATGAAGAATCAAATTATCATCTGGGATCCTAAGGAAAGGAGAGGAAGATTCAGGATCAAAGGCACCCATGAGTCTACGACTTCTTCTAACTAGAATGTTATAAGTAGGAATAGTAGTAGTAAAGCTCATAAACCAATGCAATGCAAATGAACTAAACTAAGAAAACATAAAGCATGAATATTTTTGTATTTCGAAAGAGATTTTGCAATTTTTTTTGTATTTTTGAAATATAGATGCAAGTAATCTAATTATCATGCAAGATTTAAAATAAAAGAAAAATCTAACATCAACAAGATAATATAAGGGGAAATCTAACACCACAAAACACAATAGGGCATCTAATTCCACAAAAGAAAAGAGAGTAAGTATGTCAGGTTCACCAAAATGAATAATGGTGAAATGGATTCACCACTATGGGTAGGATAATTGTGGGTATGAAAATGTGAATAGGGTTGAATAGTGGTAGATAAGATAATATGATATGAAAGGGGGAATATAGGACCTATCCTTAGTCCAAATTCCCAAAAGGAAAGATCCAAATGGATTAATCACAAAGAAGTGATCAATGCACAAATGAATAAAATAATGGAGAACATGAAGAAAGGAGGGAACCCTATAATCTACTATAGAAAGTATGTACTTGAAATCTTAAATGAATAGAAGGAAAATACTAACCTAAAAATAGAGAAAATTAGGAAAAATCTGATTTCTAATATCTGTGCACAGTTTCGAGAAATTCTGCAACTTGCTTCAGACTAGAAATGCCGAGACAGAGAAAACCCAAAAAAAAAATTTCCTTTTGAGGTCAGGTCGACTTTGACCCAAATAATAGGGCACAATCTTACCTTGGGGTAGAATCCTATCCCCCACTAAAGGTCATCCCTAACCTAAAACAACTTTGATAGAAATTATGTTTGCAGATCTCAGAAGTTCACCGAAAAGGGTATCCAAATCTAAACTTCAATTCGATGTCCTGTACCTATACCTACAAGAAAAATGGTTTTTGTTATTTGGATGGGAGGTTTGCCTTGGTCAAAGCCCAATTTGGAATCAACCTTGAAATGTAATTGAAATTGTAATATGTATAAACAAAGTAAATGGAACTATTCACCTTGCTTATGTTGAAGTCCTTGTGGAGGATTCGAATCCTTTAATCCACAAGTAGGGATGCTCCAAATGAATTTAGAAATGTATGGGATGTCTCAAATCAATGGCATTAGATCTTCAACACCAATATTGAATGGATCTTTGCATAGGAAGAGGCTTGGATGTATGTGGATGGAGAAATCTTCAACAAGAGGGCTCCATAGAGATTGAATCCTTCAATGGCTAACAATGGATCTCCTTGATGAACACTTGAATGCTTGAATGTTTGAATTCTTGGCTTGAAGATGAATGAATTCTTGCTTTATTTCCTTCTCCTTCTTGCTTACTTGCACTTGAGAGTAGATTCTTATGAAAATTGGATGTTCTCACAAAACTTGATTATGGATGTGAAAATGAGAGAGGAAGGCTTCCTTTTATAGTGATCTAGGGCAAAAAATTCTAGAGAGGCTGAAATTGGAGAATTAAATCCCAATTAACCTTAACCCCTAGAAATGGACCTAGATTAAATGTAGTTTAAGAGTTTACCATTCTGAAACCTGAAATAGCCGACCCAAAAGTGGGAAAATAAAACTTTCCAAAACCCGACATCCTGAAACTCCTGGAAATTGAAATTTGGACCTGGGGTCAGGGATGAGGTAGTCTCTACCCTAGGTGATGGTTGAGGTCATCCTTGACCTAGGTCAGGGTCTATGTCATACTTGACCCAGAAAGTCAAATTCTTCAATTTCTCAGAGAAAGTCTGTTAGAAAGAGGCTTGAAACAAGGAGAGAGAAGAAAAATAGGGGGGAAATAGCTAGATCCATGTAAAGACCCAATCAAGGCACTTGACATGATGCCAAACCACTTACTCAGAGGGATAAACACTCTTATCATGGAAGTGCTTCCATTTTAAGATGATACAATCAGGAAAGATCCAGAGTAGGAAGGAGGAGATTCCAGATGTTACATACAAAAGAGCAGTGAATAAACAAGTGATCCACCAATTCCACTTGGCATCTACAGAGCACACACTTATTGGGGATTTGGAAGCCTCTCTTGATGAGATTATCAACTTTTAGAATGCCATTCTAAAGCAAGAGCTAGAAGAAAACATTGATTTTGGGGCTAAGGCCATGGATCCAGGCTTTAGCCCAAAGCGGTTTAGTAACCTGAGTCTGAGACAGTTGAGAGCAACAGGTAGAGGCCACTCTGTAGTTTCCATCTGGAGAGTCTTCCCAATTGAGCTCATCCTGGGAAGAGGATAAAGAGACCACATTGATGGCTATCACTAGGGGAATTAGGTCCTGTGACACCTGGGAGAGGTCATCCCATTTATCATCCAATCTGTAGTTGTTGACTTCGGAGCCATAGATTTGGGTGCATTCTTCCCTCCAGATATTGAGAGACACAATCTCTTAGGTGACCCATCTGAAGCTAGTTTTCATTCCAAAATTTTATGGACTAACCATTCCCTATCTTCTATTTTTCCTTGGATTTAGCTAAATCCTTCACATTGAGAAAGCCATTCCATATTATAGAACCTTTAGGTGAGTCAGTCTCTTCAAAAAAGGTCTTTATTGAGTTTTTTGTGTGATATTTTTCTTCAAGAGTATCAGACCATCCCCATATGCTATTAAAGATATGCCATATCTATTTGGCTTGAAGATCTTTATTAAACGGTCTAATTCTCCTTATCTCGAGGCTGCCAACTTTTTTTGGGCAATAGACTTTGTCTAAGGCTATAAGAGGGAGTCTCTTTTGGTCTTCGGTGCCTGACCATAGGAATCTTCTCTGAATACTTTCCATGGCCTCCGCAACCTTAGTAGGAATAGAAAAGAGGCTTAAAGTGTAGGTTGGGAGGTTTTACAGAGTAGATATGACCAATTGGATCTTTCCTGCATGGCTGAGGGAAACCCCTTTCCAATTCGCAAGCTTCCTATTGAACCTATCAATAAGTTTTTTCCAGAAGGCTTCCAGAGGCTTAATGCCTAGAGGCAGGCCCAAATAATTGGAAGGAAGAGAATTGATGCTACAGCCCAAGATGTCCTCTATTCTCCTTTGTCTCCCCTTAGGAGTGTTGATGAAAAATATTGAGCTTTTATTCCAATTTATGGATTGGCCTATCGCACTGGTGTAGGAGTTGAGAAGAGCCTTCACCACTTTGGCTTCTCCCACTGAGGCCTCACCTTTGAGAATGGTGTCATCCATGAACTGTTGGTGAGAGAAGACATAGGTCCTAGAGGAAGGTTTAATGCCTTTTAGAGCCCCAACACTCCTAGAGGCAGAGATGAGCATACCAACGCATTCAGCTAGAATGATGAAAAGAATTAGGGATAGGGGATCCCCTTGTCTCAGTCCCTTGGTGGGTTTGAAAAAGGTCAACGGGGAGCCATTGATCAAAAGCACCAGAGAGGGAGTAGATATGATTTGCTAAAGGATCTTGCAGGTATGAGAATTGAATCCAAAGGCGTCTAGAACTCTAAGAAGGAAATTCCAATCGACCCAATCATAAGCCTTGGAGAGGTCAAGTTTGAGGAGAAAACCTTCCCTTTTGCCTACTTCTAAAGAGTGAATCACTTCGTCAACCATCATGATGGAGTCCAAAATCTATCTTCCATGCACAAAGCTAGATTATTGTTGTGCAATCTGCAAGGGGAGGGCTTTAAGTATCCTTAAAGTGATCACCTTGGAGATGATCTTGAAGAATTATTTTCAAAGGCTAATGGGTCTGAAGAGCTCCATCGAGTCCACCCTAGTGGTCTTAGGGATAAGCACCAAGAATGTAGCATTAAGCTCTTTGAGGAGGTTTTTCAAGCCAAAGAATTCTTGCAACACTTTGACACCATCATCTTTCACCACATCCCATAAAAGATCAAAAAATAATATTGGAAAGCCATCAGGACTAGGGTCTTTGTCTCTAGGAAGAGAGTCCAGGGCTTGCTTGACTTCAGCCATGTCCGGACAGAGAAAAAAAATTATTTTGGCCTTCAGTGATAATTTTTGGGATGTTGTTAAGGATCTTATCCTAATCCTCCTTGGACATCTCTTGGTCTTTTGAGAGGAGGGAAGAGAAGTAGGCAATGGCTTCTTCCACTATGTCCTTATCCTCCTACAAGATCTGGTCTCCCTTCTTAATTCTACTTATTCTGTTAGTCGCTTTGTGTCTCATAGTGGAGAGATGGAAGAACTGAGTGTTTTGGTTTCCTTCCCTTAGCCAAATGGACCTCAATCTCTTCTTCTAGAAAGTCTCCTCCTTCCCTATAATATTGTGGTACTCTGTTAGGATAGATTTCTCCTTCTTCAATATGTTCTCATCATAGCCCTCTTTTTGGATTTCTTCTTGTATGATTTTTAGGTCCATGAGAGTCTTATCTTTGGCTATGAAGATATGGCAAAATTCATCCTTGTTCCACTGTTTGACATTGAATTTGATATTCCTTATCTTTTTTGCCACCCAGAACATAACGGTTCCCTGAATGTCTATATTCCACCATTCTTTAATTTTCTTTTTCAAGTAGGGTGAGAGACCGACATCTTTTCGAATCTAAAAGGAAATATCCTTTTCTTGGCTATCTAGTCGAGAGGAAGGGAGATGTGGGAGTGATCTAAGTTGAATCTGACCAAGGCAAAGAGGTTAAAAGAATAGTGGTGCATCAATTCCACTGTGATCAAGGCACGATCCAGCCGGACCTAGATGCACTCCCTAACTAATCTCTTGTTGGACCAGGTGTAATCAACTCCTTGGAGATCCAGATCGAGGAGGGCCTAATTGTTGATTAAATCCATTAAAATCTTTCTTGCTTTCCAGGTCTAGGGAGATACTACCCTATTTTCCCCCTTTTTTGAGAGGAGTGTTGAAGTCCCCCATGATTATTCCCTTCGACAGGTTGGAGGAAGCCAAAGTTGATTTGACCTTGTCCCAATAGGACCTTCTAACTTTTTGGAATTAGGAGAATAAATATTCAAGATGAACCATCTATCATTGTCTTTAATTTTAGTAAAGTGCATAAGGATGAGGTTACCTTCTTCATATATGACTTTAGCCTTGAGATGAAAGGAGTTCCACATAGTCATTAGGCCTCCAGAGGCTCCATCAAGACTAGTGGCTTTGTTTTCCATGACTTTTCTAAATCTGATTCCTTCTAACTTGTCCTTATTCATCTTAGTTTCCTAGATTAACATAATGTTAGGTCTATGGTCCCTTATCATATTTCTTATTACATCCTGCTTGTGTGAGTTATTTAGCCCACGAATGTTCTAGGATATGAATTTCATTTATTTTTGGAGGTGCAGATTGCCTGGATGGTTCTCTGGGTCCCATCTGCTATGTTCTTGCTGGCTTCTTCTTGCCTGATTTGACTTTCTCTCTTTCTCCCTAGAGATTTTAATTTGGCCCTGAGGTCTGCTTTGTTTCTACTTCTAGTTGTTGTAGGGGCGACCAGAGAGGGATCTCTACTATTATATTTCTTCTTCTTTTGGCCCGTAGTCTAGTTGGCCTCCTTTTCTTCTTTTTATTTCACAAAGAGCTCTTCCATTATGGTGAAGTACCTTGGGGAAGTTGAATCCATTAGTTCTTCCATTTGTGATACCTACCTTGTAGCAAGATTCTCAGGACAAGGATTGGATTCTCAAGAGGGGGTGTCTCTCTGCGTGTTTTGCTTCAAGCTAGAGAAGGTTCAAGGGAGTCCAGGACAAAGGATATGAGGGATTTTCCAGGGCATGAGTCACCTCCTTCAGTGAAGTCATCTTCCTTGGTCTCTCCTGAGATTTCTTGCTAGATGTTGACTTCCAAACCTGTTCCTTCCAAGGGAAGAAACTCCCCCCTATTTTCTACATTTTCTTTCAGTTGGCTTGTCAAATCCCCTTCATCTATTTTTTCCTTTTCAACCCTAGCTCCCTGGGTTTCGGGGATGACCTCTGTTTGGTCCTTTTTCTTCCACACTCTTTGGGTGTTGGCCTCAAAGCCCTCCTGGGGTTTAATGTTCTTCTCCCTTGTTGGTTCTATCTGTTCCCAGGTCATATTTTTGCTAGAGTTAGTCTTTCTTTGGGAATTTCTATCTTTCCTTTCTTTCTCCAAACTCTGGGACATGGGACACAATTTTGTTGTCCTTCTTTCTTACAATGGAAATAGGCAAAGGGGACACTTTCATAGTCTAGTTTCTATACATGTCTTCCCATTTTGGAATGAAACTCTATGGTTTCTGACATGTCTTGACCTTCTTCCACCCCTATACAGATCCTAGCATATGTGAGATGTTGCCTAGCCACCATCACCAGGTCTATCAAGAGAAGGGTGCCAAAAGATTTGGCTATTCCATTGAAAACGTCTTCATACCAGAAAATCCAAAGGGAGTTCTGGTATTCTAACCCACATAGGGGCTTGGACAAAGAAGGAATCATTAAGGTCAAGCTTTGGTGACCATTTTTGAAATGCCAAAGTAGCCTTTCATATAGCACAGGTTACAGAACAAAGGATTTTGTCAAGGTCCTCTTTGTAGGAGAACTCAAATGACAGAAAGCCCTTTTCCATGGCAGTGATTTGGACTTGACCCTTTAAGTCCCATTTCTTTTTAGCAAAGATCCTGACTATGTCAATGTTGGGTCTAAACCCAAAAAAATTTCCAACTAGGGTATGAGCCATGGTTGTGATATTGTGATCAACCAGCTCGTTAGGAATCTGAATGGTGTATTTTCCTTTTTTCTTGTCTGATAAATCCTTAATAGTGGGGAAAGAGGACTTTCTTGTGGGTTTTACCCCAAAGAGAGTTGACCACCAATGGCTAAGGGCATTCCCATCCTGATCACATGCCTAGGTCTTCGTGATTGTGGATGGTCTTGGAGGAATACCCAAAGTCTCATCCCCCACCCCTTCACCCTTTTCAGGATCTTTTTGCTTGTCACGTGGGACCCCATCCTTTTTCCTTGGATCTAAAGAGTCCTATTCTACAAGGGATCCATCAATGTGGGCATCGCCTGAGGATCCCAGAGCCTGCAGGCTAGGATTCTTGCCTGCCTTCAAATTCAAAAAATATCCCGCTCCCGCTCCTTCTGCTCCTAAGCTTGCCAAAGGAATTTTTTGAAAATGGCACAAGATGGGGAATTAAATTTGGGTCTTCCAAAAGTTAATACAAAAAAGATAACAAAATAAATCAATAAAGTAGAATAAGAAACTCCATAAGAAAAAATGTGCTCAATTTTTTTATCTATATAGATTAAATTAAACTTAAAGCATAAAAAGATATGTTCATTACATAGATCTAATTTTGGTTTCTTCATTGAAATAAGAATATTGAGATACCTTAGGAAAAAAAAAAATTCCAGGTTTCCTATAGCTCTTGTAGATGAACCAATTTTGGTAATGAATATTGTTCCAACTGATGGCTCAGATACACTACCTATTATATTTGATAAAGGACTTGTTGGGTTTTATCATGATTGGTGCAAATCCTTCAATAGTTATCCACAAACATATGATCTTTTGCACCTGTAGATCATCTCTTTAGTTATTTTCCATTAAATTAAGTAATCTTCCTTTCTAATTGTGTCATTAGTTTATAGAAGAGAGAACAAAGCCTCATAAAAATTAGTGAAGAAATTGAGGGAAATTTTTCCCTTGGTTTATACAAGGAAAAGGTAGTTTGTACATGCACTCGTTGTAAAATTTTGTTATGAGAATATATGTTAGCTCAACAATGGTTGTATTATTCCAGGTGCAATATGGTGGATATTTCTCATAGAAATGGATAGAATCTTGAGGCCACAATGATGGGTTGCAATTCATGACACATTACCAATAATGGATAATTTATTGTATGTAATGTGCTCTTTGAAATGGCACACAAATACTAAAATCAAAGAAGAAAATAAGAATCTTATTGTAGCCCAAAAAGATTGATGGCATTTTGAGAAAGGCCCTCATGTCCTCTCATAATTCTATAAGAAGGCCATACTCATTCTTTCATATATATTCATTGTTTTATAATGCAATATGACATGCATTCTACTAAAATAATAGAATTTTTTTCACAATTGCACAATATTATCATAAGATTGTATGTAATGGATGATACAACAAACATGAGAATATGGGGCCTCTGATGCACATAATGATAGATTCTGAGGTTAGAAAAATTAGGTGGAGTATCATGAACATGATAAGAGATGCAAATCACACAATTATGTAATCTATTGTGCTAAAATTCATCCTTAGATTGGCAGTCTTAAGAATCCATACAGCTTGTAGGGCCATTAGCTTTAACCATCCCCACATGTAACACTTGTTAGTTTGGGTAGCTTGGACAGTTGTTCGTCCATGCCCAAGAATTAGATAATAGTTATTTTTTTGGAAATGTTGTTATAGTAAAAATAATTATTTATTTAATTGACCCTTATAGAGATACCTAATAACCAATTAGCTAGGGTTGTTGGAGGCTGATTTATCTCATATGTTGATTGAAATTAAATCTTGATGATTGGTTTTCCAATGAGAGTAGTATAAAAGGGGGTCAATGCCAAACAATTAGAGAACACAATTGAGAAGAATTTTTAGTGTTAGAAAATAAGTTTTGGAGTGATAGCAAGGGCATGGGGATAGCATTGGAGATAGCAATAGTGGAATCTCAACATGGGAAATTGGGAGAAGAATTTTTGGAAGATAATATCACTTGAGCTCTGCCAGTAAGAGACAAACAATTTATGCATCTCTTAATTTTTCAAAGTTTAATATAATTCCTCATCTATAGTATACTAGTTTTCCCTTCAAGGATTTTTAGGTAAAATTTGTCCAAAAACATTGTGTTCATTGTATTTGTTGTAAATCAATTTTTGGTAGTCAAATAATCTATATAAGTTAGGAGATTAATAATCAGTAGTTGCAATAGGATTTTCACATGGTATCAAAGAGGATCTTAGGGTAGAAAAGGTTTAGCATAGGAAAAGGAAAGAAAATCAAGGGTTATAAAACCCATTTCGACCTTTTTATAATTATTATTTATTTTATCCTTTGAGATGGCCTCAGCTAGTTCAAGAGATCAAGACAAATTGGATGGAGCCTCAAATTTTGGTGTCTGGAAAGTCATAATTTCTTTATTGCTAGAAGAAATTGGTATCAAGGAATATGTGATCAGTGTTGTAGTTGTACCTACATATCCAACAAAGCTCTTATCATACAAGAATAATTATGCCAAGGAGAGGAGGCTAATCCTTGATGGTGTCAAGGACCATATAGTTCCACATATCACTAAGTCAGATACAACGAAGAAGATGTGGTATGCAATTTTGGAATCTGTACTAGAATGCTACCACTAAGTGAAATATTAGTCTCTAGGAAAAGTTGAGGAATACCCAAATGAACAAGGGAGAAGATGTTACAAGTTACCCAACCATGATTAGACTTATTAAGGATGAGTTAGCAATTTTTGGAGATAAGACAGATGATGATGAGCTAGTAATAATAGCCTTAAATGGGTTTACTAAGAAATGGTATGTCTTTGTTCAAGTTATTAATGGATGAGACACCTTACCAAGTTTGAATAAAATATGGAGTGATTTCACTTAGGAGGACTTAGACTAAGTCTTTTTAGTGGGACAAACAATAAGAGTCAAAAAAGTGAGCTGTAATTGGAGAATGTTTTCCTAGCGAAAAAAGGGAAAGAAGAGAAGGGGTCTAGAAAAGGATCAAATTCACAAAGTGAGAAGAAGAAAGGGTTTGTCTAAGGTCAAGTACTATGGCTATCTTGAGTTTGGCCACTATGTTAGTGATTTCCCACAAAGGAAGAATAATGACAAGAAAGGAAAGAAGCAAGTGGCATCTTTAGAAAGTGCAATTGGGCTCTCTAGTAGAATGGAGGATGATTTTGCACTCATATCTTGTATGGTTAGCTCATCCTCATAGAGTGGCTGGTATATAGATAGCGGAGAATCATTTCATATGACAGGAGTTAGAGTGTACTTCTTTGGTTATAAGGAGGAGGAAACAAGAATCTAGATTTCTATGGGGAACATGTCCAAAATCAACTCAAGTGGAAAAGGGACTAATTCAATTTCAGAAGGAGAATGGAAAGATGATTCCCCTTCATGATGGTTTACATATGCCAGGCTTGGGTATGAATATGATTTATGTATCTATCCTTCAAATAAACCGTAAAAGTACAAAGCTGTGTCACACTTTTATAAAGGAAAAGGTCAACAACACACAAATTTTTTAACTTTAACGACATAAAAATGGCATTTATGTTTAAAATTTGGAGATGATGTAAACTAATGAAATGTGTAAAAGTGGATGAAGTTTATGCCTATAATTTTTTTAAAAAAAATTGAACAAGAATTCACATAGTTTTTAAATTTTTGAAGTCCATTTTTTACTTGCTGAAAAATGCTGAAAAACGAGGGTCTTGTTCGCACCAAAAAAGTATATGCAAATAATCTTTTTTTCCATTGATTTCAAAATATGTCATAGATAAAATGTATAGCTAGTGTAGAAAAGAAGAAAAAATAGTTTTCAATGTATATTTTCTCTGTTATAACTACTCAAAGTCGAACATACTTGAAATCGACAGTTTTCATCTCGCGTCAAATTTCCCCTATCAAATCTACACCATTCAGAAAATAAATTACACACTCTTGAAGATAACTCTCTCCTCTAGTGTTAAATATAAATTTTCAATTTTTTTGATAAGCTTTACTATTTTTTTCTATTTTTGAAGCATCTTGTTCTTGAATGTTAAAATACCTACTTGCAGTATTTTAAAATTATAATATATTAGATCTACCTAAAATACTATAAAAATTATATGATGATAATCTTGACTCTATGCTCTAAAAAAGGGTATTTTAATATTTGTAAAAAAATATCATTAAAAATAGTAAGAGTTATTGAAACATCGTTTATCTGAAATAATTTTATTTCTTTAGTAATTGTTATAAAACATGAATTTAATAGATATTTCCAACTGGAAAAGGTGAAGAACTTATCTAACTTAGCTAGAATGAATCTAGCTAGACCATATGTTTGACAAAAAATAATTTTAGTTAGAAATACTCAAATTCAGCTATGCTGATAAGTTATCCTGAAACGTGACACAACTTTGTGCTTTTACCAGGGTACAATGTACTCTTTAGAGGGGTGCATGTGTTGGTCAAGCATAAGGATTGGAGATAACCCATGATAGCTATTAGAGTTAGGAACGACCAACTTTATAGATTGTAGTTTGATACTCCTAAGACACTCATGAGAAGCAGTAATCCTAGAGATGGAATATGATTATGGGCCATATACATCATCGATAACTTAAATTGCTTTATGAGACAATGATAGGTGTTTTAAAGGTGATCACAAAGAATGATGATGTATGTATGGGATGTGTGTTGGAGAAGTTTTTGAAGAAAATTTCCAAGGAGTGACACCAGATCTAAGGGTGTTCCTAATCTAGTACATTTAGATATATGTGAACCAATGTCGATGAAGTCTCTCAGAGGTTATGCGTACTTTTTTACTTTTATTGATTATTTCTCTAGGAAGATCTATAGATACTTGTTGAAGACCAAGGATGAGGTTTTCAATCGCTTCGAAGAGTTCAAGGCTCTTATGGAGAACTAGACAGGAAGGAAGATAAAGGTTCTGCAGTTAGACTATGTCCAGGAGAGTGAAAATAGAAAGAGTTCTAGGAGTTATGTATCAGGGAAGGAATCAAGAGAGAGTGGTTCATTCCAGGCTACAACCCTCAATAGAATAGGGTTGCTAAGAGGAAGAATTATTATATATCAGAGGTGACAAGGGATATGATACATGACCAGGATATACCACACTACTTATGGAAAGAGGCATGTAGTACACAAGTATAGATAAAGAGAAAGGTTTCACATAAGGTACTAGGGAATATGACACCAAAGGAAGCTTTCCTCTAAAATTTCTTCTATTCTTGTCAATATCATTGAAACTTTGTGGTAAAAAGCATTTGGAAGCCTCGAGGAACTATCAAACCTTCATTACTATAGAATGAGGATAGTTTTTACAATGGTTTATCCATTACCCTATTCTAAATAGATATTTTTCATATTCCTATTTCAAGGTAAGTAATTGGTAGCAAGTCCCTAGATAGACTCACTTAATCTCTTCAAAAGGGTGATCAAGCACCTCAAATATCTCTAAGCCAAGGCTAATTACCCTTTTCTTTTTTATTCTCGAGCCAATAAAAGGTTAGTTTATACTATAGTGACCAAAACATCTTTCAAGTAATAATTGAGCTGATTCATTCTTAGGATTTTCAAAAAATATCTATGATGCAAGAGCATAAGGACATTGTCATCGGCATAATGATTATGTAGGAAATCAAAATAGTTAGGTGAATGATTAAGAGAAGAGGGTGATGATAATAGAGGAGGAATGGATTTTTTTTGGAGGTAGAGAGAATGGAAGTCAATGGAAAAGAAGACTATTTCTTTGTGATTACAAAAGAAGACCGAAGATCATGAAGTCACAGTTTTATGTCCACTTGAGGGAGTTGTCTAAAACTTGTTTAGTTATTTGTGTTGTTGAGATTTTGCTCTTCTCATTTGGGCTTGCTAATGGTGATTGATGTTAAACTACAAAGATCATTTGTGTTGTTTATGATAATTTATTGCTACCATTTATTGGCAACTATATTGTTTTTTTGTTTGATCTTTCTAATGGGATTTGTGATATAACAAGAAACTGATATGTCACCATGCTCTACTTTATTGTTACTATATATCTGTCACTTTAAAGAGTTCATTTTCTTACTATGTTCCTCTCACCCATGAGAATAGAAGTTAGTTTTTATTTTCCATTGGTTTGATGTTGGGTTTCCATAAATTGGTATCAGAGCTAGAGGTTTTGAGTTCATGGATAGACTGTCAAATGTGAGGCAATTGATGTCAAGGACTATGGGTAGAAGAGAGAAGAAGATTGCAAAGTAAGTGCTATGAAATGCAATAGTAAGAAGGATTGGTATTGGGGTTGGTGCAAGAACCCATAAGAATCTTATTTTGGGATGAGTACTACTAGGATGAAGAGGAGAAAATAAAAATTGTGAGTAGTTGAACATGATTGCAAAAAAGAATCGATGTATTGGAAAAGAATTATTTTTCTAATGTTGTTGTGATTACAGGTAACATGAGAGAAGTCAAAGATAACAAGTTTGTAGAAAATTCATGTCTCATGGAAGGCATTATAGAAGAAAATGAAGATAAAAATGAAGACTATGAACATTTTGTAGATGTTAAGGAAGAAGATTACCAAGTGATAAAATAATATTTAGATATTAAATTTCAGTTTTAGAAAGCTCAAACTTTGGTCCTCTTGATGATTTGAGGAAAGATGATACTCAAAGTAGAACTTAGAGTTCAATGGGAAAAACATCAGTTCATTTTTCCATTTTTTAAGACGATGTAACTATAATGAAGAGGAAGAAAACTCTATGTTTGCAAAAGAAAATGTACAATTAAAGGAAAAATTTAGTTCAGAAGAGCATATTCATGGTGAAAGTGCAGAATTAGTGAAAGAGATTACAATAGAAAAAGAAAGTGCAAAAGGTCCAATTGAGATTGTTGTGAAAGAATTGATGAATGTTAGAGATGAAGATGATCTATTGTTAAAAGATAACATAGTGGAAGCAAAGACTTGTGAAGTAAATTGTGTTACAGTGTAAGAGTGAAGTTTTGTTTCTCTAAGGGATGATACTTGTTAGTGATTGTATAGATGAGGTAGCACTATGGTAGTTTGAAGTTGACAAAGAAATCAAAAGGCATAGATACATGGTATTAGAGTTTTAAATCAGCTTTTACATGGTATTAGAGTTTTAAATCTGCAAGATGATTTAGACCTAAAATTTTTCTTGGCACAAATAAATCCTAACCATTGGGTTTCGCTTGTCCACATTTATGGTTTCATCAAAATATATAGCTAGATAGGTGATTAGGAGATCAAAGTACTTGTTGGAAATACTCTATTTCATGTTATTTAGATAGATATGTGATTAGGAGATCAGAGTGATTAGGTGATTAGGAGATTAGAGTATTTGTTGGAAATATATAGATAGATAGGTGATTAGGAGATCAAGTATTTCATGGTTATAATAGGTTATTCGAAGAGAGGTCAGTAGTTCAATTGATAGAACAAATAAAAATTATGTTTGAATAATATTTAGAAGATACTTTATTTTTTTTAATTATTACACCTTATGACTAGTTATCTTTCACTTTTATACATCTTATGACAGAGTATCTTTCACTTATAATGATATATTCATTCTAATCATATGCCTTATTGGGTACTGGTTATTCTAAGTTATCTTTCTCCACAAATACTTACAATCAGGCTTTAAAAATTTAAAACTTATTCTCACTATTATATATCTGCTAGTGGTTGCAATTTCAAATTGAAAGAGAATTTTAGTAGGTTTCTAACCACATAATCAACTTAAAAGGAATATTTGTAATTTGTTTAACTTAATACTTGTAAAATTTACATGTATAAGACTATGGTTGAATGGGCACTTTACAAAGATATGGATTTTGCAATTCTACTTTATTGGAAAACATTGATTGGTCTTATCAATAGCAAGAAAAAGTGTGCCATCTAATAATGAACATTTCTAGGGTTTGTACTTACAGTAGGCTAAGCAAGTACTATTGTAATGATTTTTAGATTTGTGGGTTTAACTATTGATTTAAATTAATGTGAATGGACCAATTAGAAATTAAGATATTTGTTATTTTGTTATGTATTTCATATTTTATATAGTTAAACTGATGTTTTTTTAAGTTTCTAATATGTAAAAATTATTTGTTGGCAATTTGATTGGCCAAACCAATTGATGTCTTATACACGATTTTTTCAGAATGGTGTTTGAGTGTTGTTTAGTGCTCCTTTATTATTGTATATACATAGTAAAATATAATTGGTCTTATTTAATTTTAATTGTATGTATAAATTTCTTTCTAATTTCATTAAATTTATTAGAAGTATTGAATATATTTAAACTAATTAGTAATTTTGCAATTATGTTTTTTTATAATTATAGTAAATTGCACAATTATTATAATTTATTTCTATATTATATTTGTAATAATAAGTATATATTAATTGTAATTAATTTGAATTTTTATTTTAATTAGATTAGGTTATGTTCATGTAATTTAATACTCCATTCTTATAAGTGGGATAGAATTAGGTGTTATAAATATAAATTTAATGTACCATATAATTCAAGTTGCAATACTAATTCAAATTAAGTCCACTATTTCTATTTCTATTTCTAACTTTTTTACAAGGCTTCTTATGAATTTTGTGTTTATTATTATTTTTCTTTTATTTATATTAAATAGCAATAAAGTAAGTAATAAATTTTAGAGTAAATATATGTTTTTTATAATAAATAGTAATAAAGCAAGTATTATTTAAATAAATAGATAGAACATTAGTATAAGTATAAATTAATAAATTTTCAAAAAAAATAAAATTAAATAATTTAAATTATATATAAAATCCATAATCTATAATAGTGATATTTCAATTTCAATTTTTTTTTAAAAATTTTTTTTATAAGTTTTAAAATAAAATTCAATTCTTTTACAACACAAGAATAGAAAACTATAGACATCGAACTGTTTTTAACTAGTGATTAAACTAATAAATTCCAGCTAATCAAATTTTCCACTAGTTATTATCTTTGAGTCATATGAAGTTTTCCATTAGTTATTTTCAGATTTTATTGTATTAAAAGTAGTTGTTCTTCACAATCACAAGACCCGCAGGCATAAATCTAAGCAGGTTGGTGCGCCCAATGGGGTTGCAGAAATTAGGGTTAGTAATAGAAAAAGGGAAACATTGGAGAAGGATGAGGGAGGTGACAATAGAGGGAAATCTAGGGCAAAGGAAGATGTGGATTAAGGAAGCAGAAAGGAAGCCGTGGAGACCAAGAAAGAGAATTCTTCTGTCTCGGTGGGTGTTCAACATCTTCCTGCTAGGGTTTTCGAAGCTCTCGTGCAAAACTGTCTCAACAGCAGACTCTTTCCTTTCCCACCATGGAAACTCTCGTGCAAAACTGGAGAAGGCGTGGAGCAATATTCATGCAGATCAAAATCACAAGCACCACATCTATACCCTTTCCCTTTCCCCTGTATATCCTCTCCGCAACCGCTGCAATAAAAACCATCTGGATATCAACGAATATAGTTGAGGCCGTGTTCTGAGTGCCTCGGATGACGTATAATTTGACGCTCACCTGTTTCATGAGTCATAAAAATAAATATAATTTCAATATTTTTATTAAAACTTACTAATTTGAACTATAAAATTATATTCTCCTCAAATCCTTCTTTTATAAAATTCCATTAATTTTCTAAACAAGTAATGTAGTAAAGATTTATAGGAAACTACTCTATTTTTATTTCTCCCAAAGAAAACCTCTTACAATTCAAAAGTCTGAGATGGAGGAATTAAGCTATGGAAATAATTTGAAAATTGCATTTAGAAAAAGAGTTGTCTAAGTTTGTAGATCACCGAGACATAATACTTTTGAGATGCCGTTGTTGAAGTTACTACATTAAGATTATAGATGAGAATAATTGAACTTGAAGCTATCCATATATGTGTGAAGCCCTCAGCATAATAATTTGTGTAAAAATAGAGAGAAATTATTAGATAAAAAATCATCACCAAGTATTGAAGATTGTAGTTCAAAGGTAATTGCTTGTTACTATTTGGGTTTGCCCAATTTTCAAGAAATACAATGATTATTGTTGAAGGATGTTAAAGTATTAAAGATTTTGTGAATATTATATTGTGCTAGTTACTGTTTAGTACATTTCTTTTTGTACAAGATAATTTTTTAAAGTATGGCATCATGTAGTTTACAATCTACAGTTCTTATATTTTCTGGTATAAATTATGATACTTGGTTATATAGATTGAAGAAGCTACTTTGCTTACAAGAATTATCATATATAGTTGAAAAGGGTTATACATAACCTCAAGATGAGTCGACTTTAAGTGATGATGAAAAGAATCAACTTAAAGAAAATAGGAAAATTAATTTAAAGGATTTGCAAATAATTGGACAAGGATTGGATATTTAGTGCTTGAAAGGATCAAACCAACAAGTGCTTGACAAGGAATGCATGGGACATTCTAGAGACAATATATCAAGGTACAACTAAGGTAAAACTTTCCAAAACTACAAGTAGTTAGAAGAGAATTTGAAATTTGCAAATGAAAAAATCAGATTCAATAGATGAATTAAAATATCATTTTATGGATTCATTTAATCGAATAAGGAAATACGGTGATAAACTAATTAATCAAAAGGTTGTAGAAATGGTTTTGAGAAGTTTGCACATAGAAAATTTGATCCTATTCTTGTAGTAATTGAGGAAACTAAATATTTGACTACATATTCTATGGATGAGTTGGTTAGTTCTTTGAAAAACTATGAAGATAGATTGAACAAGAATGACAATACCTCATTATAGAATGCCTTAAAAATAAATAAGATATTTGGAAGAGGCAGAGGAAGAGGAAATTCAAGATTTAGAGGAAGAGGAAGAGGAAGAGGAATAATTAATTACCAATGAGAAGAGAGGAGTCCACATCCAAGAGCAAGGATAAATCAAAATTACAACTCAAGGGGACACAATAATAATCAGCAAAGGTATGACAAATCAAATGTTGAATGTTATTATTGCAAGAAGTTTGGAAATTTTGCAAATGGATGTAGAAAGAAACAAGAAGATATAGTAAAGAAAAATGTGAATTTTTCTGAGATTAGTTATGAGACATTGTTCGTTACATGTCATGTATCTTAGGAGAGTTAAAGTAGCATTTGGTTTCTTGATAATTATTGTAGTAATCACATATTAGAAAATAAAGATTTTTTTTTAGAATTTGGACACTTCAATTAAATTAGAAATTAAATTGGGTAAGATAACATTGTTGAAGTCATGTTGAAGTCATTGTATGGAATATATTTGATATTTCTCCTAGTAACAGGTTGATTGAAAAGGTTGAAATGACAAACAACAAAAGGTTCCCACTTCGCATGAAAAGTGAAATGTTGGAGGAGATTGGAGCAAGTTTAAAGGCATCAAGTGAAGATCAATCATGGAAATGGAATTTAAGGTATGGTCATCTAAACTTTAAAGGATTATGTTTTTTGCAAAAGAAGACCATGGGAAGAGGTTTACCCCCCATTGAATCACCATTGGGTTCATGTGAAAGTTGTCTTTTAGCTAAGCATCATAGAGAAAGTTTTCCAAAAGGGATGTCATATAGAGCATGGGTACATTTAGAAATTGTGGATATACAGTTATTCCATCCAATGCAAACACCATCATTAAGGGGGGAGATTTGTTTTATACCATTCATTGATGAGTTTTGGCGGAAATCATGGGTTTATTTTTTAAAATATAAATATGAAACATTTCCAAAGTTCAAGGGAGTTCAAAGCATTAGTGGAGAAATAGACTAGCATATCCATCAAGTTATTAAGATCAAATAGAGGAGGATAATACAAGTCAAATGAGTTTTTGGATTATTATAGATACCATGGAATAAAGAAACAATTTACTACAAGCTACATGACACAATAGAATGGTGTTGAAGAAAGAAAGAATCAAACAATAACGGAGATAGAAAGGAGTATGATGAAGGGTGAGAATATTCCTAATGAGTATTGGGTTAGAGTAGTAGCTTGTGTATCTTATATTTTAAACAGGTGTCCAACAAGGAGTGTGAGAGATAAGATTTTGCAACAAGAATGAAGTGGTAAGAATCATAGTGTTTCTCATTTCAAAATATTTTCTTAAATTACATATGCTCATGTACCAACAAAAAAAAGGGGAATATTGGATGATAAGAATAAAAAATGATTTTTTATTAGTTATAATGAACAATCTAAGGTATATAAGTTCTTAAATCCCATAAATAGTAAATTAATTGTAAGTAGAGATGTTGCATTCAAAGAAGAAGAATCTTGGGATGGTAATATAGACAAGATAATTAAAGGTGCAACACTTATATCATATGATGATCAAGAAAGAAAAGATCAAGAAGACTAAGAAGATCAATCAAATGAGAAAGGAGGAACTCCATTAAGAAGCTCACAATGAGATAACATGCAAATGGAAGTTGAGCAAGGATAATCCTCAAGTCCACAAGTAAATAATGACTCAAATAGTACACTTTTAGCATGGAGATCAAGGCTTAAGAGAAATAAAATAGAAGTTTGCAAGAGATTTATGGACAAGGAGATAGGATAGGTTTGAAATAAAAAATTTCTTTATTTTTCCAAGATCCTATAAATTGTGAAGATGCAATTAAAGAACAATGGATTATTGAAGTGAATCATGAAATGAAAGCTATTGAGAAAAAAGATAGATGTAAACTAGTTTAGTTTCCTAACAAGAAAGAATGCATAGGTGTAAAATGGGTCCATAAAACTAAGTATCAGGCAAATGGAGAAGTTGACAAATATAAGGAAAGAATAGTAGCTGAAGGGTTTGCACAAGAATATGGAGTTGATTATAATGAAATATTTGCACCTATAGATAGAACAAATACTATTAGAATGGTACAAGCTATTACAGCTCAAAATAATTGAAAAACTTATCAAACGGATATATTTTTATTAAGGATAAAAGAGGTTTTGATAGGACCATGAGACCCATTATGAGTAATTTTTATAGAGACTGTGGTTGAATACATAAGTAACATCAAGCAGGAGTTGAATGTTGGTTCCCCTATTAAAATACATGATACTAATGATGATGAGGATTCGATTGACCCTTGAAAATGCACTAGATCATCAAAGAAGAAGAAGATCCAAGAGAGGATTTTGGAGCTCAAAAACCTCAATGCAGCTATTACCAAAATGTCCAAGGCTAAAAAATATATGGAGGCAACCCTGCTGGAGTATGCCTATTTTCTTTATTTTCTATTTTATGCTTTCTTTGTGTCCTTGTTGTTGGGTTTTGTTTTTTCTTTACTGGTTATAAACTAGTTTTTTGTGGTTGGTTCGGGTCCACTAGTGGGCTAGCCTTCTGAGCCATGTTTTGTTTTGGTGGTTCTAATGACTTATCTTTTGTGTCTTTGTTGTAAGGGGTTTCGGGTCCCCATTTAAAACCTATTTTTACTAGTATTCAAAAAAAATTGGATAGTTCAAGGGAGTTCAAAGCATTGGTGGAGAAATAGATTGGCCTATCCATCAAGTTATTGAGATCAAATAGAGGAGGAGAATACAAGTTAAATGATTTTTTTGGATTATTATAGTACCATGGAATAAAGAAGTAATTTACTACAAGCTACATGACACAATAGAATGGTGTTGCAGAAAGAAAGAATTGAACAAGAATGGAGATGGAAATGAGTATGATGAAGGGTGAGAATATTCCTAATGAGTATTGGGTTGAAGTAGCAACTTGTGTATTTTATATTTTGAACAGGTGTCCAACAAGGACTTTGAGAGACATGATCCCACAACAAGAATAAAGTGGTAAGAATCATAGTGTTTCTCATTTCAGAATATTTTCTTGAATTACATATGCTCATGTACCAACGGAAAAAGGGGTATATTGGATGATAAGAATAAAAAATGATTTTTTATTAGTTATAATGAACAATCTAAGGCATATAAGTTCTTAAATCCTATAAATAGTAAATTCATTGTAAGTAGAGACGTTGCATTCAAAGAAGAAGAATCTTGGGATGGTAATATAGATATGATAATTAAAGGTGCAACACTTATATCATATGATGATCAAGAATGAAAAGATCAAGAAGACCAAGAAGATCAATCATATGAGTAAGGAGGAACTCCATTAAGAAGCTCACAATGACATAACATGCAAATGGATGTTGAGCAAGGATAATCCTCAAGTCCACAAGTAAATAATGACTTAAATCCTACACTTTCATCATGGAGATCAAGGCTTAAGAGAAAGAAAATAGAAGTTTGCAAGAGATTTATGGACAAGGAGATACGATGGATTTGCAATAAAAAAATTCTTTATTTTCCCAAGATTTTATAAATTTTGAAGATTCAATTAAAGAATAATGCATTATTGAAGTGAATCATGAAATGAAAGCTATTGAGATAAAAGATAGACGTAAACTAGTTTAGTTAATTTCCTAAGAAGAAAGAATGCATAGGTGTAAAATGGGTCCATAAAACTAAGTATAAGGGAAATGGAGAAGTTGACAAATATAAGGAAAGAATAGTAGCTGAAGGGTTTGCATGAGAATATGGAGTTGATTATAATCAAATATTTACATCTGTAGATAGAACATATACTATTTGAATGGTACTAGCTATTGCAGCTCAAAATAATTGAAAAACTTATGAAATGGATAGTGTTTTATTGACCATCTTTTCCATACATTGATTTTGTCTTCACCTTTCCTCTTTCTGTCCAATTGCAGATGTTCCCACCACAAGGATGCATGACTCTTCAATTTTGTTCTTAAAATCTTCACCTTCTTATCATCAAGAACATTTTCATATGTAAAGTCATTTTCCATCTCGGTGATCCAGTCCATCAATTCATCATAATCCAATTTTTCACTGTAATCAAGAGGATTAAAATAAGGTGTAGACTTTAGACTTGTCAAAGCTTTCAACAATCTTTCCTCACCCTGATCCATCACAGGTGCAGGTTCTACATTCACTTGTTCTTCTTCAACTTCATCATCACTAACATCTTCAAGATGTCTTCCTCTGCACTGGGCCATCTCAACAACTTCCAATCTTGTAGCAATCTACCTTATCATATTAGCTAATCCTGGATCTGCATCTCACTTCCCACAAACCATCTTGGATCATCTGCAATTATAGGTCAGATTGCAATCTGCTCCCCTACAATAATCAACTAGGACTCATAAGAAGGATCCAAAAAATCTAGATTCACAAACCTAGATCCAGATCTCACCTCAGATTGATACCTCTTGATGCAAGGGAGGATGGACAAGGGCCAAATCTGATGGCACACCCTATCAAAGCACCCTTCTTAATAGCTATGCGGAAGCCACAACAAAAAAGTGAGAAGGAATGCGGGATATTTCATATATTAATCATCAATTGAAACATACATGCCAAGATGTAAGGCCTTCCCAGTTAGGGCTAGATATTACAATGAAATACATAAGTCCTCAAACATGCAAGGATCTATAGACAATCTCAAATCTATCTTCTATCTTCTATCTTCTATCTTCTACTATCCAACTAGCTGCTCATTGTGTCATCTTAAAATGGAAGCACTTCCATTTTGATAGGTTTAGCATCCTCTTTTAGTACATTTATCATTATAGACTTGCATTTAGGATGCATTCTGCACTTCATTTCTTCATTCTAGGTGAAATTAGGGTTAGGATCCCTAGGATTCTCCTTAATTTCCCTCTTCCATGACTCTATTTTCTAGGCAGGACTTAGAAATAGGTCCTCATGGCCTTCATCACATTCATCATAGGACCTTGTGTTTTTCCCTGGCATTCTGTCCTATTCTGGCATCACTTCTAGGTCTCTGGGCACCCTTGGAAGCCTCTGTTCTAATTCTGGCTGAACCTGAGCTCACTTGGTCAAGGTCGAGGTTGACCATGACCTAGGTTAGAGTCAAGCTCATCGCTGACCTAGGTCAGAGATGAGGTCATCTTTGATCCTCCTGGAAGTTTGTGCCCCCTTTTCAATTTTGGTCACAATGGGCCCCAAAATCAATGTTGGGCCCTTGGATCGAAGTGCAGAAAGATTTTAATTCAAAATTCATTTAATATTTTTCCTCCTTAGTTCGTTATTGTGATTGGACCTTAATTCAAGGTGAAATTTGAATTATGGGTCCTCGCATTGCTCTAGGAGCCTCACCTTGAAATGTCTATATAAAGACTCTCATTTGCATTCATTTTCACAACCAAGCAACAACACGAGATCAAGTATCAATCAAGCAATTACATTATCAAGGAGATTCAAGCAAGCAAGGAATGGTGAAGTGAAGATGCAAGATTACAAGAGGATGATATAGAAGATGAAGCCATTGTTGATATCAAGCATCTTTGTGAACACACCATTGTGGACACCTATTTGGAGCAAGAGAGATCCCTTCTTCCTTGATCCACCATTACACACTTTCAAGCATTCAAAGACACAACAATGGGGTGACAATTATGGATTATGATTTTGGTCAAAGTACTTTAGCCTTGGGGGCTTGGTATGCTTTTCTATCTTATTCAAATCTATGCATTATTGTCTCATACATATTCATGCTAGGGTTTTGATCTAGAGGATTAGATCTTGGCATTACACTTTCAATACATACACACACACATACTATTTCAATTAGCTATTCATGGAGGTGGAGACCACCAAAAAGGGGGTTTGACTAAGGTAAAACCCTATATAGCCACCCCAAAAACTTCCTTTTTCAGATATCTACAGTCACTATTTAGGGAATCTGAGGACAAATCTTAGTACCATTTTCACCAAGCTTCTGAGATCTATGAACAAAGTCAAAGTTGAGCTTCAGAATAAAAATGTAGCCCTTGACCTTTTATGAGTGTCAAAGACTACCTCCTGTCTGAAAGATGAAAGTTTTCTAGGTTTTGTCAATTACGACTTCCTGGTCCCAAATTTGGTTGTAGAACCTATCGAAACCCCACACAAGCTTTAAAAAATAGGTATTTCTAAGTGTATTCCATGATGAGGTATGTGCCTTAACCTAATTAATTTTCAAGTATTTCCAGATTTATTTAGGCTATTCCAAATTCAATTCAATATATACAAATTACAAATGAATATTGTTGAATAGAAGGTGCATTGTTACGGCTCCATTTTTAACCTATTTATTTTGGTGAACCCGTTTATGACAACTCTTTCTTTTATGGTGTTAGATTTAAATCTTCCATGATTATAAGATTAGATTTCTTGAATTTATTTCTTGCATTTTTATTTCAAAAATACAAAAAAAAAATTTGCAAAAATTCCCTTGAAAATACAAAAAAAGTTACATTTTCATACTTTTAGTGCTTTCTTTGTATTCAACATGTATGATTCTTGTTTTGAGTACTTTGATGAGGCTTTTATTGTACAAAAGGATAGATCCCCTAATGAGGTATGTTGGCATTTCAATTTTGAAAATATAAATCTAAAATTGAAGTGTATATAGGTGGTCATAAAATTGAGAAAAATTTTCTACAAATAAACCCACAAAAATCCTACAAAATTATCAAGTTTTCCTTTGTGTCTAGCAAGCCCTAAGCCAGGTATGAGAAAACCCTCAATACTTTCACTTTCAAGAAAAAAACCTAAGTCACTCTTTTATAATCTATTTGAGTGTTACTTTTAAAAGTCAATTGAGTTCCTAAAAGGCGCATGTGTTTTATTTCTATCACCAGGCGGGGTCATGTTTTTATTTCTTTTTATTACCTAAGCTTGTCCCCCTTTTAATATTTCCATAAGTCAAAAAGCCCGATGATATTTGTAATATATCCTAAGTCCTTATTACTTTATATTCTAATGTTTCAGTGTTTTCTTTCATCTTTGAATCTTTGATCTTGATTGACGGTTGTCTTATGTTCACATGGAATCTTTCAAACCCAAGCAATCATAAGACAAGCTGTCGATCTTGCATGAAGCTTAGTGTGATTGTCAAGTGGGACCACTGACAGATATACACAAGTGGCATTTTTTCATTGGTTAAAAGCAATGGGATTGATGTCAGAAGAATCTGCAAGACTATCAGTTTGCAAAAGATCTAACGATCATCGTATGATCGCATGGAATCTTTCAAGCCTATGCAATCATGGGACTAACTGTTGATGCTTACTTTATTTCCAAGTGTAAAAGAAAGGTGGGTTCACTACCAGATGTATGCACATGGCTATTGTCAATTGGTCGAGGGTACTTGCTAATGTGGAAGATGTCAGCAACACTGGCACTCGATAAGGAAAAGTTACGTGTCCACTTGCTAGATATTGCAAACGTGGACATTCTTTATTGGTAAAAACAAAGTGGGACCAATAACTTAAAGAATCAGTGACATAGGAAAGATCTAACAGTCGTCGTAGGATTGCATGGAATCTTTCAAGACTATGTGATCATGTGACTAACCGTTGATTTAATATTAAAAGCCATGATAGATTACCTTATGTCCAGTCATAAAGAGAGGGTAGCTATGACCGTCTGATGAAGGATCAAACGAAGGAGATAAATCTAAGGTAGTAGGTGGGTCCTAGTTGACGTAAAAAGATGATTGTCGCCGATAAAAAATTGATCTGATGGCTTGTCATATGTTCTCATAAGCTTCTTTCAAGCCTTGCGGTCATGCGACAAGCTATTAGATTATCTTCTAAAGAGGATCAATGGTCAAAATTTAAACTTGAAGTAAAGTGGGTGCAAAGTTCAAATAAATGATAGTTCAATCTCTCAAAGAATTAATGGTGAAATCATGTGGAGTAAATTTCTGAAATGATTATTTTTAATTGCTGATATATCAAAGATCTATGCTTTCTTGGAAGCCACAAGAAGATAAAAGTTTGCAGAAATTTGGGTGAAAAGATTTGCAGAGACTAATTATCATTTTCTGGAAAATTTGAGGGAAAGGTTGGTAATTTCTACACATACTCTTTCTGTTAAGAAGTGTCATAATTATGTTGTGTTTCTTTTACACCAACTATACAAAATCCACAAGCCCTAAAAATTTCACCTAGGAAGGAATTGTCTGGTGAAACTGATTACAATAAGAGGGTTCTACATGAAGATCTATTACAGGTTTTACCCAGTTCAATGACTAATTTAGTAAACATCAAGAAATTAACACCAAAGGAACCTAGGGTAAAGGTAGCAGATGGATTGTATGATACAAGAAATTATATTAGGGATGCTAGGATTGGTATTCCCAATGCAAGTGGTTTTTTTGATTTCACTGGTTTGACATTATTCACAGTAGGATTCAACTGGAGAAACACCCTTGTTCCTACTAGTAATATATGGGAAAATGACTTAGGTAAGCTTGTGGTGCCTGATGTTTTCTTATATGTAGACCTAATGATTCAAATTGCAAAGAATTATGACCCTATTACTAGGGACATTAGGGATGCTAGAGGACAACGGTTATTAACAATTTTTGCTGAGGAAATTAGGATGGTTTTTAAGTTGACTGAACCCTCAAATAACCTAGAACTAATTAATTTTGAAGAATTGAGAGAAATATACAACGCATAGAGGAATTATCTCAGAAATGGCCCTGTGAAAGGTTTTTGTGGTAAGATTGGAAAGATGGTTGTCATAGGACCAAGTACACAATAGCCCTTCAAAATAGATTATTTTGATGTGACGACAAGAGGTGCATATTGGTCACTGTGTTAGATTTTTGGGGAGGATGCTGATGAAAAAATGCCACTACATTTGATGTATATGATGGTCCAGATATTACATCCACACTTGTCAATCACTTTTGATTATGCCACTTTCATTTATGATTTGATTCATAATGGATTAATGGGGATTCAAAGGAGTAAAGTTGATAAACCATTCTACTAGTATTCCTCCATGATGTACATGTTTTTATTCAAAGGTGCTAGTTATTTTGAAAAGGAAATGGATTTGTCAAAACAAAGGAATGGAGAGGACATGCTAGTCCAACTATGGAATCTCAGCATGACATGGGATAGGAAGGATAGTAGTTTTATACAATTTAACAAGTGTTTTGCAGCAAGACTAAGGCTATTATTTGTCCATGAGAGCCCAAGGGTCCCAACTACCTTGGCCGAACTTGTCAAACCAGAACAATTTTCCAAAGACCTCAAAATAGTACAAAATTGGGGTGATTTCATATTTTATCCTTATCCTACTGTTATTAGATTATATTGTTTTAAGGGGACTCCTTTTATATTACCATATCAAGTTCCCCTTAAGATTGGTATTGTAGAATTATTCAAACAACTGGGAGATATTGAGAAGAACACTCTCACTGTCAAGGGTAGAGGAACTCTGTTCCCAAATATTACAATTGCCCACCAGTTTGTAATCACAAAGGGTGGATGGGTTCATATGAATAAATTTCTAGAGCCATATCATATGACAACTACAATTGTCTGGACAACAGACCCAGAGGGGTTCTATAATGAAATGTTCAAGAAAACGGTGAGATGCTCCTCAATAGACCACATCTTTAACTTCCCTGAGGATATTATCAGAAATATCCCAGGATTACAGGATCAAGAAAACAAAAGGGAAAAGTGGTTGGTATATAAGAAAACATTTGACTTTGTCTGACAATTTGATCCAGGATATGACCCCTTAGGCAGTATAAATCCTATGAGAAAAAGGATAGATACTCTCATGGATTGTTTTCAGGATGTTTACAAGACCCTAGTGGAGAAAAAGAAGAAATCCATGGAGGAGAAACCAGAGAAATCTCAATCAATATTGAGCAAAGATACATTTGCAAAAATGTTGCCTCCTGGAAAATATATGTTGCAAAAAAGGACTGGTTACATTGTAATAGTCCCAGAATTTGACATAAGAAAAAAAATAAAAAAAAGGGAAGATATCCCTTGTACATCATAGCAAGTGGAGAAACACAAGGAGGTTGTGGAGATTATAGACACACCTCAGGATCAGCCAGGTGAAAATATTCTTGATTTTTCACCTCCCACCAAGAAACAAAGGATAGAAGAGAGGCCTTAAGATGTAGAGCAAGAATACTCTCCTTCCCAATCACCCTTGAATATCAAAGATGATCAGGAGATCATAGAACAAGTACAACAAATGGGATCTCAAGGTCAAATTTTCATGACTTATGAAGAAATTAATGAAGGAGTGCCAGAGCAACCAAAGGAGCCTGAATCAAGCCTAACGGTGGGACAAATGGTAGGGACGGAGCTGGACCCAAGAGTCAAGTAGGCATGTGATGAATTTGTGGCTGATGATGCCTTTGTGAGGTCTAGAGCTTTTATACAATTCCTATGGAAGTTGAACATGAATCAATTTGAAGAAGCTTGTGAAAAAAGACACAAGGAGAATCTAGAAAAGGATCTCAAAGTTTTAGAAGATGAAATAAGGAAGGAGATGACATAGAACTTCGAAAAAACTACTCCAGAGCAAGGGAGAGAGTTGGTAAGAAATGCAAGAGTACTTATCCTCCCTGAATGGGATATAGCTGATGCAATGGTCCTTGATGCAGTTAGGAAATAAACTACACCTATGAACAAGACCAAGGAAGAGGTAGAACAAGCTATTAAAGGAGTTGCTTTTAGTAATGACCATCAAGCATTGGTCATGTGGTCATTGAAGAAGGATGAAAAGAACAAAGGAAAGAAAATAATTAAGGATACTCTCATCGATGGCCTCATAGTTAAAAGGGAACTATTAACACTTCTGCAATTAAAGCATCAAGTATGGTGGTAGCCACAACCCATCTTGCAGAAAAGGTAGTAGAGAGGGAAGCAAAGGAAAAGGAAGAACTCACAATAAGATTTGAGACAATGCTAAAGGTTTATGGGGAATTAAAACAAGGAATGTTTGAAAAAGATAAAATAATTACAGACCTGAAGAGAAGGTTGGGGGAAGAAGGCCCAATCCAAGCACCAAAATAGTTGAAATTTTCTTCTACTACTCTTGGACCTTCTTCCTCAAGCCCCATTATTGAATACCCCCTATCTCCTCTTCCACCTTCCCTAAGTAATGAAGATGTAGAAAGAAGATAGTAGCAGAGATTTGGAAAAAGAATAAAGGACACCATACTACACTTTGCTGCAAATGTAAAACCCAAAGAGGTTTATAAATATGCTAAGAAGTTATCTAACTTTTTGACCTCATTTAAGAAAGAAGTGGCCACTGTAGGCCAAATTTTGGATAAGTGGGTGCCTAGGGAAAATATGTTGAAATCTTTCCTTAACTCAATTAAAGATCATAGTATTGTGTATCCCCAATTGGAAAGTACTTATAAAATTGTTAAATCTATTGGTGTAATTAAATATTCACTAATTACACTTTACTTAAGTTTACTTAGGATAATGCATTTGCATATTAGTTGTTATTGTGACACCTAGGAGTTTGCATTTCATTTTAGCACATGGTTAGGAGAAATTCCACTTTAGGTGTGATAGTTGTCATCGCATACCTCATTGTGTGTGAGATCCACCTTTAGTGCTCTTATCACATTATCATCCTCTCATTGTTGCACATGTTTCTCATACTTTCATGTACAATGGAGGATGATCCACCTTTGGTGGACATGTGATTCCACCTTGTGTGGTTGATATCTTATCATCTCCTTATCATGTAGTCTTATTGCATTGCCTATATATTTAGGCACTCCTACTTTGTAATTTCAATTCAATCCATTATTCATTATTTGATCATTTGATCATATCATATTTTGTCTCTCTTGTGCTATCTCTTGAGCTTCTAGATCTTGACATCTATTCTTTTCCTTAGGAAAATTCTTACATGGTATCAGAGCCAAAGGAGTCTTCATTGCATAGCCATTGTAGAGCGATTGATTGCTTCAATTTTTGGAGAGCCACAAACCAAATTAGGGATCAGCAGTTTGTGGGAGCATTTTGAGCAAGATTGGACCTCACCATTGCATGTGAGTGGCTATTTCCATAAATTTTGACTATAAATTTGCCTACCTTGGGCAAAAGTCAAATCTGAGGCAAAATTTTTTTTGCAAATTGAAACTCTAAGGCCCGATCTGCAAAATTGGGTAATTATTTTACCAATTTTATTTCAGATCTAAAATTTATTCTTATTTCTATCAATTTTATAGATCTGCATTTATTGTATTTATTTTCGGATCTGGGTATTAGTATTTTTATTTCCGTGTATTTTTCTATATTCGGATATATATATATATATATATATATATATATATATATATATATATATATATATATATATATATATATATATATATATGTTGGCAAAAATTGGCCTATCAGGCCTGTGGAGTTGGACAGTCAATACAGGTCAAACAACTAAAGTTGAGACCAGGGCAAGATTGTAAATTATGACTACAATAGAATATTCCATACATCGCAATAGGCACACAGCAACCGAGCCAAGCATGCCTCCACCACAAGCCTAAGCTCTTTTTATTTTAACACCAAGCGCAGGGCAATATAAATTGCCAAAACACACATTGCGTGGGTAATGTGGGACTAAAGTCCCACAAACCCTAAGAGTAGCGGGCCTCTCTACCCACCACCTCCGCTGGTCTGCCTCCTCAACACAGGCCCTTAGACACCACCCTCGTGCAACAGGCTCCGCGTGACCCTCCGCAACACCTCCAACCTACTGCTCCACCTCCACTATGACTGCACCACCAGCACAGGCAAGAACCTCGGATGCACCCACTCTGCCTATGCCAGCAAAACCCTCAAACTCCATGCAAATGGCTTATGTGGCAGGCAACAACTAATCAAAACCCACAACGTGGTAGCAGGACAAAAGAGTATTTTTTTAAAAAAAAATTGCAATTTTTGACATTTTTTAGTATGTTAAAGTTGACAGTCATCTAGCCATTTTCTAGGCTGATTTTTGCATTATTGTGATGGTCTCCAAGACGTCAAACTTAAGCCCAAGATTACATAACCATTTCAAGATGCAAATTTTAGCGGTCATTTGACTGTCAAACCTAGGTGATTTTGCACTGTCATGATGGTCATTTGAACATCAAATTTAAGACATTAAAGTTAGTGATATCAGCATATTTCAAAATTTTTAAGCCCTCACCATATGCAGTTTTGATTTGGCAGTTCGACTTTGGGAGGCCATAACTTGGTCATCCGGACTCCAAATTGAGTGCACTTTTTTTTTATTTTGGCTAAAATTTCTTGAAATTTTTAGTGGTGGTGTTCTTTTTTGGTTTTGGATCACATATTTTGAAGAAATTGTAGTTTTTGGTGACAGTACTTATCTGATCCTTGTTTTTGCAAATTTAGAGGCTTTGTACCGACTCATACGGACACATTTTCAGGTGCAATTTTATTTGAAAGTGCATGATTTTTTGTCTACTTTCCAAATCTAGTATCAGTTTGGAAAAATTTTGAGTAGACATAGTACTTTAAGAATATGGTCTATTTTGGCCTATTGTGGCACTTGTAATTGATTAGATCCTTGAGGGATCTTCTATCCTATCTTCTTGAGTCTACTATAGCTTCATATTTTCAGTTGTAAATATCAAAATCAGAAGTCCACTTTGATCCATTTTGTCAAGTGGCAATTGTACACACACTAGCTATAATGTGCCAAAATCATCCTTTTTGGGGGGGTTCTTTGATTGAGTGAATTGGGGGGTGTCTTGTGTGTTGGCATCTCTCTCTTGCCTGCACTTTTTTCATTTTTCATCATGGGTTCTATTGCAAAATTAACTCCACATAACTATGCTACATGGAAAGATAATATATGGAGCAAGTTAATGGTTAAAGGTTTAAATCCTTATGTGGATGGTATAATTAAAAAAGCCATTGATGATGATGCTGCTGCAATAGATAAATGGTCATGCAAAAATTTTAAAGCTTTAGGAGTCTTGAGAGAATATTTTTGAAGTTGTCATGTATCACATAAAAACCATAAACAGTGCTAGAGATGCTTGGGATAAACTTGCAGAATTATTTGGTAAAGTGGATGAAGAAATGAGATTTAAAATTGAGAGTGATCTCCTCAAATTAGAGCCCAGAAACTTTGACACAATCCAAGATTATCTCAACAAAGTCAATGATTATAGAGCACAACTTGATGATTGTGGTAATCCCATGAAGGATGGGAAGTTGGTTAGTCACTTGTTGAATCATCTTCCTCCTGAATATGAAGCTTTTGTTTCAAGTTACAATACTCACAAGTTGACCATGGGTAGTGCCTTCATTAAGCCTTCATTTGAGTCATTTTCAGAAATGTTGGTCTTAGAACCAAAAAAATTGATGAGTATGGGGATTCTCGAGTCTTCAACTTCCAAGGCATTGGTGGCTAATCATGAGAGTCAAGGCAATCAAAGTCAAAAGAAGAAGAAGAATTGGAAGTCTAAGTCTCAACAAGAAGGCACAACATCAACTTCCACACAACATGACACTTCTACATCACCTCAAAAGGGTGAATCTTCAAAGGAGAAGCGGTTTTGTGCATATTGCAAAAGGGGTGGACATGAAGAACACTTTTGTTATAAGAAGGACATTGATGAATTGAAGCATCTTCTTGTCAAGAACAACATCAATTTGCCTTCAAGGATATCTACCTCAACCTCTTCTTCACCAAATTCAGAAAAAGATAAAGGAAAGGGTCACACATTTGTCACTAAAAAAGGACAAGCTTTATATGCTTCTTCAAGTCCTAATTCAGGTAGATGGCTTCTAGATTCAGAGGCTTCTCATCATATGACTTCTTCACAGTCCATGTTTTCATCATTTGAGCCTTGCAAAGGTTCACCTATTTTGATGGGAAATCACACTTACATGAATGTGATTGGGAAAGGAAGTATTGGTGTTAGGAAGGGACACTTCAATGATGTGTTGTGTGTTCCACACTTGACCAATAACCTTCTTTCTATCTATCAAATCACAAATGGTACGACAAAGAAGACTGTGGAATTTACACCTAATTCAGTTTTCAAAAAGGACTTGGAGAGTGGAGTAGTTATTGCTACTGGGATAGTGGATCACTCTTCTTGATTATACTCCTTTGTAGATTTTTATCCTCTTGATGACAGTGATTCTTCAGCATATGATCACAATTACAGTGACGATTCAGATTTTGAGGAGAGTTTTGGCTACTTAAACTTGGGTATTCTCACTCATGATCAAGTTCTTGAGCCTTCCATTCCATCTCCTCCTATTGAGACTACTTCTACTCTTGCTCCTAATGATGCTTGCATTCACACAGCCATGGGTTTAGGTGCTTCAGTGCAGCAGGATATTCATTGTCTTCCAGACTGGGTTCCATGTGATGACTACCTGATAGACATTGCATGTTTGTTTGTGGAATCCTACACTTCAGATTTGGGAGACTTAATTGATGATATTCATCTTCTCTTTGGTGAAGATGATCCTTCTTCAGTTGTTGCAAGGGACCATGCTGACCCTCATCTTCATTCTCTACTTGATCATTCTTTCGAGGGTGACATGATTGTGGATACTTTGATATAGCAGTTGGAGGAGGTCACTTTATCTTCATAGGAGATACTTGGGTCTTTGGTACATGTTCTACATTTATCTTCAGTTGATCTTGATTTGTCTTTTTCAACAGAGTGGCTTAGTACACATGATTTTGAGGAGCCACCTTTCATCTTTGACACGGGGACAGTTGAGCATGTTTCAGAGATTCCATACACTTTGAGGTTTCTTCCTATATATAGATTGGGGAGGAGGCTTCACCTATACACCTTTGGTCGTGTTTCTTCCTAAGGGGAGGAATGTTGTTCTACACTCATGGAGCAGTTTCTACATCAAGCCTGGAGCATCTACCATTGGTGTTCGTTCTACATTGAGGGGGGGCTACTTGGTCTCTCTTCCACTACTTCTCTCTTATGGGGGGGATATTTTCCTCACATCAGATCTTCTCTCTCATATTCTATTATTGTATTCATCTCTCTTTTTGGGAGACGGTTTTTCCCATGAGGTTTTTCCTCTTTCTCCATTTTATGAGAGATTGCATTATCTATTGCTCTTGCATATTGTACATAGGTACCTAACATGGCCTAGTAGCCGGGACCCATCTTGCATTGTGAGCTTAAGTGCATTCCCCTAAGTTGCACTTAAGGGGGGGTGTTGGTGTAGTAAAATATTCACTAAGCATTGAGCCAAGATATATATTTTGAAGAGATTGACGATATAGGGAACTATAAATAAGATTACAATACAGTTATGCCCACAGACACAATACACTTGAAACCGTCAGAGGTGAAATGCCCAATCAATCCATTATTTTACTAAAGTTTGGTGTCGACATAACTGGTTTATATTATTATTAAGCCTAAGTGTACGAGCTTTTACCAAATTTTTAACTATTTTTTTTCCAAGTAAAGCAAGGTTTTATAAATTTAATTTCCAAAAAATCCATTCTTATCGCTCCATTTTTTAAGCCAATGAGATTTTTGATTGATATTTTTATAAATTAGTAAAGTTAAATATTTTACACATAAATTTTTAAATATTAAATTATGATATTATTAAAAATATTGATGATGTTTGATTGGCTAAAATAATAATCCTTCTCTAAATAAAAAAATTATACTATGATTTATTTATGTAAATTTATGTCTTAAAATAATTAATTAAAATAGTCATTTCCATGTATCAAGGACAACTATTATTGAGTATAATGAAACCTATTAATAATATTAATTTATAATTTATTAAAAATATATAAATAAAATATAAAATTATTTATTTATATATTTTAAAAAATTTAAACAATAATAATAATATTTTTTTATAACATATTATAAAATAATATTAACATAGCATAGCAGTAATTTTTTTAAAAATATTATACATATAACTAATGTTTTCTATATTATATTTATTCAATAATTTTAAGTATATTAAATATTATTTAAAACTTTCTAAATATAACTTATTATTTTCAATTATATTTATAGATAAAATAAATATTTAAAATTAAAATTTATTAATAAAAATATAAATTTAAGTTTTTTATTGAACATGAACTATGAGAAGGGGCAAATATTTTCTAAAAAATGGCTCATATGGAACTACAAGAATGGGTGAATATTTTTTTTTAAAAGGTTCATATAGAACTATGGGAAGGGCCAAATATTTCTAAAAAATGGCTCATATATAACATCTCACTAGTTAAAATTGATTAGTTTAATTGTGACCTGATATGATCAAAACAATCAAAACATTGCAATGGGCAAAAATATTTCTGAAAAACTCGTCCTTATCACTCAATTTCTTTAAACCAATAAATAATTTTATAAACTAAAAAAGTTAAATATTGTGCATTTTACTTTATCAAATATTAGAATTTGATATGACAAAAATAAATTATGAAATTTGATTGACTAGAATTAACTACTTTAATCACTAGTTAATTATATGTGTAATATTTTTTTAAAAATTATTTTTATGATATGTTAATATTATAATATTATTTTATAATATGTTATAAAAAATAATATTATTATTGTTTAAATTTTTTAAAATATATAAATAAATAATTATATATTTTATTTATATATTTTTAATAAATTATAATTTAATATTTTTAATAGGTTTCATTATACTCAATAATAGTTGTCCTTGATACATGGAAATGACTATTTTAATTAATAATTTTAAGACATAAATCTACATAAATAAATCATAGTATATATATATTTTTTACTCTAAATACATTTATTAGACTTAAAATATTTATTAAAAATATAAAACATTATACATAAAAGAATAATATATTGTAAATCTAAAAAAATTACTTTAATATTTCATATAAATAATGATTATAACCACATTTGTAATGAAACTATTTAATTGTTACTATTAAAGACAATACATAGTTAAAATAAAAACTTTTTTTGGCAGGAGCTTTGCTGCTCTGTAGCCTTGATTCATTAGCTAAGTGCACTAAAGAAATGATTCCATTTACATCATCACTTTTATAAAAAGTACCATCCTATTTGTACTAAGCAGATTTGATGTTCAATAACTCTCAATGCCATAACATGTTTGATATTACATTAACTTCTTTTTTTTTAATACATGGGGGTGTCCCCGCGACCTAGCCCAACGCCCAACAGCCCGTATTTTGGGTACCTGTGCGAGCTAGGGCGAGACTAGTCCCCCAAGGGGTGAGATCAGCAGGCCTGCAAGCTGTCCCACACTAATACATTTGGGGGCATTTTGCGACGGCTATGTGTCGCAATAGCAACACCCATAGACGTCGCTATTTTTTAGTCATAAATTGCGACGTCTATGGGTAGCCGTCGCAATTACGGCACCCTCCCGTCGCAATGTCGCTAAGATTTGTTAGCGGCATGGGCATCGCCCCCCCGTCGCATGGCTTCGGAGGGCCGTCGCAATTGCGATGGGCCTCCCAAGCAATTGTGACGGGCGCCTACATCGCATTACGACGGGCTCCCGTCGCAATTGCGACACCCGTGGGTGGATTAAAATAAATAAAATTATTTAATACATTGCTAATGAACCACATTAATGCTTTTTTCTTTCAACAAATGAGGACAGCCACTGTAAAGACAACATGATAATGTACACTCACTGTAAGGATAGTCACAAATGAGGACATCTCACAGTGACTGTCCCTTGTGTAATTGCCACTTGAATGTATTGCTATTCAACCACATTAATGCTTTTATTCTTCAACAAATGAGGATAGTCACTGTAAAGACAACATGATAATGTACACTCACAGTGAGTGTACATTATCATGTTGTCTTTACAGTGACTATCCTCATTTGTTGAAGAATAAAAGCATTAATGTGGCTGAATAGCAATACATTCAAGTGGCAATTACACAAGGGACAGTCACTGTGAGATGTCCTCATTTGTGACTGTCCTTACAGTGAGTGTACATTATCATGTTGTCTTTACAGTGAGTGTACATTATCATGTTGTCTTTACAGTGTCAATATATGCATTATTACTTAAACTGAAGAGTACTCTAAATAATATGTCATTGTGGAGTTCTGATTGCTTCCAATTTGATATACGCTTGTTCTACTTATGTATCCAGCATCATGTAAGAAAAGTTGATGCTTTTAAAATAGATTCATTTAGCCATGAAATGCCTGTGCATGTTACATACAAGATTCCAAGGCCCAAAACTGATTACTCATTATAATTCATGTACAGAATGATAATCAACCACAACGAGGCATGCGTAGGCGCTGCTTAGATTTTGAGGCATCAGAAGCTCGTAGAAGAAACTTGACCAATGGCTCATGGAATGCAACAAACTTATTGCCTAAAATAGGAGCATTGGTAACCACAGATGATGGTTCTGAAAAGAACACTTCACCATCAATGTCACGTGAGGGAACTGCAATTTCTGATGGCAAGCAACTTGTAGTATATAAGAGAGATGTAGGTACAGATGCTGGGAGAAGTTCCCAATCTTTATCTGTTGGATAGTTTTCATCTACAAAATAGATTATAAAAACATGAAAATATATCAGAGATGTTTGATATTGATACAAAACAACACAGATTCATTTCTTCGTACACCTGTATATCATAAAAATCCTTGCACACTTCGAAAAATTGTATTGCCTTTTACTTACTCAAAAGTAATTTACATAAAGCAGTCATTTGATTAACATGGATCCTAATATTCACAAGTACATGGTCATGTGCTCCATCGTAGCATCTTATAGATTTAGATCTGTTCTCTGAAATAATTCAATGTTTTTTTTACAATCCACAAAAGAAATATTTTCCCTCATCTACTTAATCCTAAACAAAAGGCCATATAGTAATATAGATAGAACTATATAATAGAAACCATAAACAATGGTAACCTTAGCAGCAGGAAGAAATTGTTGCAAAAACTTTACCTTATCATACCTAGATTGTTGCTTTGCCTGGCGGAGGGAAATTTGATCAGTAAAATTGACACAGAGTATGCTGTCTCCATTGTCATGCTGGGTAACAAAACACCAACTTTAATGGGCATGTACTGTCCCTTGTGTAATTGCCACTTGAATGCATTGCTATTGAACCACATTAATGCTTTTTTCCTTCAACAAATGAGGACAGTCACTGTAAAGACAACATGATAATGTACACTCACTGTAAGGATAGTCACAAATGAGGAAATCTCAGAGTGATTATCCCTTGTGTAATTGCCACTTGAATACATTGCTATTGAACCACATTAATGCTTTTTTCCTTCAACAAATGAGGACAGTCACTATAAAGACAACATGATAATGTACACTCACTGTAAGGATAGTCACAAATGAGGAAATCTCAGAGTGACTATCCCTTGTCTAATTGCCGCTTGAATACATTTCTAATGAACCACATTAATGCTTTTTTCCTTCAACAAATGAGGATAGTCACTATAAAGACAACATGATAATGTACACTCACTGTAAGGATAGTCACAAATGAGGACATCTCACAGTGACTGTCCCTTGTGTAATTGCCACTTGAATGTATTGCTATTCAGCCACATTAATGTTTTTCTTCTTCAACAAATGAGGATAGTCACTCTAAAGACAACATGATAATGTACACGGGCTGTAAGTGTACATTATCATGTTGTCTTTACAGTGACTATCCTCCTTCAAGTGGCAATTACACAAGGGACAGTCACTGTAAAGGCAACATGATAATGTAGAGAAATGTTGTCATTTGTATTTTCAACAGTGCCGAGAGAGATTCCCTCCGCGAAACCACAGCTACAATTTCTGAGTACGTTGGGTTTATTTTTCTTTTGTCATTATTATGTAATCTGGTATTCAGCTGTTACAGAGCTAAAGTACCTAGAAATGAGGACATATCTGTGTTGAATTTATTGTTAGCGGCTTTGGTTATTTAGAAGTTTAATTTTATTTGTTCATCTTTCAAGCACAAACATTTTGTGGACCGTAACATCTTCATTGTTTCGGGTATGCAATGAAACAGCCCTAACTTGCAACTACCTTCACGGTACTTGTGTACATTATCATGTTGTCTTTAAAGTGACTGTCCTCATTCAAGTAGCAATTACACAAGGGACAGTCATTGTGAGATGTCCTCATTTGTGACAAGGATAGTCACACATGAGGACATCTCACAGTGACTGTCCCTTGTGTAATTGCCACTTGAATGTATTTCTATTCAACCACATTTATGGGCCTGTTTGGACCACAGCACACAGTAGCATCTACAGAGAAGAATATCCCAGGTGTAACAAGTTGTAAGAATATACCAACAGTTCTAAGAAGTTCCCTAGCACATAGTAGCATCTACAGAGAAGAATATACAACATGAGGGTAGCCACTGTAAAGACAACATGATAATGTACACTCATTGTATGTGTACATTATCATGTTGTCTTTACAGTGACTGTCCTCATTCAAGTGGAAATTACACAAGGGACAGTCACTGTGAGATGTCCTCATTTGTGACAAGGATAGTCACACATGAGGACATCTCACAGTGACTGTCCCTTGTGTAATTGCCACTTGAATGTATTTCTATTCAACCACATTTATGGGCCCGTTTGGACCGCGGCACATAGTAGCATCTACAGAGAAGAATATCCCAGGTGTAACAAGTTGTAAGAATATACCAATAGTTCTAAGAAGTTCCCTAGCACATAGTAGCATCTACAGAGAAGAATATGGGTCAACGAGGTTGACTTCAAAGCCATGCAATCTAATGGTAATAGTAATATCATAATTTGACATACTATCAGAAATACTTCCTAAATAGACTATTCAATCTTATAAGAGATGGATTCATGAGAACTATTATTTATGAAATATGAGTCAATGACTTTAATTAAAAAAATTACACAATCTAATTCTTGTAAAAATATCAAAATTTGACACATTGAAAATACCTTCCAAAAGTATCGTTAATTGATTAATATGAATCGCTACTCATGAAATATAATTTTATAAATCTAATCTAAAAACTACACAATAAAAATCTTAATAGCAATATTGTAAGAAACTATTCCCAAAAGCAAGCCTAACAAAATTTGATGAAAATAATTTTTGTTTCACTCAACTTTGACATTCACAACTTCCTCTTTTATTATAATAAGAAAAAAAATGTCTTTTTAGATATACCTCATGAACCATACTCGAATAATCTATCATTTTTCTTCTCAAAAACATATTTGCAGAGCCTGCTTCTTTTACTTGTTTGTACTTTTATCTCTCTGATGGAAAGGGTTCCTTCAGGACACATTTTTCCAAGTTCACTGCTTGAGATATTTGAGGAGGGTTCCCCTGCTTGAGTATCCATCCAACCCATATTCGAGTAGTTCTACAATTGCACAGTCTAAATTAATAATACTGACAATTGAATGACGAATGATGATACATAGAATTGATATAAACTAATCCTAAAAACACTAAAACATTATTAATATATTTATATTTCATAAATAAAATTGATATAAAAGATCTGGAAAGATACATTAAAAAATAGAAAAACAGTAATTTATAATAGAAGGAAACTTAAATTGCTATTTGAAAAAAAAACAAGAGTCTTAAATCTTATCATTTTGTTTCATTATCATCCATAAGTACACACCTCTAGCATAATAATTATATTTTACCACCCATAAAATGAAAAAAATATTTTCACAAGAGAAATTGAAGCTAGATTATAAAAATGAACCATCTTATTGGAAACTGGAACTGTTATCATACCCAAAAGGACTACAAAATTTCACCTTATCATACCCAGATTGTTGCTTTGCCTGGCGGAGGGAAATTTGATCAGTAAAATTGACACAGAGTATGTTGTCTCCATTGTCATGCTGGATAACAAAACACCAACTTTAATGGGCATGTACTGTCCCTTGTGTAATTGCCACTTGAATGCATTGCTATTTGATGCAGGGGCATCCCTAATGCAAGCCAAAGACACCATGATTGAAGGAAGTTGCCATGAAGCCAAGGAGTCAAATCTTATCAATTGGAACATAAGATTTTCACCTTGGAGCTTTGAAGGATTGACTGGTGAAAGGTCCTTTTGATTGACAAATCAGAGTCTTTTTGAATGACAAATCAGAGTCTTTTTGAATGACAATAAATTAGAATAGGAGTTTTAGATGTTTTCTTGGTTTGTAATAAATATTAAGGATTGATTTTATCTCCTTATAAACATCCACTTGTTGGACACAAGACCCCTTGGTGACTTATAAACCTTGGGCATCTTTTGAGTCCTTGGATGACATGAGCATAGTAAGTGTTTATTAGGTGTCTTTTAGATGTTGTTAAGAAGTTTGAAGGTCCAAAATAACTTTAATAAGGTTCCTAAAGTTTCACAACACATTTTTAACCTTCTCGGCAAAGTTGTTTGCAAAGTTGTAATGCAACTTTAAAAGTTGCTTAGCAAAGTTGACATTTGTTGGATAAACTATTCTAACCACCTAGATGGTTGACCCAACATTTGGAGAGCCTATTTTAGGCTTCAAATGGTCGAAGACAGATAGAGAACCAGTATTGTAATCATTTTGCTTTCATAAAAAATAAAAATAACCCTATTTTAGTGCATTTCTTGTGAAAAATGAACTCTGTACAGCTGTACGGATGGTGGTTGGATGATAAAATTTTCCTGGAAGTTGTAATAGTGACATCTGATGCTTTGGAAGTTGGTTTGATTGATTCTCTTTGTTTTATATCTAAGTTATTTCAAATTTTCTGCGCATTGTTTACAAACCCTCATTTTCAGGGTTTGACTGATGTAAAGACCTTAACTCACGTTTCAACCATTGGAATTCCTTCTTCCTTGGTGGAATGAGATTTAAGGATGTATATTTGTATATTCTAAAAGCCCTGAGGCAGGGGGTTGCATCTGCATTTGTTGAGAGCGAGCCCTAGATCAAAAACTACCATGTTTTTGGCTGGGAAGATGGTAATCAGAATAAAATCAGAAGCTTGCATCGTATTGAGGACTTGAAAACTTGTGCATTCTTGTTTATCTAGATCAGGAGAACACTCCAAAACTCTGATCTTGGTTTCATACACCCATTTTCAATGCTTTGTTTTGGAACCCACACCTAAAAGCATGCATTAGGTCTGCGGACTCAATGAAGACATTGATATGCTGGAGTGGAGTCAAGGTCTGGGATGAGTTGGTGGTCTGTTAGAAATCCAAAAAGGGTACTCAGAAAACATATAACTTCTTAGAGTCCTTTGGCAAGTTGCAGAGTTATGGCTGCAGAGCAGGTTTGGGAGACCTACTAGGGTCACTAGGTCAGTTTGTTATTTTGATGTCTTGGGTTGTTTAGATCACAACCAATGCATGATTCTTGTTATTTAGATGATATCTAAGGGGTTTCTAAGTTTTGCTGCAGGAAGTAAGATCTAGAACCTTAAAAGTCTCTTTTGATAGAAAATCAGGGAACTTGTCCCTAAAAGGAAATTTGTTATTGAATGGGATTGAGTCCATAAGTTGTTGTGTGATCCTTGAAAACTTCAAATTCATTACTTTGCAGAGTTTAAACATTGACCTATAGAAATCAGAGCCTAATTGATTGGTTGAATCATTTTGGTTTCTTGAAGTGGGTTGGGACATAGATCCAAGTTTCTTGCTGACTACTCTGCATCACTATTGAACCACATTAATGCTTTTTTCCTTCAACAAATGAGGAAAGTCACTATAAAGACAACATGATAATGTACACTCACTATAAGGATAGTCACAAATGAGGAAATCTCAGAGTGATTATCCCTTGTGTAATTGCCGCTTGAATACATTGCTATTGAACCACATTAATTCTTTTTTCCTTCAAGTGGCAATTACACAAGGGACAATCACTGTGAGATGTCCTCATTTGTGACAAGGACAGTCACACATGAGGACATCTCATAGTGACTGTCCCTTGTGTAATTGACACTTGAATGTATTTCTATTCAACCACATTTATGGGCCTGTTTGGACCATGGCACACAATAGCATCTACAAAGAAGAATATCCTAGGTGTAACAAGTTGTAAGAATATACCAACAGTTCTAAGAAGTTCCCTAGCACATAGTAGCATCTACAGAGAAGAATATACAACATGAGGGCAGCCACTATAAAGACAACATGATAATGTACACTCATTGTATGTGTACATTATCATGTTGTCTTTACAGTGACTGTCCTCATTCAAGTGGCAATTACAGAAGGGACAGTCATTGTGAGATGTCCTCATTTGTGACAAGGATAGTCACACATGAGGACATCTCATAGTGATTGATTGTCCCTTGTGTAATTGCCACTTGAATGTATTGCTATTGAACCACATTAATGCTTTTCTTCTTCAACAAATGAGGACAGTCACTCTAAAGACAACATGATAATGTACACTCACTGTAAGGACAGTCACAAATGAGGACATCTCACAGTGACTGTCCCTTGTGTGATTGCCACTTGAATGTATTGCTATTCATCCACATTAATGCTTTTCTTCTTCAACAAATGAGGATAGTCACTCTAAAGACAACATGATAATGTACACTCACTGTAAGTGTACATTATCATGTTGTCTTTACAGTGACTGTCCTCCTTCAAGTGGCAATTACACAAGGGATTTGTGTTTTCATTTGTGTTTTCAACAGCGCCGTAACCCTCCGCAAAATCACATCGGGATATAAGGGCAAAACAAACAAGAACGTTGTCATTTGTATTTTCAACAGCGCCGAGAGAGATAAACAAACTTAAAACTCAGACTTAAGAAAGATGAAGGCAATGCTTCAAAAGGCCGATGCCCTAAATATGGGAAAACACAATACCACCATTAAACGATGCCCTAGTCACCGTATCAATGCTGCTAGCTCCATACCAGTATGCTGACTGCTCACTTTCATCCTGTGATAAAGGTAACTTCATTAATCATACTTGAAATGGCGGCATACGAACTAAAGCTGATGAACATTTATAAACTAAAAGTTTAAAACTACAGATTACAAATGTAGTAGTTTCATACGAAAAGAACTTGATATCTGAAATTTACCATTAGAAGTATCCAAAGGAATACCACAGTACTGTTGAACTTGGAGAATCGGAGATGATCTACACAGCAAGGTTCAACAGCTGTAAGGATTGTTACACCATCTTTAGCATTTGAATACATTTTCTCCTTGGCTTCTGGTGAATCCTCAAAGACCCCCAATGATGTTTTCCCTACAATTATCAATTGTTTGTCAGTATGAGATATTAATAAATAAACATTAATCACAATATTAGGCAAACAATGTTCTTGATGTCTAAATCTAAATCACAGAAAGCTCTAATAAAGCAGTTCTCAGTTTCACATTAAACTAAGTTTCAATTTCAAATGGTTATAATAATTTTTGCAAGTTATAAGTAGCTGGTTATAGTATATGACATAAAAAGAAAAAAAATCATTTCTATTCTTTTCTTCTTTTTCTCTTTCAACGAAGCTTTTGCACCACACAAATGCATACCAAGAATTTCTCAGGAGGTTTCAAGACCATTGCATACCAAACTTCTTCTCTGTAGATGCTACTATGTGTCATGGTCCAAACGGGCCCATAAATGTGGTTGAATAACAATACATTCAAGTGGAAATTACACAAGGGACAGTGACTGTGAGATGTCCTCATGTGTGACTGTCCTTGTCACAAATGAGGACATCTCACAGTGACTGTCCCTTGTGTAATTGCCACTTGAATGAGGACAGTCACTGTAAAGACAACATGATAATGTACACATACAATGAGTGTACATTATCATGTTGTCTTTACAGTGACTGCCCTCATGTTGTATATTCTTCTCTGTAGATGCTACTGTGTGCTAGGGAACTTCTTAGAACTATTGGTATATTCTTAGAGCTTGTTACACCTGGGATATTCTTCTCTGTAGATGCTACTGTGTGCCGTGGTCCAAACGGGCCCATAAATGTGGTTGAATAGCAATACATTCAAGTGGCAATTACATATATTATAATGTATCTGTCTAGTCCTCATGATTGCTCATAACAGTACAAGTGATATTTTTTTGGGAGTGGGGAAAGGTTCAAGACTTTCACCTGTATGAAGAATCCTTTCTACCTAACACAAAAATGCACCCCATAAAACATCTGATTGGTTCAAGTATCTTTGAACTATTTGGGTCTATTGACAACACTAGACCAGTGTATACAGAATGACTAATTTCATGCAAGACAATGTGATGCAGAGTGGTCAGCAAGAAACTTGGTCTTAAGCCCCAACCCACTTCAAGACACCAAAATGTTACACCTAAGCAATTTAGCCTCTAATTCTATCAAACCAGTTTAAAATCTCTGTACTAGAGGGACTTCAAAGGTTTCAAGATACTTCTAACACCTTATTGACTCAATCCCAACCAAGACCAAATTTCCTTTTAGGAACAAGTTCCCTGATTTTCTACCAAAAGAGACTTTATTGATCCTAGGCTTTGCCAACCCAATCAAACATTTGAAAACTCTTAAGATTCCCTAAAACATGTAGAATCATGCATTGGTTGTGTTCCAAACAACCCAAGACATCAAAATCACAAATAGACCTAGTGACTCTAGTATGTCTCCAAAACCTGTTCTGCAGCAATAACTCTTCAATTTGACAAAGGACCTTATGAACTTATATGTTTTTTGAGTACCCTTTTTGATGTTCTAACAATCCTCCAACTCCCAGACCCTGACTCCACTCCAGCATATCAATGTCCTTATTGAGTCCGCAGACCTAATGCATGCCTTTGGGTGTGGGTTCCAAAACAAGGCATTGAAAATGGGTGCATGAAACCAAGATCAGAGTTTGAAGATGTCCACCATGCTCTAAAGGTCTAGATTCAACAAGGTTTGAGGTCCTTTACTTTCCGCTACCCTCTGATCTTCCATAATCCATCAACTCCTAGTCAAGAACATTGAGATTCTTGACCTAGGGCTTGCTCTCGAAATTCTCTGGCTTAGTATCCTATTCCAAAGCTTTTAAAATATGAAAATAAACCCCCTTAACTTGCATTTTACAAAGAACAGAGGATATCCTATGGTTTATTTGCAAGTTAAGGCCATTTGAATGCAATAACCCAAAAAATGAGGGTTTGACAGAACAACAGATAAGAAAAAGGAATAACTTTGATATAAGGTGTCTTGAATCTACCAAATAAACTCTCAAAGAATAAGATATAAATACTCTAACTTCCACATTGGTCTGCCCTCCCTTTCACATCCGTACACTGTACAATGCTTGAAGGAAATGCACAGAAAAGGCTCTGAAATAGTGGCTCTATCTGACAGAGAGTCCATGCTAGGCTTCATGACTAACCTAGAGCACATTCCTTGTTATGGAGGAAGTTTGAATGGTGAAGAACTTATGGAATGGATAGAGGACCTAGATAACCATTTTGACTACAAGTATCTTATGGATAGAGGACCTTGATAACCATTTTGACTCATTTAGTATCTTATTGAGCTTCACTTTGTTTCAAGAATATAGTTTAATATTCTCTACTAAACAGGGCCAACCACGTGAAGGTGGAAGCTCATTTGGCCCCACCCCCCTCCCCCTAACATCACTCTACATTCCCCGTTAACATCTAACATTCATTCATTCTTTCAATTATTAATAAAATGTAACATTCAATCAATATCACATGATAACATTCATTAACACATTAGATTCGTTAACATGCAACATTCATCAATATGAAAATAAACACATAATTCATGAACATTCATTAGCACATAATTAAACTCATTGAGACATAAAATTCAGTCATTATCAATTAAGGTATTTAGATGACAATCATTTCTTTTTTCTCTTTCTAATTTTTTTTTCTATGTAAGCTCTAAGAGGAGCATCAGTGTTATCATCAATACCCCCCTCATCAGTTGTTTTTTTCTCTATTCTTGATGATCTCAAATTCCTATACTGCTGCAAAGGGGGGTCCTCTACAATAACAAATAAAAGAGTTAAATTTAAAATATTTAATTATAATTGTTACAAGTATTTAATTATTTTAAAGAACATAACTGTGGCGCTCTTTAATTACCTGATCTGGCCACATCATTTTGTCTAGACTCAACCTCAACATGCTCATGAGCACCGACCCCTCGATCCTCTACAGTTGCTATACAAAATGTTACATTAATCCAAACACCAATTGTAATTACATATAAAAATTTTAATAGCAAATGTATACCTCCACCACTAGGATGCACATCATGCGAACCTTCATTATGCATAGATTGTGTAGAAGGATTGTCAGGCTGCATTCCAATATCCTACACATTGTTATCATTGCTTTCTTAAAACAGATATACTCACTTTATATTAGAACTTAACATCAAATAGACTAATTGGTAAAGTATTCAAAACATATAAGCTACAAGGCAAGACATATTACATGACATGGCAAAAGGATTAAAATATACATTAGATTAAAATATATACAATTTTCAAACCTGAGCGCGTGGCTATAACTCGTGCAATGGTCTTCTTGCTTAGCTCTAGAAGCTCTCCAGCAATCAAAACATATAAGCTATTAGAATTCATTAACTTTCTGTAATTGGAAAACTCTATTTGATATTAGACCGTAAACTACTACTATTCTCTCCATAAGAACTAAGTACAAAATTCTTTCAAGTTCACATCCATGATTCCCTTTAGATTAAAATATACAGCAAAAATAAGCTAAAAGTCTAGTTAAAATATACATTAGATTAAAAAATATACAATTTTCAAACCTGAGCGCGCGGCTATAACTCGTGCAATGGTCTTCTTGCTTAGCTTTAGAAGCTCTCTAGCAATCAAAACATATAAGCTACAAGGCCTAATAGCAATTTCAAAACAAGGGTCATCAAAAGAACCAAAAACAATGTGTGTAAACAATACCTTGTGAAGTGGTATAGACAATTAGAAGATGCTACTATGTGTTAGGGAACTTCTTAGAACTGTTGGTATATTCTTACAACTTGTTACACCTGGGATATTCTTCTCTGTAGATGCTACTGTGTGTCGTGGTCCAAACGGGCCCATAAATGTGGTTGAATAGCAATACATTCAAGTGACAATTACACAAGGGACAGTCACTGTGAGATATCCTCATGTGTGACTGTCCTTGTCACAAATGAGGACATCTCACAGTGACTGTCCCTTGTGTAATTGCCACTTGAATGAGGTCAGTCACTGTAAAGACAACATGATAATGTACACATACAATGAGTGTACATTATCATGTTGTCTTTACAGTGGCTGCCCTCATGTTGTATATTCTTCTCTGTAGATGCTACTACGTGCTAGGGAACTTCTTAGAACTATTGGTATATTCTTACAACTTGTTACACATGGGATATTCTTCTCTATAGATGCTACTGTGTGTCGTGGTCCAAACGGGCCCATAAATGTGGTTGAATAGCAATACATTCAAGTGGCAATTACACAAGGGACAGTCACTGTGAGATGTCCTCATGTGTGACTGTCCTTGTCACAAATGAGGACATCTCACAGTGATTGTCCCTTGTGTAATTGCCACTTGAATGAGGAACAAGGAGGAAGTGATACAATAATAGGGGGGGTGATCATTTTAAAATGTGTTGGACAACAAAAAATGCTATGCACGGGGTAAAACATGGGCTCAAACCTTAAGAAAACTAGAGACTAACAACAAAGAAAATGTACCTCATGATACTTATTGAGCTTAAAGCATAAATAACCTACTATGTACAAGAAGGAAGGATAAACTATTAATAGAAATGTTTAAGATGGATCCTATTTATCAATATCTCAAAAGGATTACCTTCCATGTTTTCCAACTCAAAAACATAATTTTCTTTGTAGCGAGAAATATAAAAAGGACCCTCCCATAAGGCATCAAACTTTGTATGTTGACTTGGATTGGCTGCTCTTTCATTGTACTTCAAAATCATATCATTTTTCTTAAGAGGGGGATTGCATACCTCTTGTCAAACCCACATTATACTATTCTTTGGTGATGTGTCAAGGCATTATAAGCATTCTCATAAGCTTCTTGTAGATTCAACAATTTTACTAATATGACATTCATCGCACCATCTTCCTCTACTTCAATTAATGTTAGAAGTTCTAGAGCTAGGATTTCCATTGATATAGGAAGAACAACTTCTATTCCATTGGCGAACTGGTGCCGGAGCACCTCACACAACCAATTTGGAGATGGAGATTATACAGACTTTTAGGACAAATCAGAGGGATGGAATACATAAACAGGGTCAACAGGTCAATTGGAGGATCTTAGCACCTTTAATGTTATTAAAATAATGCAATACTTCAATGAGTTTGTAATGATGTCCTTATTAGGACTAAAAGCTTGTTTACAATGGACTGAGATTGTCCAAAGTTCAATAATGTTCTAAGAATCTAGAATAGGCTAGTGCGGAAGTTTAAGTCTTTTGGAAAGTTTAATAATCATAAGAGATCAAAGTTAGTGAGTTTAGTGGTCTTTGGATTAAAATAATTCAATTAATTATAAGTTGGAATTTTTGAATTTTCAAAATCCAACGGTTAGCAAACAATGGAGGGAGTTAGTATTTAGGATTTAGTTAGGCTCAAACTAAGCTCCAACCGATGAAAATTGGTTGGATTAGTTTTTGAGAAGTTATAAAGAATCTTATATATATCTCTGTTACGACAAAGAAGGGAGATATATACGGACTACAACAGTAAGAAATATAAAACTCTTAGTTTTTGCAACTCCATTTATCTTGGAAGTCTTAGTTTGTTTGAACTAACACATACATGAGTTAGAAGGATTTCTTTCATCCATTCTAAACCGTTTTGAATGAGTTTACTTTGAATTTGTTGTTGCGTGGGTGTATGGACTGGTGAAGGAAACAGCGAGCAATAAACTTTAATTTCTGCAAGTTCCTTGATCTTTTAAGTCTCAAATCATTTGGTTTGATTATTCAATTATTCTTGTTATTGAATGAGTTTACTATTATATTGAGACTGTTGTCGCGCCAGTCACTACTGAAACAGTCATTCTTTTGTCTAGACTTGTCATTGCAGTAGATTTTTAGAGATAATGAAGATCATCCCATGAACATAGAAGGCCTAATATTCATGGGATGACAATAACTAACTTGTATTATGAAGTACTGACATTGCATATGCAAAGTTTTGTGGAAAACAGTGTGATCACAGGATAAACTGTGGGAAATTACCGTGAGTTGAATGCTAATGTATAGCAGTGAGTGATCTATCCAAGCAAGGGTGGATTGTTATAGTTTGGTTTTATACCTCCCAATTGCATTTGTTTAAAAATCGTTGGAGATTTTTAAACAAATGCAATTGGGAGGTATAAAACCAAACTCAACCACTTTTGCCAGTATTCTTCAAGCATATGCCAAAATGGGATCTTTAGAACAGGGTAGGGAAATTCACCAAAAAGTAATTGAAGATGGGTTTTTGTCAAATATAGTGGTGGTGACTACCCTGATGGACATGTATATAAAATGTGGAAGCATACAAAAGGCACGCGATTTGTTTGCGGAAACAACTGAAGCAAGGCACGTGAAAGTCTCAGAATCTTGAATCCAAGTCAGTGAAAGCTTTGAAAACCAAATGCATCCTATTAAGTATTGTGGGGAAGCATTCTAAATAACCAAAGCCACTAACAATAAATTCAACACAGATATGTCCTCATTTCTAGGTATTTTAGCTTTCTAACAGCTGAATACCAGATTAAATAATAATGACAAAAGAAAAATAAACCCAATGTACTCAGAAATTGTAGCTATGATTTTGCGGAGGGAATCTCTCTCGGCGTTGTTGAAAACACAAATGACAACCCGCTTGATTTCACGGAGGGAATCTCTCTCGGTGCTGTTCAAAACACAAATGATAACCCGCTTGATTTCGCGGAGGGAATCTCTCTCGGCGCTGTTGAAAACACAAATGACAACGTTCCTTTTTTTTTTTGCACTTATATCCCGACCAACATAAGGTCCATTTGTAATACAACATGATAATGTACACTTACAGTGAGTGTACATTATCATGTTGTCCTTAGAGTGACTATCCTCATTTGTTGAAGAAGAAAAGCATTAATGCGGCTGAATAGCAATACATTCAAGTGGCAATTACACAAGGGATAGTCACTATGAGATGTCCTCATTTGTGACTGTCCTTACAGTGAGTGTACATTATCATGGTGTCTTTAGAGTGACTGTCCTCATTTTTTGAAGAAGAAAAGCATTAATGTGGTTCAATAGCAATACATTCAAGTGGCAATTACACAAGGGACAATCACTGTGAGATGTCCTCATGTGTGACTGTCCTTGTCACAAATGAGGACATCTCACAATGACTATCCCTTGTGTAATTCAAGTGGCAATTACACAAGGGACAGTCACTATGAGATGTCCTCATTTGTGACTGTCCTTACAATGAGTGTACATTATCATGTTGTCTTTAGAGTGACTGTCCTCATTTGTTGAAGAAGAAAAACATTAATGTGGTTCAATAGCAATACATTCAAGTGGCAATTACACAAGGGACAATGTCATGAGCCGTGACATATTGAACTTAGTATAATAATAAAATGATTAGATGATATATAATAATCTATTATTAATGGTATATAACAATAATATATAATTATTGTCAAAAGATAATAATAATATATAGTTAGCATAATAAGTAATATGTTAATTAAATAATATTAAAATATTAATAAATAATATAATTATGATTATAATTATAATATAAATTAATAATAAATAATTATTAATAAATTATATATATTATATTATAATAATATATTAAGTAATAATATTAAATCAATTATTGATATAATAATTTTAATATATAAATAATATTAATAAACCTCTCAATATAAAATAATATGTTATCACTATAATAATATTTATTATAATATTATTAATATTACTAACATCATTAATTATAATATTTAATAATAACAATAACATTAATAATAATAATAATAATAATAACGTTTAAAGCAATATCGAATATTTGTAATCGATATACATCTACATTAAACATCTGCATTATCTATCACGATGAGGAATGAAGAAGTGATACAACAATCACTAGTCATTACACATCGATACCATGAGAGGATGATTAATGAACCAAATACTATGAAGTCAAGATCAACATGATATGAATAAGGGATAGGTCGCTATGTGTTTCAGAAGATGTATTGATAAGCAAGAAGGATAACCATTCATATATTATAAATAATCATTAATTGCACAAGTTTAGACAATGACATATCCGATAAAGCAATATCAAACATGAAGACCCGCTAGCAAATATGCACCATCACTTCCTATGTTATCATGACAATAACATAAACTAGATTGAATTCTACTATCTATATCAATAGACACCACATAGGAGGATATCAACTAAAGGATTGAAAGATTATCGATTGTCTGAGATAAACCACATCTTGTAGAAACACAAAAGCATCAGTGATTATATCACAAGCTATTGATGAATGAGGCATCAGTCATGGATAATAAGTACAATGTATCCTTAAGTATTAATAGGAATGGAAGTCAATTTGAAGATCAAACTCCATTACCAGCAATCAACCAATAAATGGACAATTATCAAAAAATGATATCGACTTATATCAAAGTAGAAAGATTGGATATAATCATAACAATATGGGATAAGGCAAGAGTTAATATCGATTGACTAAATACTAATGATAGTTAGACCAAACTAATACAAACACAATGGATGTTAACTACTGGTTGCACTACCAATTAGGGAAGATTACCTTCATAAAAAGATTTGATATTGAGTCAATCTGGGAGTTATCTATGATCAGAAAATAATGAAATAATATTATGTGAACTGTCGGATTATGGAAAGGTGTGATTAACAAAGGGACATGGAGGAAGAAACAAGACACGTCTCATTCATAGCATCTCTTCATTTGTTAAAGACAATATAAGAATGCATTCTCGTCAGTCACTCAAGGCATCATTAGAACTTTATTTACTTATCCATATTTGGATATACTCAATAGAGCATCTGCCTTTGGCAGTTTGGTTTCAAGTTTATCATTGTAGATCAGAGACAACACCATGATTGCATAGATAGAAAGGATAGTCAGAAATAGCATCAATATTTGAAGTTGCAAGCATATAATTCAGAATCTGAAATAGCAACATATCACTCATAGCGATATTACACATTTGCATAATTACATCATCATATCAGACACAGCAGGGTAAAAGTACAATAAGCTGTCACCCTTTTACAAAGGAAGAGGCTAACAAAATCAAAGCTATTCAACTTCAATAGTATAAAAATGACATTTATGTTTGGAATTTGAAGATGATGTAAACTAATTAAATGTGATAAAATGGATGAAGTTTATGATTAATATTTTTAATATTTTTTTTAATAAGAATTGATATGTTTTTTTAATTTTTAAAGATGATTTTTTAGCTGCTGAAAAATGTTGAAAATTAGGGGTCTAGTTCCCACCAAAAAATTATATGTAAATAAACATATTTTCTCCTAATTTCAAAATATGTCATAGATGACATATATATCTAGTGCATAAAGAAATAAAAATTGGTTTGTGACCTATATTTTCTCTTTTATAACAATTAAAATTCCAAATCACTTAAATCGACAGTTTTCATCTTGCAACATATTTTTCATAACAAATCTATCCCAATCAAAAAAAGAAATATATATTCTTGAAGAGGACTCTCTCCTCTAGTGCACCATGTGTTTTTCAAATTTATTTAATATGATTTACTATTTTTTTCTTTCTCCGAATCAACATCTCCTTAACTGTTAAAATACCTACTTGTAATATTTTTTAACTACAATAAACTATGTTTAATTAAAACACTATAAAATCCATATGAAAATATTCTTGACTCTGATCTCTACAAAAGGGTATTTTTTAATTTTAAAAAAAATATCATTAAAAATATTAGGAGTTATTGAAATGCCACTTTTCTGAAATAATTTTATTTTTATGGTAATTAGACCCAAAGTGGTATAAAACATGCACTTAATAGATATTTCCAATTGGAAAAGTTAAAGAACTTATCTAACTTAGCTATAATGAATCTATCTAGACCATATGTTTGACCAAAATTAATTTTTAGTTAGAAATACTAAAATTTAGCTGTGCTGATAAGTTAGCCTAAAAGGTGACACCTGATTGTGCTTTTACCCAGCAAATACATTGCTGTAAGCAATACTTATTGATTGTATATCGATATTGTTTATATCAGACATAGCATCATTATACTATCACTATAAGTGATAGGAAACATCATATTCATAGCATATTTCATATCATTATATCCGACAGTGCTATTAAACATATTGGTATCAATATCATCTTGCACACATATTGTGATTGAATCTGAAATAGCGGTTGATATCTTAAGTAACCTCCATTACTTAGTTTAATTGTAAGTATCTGATAGAGTAAGTCTGAGAAGTGGAGTAATTGTTCCTATTTTCCAAGTTAGCCAAAAAGGGGACATTACAGACAATCACTGTGAGATGTCCTCATGTGTGACTGTCCTTGTCACAAATGAGGACATCTCACAATGACTGTCCCTTGTGTAATTCAAGCGGCAATTACACAAGGGACAGTCACTGTGAGATGTCCTCATTTGTGACTATCCTTACAGTGAGTGTACATTATCATGTTGTTTTTAGAGTGACTGTCCTCATTTGTTGAAGAAGAAAAGCATTAATGTGGTTCAATAGCAATACATTCAAGTGACAATTACACAAGGGACAATCACTGTGAGATGTCCTCATGTGTGACTATCCTTGTCACAAATGAGGACATCTCACAATGACTGTCCCTTATGTAATTCAAGCGGAAATTACACAAGGGACAGTCACTATGAGATGTCCTCATTTGTGACTGTCCTTACAGTGAGTGTACATTATCATGTTGTCTTTAGAGTGACTGTCCTCATTTGTTGAAGAAGAAAAGCATTAATGTGGTTCAATAGCAATACATTCAAGTGGCAATTACACAAGGGGCAATCACTGTGAGATGTCCTCATGTGTGACTATCCTTGTCACAAATGAGGACATCTCACAATGACTGTCCCTTGTGTAATTCAAGCAGCAATTACACAAGGGACAGTCACTGTGAGATGTCCTCATTTGTGACTATCCTTACAGTGAGTGTACATTATCATGTTGTCTTTAGAGTGACTGTCCTCATTTGTTGAAGAAGAAAAGCATTAATGTGGTTCAATAGCAATACATTCAAGCGACAATTACACAAGGGACAGTCACTGTGAGATGTCCTCATTTGTGACTGTCCTTACAGTGAGTGTACATTATCATGTTGTCTTTAGAGTGACTGTCCTCATTTGTTGAAGAAGAAAAGCATTAATGTGGTTCAATAGCAATACATTCAAGTGGCAATTACACAAGGGACAATCGATCACTGTGAGATGTCCTCATGTGTGACCTTTGTGAAGGCAAGTGCCAATTTGTACCCAAGTTACCAATATTGTGGCAAAAGTGGGAATGAAGCATTTAGGGGTCAAATTGGGCAAAGAAGTGTAGAAGTGGCCTATGTGAGGTCTAAATAGCCTAACTAAGTCATGGTTAGGGTCTTATGGTGTTTGAACAATAAGTTTTGAACCAAAATCCCAAAGGTTGTAACAAGTTGTCAATGTTGTCATTCACAACATTGACAACATTTGTGCAAGGGAGCATTTTCGAGTAAGATGGTTATGTAACTATATGAAACCATTGAATTAGGCATCAGATCAACTATAAGAGGCCTCCATCGATCTGTGCAAAAGGTTGGGTGGAAAAACATTTGGAATTAAGAAGATTTGTAGAGTAACACGGTTTTAGTGAATTCTTGAGTTTTTTTGTTTCTTTGTTTTCAGTTGATTGATGGATTAGATAGCTCGCAGTGTCTATTGGAAAAGTTAGTACAAGTTGTTTTTTTATTCTGTGTTGTGTTTTTTTTAGTTTTGAAGCATTCCAACTAGTTTGTTAATTCTTTTGTTAAGTACCCTATCATTGGTTTGAACTAGGCAGGTTGAACAAATGGAGTCTTAGCTCATCATTCCATTGTCAATTTTGTACGGGCTCTTGGAATGGGTGAGGAGACTCCATGTACTATATGTTTGGAAGGAGGGGCCCTGGAAAGCTCATTTTCTATGTTTGCAATGATGTCCTAGGTGAGTCAGTTGAGCACAGTTAGGGATGACAAATCATTACAAGAAGATTACAACAAGTTGAATGCATTGGTTGCTTCAACTAAAATCTCATGGAGAGGTAGACACACATCTAAAGAAGCCCCAAGTCAAATTAGAAGATTGGGTGAGTTTCTTTGGCTGCTAAGAAAACAAACTCTTAGTCAGACTATCCAAGTTGTGTCAAAATACTTGTTTTCAGGCATGGCTGTAGCAGTTGGTGTACAAAAAATCTAGGAGGAGAAGACCTTAGATATCTTGGAGTTCTCAATAAAGGGCATCTGAATCCTAAGCCCTTTAGGTGGCTTAATATAAACAAAAAGGCTTGACAAAGGCCTAATTGCTAGCAGCCTATTTTTGGGTGCAATTGGCATGGTTTGATGAACCGGATTGAAGTACTGATGAAAAGTATAGGTGAAGGAGTAATATTGAAACCAATAGAGGTCCTAGTGGCTAGCCTCTCCATGGAGTAAAGTTCTAGTTGAATGTGTTTCAATTTGTGAAGACAAGACTAGGAGTGTCCTAGTAGCTAGATTGGTATTGAGCAGAGTTCGTTGTATTTCTTGTTGGTGTGCACTAGTTGAAGGAGTGGGATCTTGGGTAGAGATACCTAAAGAGTGTAGGGATAGTTAAGTACCCTATCAAGTCAAAACATTGGCCTAAAGAGACCCTAGTGAAGGATAGGGAATGAGCAAGATAAAGTGTTACATCAATTAACAAGATCATTTTTTGGTAATTGTGTACATTATCATGTTGTCTTTACAGTGACTGTCCTCATTTGTTGAAGAAGAAAAGCATTAATGTGGTTCAATAGCAATACATTCAAGTGGAAATTACACAAGGGAATATCACTATGAGATGTCCTAAGTGTGACTGTCCTTGTCACAAATGAGGACATCTCACAGTGATTGTCCCTTGTGTAATTGCCACTTGAATGAGGACAGTCACTGTAAAGACAACATGATAATGTACACAAGTACCGTGAAGGTAGTCGCAAGTTAGGGCTGTTTCATTGCATACCCGAAACAATGAAGACATTACAGTCCACAAAACGTTTGTGCTTGAAAGATGAACAAATAAAATTAAACTTCTAAATAACCAAAGCCGCTAACAATAAATTCAACACAGATATGTCCTCATTTCTGGGTATTTTAGCTCTCTAACAACTGAATACCAGATTACATAATAATGACAAAAGAAAAATAAACCCAACGTACTCAGAAATTGTAGCTGTGATTTCGCGGAGGGAATCTCTCTCGGCGCTGTTGAAAACACAAATGACAACGTTCTTGTTTTTTTTGCCCTTATATCCCGATGTGATTTCGCGGAGGGTTACGGTGCTGTTGAAAACACAAATGACAACGTTCCTTTTTTTTTTTGCCCTTATATCCCGACAACATCGCAATTGCAAGTTAGGGCTGTTTCACTGCATACCCAAAACAATGAAGACGTTACGGTCCACAAAATGTTTGTGCTTGAAAGATGAACAAATAAAATTAAACTTCTAAATAACCAAAGCCGCTAACAATAAATTCAACATAGATATGTCCTCATTTCTGGGTATTTTAGCTCTCTAACAGCTGAATACCAGATTACATAATAATGACAAAAGAAAAATAAACCCAACGTACTCAGAAATTGTAGCTGTGATTTCGCGGAGGGTTACGGCACTGTTGAAAACACAAATGACAACGTTCTTATTTTTTTTGCCCTTATATCCCGATGTGATTTCGCGGAGGGTTACGACGCTGTTGAAAACACAAATGACAACGTTCTTGTTTTTTTTGCCCTTATATCCTGATGTGATTTCGTAGAGGGTTACGGCGCTGTTGAAAACACAAATGACAACGTTCCTTTTTTTTTTTTGTCCTTATATCCCGACAACGTCGCAATGGCGACGTTGCCAAATGTATTGTCATCGCAATTGCGACGATGTCGGGCTATATTTGAAAAAAAAAAGTGAAAACTGCATGACATTTGCCTCTCGTCGCAAATTGCCGTCGCAATTTCACCCCAAATGTATTAGTGCCACCCGTTCAAACCCGAGAGGGAATCGAACCTGAAACCATGACATTAGCCAAACTTGGAAAATATGATTTGTACTCTCTTCCTCTTACTGAAAATAAGAATTTTCATTTTAATTTAATAAAAATGTTAAATAAAATTTATTCATTAAAAAACATAAAACAAAATAAAAGCGCATTGCCAGTATAAATGTCAAAAGGAGTGAACCACAAACTATATTGTAGAATTGATTAGAATTACTCACGAAAATATAACTGTATAGTATGATGAATATTCTTGAAAACAAGATTTTTTTTTTCTATTTATTAGACATTAAATTCAAATAACACGTTCATTCAATACTGACTTTGCGACTCCGTTTGAGACGTAAATTACATGTAAAACATGTAAAAACAAGTATAAATTTTACGTTTTACATGATTCCAATTTTTTCTCGGTTAATTAATCATACAAAAGCGTGTTTGTCGAAATTGGCCGAGTGGGATTCCTTTTTTTTTTCAAGTATATGGTGGCATAATTCAATATGTGACACATTGCCAGAAAAATTGGAATTGGCGGAGTGGGATTCCTTTTCTTGTCAGTATATGGCGGCATAATTCAATATTTAATAGGTTTTATTTTATTTTTAATATTTTATTTAGTTTCTAGTTTTTACAATCAGCTTAAATCTGTAATGCAACATATAACTACTAATCCCACCTAATTGTAAAATACCTACACCTAATTATAAAATACCTAACATTATTGACAAGAATTTGATGCATTGTCTCTCACAACACAATTCACAATACATACTTGTTTTTTTGTAATTACATTATTTATAGACATTTTTTTTATGGTTACATTATTCAAAAAATAATAGACTTCACTCTTCATATTGGCAGTATAAATAACTGTGTTCTTGTAAAGTTGAATACAAGCATTCTACTAGTGTTGGGCTTAACTATTTTGGACTCCACATTTCTTCTGTGATGTCTTCCATGGAAACACCAGAAAAGTCTTTAAATCTATGGGATGATGAGTTTGTGCAATCTATGAAAACACCATATTATCTATGGGTATTATCTCTATTTCTTTTCTACATTATTCTGCTCTACTCGTACTCATACTCATATTCATTTGTATATTTTTCAGCCATATGTATTATCTCTATTTCTTTTTTACATTATTCTGCTCTACTCATACTCATACTCATTGGATATTATCTCTGCATCTTTTTAATATTATTTTGCGCCTCTACTCATACTCATTGTATATTTTCCAGGCCTCCCAATACCCTGAACGTGTTGAAACACTGGTTAAACAAGTCAAAATCTTGTTAAATGAAATGCAATATGGAGATGGCGATCTAATCAAGCGGCTTGAGATGGTTGACGCATTGCAATGCCTCGGAATAGATCGATATTTCGAGGATGAAATAAAAGCGGCTCTTGATTACATTTACCGGTCTGTTAAAATTCTGGATTGTAATTTCCTTCAACTACAGTGTTTCTCTTATATGTTAAATTAGAATTTGGATTGTTAAATTAGAACTAGAAAGTGTTTTAAAATTTTGTGTAGAATGGATGCAGGTGTTGGGATGGAAATGTGGGAATAGGATTAGGGTGCGAAAGTGCCACAAAGGATTTGAATGCCACGGCTTTGGGACTCAGAGTGCTTCGACTCCATCGTTATGATGTGTCTGCAGGTACCCAAATAATTTGTAAATAAGCATCTTAGCTTTTCCCTTGCCGATTTCAAATCACTAATTATTTGTTAACATGTATGTGCATTGAAAAGATGTGTTGAAGAACTTCAAGGACAAAAAAGGGCAGTTCATTTCCATTTCCCATGGTGATGGTGATGGTGATAAGGAACACATGATGACAAGTATGATCAACCTCTTAAGAGCTTCAAGTATGACATTTCTAGGAGAGGCAATTATGGAAGACGCTAAACTCTACAGCTCTGCTTATCTTAAACAATTATTAGATAAATCTCAAGATGTAGAGCAAAGCAGTTTTCTGAAAGAGGTAATGAACTTTTGGATTTTTTTTCCAGTTACACAAACTTTATATACTGATTACATTTTTTAATTTTTTTTAATTTTATAGGCTGAGTATGCCCTCCAATATGAATGGCCTTCTACTTTCTCTCGATGGGAGGCACGGAATTATATAGAGATATATGAATTGGATGTCTGCAGGTAAGAGCTGTTGCATGATGTTATTATAAAAATTACTTCTTTCAAGGTTACAAATATCATTATTTTTTATAATTTAGTTTATATATTTTTTAATTTTTCAGATTGAAGGATAAAATCATTTTAGAGTTGGCCCAATTGGATTTCAATATATTGCAATATATATACAAGATGGAAATGAAGAAACTCTCCAGGTAATTTTAGGGTGTGAAAACCCGAATAATTTTCCACATTATTTAGATCTTATGATTTAATAGAAATCACATTTATCATGTCACTTGTTAAGTTAATTAGACTTTCCAACCATAGAAGGTGCTATTAATCATCTTACTTTGTTATATTAGGATGATATCACTTGTTATCATTTTGATTTGAATTCAATTGGGAATTCAAGTCAAAGTTAATTTGATTGTTTTTCATTGCAGTTGGTGGCAAAATTCTGGGGTCTCAAAATTGATTGCAGTTAGAGAGCGTTCAATTGAATATTACCTATTAGCAGTTAGTGCTGTTGATAATAAAGAGTTGGGTAGCAGTAGAATAGCTTTGGCCAAAGCAACAACTCTAATCTCTTTATTAGATGATCTTTTTGATGATTACTTGACACTTGAGCAAGTTGAATTTGTTACGAAGGCTATTGTTCAAGGTTGGAACATTTCCATTATACAAAATATTCCAGACAATTATAGGAAAATTGTGGAATTTATTTTCAAAACATTACATGAATTGACAAGTGAGGCAACTCAAGTCCAAGGACGTGACATGACACAGTTCATTAAAAAAGCAGTATGTTTACTTGCCTTCAATAATTTTAGGCCAAACTATAATTTTATCTTAGTTCACATATTATATAGAAAAAGAACATTAAAAAAAAAGATTTTTTAAGATTCACATTAAATATGAATATAAAATCACTATGTACACCAAGCATAACCATTTATATTCTACATGCATTTATATCAAGTGTCCTTTAACTAAATTTTTCTATAAAGTGCATTTATAATATTATAAAAGTAAATAAACTGACAATATTTGTGATATTTTAAATGCAAGATTTTATCATAGATTTATTGTGGTAATATTAAAAGGTCAAAGTAGGCATTTTGATCATAAAGTAAATTCATGGAATGAATATTAAAGACTTGATAATATTGTGTTTCAGTGGACTGATTATGCTGAAGCTAGTTTAAAGACATCACAATGGAAAGAAGGTAAATATGTTCCAACCTATAATGAGTACATAAAGGTTGCTGCCATAACTGTAGCAAGTGGATTGTTATCATTGCACGCCATCCTCTTGGCAGCTCCTAATTTGGAAGATGATACTATTGAGAAAATATTTCTCAATAAATCAAGATTCTATGAGCTCATATGGTTGACGGGACGCTTAGTTGACGATGTTCATGACTTCCAGGTTTATTTTCTTCTATTTGAATTTGATGATCAAATATAAGTTTTTTTAATCATGATTACAATATAAACAAATTTTTATGTTTATGAAGGATGACAAACTCCACGGACAAACAGCACCAGCAATTTCTTCTTATATGAAGGATAATCCAGAATGTTCTGAAGAAGAGGCATTAATTCATATCAATAGCCTTTTTGGACAATTGATTAAAGATTTAACAATGGAATATTTGAATCCCATCAAAGTGTTAACCAAATGGGAGGATATATACTTCAATTATGGGAGAGGAATTCAATGCTTTTACGTATTTGGAGATGGCTTTTCATATCACGATAAGGGAGTCAAGAAGCGAGTATTCAAAGTTCTTTTTGATCTAGTTGAAGTTTAAAAAAGAGTAGTGTTGGTATCATCTAAATGTTAAAATAAAATTTTAATGTACGGTTGTCCAAGGGGTTGAACTCAATTTATTAAATGTTTTGATTCTCATTGTGGATGCCCAAGTTCAATTCCCTTTAAGGACATCTTAAGTAGAATTTTAGGTTGTGACTCTTGGTCTTCCATACTTGAATTCCACTATGAGGTAGTTTCTAAATAATAGTGTATTTCAAATGGTTGAATTTTGATATTTCATATATTTATCATATTGTATTTTTCTTGTTGATATTCAATTGAAAAAATAATACTATTTTTCTTTTTCTATTTTTAGTTACAATATTCTTTTGATACTGCACTTTATCAATGCATTATTTCAAAGTAGCACGCAGGGCCACACCCCTCCCCCCACATCCCCATGCATTGTTGAAGAGAGACTATTGAGTCCTTATAGATTTTAGTAGGATTTATTTCAATTCCAACAATTTTGATGCATGTTTCTCAGGCATAATGTAACATGAATTAAATGGCTAGTATAAAAATGTTTTGCAACTCTTAACTTGTATAAGAGAGGTCACTTACAGTTCAGTAAGAAATTTCACTTAATAACTATGTATTCACTGCAAGTTACTGAGGACTCAAAGTTGTCCTCCCTTAGCATATTTCCTTTTTAACTTCTCTTTGGACTATGGGCACACTTCATTGGAGCATGAAAACTGATTCTTTATTTGATATGTATTTGAGGTCAACAAACAACAACCATTTTGGCATTTCACTAACATTGAGCATCAAGTTTTCACAATCCTTGCATAAAGTGAGTATCATTTTCATTTATTTTCCACTCCAATGTTGACAACAAAAATTTATAGTTATAGCAAGTTGACTATACTATTGTATATGACTATGATTGAGTGTTTTCATTATTTCTTTTTGTTATGTCAAATTCTAATATTTGATAAAGTAAAATGCACAATTTTTAACTTTTTCAATTTATAAAATTATTTATCTTTGGTTTCATTGGTTTTATTATCTTTGAGTTAAATTTAAAAAGTCTTGTAGTCACATCCAACACAAATATTTATTAACAACTATAATGAAAGACTATTATAACAAGGTTGCAAAGCAACTAAGTTCTTGCCAAAATTTTGGTGTAGTTGAAAAATGTAGAAATATGTAACATTACATATTTCTACATTTTTCAACTACACCAAAATTTTGGCAAGAACTTAGTTGCTTTGCAACCTTGTATTACAAGTATAGGAGTGAACATATTTTTTCATCTTAAATGAATAGTTAGAATATTATGTTTAACAAATTTTTTAAAAATTAATTAACTTAAATAATCTTATCTTTCATGGAGAGTTAAAATTTTCTTCACAATTTAAGAATTTACTTTAATGTATTTACAAACTATTTATCTATTTAAATAATATATATTTTATTACTATCAACTAAAATTAAAATTTACTCAAACTAATTTTTCAATAATAACAAATTAGTAGGTTAAATATTGATGCACTAAATATTAATTTTATCTCTAAATGTAATATCATTAAACTCTTATACTAATAAACTCCAACTCTAGTTGTAAACCTTATTTGAATGCTAAAGTTAACTTTCATCCTAAACTTATATGCCTAAAATTATAGATTTTTAATTTATCACAATTAAAATTATTATTCACTTTTTAGTTCCTGCCGTAGATTGACCTGGTTTTAACTAGTGATTAAACTAGTAAATTCCAGCCAATCAAATTTTATTATTTATTTTTGTTATGTCAAATTATAATATTGGATACAATAAAATGCACAATATTTAACTTTTTCAATTTATAAAATTATGTATCTTTAGTTTCATTGGTTTAAAGAAATTGAGCGATAAGAGCCTTTTTTTGGAAATTTATGTCACAAACATTAGCTCCCATGTCAAATTATTTATTTTCCTCCTAAGATTTAGATATTCTAAAATTTATTATAATAATTTGGTAGGCAATCCATCTCATTGAGGGATAAGACAGATTTTTCAAAAATTTATTATCTTTGAGTTAAATTAAAAGGTCTTGTAGTCACATCAACACAAATATTTATTAACAACTATAATGAAAGACTGTTATAATAATTTAACTTTATCAAAATTTAAATACAATGTTTTTTACTTAAATTGTTAGAAAAAGTTAATTGTTACATTTTATCTATTATATTTCATAAATTTTTGTACTATAATTTTTTGTTTTATGTAATTTACAATATTTATGATAAAAGTTTTATAATATATATTATAATACTATATATTACATTAAATATATTAATGAGCTAAACTGTCTCAGGCCAAGTGTATCTGTCTTGGCTGGGTCGAACATCCTCCGGATTGGTTTATGCAATATGGTTTTCTGTGGGGAGGCCCCAACAATATAGTCTGTTACCTGGGTATCCCCTTTGCTGTTGAACCTTCGCTTAAGGACATGTGGCTCTGGATCAAGTCAAAAATCACAAAAAAACTCAATAGCTGGTACAACAAAACTCTATCGCTCGCTGGTAGACTCCAAGTTTGTCAAAAAATTCTATCATCTTATAACATTTACTATGCCTCGGCATGGATGTTTAACAATTACCAAATTGTGGAAATTCAAAAGGCCATTAGGAACTTCCTATGGTCTGATGGTAAAGGCAACAAAAAATTCACGCGGTAAAATGGGATTGGTGCAGAACTGATAAAAATTTTGGGGGATTAGGTCTGAAGGACCTCAAACTCCAAGGCATCGCTCTGGCCACCAAATGGGTCTCTCACTGTGTTGATGGTGAAGAACCATGGAAGGTGCTTATCCGAAACAATATTTTAAGAGGCTACCCCAAGAAGGCTAAATCTTGGAAAAATCTCCCATTTGCTGATATTTTATTCGGTAAATTTACCTCTATTGTACATGGATCTGCTGTTTTTAAAACCATATGGAAAGCTTGGGAGGATTCGAGACATTATATTACGGATAACCTCTTCTACATAGGTAACCTTCTTCATGGTGAGAGGTCCATCTGGTGGAATCTATTTCTCCAGGGGAAGCCGCTTGCCCTGACTCAAGGATGCTCGGCTAAAATTTGGAATAGATTAGGTATTTCCACCTTCATCGATTTATTTGAGAATGACTATCTGATTAAGTGGGATGAATTAAGAATCAAGTACAATCTTCCTGCTACTCATAAAAAAACATATAACATGATTACTAGAGCTTGCACCAATATACCTTCAATATGTCTCATAGACTCGCATAGATTTATAAACAGTAAATGGCCGGATGGAATTGTGCTGTGTAAAACAAAAGCTAAAAATGTGTACAATACCATGAATAACAATCAAGAGATTATTAAGCATGTCAATACTTGCTGGTATACCTCACTGGATACGAAGCAATGGAATAAAATTTTTTATCGAAACTGGAAATCCTACATCGATCCCAAGATCAAATGTTTTAAATGGCTTATTTTGATCAATAGGCTTCCTATCAGCAGTTACTTGGTCCCTAATGATCTCTGTAAGCTTTGTAACAGACAGGAATCTTACAGGCATATTTTCTTTGAATGTAAATTTGCTCAGAAGGTGTGGGCTCTGTGTGGAGTAACTTATCCCAAGTACATTGATATTTTAGAAATACTGACTGGATATATTCATGGTCTCAAAAATGATTCTAATATTTTATGGTTTATTATCTCGTCTAACATCTTGTGGCAATTATGGAAGTGCAGGAATGAAGAAAGGTTTCAAGGCGTGCATAGATCTCTTACTGAGTTATTCTTAAAACTCACCCTTTTGAAAATTTCTTCACAGGTCTCTATCACAATGATGATCAAGAAGGAGAAATTGAGCAGATTCCTCAAGATGGGTCACTCCTCTATGTTCATTTTTGAAATGAAAGACGGTTACAACTATCATAACCACATGAACAATATGGTCCTATTCAACAAAACGGTGAAAAAACTGCACAAAGAAATCGTCAAGAATAAGAATGTGACCGATGAACAGATAAAAATGATAGCCCAAATTCAAGCCAACAAAAACATCGCTTGGATGGAACAATATGAAGACCTGTTACATTAAACCTTTGTATATGTTAATTATCATTTTGTAATACTGTCTCTGTTAGGTGTATTGATGTAACTTTTGCTTAGCATACTCGGTTTTTATTTTCTCTCCGTGTGAGGCATGCCTCCAGAGTTGAAAAACTTGAGATTCCTTTTCGTACAGTAATTTCTGTTGATAACTCTATAATCAATATAAAAACATTAAATATATTTTTAATATAAACTATTATTTTTATATTGTATTAATTATATATTTATACTATATTTTTTATTTTATATATTTATTAAAAAATACACATATTTTATGAGATAAAAGATAATATAATATTTAAAATATAAAATTTGTGCACTTTGTCTAAATGGAAATTTATTATTCTAATTTTTTAATATATTTTTATCTTTGTAAATTTTTAAAAAAATTAAATCGAATAAAATAATAATTATTAATATCAAGTTATTTGTAATATATGAATATTATTTATACTTATTAATTTATTATTATTTTATATAAAATTATTTTATATAAAAAGGGTTTTTCAAAATACTAAATACAACTATTTCTTTCTTGAGATACACGTAGACACTATGTTGCTAAAAAAGGAATAGTTTTCAGTATGCAAAAGATTTGACCCCCTTAATCTTATCCATTTTTTTAAAAAAAATAGTATACTAATCTAGATGTTGTTGACCGACATCTACTTTTATATGAAAAAAATAATATTTACATATATATGAATGAATAGTTTCTTTCTAAGACAAGATGAATAGTAATATAAATAAATCACAATATATCTATAAAGAAAAAATTAATTCTCTAACAAACATGAAAACATATGATACAAAACCAAAAAAAAGACCCATTTATATAAAAAATACTGTCAATAAAAATAAATTAAACCTTTTAATGACCTTACGCAATAAAATAAGATAGAAATTTGTACAAATATTTATATTACATTAAAGTCATTTTTAAAAAAAATAAATTCATTTTAAAATAGATATCAATCTCTTTCGCATCACATGGAAAAGTTTTTATAAAGCATAGAAAGTCATGCGTACAAGTAGACTAGGGCATGTAAAAGGTGCAAAACTTTTATAAATTCATTGTTGTTTTGATCCTACAAAACAAAGAAGCTTGTATCATATGTCAATGATGGCGAGGTTGGTATCTTTGATTTTAAAAAAGGTAAAGAATAAATTAATTATAGTACCAACATTTTCTAGAATAAACAAGAGACGCAAGGGGTCAAAGTTCCTGCCAATAGTGTAATGCATTTAAAATTAAGATTAGAGGAAATGAGTGCAACAACATGTTGCAGTAGAGAAAAATTCAATGATCACTATTCAATTTGAGAAATGCAAAGATTTGGCTCAATTATTGAAAAATGGTACTTGTGTAAAACACATCGAGATTCTTTAAGGGGAAAGCATTTCTATATTAAAATCTAATTCAAATATTCAATATGTGCAGACCTCTAATCTTCTGCAAATGTTTGCCCCAAAATTGGATCTCAGACATTGATTAAGTGCACCAAAGAGAAAGTAAATTTAAATCATAATTTCAGTGGTTAATATATATGAATTGGATGGCTAATCCATTATTACTGAAGAAGAGAAACATTCTCAAATTTTAAAACATATGAATTGGATGTGTAATCTATTGTTACTGAAGAAGAGAGAAACATTCTCAAATTTTAAAACATAAGATTCAACTTAAGATGGAAAAATAAAAATTGAACTTAATTTTAACAAATAAAAATAAAAAGCACAGGGAACATTGTTTAGAGCACATATAGAATTTTAAGGAAATGCATGTTTGCAACATCTTATGGAAGAGATGGATATGCGAATCCCCATTAAAGAAACATAATCCCCACGATGCAAAATAGATGTATGAAAGTAGGGTGCTTGCCAAAATATATATATTTTTTCAAGTTGAGAAAAGTAAGCTAAAATAAGGGAGCAATTTTTTGCATCTGAGTCAGAATCAGAAGAGAGGCCAGCATCCAATCAACACAACACAACCACTACAGACAAGAAAAATTAAACAAACAAATTGCTAATAATAATAAGCAACAGTTTTGTTTATTTTGTTTTCATTTCTCTTAAGGTTATTTTGTGACATCATTCTTGAAAGAATATAGCAGCTACCAATGATGTAAATGCAAAGGTTACCAAAGCTATTTTCAGACAGTGAATAGTAGAGATCTGATCATCTTGATATATTAAGTATATTTATTCACAGTTTTGCAAGTATTTTAAAGACCAAATGTCACAAGGAAAAGGATTGGCTTGACACAAATGACTAATTTTTTAACAGGTTGTGTTAAAGTGACAAACAACTTGATTTTCCAAATGGATACATTCTTGCATGGTTGGTTACTTGGTTAGGACTCTAGTCCAATTTAGTACTTATATGGTTTTGATATCTTCATATTCTTTTCTGAAACCTCGTATGTTACTTCAACAAAAGCAGAGGTGCCAGATTTGAGAGATCATCTTCTCATAGACAAATAGAGGTAACATCTCTACTTTTGTATCAATTTGCACTAATTCAATATCCTTCCAAAAGCAATTGCAGACATGATTGATATTTCTATCCTTATCTTATCAAGTTTCGATGACTGCAAAGAAGAATTCCAATGCCAAGCTGCCTACAAGGCAAAACATATTTGTTGGCAATTTAAAGTAGGAGGCAAATCTAACATGGAAAAGTTAAACTCTTCTCCTAAAACATCACAATAGTTATACATATACTGAATTATAATATGAAGAGGTAATTTATGGATGAAATATCAATTATATGGTCACTGAATCATCAAATTCGTTGTGATAGAAATAGAAAAACTCTAAAAAAAATTATATAATACTCGTGTAGCCCTCGTGGGTAGAAACCATACCTCATCCAGGCTTTGTACTTATTAAGTTAGGACCCATTTCCCCCCTTGGCTTATAGTCAATTGATTTTTCCAATATTTGTATTCAAACTTTGGAAACAGATCCATTCTGGTATAGCATTGCTATCACATTGTTGTGTCAAAATTAGTGGTACAAAATAATTGGGCATAGATGAGAAGCAGATTTATCAGAGAAAAAATGAGCAGAAGTAGAATTCGCATTGTCAATGGGTGAATAATGCCCTATTCAATGTCAGTCACAGCCCCTTCCTCTGTTAAAATATTCATGCTGACATCGTCATGGGGTTGCATTGCTTTTCTGAGAGTTGTGGTCAAATCTGTGTTGATTCTCGTGGCATTGGCTACCTTTCGTTTCTTTTGTGCAAAGCCCAACTCTAACAGTCTTGCAGAGTCTGATCATGGTTTTGGAAATAGTAAAATTGTTCTGTCTAACCAGGTGCTTTAACAGTCAAGTCACAATTTAGCTATGTACATGTTATAGATGTTTTGGAGCGTCAAAAAGATCTATCGTAACCATTACAACAACCAATTACTAGGAATTGAAAGTACTTATCAATGACACAAGTTAACAATAAAGTACAAAATATATGAGGTCAAAAAAAGGCTACTGAAACTGGTTAACTGTGTACCAAGCAGCTCAGCAGCAATTTTTATTTTTTATTTTTTAAATACCAAATTTATATAATTCATGTTTCAACATTCGTACGTTCTATTGGGTAAGCATCACAACTGGAAGCCTGGACTGATGCTATTATTCAGAAGAAACAATTCTCTACAACTTTCTTAACCAGCTTATAATCATAATTCATATAACAGAGTAAGATATATACCAATATGCTAATTTTAGTTAACAAACAAAACTTTAGAGTATTAGTACATCATAATTTTTCAGAAGTTTAAAAGTGCATAAAAATTTACGTTGTAGATGAGAAATCCTCCATTAAAGTGTAGGTACAGAATAAGAATGTTAACAAAATAGTCATGAAAGTGTAGATGAAGAAGAGAAGCAGCAATCCGAGGGCCTTGAGCTACCTTGAGCTATAACTCTTTGCACCGCACTAAAAATAATGGCTTCAGCCTCTGGATGGTCGCATAGATAGTAATTGGGCTTCAAGGATCCTGAATCACACACCAACAAGAACAACACCAATATTAGCACAAAATTAAAGCTCCCAACACTACCCATGGTGTAAAAAGAGAGTTTCTACAGATCTATCCAACACAGTTGAAGGTTGAAACAATCTATTCTAGCTATAAAACTTATGGATGGTTGAGATCCCAGAGTTAGTATTTATAATACCAAGAATCAGACTAGCTTTGGATTTGGCTTAATAGGTGTAGAGTGGGTCAAGTGCTAGCTCCCACACATTTTTCCTGAACCAGTACAAAAATGAACGGATTTCACAATCTGTTGTAGCTTTATTATTTTATGTTTGATTGAATTGCTCTCGAAATCTTTGTGGTCAAGAACAAACTTTTGCTCTCAAGTTTTAAGCCATTCATACATGTTTTACAATTGAGACAAAAAATATACAAATTTTATCCTTGCACCTCGGTAGCAAAAGTACAATAATGTCTATTTAGTTCATCAACCATTTCTTGTGTACCATAATTGAATGAGGATTCCCTATAGCTCCACCTGAGGTCTATAAGAAGAATACATTTTTCTTTGCCATCTTATTAACTGAAGAATACTAATTTACAATTTACTTCAATAAGCAATTCTGAGCTCTGCCCACTACAAAATAGTTCACAATTATGTTCCTTGCATTAGGCACAACCTAAGCCTGTAAAATAACTGTGGTAGAATGGGCTTTGAAATGTAAAAGTTGGGCTAGGAGAAGATGGAATTAATTCCTTGCTATGATTGAATTTATTTACTAATGGAGATGGAATTTTGTTAGATAGGAAAAAAGGAACCAAATTATACATTTAAAAAAGGAAAGACTTTTTGAACTCTATATAGAGTTGTGTAACAGATGTTAGCTTTGAAAAATCAATGAAAAAGTTATTTTTTGAACACCTCGAATGGTATGGGCTTCTCTGAATGTAATCTAAAGCACTGTCATATTTTTATAAATTATGTCTTCAGTGCAGTTTCCTTTAGATAGATTTTGTACCCCTGTTCTGATTGGGGCCATCCTTATTAACTTTGTTAATTTTGGGGGTCAAAGAAGAAAAAGAGTTTTGCTTGAGAGGAATTTTATTTCCTATAGATTCGTGGGTTGTGGGTTTCATGCAGGTTAAGGTATGTATAACTAGTCATTTCTCCAAGAGCCACTGTTATACCACAAATACTTGATAATCCAGAATTATTATGAAAGAGAAAAAAGCCTCCAAGAAGAATCACACAGGTCTTCAATTGTCCAAGCACAACATGTGTAGTAACTGAAGTAGCACTGCAAGATGATTGGAAATATAAGAGATTCAAGTCATGCATATGAGGAATGAGCATGATTCTATGCAATTGTCTTGCTGCTGCAAATTTGACCATATAACTTGGCATGATCCATGCTAAGAACACCAAAGCACCAATTATATTACCCAACTAATAAAAAATCAAAACAATTTCCCAATTTCAAAATCTAACTATCCATATTATAGTCTGCATAATTTTCTTTTAAAATTCTAGCAGTTAAAACCCTAAGCAATCAGGAACCCTACGAAGATCTCGGGGAAGCCAAATTTGTAACAAATGCAACTTATACACATAAGAAATAGACGTGAAGAAAACATAAACCTGGAGGTATTGTTCCCTGGGAGTGTCGTATTTACCAGTGTGGTGCTTGTGTATTAGCCAAGCTTTGAAATCTTGGGTGAAATCTTCTGACTGGCGAGCAGGCAACATAAAATGCAACCAAAACTAAATATCCAAGTTAGATTATTACATAGGGAATAGGAAAATGAGACCAAATGAAATACCCAGAAATCTTTAAAAAGTAAATTCAAAAACTTGAACAGTACCTTATTGCCCTATTTTCATTTTCATTCTCTGGCAAGAGGGGAAGAGGGTTTAAGCTCGCTGCTAATGCTTGATTAAAACATTTTCCCAAGATCAACTTGTTCATATTTCACCTGCACCAATTCAAGGAAACTTTCACCCAAACTAGCAGCCTTCTTTGGGATAGCTCCCTCCTTTCCAAAACATTGAATTACAAGGTCAATGAAATAAAAACCTAAGTAAGCTCCACTTCCAGTTCCAGGAAAGGTTTTTTATAATTATAACTAAAATCCTTGAATATAAGCTAGTTGAAGAACATACAGATCTATCCAAGGAGTATTAAACAATGTTACAGTAAAATAACAAAACTATTCAAGAAAATTCAGAATGGTTGCATATGAAATAGAACAGATTGTCATCTTTGGAAAATTGATACAAAAAATTAAAACAGAGCTCCATTTTGACATATAATAATAGAATCTCTACCTACACTAAGTTACTAGCTAGATAATATGGTAGTAAAAGCTGTATGGGTAGAAATCGTGTAAACATAATAGTCAGCAGACATGTGAGGAAACTATTTTTGAACATCATATCAGGGTTCTAAATTGTTAGTTACCAAAACTATTATACATTCAAAGCGTTTTGATTTATGGAAACTATAAAAACCAGTACGCAAAGAACAAACTGCCACACAGACTCCTATTCAACTGATTCTCAATTTTCTTATGTCATACTTTCATCAAAGATCCCTTCTTCAAACACTTTCCCCATCACAAAGCTCAAGAGGAGAGGCAACAAAATATCTCTGCAAAAGTTTTTAATAGTTTTTTTATTGAACTGAATGATTCCATAAGTTTACCTGCCTATGGCAGGAACTAATAAATACCACAGACTATGAAAATGCACGGCAAGCAGTTGAAATCAATCTGCAATTTCGCAGTAATTAGAGAAGAATGTTTTTGGGTATATGTCAGCGTATGTCAGCTTCAGCATTTTTTCTGTTGCAGTCATCGTTAGTATTGTTGTTTGATCTATATTTTTCCCTTATTTTCTTAAATTCTTATGATTTATGTATTAAAGAGAGTTTTATAATAATTGTTTGTAAAGGTATATTTTTTTGTAAATTATAATGAAAAGTGTTATTAGTACTTGCCGGTAGACTAAAGCAAGTATTATTGCATCTATTTTTGGATTGTTAGTCTTAATTGGTGATTAAATGATTTTTTTTGACCAATCTCTACAAATTAAATTTAAATATAGTTCTGATTGTGTGAATTTTTATGAAAAATATTTATTGGTGATATGATTGATTAAAATAAATTGAGTCTTATACACGAAATTCCCAGAATATAAAAGACCAACAATTTTAATACTACATTTTTTGCTACATTGCATAAATTTAACCATTTATTTTGGTTTTGCACACAAACAAAATTTTGGAAATATTTATTAAATAATAGTATAATTATAGTTATGTATATTGTAATTCTACTTTTGTGTGTATATTGTAATTGGAATGTTTGTTAATGAGTATTTTAATTGATATTTTAGGTATATTAAGGTAGATATTTTTGGATTATTTAGATTTAAAGAGAAGACAACCTATAAGTGTATTATAACTATTAATAAAAAAAATTAATAAATATAACTATTATATTTATATTAAAAAAGAACATTTTACTTAAAAAATAATTATTGCACTATTCTAACAATCACCATTATTACTCAACTTTAAAATTGAAAAAATACTTATTATTACAAATAATTATAACAATTCAATAATTATCTATAATTATAAAAAATATATTTATTTAATACCACCTTTTTTGCTATATTGCATAAATTTAGCCTTAATGAGTATTTTAATTGATATTTTAGGTATATTAAGGTAGATGTTTTTGGATTATATAGATTTAAAGAGAAGACGTTGCCTATAAGTGTATTATAATTATTAATAAAAATAATTATATAAATACAACTATTATAAAATACTAATATTGCTATTATCAATCTACATCATATTTATTATTATATAATTAAATATTCAATTTATAACAAATAAGTTATCATTATTGTATTTTATATTTTTAAATATATATTAAAAAAGAATATTTTACTTTAAAAAATAATTGTTCCACTATTCTAACAATCATCATTATTACTCAACTTTAAAATTGAAAAATACTTATTATTACAAATAATTATAACAATTCAATAATTATCTATAATTATAAAAAATATATTTATTTAATACCACCTTTTTTGCTATATTGCATAAATTTAGCCTTAATGAGTATTTTAATTGATATTTTAGGTATATTAAGGTAGATGTTTTTGGATTATATAGATTTAAAAGAGAAGACAACCTATAAGTGTATTATAATTATTAATAAAAATAATTATATAAATATAACTATTATAAAATACGAATATTGCTATTATCAATCTACATCATATTTATTATTATATAATTAAATATTCAATTTATAACAAATAAGTTATCATTATTGTATTTTATATTTTCAAATATATATTAAAAAAAATATTTTACTTAAAAAAATAATTGTTCCACTATTCTAACAATCACCATTATTACTCAACTTTAAAATTGAAAAAATACTTATTATTACAAATAATTATAACAATTCAATAGTTATCTATAATTATAAAAAATATATTTATTTAATAGGATCTTTTTTTGCTATATTGCATAAATTTAGCCTTAATGAGTATTTTAATTGATATTTTAGGTATATTAAGGTAGATGTTTTTGGATTATATAGATTTAAAGAGAAGACAACCTATAAGTGTATTATAATTATTAATAAAAATAATTATATAAATATAACTATTATAAAATACTAATATTGCTATTATCAATCTACATCATATTTATTATTATATAATTAAATATTCAATTTATAACAAATAAGTTATCATTATTATATTTTATATTTTCAAAAATATATTAAAAAAGAATATTTTACTTAAAAAAATAATTGTTCCGCTATTCTAACAATCACCATTATTACTCAACGTTAAAATGAAAAAAATATGAACTATGTTATTTTTTTATGTGTGAATGTGAATATGTATTAATTTTCACCCTAATCTCTGCTCTGCTCTTTTTCGGTGTTTTTTCGCGGTGATTTTCGGTGCTCTTCGGCGAATTGCTTCCGGCAACCTTGGTTTTTACCAAGGTGGTGTCTTCCATCCGGCCTTGTCCACATGGTGGACACCTAGTTTCCATCGTGCAGGCCCTCGATTCAGGCAATCTCTCTCCCACACTCGATATTAATGACTGCAGAATGGTCAAGGATGGTCTTAATGGCGAGGCCTCTGAACCTGTACCTGGTAAGTCCCCATCGCATGTTGATAAAAATGTCCAAAATGAAGGTAATCCCTCATCCACCCGCAATAGCGATCGGCCTAGGTCCTTCTCTGAAGCCATGGCTCGATCTCCAGACATCGACACAAGGGCGAGGTTTGAATGTGCTAACCTTCATAATGCTAAAGCGAAAGAAGATGGTAAGAACCCCTTCGATCCTTTGCCTCCTTTCTCTGTTGTTCCTAATCCTGAGATGTTAGGAGAAATAGTTAAAGAAAAAGAAAGGCTTAGAGATACAGCTATCTTTTTTTCTGCGGTTGATATAGATAAGTGTCCTCCAAGGAAATTTATGGACGACTGGTTCCATAATTACTGGAATAATAAACTAGGCCTGCACATCTCCTTTTGTAGACAAATACAGAAGGGTCTATATGTCATTTTCTTTGTGAATCATGATGCTCAGAAAGTGGTTATCAAGAAACAATACTAGAATGTTGGGTCGACGTCTTTCAGGGCCATTGCCTAGTCACCAGAGGCCATCCATGAAGAGGTTCTTGCCCTCTCGGCTCCTAGGTGGGTGTTGTTTAAAAACATTCCCCCTTTTCTGTGGCGTTTCTTGCCGCAATTGCTTGAACCAATTGGAAAAATCATCCGCATGGATGAAACTATGTGGCTTGTCCCGCATATGGATGTGAGAATTCTGATCTCCTTATCTCCTGGTAAAGAATTCCCTAAAGACATTTTGATTAATATACTTAATGAGTTTTTTTGTTTCCCTGTAAAGATTTTAGGGGGTTTAAATGCGTGTTTCCTATGCCAAAAGGAAGGGCATTTACGCAAAGACTGTCCGATTATTAATAAAAGGTCTAATTATGTTAATACCTCTTCCAAGGAGGCAGCTAATCCTCATGTTACTAATGAAAAGGTGTAGAATAGGGCACCCGAGCTGGCTTCATCTCCTCCCGTCACCTCTAAGTCCCCTCCTAGCCAAAACCCTATTGAAATGAATAGTATGGTGTCTAGCCCCATCTCAGCCAATGTTGTGAAATCTAATGCCGGTCTTCAGCCCATCCCTAATCAGAATGTTGCGGTAGATCTTAATAATAATGATGAGGGTTTCACTATTGTTCCCCATAAAAAAAGAGGAAGAAGGGCAATAGCAATGTTGTGCCTAAAATTTTCTGCCCTAATCAACCTTGCCTGACTTTAGATATGACTTTGACTAATAACATAGCTAAGGAAGATGAGGTCAGGTGTAAAGCATCTCATGATGACCCAGTTCGAAAACTCCCACCCAAGGTGTTTCAGGAAATTGGAGATGAGTATGATCTTGAGATCATACCGGCCACTTCAATCCCTTCGAGTTCTAAATTTGAGCCTTCCATGGAAATTGACTCTTTTGTGGGGGCGGAGAATGATTCGAATAATGACCCCTCTGCTACTAGAAGAAGAGGTAGACCACCTGGTTCTAAAAACAAGCCCTCAATCTCTAAACAGGGGGACACTTCTAACAGATTTTTATCTTTAACTGAGCAGGAATACATTGCGGAATCCTCCCTTAACATTGTGTCTCAATGAATTGTCTTTCATGGAATGTTAGGGGTTTGGAATCCCTTGATAAAAAGTTTGTTATTAAACGGTTATTAAATTCTCTGCATTCGATAGATTTCTTTATGATGCAAGAAGTTAAGGCTATGGGATTCACCTTGGATTCCAACCTCAATTATATATGGAAAGATGCTATTAAATTTTGCACTAATCATGTCAGAGGCAGAGGTGGTATTGCCCTACTTATTGACAGTAAATGGGGAAATTACATTCTTAACAGTGGTTGCTCTCCCTGTAATAGGGCTGTTTGAGTGTCCTTAAAACATGATAACTATACTTTTGGTATCTGTGCTATATATGCTTCTAATGATTCTAGAGAAAGAAGTGATCTCTGGAAATGGCTCTCTGACCTCCCCGATATCCCCTGGTTGTTTGGTGGTGACTTTAATATGATTGAGTCCCATGAGGACAAGCTGGGGGGTACTCCTTTCCATTGGAAGGACAATGAAAGACCTTTCTGGAATAAATTGGTTGGTTCTAAGTACCTTTTTAATCCGGTTGCTGGGAGTAAGGATGTTAATCCAGGTTTATGGCACACTTGGTGCAATTTTCAGCAAGGTAATACCAGGATTTACTCTAGGCTTGATCGATTTTATGCCAATAGGCTATTTTTTTCTTTTTCTCCTGATAATGCTGGGAACATTGTTCACGTTATGGCTACCACTTTATCTGATCACCATCCTATTCTGACTAAAGTCAACCTTATCAGTAGCCCCATTCAGAACAAGCCTAAATGTAATAAATTCATCCTTAATTCTAGCCTCCTCATGGACAAGGATGTTCTTGCTGCTATTCAAATTATTAGAGGCTTAAATAAAAATAATCTTAAACACTTATCTCAGATTAATAAATGGAATATTAACCTTTCATCTTGGAGGATTTTTCTGCAAACTATTGGGCAAAAAAAGCTAAAGATTATAGGTTTGTCGAGAAGCAACTTTCTTCTGAATTACAGATTGCTGAGGAAAACATCCAGAATGATTCCTCTAATATAGTTCTTCTTTCTAGAGTTATGACAGCTAAGGATTCTCTTAGAAAACACCAGCAATTTAGAATACAGGGAGCTAGGATCAGGTCTAGATCCAGATGGCTCCAATGTGGAGATAGAGGTTCAAAATTCTTTTTTAACCTCCTTAAACATAAACATATTAAAGAATCTATTGATAGACTTTTAATTGACAACCAAGACATTTCTGATCCTGAAGCTATTACTCAGGCTTTTGCTATTTATTATGAGTCTCTTTTTTCCTCTAAAGATTCTCCTGAGGTGGAGTTGCTCAGAGTCAACTGTAAAAATCTTATTCCTAAGAAATTAGAACCGGAGGATATTGATCTTCTTGCTAAAAATATCTGTGTTGAGGAAATTGAAGGAGCTATTAAAGCTCTCAATAACGAGAGAGCCCCGGGTCTGGATGGTTTCCCAGTTGAGTTATATAAATCCAACATTGGTTGGATTTGCAAGGATCTTCTTGAACTCTATTCTGAGGCCTTGAATAATGGTTCTCTAGGTAAAGAGATTAATAAAGGCATTATTAAACTTCTCCCCAAAGATGGGGATAAGACTCTCATCAGAAACTGGAGGCCTATTACCCTTCTGTATGTTTCTTATAAAATTTTGGCCAAAGTTATGGCTATCAGATTGGTCAACATTCTTCCTAAATTTGTTAATTCTTCCCAGACCAGTTTCATCAAGGGAAGATATATCCTTGAAAACCTCATAACCAGCTAGGAGGCTATGGATTGGTCTAGACACTCTCATCAAAATTCTGTCATGCTTCTCTTGGATTTTGAAAAGGCCTATGACAGGGTTGAGTGGAATATTATTCTTATGATGTTGGAAGATTTCGGTTTTCTGCCTTTTTTCTACAATACTGTGGCTATGCTTCTTAGAGATGCCTCTGCTCAGGTTGAGGTGAATGGTATCCTTTCTACTCCTTTCTCTCTTGGGAGATCCATCAAGCAAGGATGCCCTTTGGCTCCTGCCCTCTTTTTTATTGCTTCAGAGGCTCTGTTTTATATCCTTCGTGATAACTCCATGTCTCAGGAGGTTAGAGGTATTTATCTGCCTAATAATGAAGAGCTTATCAATTGTCAATTTGTGGATGACACCACTCTTTTCTTTGAACTTTTAGAAAATAATTTCAATAACATGATAACGAAGCTTAATCTGTTCTGTTCCATATCTGGGGCAAAAATTTCCCAAACTAAATCTATTTGTTTAGGATGGGAAGAATGCCCCCCGGAATGGTTCTCTCAATATGATTTTCAATGGGGAGTTCCTAACAAGATTATTAGGTATCTCAGTATACCTTTCTCTGTTAAGCCTGATCTCAAGGACATGTGGTCTTGGGTGAAAGATAAAATTGACAATAAGCTGAATAAATGGCATAATAGGTCTTTGTCTTTGGCTGGTAGAATTCAGGTTTGCCAGAAGATTCTGTTCTCCTACACTATTTATTATTCTTCTGCCTGGTGTTTTAATAATTATCAAATTGCTCAAATTCAGAAGTCTATCAGACAATTCCTATGGTCTGATGGTAAAGGGAACAACAAGATTCATTCCGTCAAATGGGCATGGTGCCACACTAACAAGTCCCTTGGGGGGCTTGGGTTGAAGGATTTGAAAACTCAAGGTATAGCCTTGTCCAGCAAATGGATCTTTCAATCCATGGAGGGTGATGCTCCTTGGAAAGTGTTGATAAGAAATAATATTGAAAGGGGGGTCCCAAAAAAGGCTAAATCTTGGACTAACCTCCCCTTTTGTGATCTCCTTCTTGGTAACTTCACTGTTATGGTTCAAGGCTCTGAGGTTTTTAAGTCTATTTGGAAAGCTTGGGACCACGTTAGAAAATTTATCACTAACAAGGGGTTTCACTCCAACTCTCAACTCCATGGTGAAAGATCCATTTGGTGGAATCTTCACTTAAATGATAAACCTCTAGCCCTCACTCAAGGGTGCTCTGCCAGAATGTGGGCTAGGAAAGGCATCAAACAATTTATGGACCTATTTGACGGTGATTGTCTTATGCCATGGGACAAGCTCAAGGTTAAATATGATATCCTTGAATCTCATAAAAGAACTTATAACATGATTATGCGTGCTGCTGTTGATATTCCTGTTACTTGTCATGCTGATTCTCACAAATTTTTAAAATGCAAATGGCCAGGTGGTATCATTACTTCTCTGATTAAGACCAAGAATATTTATAAGATAATTGACTTCAATACTGATATTATTGATCATATTAATGCTGTTTGGTACTCTACTTATAAAGCTGATGATCTTAAAAAATATTTTGAAATTCTTTGGAAGAATTCGGTGGAACCCAAAATTAGATGCTTTAAATGGTTATTGTTACTTGATAAGCTGCCTGTGAAAAAAGAATTTGCTAACCCTGATATTTGTAATCTCTGTAAAGTTCCTGAAACTTGTAGACATATATTTCTTGATTGTGTTTTTGCCAAAGAAATATGGAATGTTTTTGGCATTGTTTACCCTATCAATGTTAATATTTTTGAGATTATTTCTAGACATATTAATGGTCTTCCTAAAGATACAAATTTTTTCTGGAATATCTTGTCTTCTAACATTCTTTGGCAGATCTGGAAGTGCAAGAATGAGGAAAGGTATCAAGGTAAGCACGGGGATCTTACTGAGTTTTCGTGTAAACTCACATATTTTAAAATTTTCCTGTAGGTGTAGGCTACCATTATGATTGAGCGGGACAAGATGAGGAGGTTCCTCTGTAATGGGCACACTACTTTTTACTACTATGAGCTCAAGCATGGATATCAGTGGTGAAGAACTTTAGATGATCTTTGCATTTTTGAGCAAGTGTGTGATAGGCTGAACAAAGAAATTAGAGAAAACAAGAATGTCAAAAAAGAAGAGTTATATATGTTGATGTAGATCCAAGAGCACAAAAGTACATTTTGGATGGAAGGTCCATTAGGTTGGACTGCCTGGATAGAAAATCATAATGATGTTCTTAGCTAGCTAGTGGTTGCCTTCTTTTTTGTTGGTTCTTCTGATACTGGTTCTTCGGGGTGAGGCTTGGCCTCCTTGTATTCTGCTGATCTCTTTTTGATCTGTTGATTACCTTATATCTAATAGAAAAAAAAAATACTTATTATTACAAATAATTATAACAATTCAATAATTATCTATAATTATGAAATATATATAATTAAATTACTTATACGTTATAGGTTATAATTAATTTAAAAACTAAAGGCAAGTACTAGCCACTATGTGGCACTTGTTTAAATTATGACTATTTCTTTTAGATGTTTCAAATTAAGTTAAATGATTCTTTGTTATGATTTAAATTGTTTCAACATTTTTTATTTATCAAATTTTTGGAGCATATTGTTTAATCTTAATGATGGATCATAGAGTGTTATGTGAAACGTTGAAGAAAGAAAAAAATTAGAATTAAAATAAAAAATTTGCAAGCTATGATTTATACAGTATGCCACATATCAGTAAACACTGACAAAACTCTTCTACATATAATTGTGTAAAAGCTTTTAGAAATGATATTTCCAGACACATGGTTATTCATCCTCAAAAGAAAGAAAGAAAAAATAAATAAAAATAAAAATAAATAAATATATATATATATATATATATATATATATATATATTAAAAATAATAATAATAAAAGTTAAGTAGAAAGAAAATAACAAAAGCTAGAAATTAAAATACAAATGATGATACAAATAAAAGATCAAAGAGCAAGAGAAATAAAATAATATTTGATGATAAAAGAGGGAATAGCTTAATTATTATATTTATTAACAGCTCACTAATGCCCATTGGCAGCCTTTCTTGACTTTGGGGAAGCCTTCTTTTTCCCTGCCTTTCTTTCTTAAGCCGAATTTGGGGTTTTTGCATTTTATTTTTTTTCTGATCTATAAGAGATCAAAGAGAAAGCTAGAGATTGAAAGAGATCCAAAAGTGAAAGTTGAGAGATCGGAAGAGATCTCATCTAACCATTCCTATTGTTGTTGTATGTTGTTATTTTTTTGTTGTTGTAGTATGGTTATTGCTAACATGCAAAAATATGGTGTTATTTTTTGGACAAAGGGAGAAAGAAATGTGAAATCTATTTTTTATTTTATTAAAAAAATCTTTCAGATTTTAGGAAAAAGGGTGTGAGTGAAAGTTTTTATCTAATAGTGCATGAGTAAAAAGGTGATAACTAATTTTGTAAGTGATAATTATTTTGAAAGTGGTGTTTTTGTAAAGTGACAAATTAATATTTTGTAGTTAAGTGCATTACCGATTGTAATCAACAATTATTTTCAAAGAAAAATAATTTTAAAAATGGTTTTTTGTGCATGGGTCCCAATTGAAGGGACAAAGAGGGTATTCATTTGGAGAGATCTCTCCTGAATTCTGTGTTGAGCACTTGGGTCACTGTGCATATTTTCATGACAAATATGGTAGACAATGTATTGTCTTATGTGTTGATCCCTGTCTTTGAAGGACACAATTTTACATATTGGTGTACTAGAATACAAACTCTACTCAAATCTAAGGATTTATGGGAAATTATTCAAAAGGATTATGTTGAAATAGCATATGTAAATTCATTAACTAACCAATAAAAAAGGAAATACAAAGAAAATATAAAGAAAGATAACGAAGCTTTATTCTTAATTTCAGGGTGCAAACACTCAAGCCATTTTTCTCATGATTAGTGGTGCAGTTCATTCTAAGAAAGTATGAAAAATATTAATTAATCCATATCAAGGTTCTGTTAGAATGATTTTAGAATAACTTAGAGGGGGGATGAATCGGTTATCCTTAGGTCCAGATGTACCAATTCAACTTTTAAACACTTCAAATAACTTAGATCTACTCAACAGTCCACTCGGTCTCTATAGCATATAACCAGTATCATACACTTGCAGTCCACTATCCAAAAGTAATCAACTTATAGAATATAAAACTCTTAACAGTAAAACACATCAAATAAAATTCACACAAGTATGACACTAGGATTTAATGTGGAAACCCAATTTGGGAAAAACCACTAGTAACATGGTACTAATTTTTCACTCTACTGAAGTGAGCTTTGTGAGGAGAAAACCCTGTTAAAGGTTACAATACACACTATTTTTTATAGAAAAAGAAGCAAGAGGATGATGGTCCATGGAACAAAGGAAGACTAATAGCACATTAACAACATTAGCTTTGCATCATATAACTAGCAAAGTAACAATATCTAGTCTACCTCTATCAAAAACAAACATGTAGATCCTTAACAAAAATCACGAACCAGGGTTATAGTTTAACCAGAAAGTCTTGAACATAACAATAAAATGCCTCGCAGGGCTTAACCAAAGATTTAAAAACTTAACCACAAAACATAAAACCACAAAGTAAAACTAGGGACCCAAGGGCCCAGATGAAGATAGCATCACCATGGCACCAAAAACAGTTAGGTCCTCTCACCCAGCTGCTTGCACAGTTAGGTGGTAGCTCATTCTTCCTGTAGAAACAAGAAGGGGTCTCTATTCTCCTCATTAGCTTCTAGATTACCTCTAATAATCTTCTCCTACACATTACACAGAGTCACTGCCGACGTGTGCATCACTTTAAGGGAAAACTTATTGGAGTCAGTGATGTGGGCCTTTATTTTCTTCATATCCTGCTTGAGAGTGAGGATCTCATTGTCCAACTCAATGAATTTTTGCTTGAGGAAACCTTTGAACCTACTATTCTTAGTCATAGCCATGGTAGCATGCTTAGTGCAGGGGGATTTGACATGTTTAGTGTGAGGAGAGGGCAAGGTCGGGGTATTGTTGTGAGGGATTTCATTCACCACAGACAGGAGATTCAAAGGAGGGATGCTGGAAAACCTAGGGGGCTCAAATGCTCGACTGAGGAGACCTTAATCGACCTAGAGGAGACAAAGATATCCATATCCTCTGAAATCATCCTATCCTTAGAGATCATTTCCTTGAGTCATCCTTTACATTTTTCTTGAGCAATTATATTGGAGCACCAAATGGTACCACCCAATTCAACCTTTGACTCCAACTGACTGCCTACCTTTTTTCATTTTCTTAAGACTCTTCTTGACCTCGGGGGTACTATCATCCCCCATCTTATCTTTTGCTTCCAGGGAATAAGAAACATGGGAATCCTCTAATTCCTCCTCCCTTTTGAATGGGATCCTCACACACCTCTTATGGCCCTTGCCATCATGGGGGATGAGGTTAGGCTCCTAGTTGGAATGGGAGGGGGATTAAGAGGGGTTATTAGCTCCTGCAGGACTAACATCTGGAGTGATTTCAATGATGATTATGAGAGATTGAGGCCGGGGGAAAATGGCTTTTTGGAACTTGAACAAACTATATAAAAGGCCTTAGTGCAGGATGGGAATCAGCTTCCAAAATGTTGCTTTCAATCGAGTGGAGGAGATAGAACGGAATGGAAATGAGATCTCTATTCCTAATATGATTAAGGAACAACAAATGATAGTAGTAAAAGACAATAAATTTTCCCTCTAGAGTGAAATAATTCATGATAATAGGACAAACCTTAGGCCAGAAGTCAGGAAGCTCCTCATGGTTGAAACCCCCAGAATTTTTCACAGGCTTTTCTCCCAGCCTAAAGAATTGGTTGAGGCTGGTCACATCTAATGTTTGGTTAGTTGTCCTATATTTTCTTCCCTCTGTCAAGAGCCCCATTTCTTTACCAATGAATTCTTCATTGATTTGGAAGTGGATGCCCTCGACAGACACCTTTCTGTTATTCCATGATGACAAAAATTTCTTAGAAATTTGTTCATCATGGTCACCCTTCATTCTTTCCATAAAAATCCAAATGCCACTATCCTTACAATAGTGAATAACCAGAGGATCGAAAGTGAACTCCTCTTCAATTTTGTCAGGTTCAATGTGCAGTTTGTTGCCACCCATCTCGAACGGACTTGTCTCCACAATGGTCTCCTTCTGAAAATTGTAGAGCCAAGTTTTAGCAGGCAAGGCATAAAATAGGACTTTTTGAGTTAACTACCTTGTGCAAATTTTGTTCATAAAAGGAATAGGATGGGTAGTCTTTAGGGAAATGAGCCCCGTATAGTTAAATCTAGCAACTATCCAGGTGAATAATTAGAAGTTAATCCTTTTTTTCCATAATTTCCTTGGTAGTCAAAATGACATGCTGATGCAAACAACCTCCATTCCACACGTAATCACTTAACTAGAAATTATGGATCTTTTTAAAATTTTGTGCATGTACATAGTCATAAATATTATTATCATCACATTAAGCCAGCACATAAGATTGGTGGGGCCCTCAACAAATATATTGCCAATGTAACTCATTTTAAATATTGCTGGTGTCATGTTTTTCCCTCCTGATTAGCTATTGAGTCTCTTTTGGAAGCACACTAATCTCCTCCCAACTAACCACCCTAGATTGGTTGAGCTCAATACTAGCCATAGAATCTGCCACCAAGTTACCTTCCCTATATATATGGGAAGTGATAGTGCTCTCAAAATTGTTGAGAAGGTCCAAAATTTTTGCTATGATGATGTTCACCTACCACCCTGCATTCGACCTTTGATTCATAGCATCCACAATAACTTTGGAGTCTCCCTCGATCGTCAGCATCCTAATATTATTAGAGATGGAAAATTTTATACCCCATAGAAGAGTCATGCCTTCAGCTTGATTAACAATATTATTTCTAAGCGGCCCAACATAAGCCAAAAGGAAAGAGCCATTTTGGTCTCATAGCACTCCACCTCCACCCTGGGCAAGGTTGTTCACCACCCCATCAAAGTTTAGCTTGATCCATCCAATAGGTGGAGCAACCCAATGGGTAGCATTCTAGGCTATCAGCTTAGGGTTTTCAAACCTAGTGAAGCCAGCCATCAAGTTCCAATTGTCAATAGTTTTGATCTCCAAGGCTGAAGAGGGTGCAGAGGGAGGTTTCCATTTAGTCAAGGTAGCATTCTCACAAAGGATCTTAGTGCCCAAATGGTTAGAGGCCTCAGGCAAGGAATCAATCTCCCTAAAGATCCTATTGTTCCTTTCTTTCTAGATAGTCCAGCAAATGTGCAGGGGAGTAAGCACCATAGGAGCTGCAAGAGAGGGTGATTAGAAGGGGATCTCCAAATAGTAAACTAGTGGATATTCTCTCCAAGGACCCAAGGGATCCCTAGTTTTTTCAATAACTCTCTACCAAATACTAGCAGAGTAGTCACAGTGTATGAATAGGTGGTTCATGGTTTCCTCCTCCTTTTTGCATAGGACACATCTGTTGGCCAGGGAGAAACCTCTTTTTATAAGGTTATCATGGGTTAACACTTTTCCATGCATGAGCTTCCACCAGAAGAAGTTGATTTTTGGAGTAAGGTGTGGGATCCACACATTTTTCCAATATCTAGGGTTATTCTCCTCCTTCAGAAGAAGGTTGTAAGCATTCTTGATCGAGAATTTTATCACTTGGGTGGGGACCCAAATGATAGAGTCCTGGCTATTAATTCTAGGAATTTTGACATTTCCCAAAATTTACATAAGGTCCTTATCCAAGTGTTCGAACTCAAGTCTATCCCTGACAAGGTACGAGACATCTTTCCATCGACCTCCAGTCATGTAATTGTAGGTTCTATACCCAAAAATAGGCCCGAGGTAGGTCATGAGGGGACCAAACCTCCCAACAAGAGAAATTCAATTATGGATCCATGATTCATGCCAGAATCTGATGGATCTCCCATTCCTGAGTTGCCAGAAGGCACCCTTAGAGAGTATAGTTTTGCATTTTCATATATTCGTCCAAAGTTTGGAACAATGAGGAAGGTCATTATCCTGATACATCATTCCATAAGGGTTCCCTTATAGATACTTAGCCTCCATAATTTTGCACCAATCAACTGTTATTTCTATAAGCTTCCATGCCACTTTCATGGTGAGGGCCCTGTTCAGCATGCCAATTCTCCTAAGACCCAGTCCTCCTAGTCTTTTAGGAAGGAAAAACATTTCCCAATTGACCAGAGACACCCTCTTTTTCTCTTCAGAGCTAGCCCACAGAAATTTTCTTTGAATATTTTCAAGCCTATTAGCCATGTAGCTTTTGATCTTGAAAAGGGATAGAAAGTAAATAGGTATCCCCTGGAGAGAAGAAGCTACCAGTTGGAGCTTACTAGCATTGCTTAGGATCTTCCCTTTCTAGCCAATAAGTTTTCTCTTGGTTCTCTCCAAGATGGAATTCCAAAACTCCTAAGAGACCTCCTTGATAGTGAGAGGGAGGCTTAGGTAGGTAGAGGGGAGCGAAGCCGATTGACAACCTAGAATTTGAAGCACTCTAGTTTAGGTCTCAATAGGGGTATTAAAGAAGAAAAGTCTACTTTTGTAGTAGTTGATGCACTGCCCTGAAGCCATAGCATAAGTCTTCAGTAGGTTCTTCCACTATCTAGCTTCAATCACCAAAGAGTACACAAAGAGGAAAGTATCATCCATAAATTGTTCAAGGACAACTTGTTGTAGAGTGGAAGCTGGTTTGACACCTTTTATTCTTCCCATGGAAGAAAGCACCATCATGTTTTTGCTAAGAACTTTGGCAACCATAATGAACAGATAAGGGGAGAGGGGGTCTCCCTATCTAAGTCCTTTTTCAGGTTCAAAGAATCCCCCTGGAGAGTCATTGACCAACATAGAGAAGCTAACAATTTGTATACATTCTTGAATAATGTGGATAACCTTATCATTAAAGTTTATTTTACTAATAATTCTTAGAAGAAAGGGCCAATTACATTTATCATAAGACTTAGAAATATCAAGTTTGAAGGCCATATCTAGTGCATTTCTCCTATGCATGGAGTGAATAATTTCATGTGTGGATATGGCAGCATCTAGGATTTTCCTTTCCGGCACAAAACCCTTCTGAGTAGGGCTGATTAGTTTGTCCAAAAGAGGCTTCAGTCTATTAACCAGAATCTTAATGAGGATGTTATAGAACGTGTTACATAGACTAATAGGCTTGAATTCCAGCATAGAGGTAGGATTGTCATTTTTAGGGACTAAAACAATATAGGTTTTATTATGATGCTTCAGCAGCCTCCCCATTTTGAAGAAGTCTCTAGCAGCACAGAAAACTTCAAGACCAACAATATCCCAATAATCTTGAAAGAATGTTAGAGGGAAACCATAAGGTCCCAGTGTTTTGTAGGCATGCATAACAAAGACATCTGATTTGACTTCCTCATCAGAGACCCACCCTATTAGATGATCATTGTCAATGGGGGTAACAACACATTAGATGTGCTCAAGAAGCTGGTCCTAAACATTAACCGGGTGCATTTGTCCAGCATTAGAGTATAACCCCATGAAGTAATTAGCCGCAAAATGGATAATTTTTTCTTTCTTGATCACTTCATTCCCCCTGTCATCCCTAATAGTGTTAATGGTATTTCTTCTTTTGTGGTTGCTACCAGATCTATGAAAGAACACTAATACATTTTGGGTCATTTTGCGACGGCTATGTGTCGCAATTGCGACAGCTATGTGTCGCAATAGCAACACCCATAGACGTCGCTATTTTTAGTCGCAAATTGTGATGTCTATGGGTAGCCGTCGCAATTGCGACACCTATCCGTCGCAATGTGGCTAAGATTTAAGAAGCGGCATGGCCGTCGCCCCCCCGTCGCATGGCTTCGGAGGGCCGTCGCAATCGCGACGGACCTCCCAAGCAATTGCGACGGGCGCCTGCATCGCATTGCGACGGGTTTCCGTTGCAATTGCGACGCCCGTGGGTGGATTAAAAAAAAAAATTAATTTAATACATTGCTTATGAACCACATTAATGCTTTTTTCTTTCAACAAATGAGGACAGCCACTGTAAAGACAACATGATAATGTACACTCACTGTAAGGAAAGTCACAAATGAGGACATCTCACAGTGACTATCCCTAGTGTAATTGCCACTTGAATGTATTGCTATTCAGCCACATTAATGCTTTTCTTCTTCAACAAATGAGGATAGTCACTGTAAAGACAACATGATAATGTACACTCACTGTGAGTGTACATTATCATGTTGTCTTTACAGTGACTATCCTCATTTGTTGAAGAAGAAAAGCATTAATGTGGCTGAATAGCAATACATTCAAGTGGCAATTACACTAGGGACAGTCACTGTGAGATGTCCTCATTTGTGACTGTCCTTACAGTGAGTGTACATTATCATGTTGTCTTTATAGTGAGTGTACATTATCATGTTGTCTTTACAGTGTCAATATATGCATTATTACTTAAACTGAAGAGTACTCTAAATAATATGTCATTGTGGAGTTCTGATTGCTTCCAATTTGATATACGCTTGTTCTACTTATGTATCCAGCATCATGTAAGAAAAGTTGATGCTTTTAAATAGATTCATTTAGCCATGAAATGCCTGTGCATGTTACATACAAGATTCCAAGGCCCAAAACTGATTACTCATTATAATTCATGTACAGAATGATAATCAACCACAACGAGGCATGCGTAGGCGCTGCTTAGATTTTGAGGCATCAGAAGCTCGTAGAAGAAACTTGACCAATGGCTCATGGAATGCAACAAACTTATTGCCTAAAACAGGAGCATTGGTAACCACAGATGATGGTTTTGAAAAGAACACTTCACCATCAATGTCACGTGAGGGAACTGCAATTTCTGATGGCAAGTAACTTGTAGTATATAAGAGAGATGCAGGTACAGATGCTGGGAATACATTGCTAATGAACCACATTAATGCTTTTTTCCTTCAACAAATGAGGACAGTCACTTTAAAGACAACATGATAATGTACACTCACTGTAAGGATAGTCACAAATGACGACATCTCACAGTGACTGTCCCTTGTGTAATTGCCACTTGAATGTATTGCTATTCAGCCACATTAATGCTTTTCTTCTTCAACAAATGAGGATAGTCACTCTAAAGACAACATGATAATGTACACGGGCTGTAAGTGTACATTATCATGTTGTCTTTACAATGACTGTCCTCCTTCAAGTGGCAATTACACAAGGGACAATCACTGTAAAGGCAACATGATAATGTAGAGAAACGTTGTCATTTGTATTTTCAACAGTGCCGAGAGAGATTCCCTCCGCGAAATCACAGCTACAATTTCTGAGTACGTTGGGTTTATTTTTCTTTTGCCATTATTATGTAATCTGGTATTCAGCTGTTACAGAGCTAAAATACCCAGAAATGAGGACATATCTGTGTTGAATTTATTGTTAGCGGCTCTGGTTATTTAGAAGTTTAATTTTATTTGTTCATCTTTCAAGCACAAACGTTTTCTGGACCGTAACATCTTTATTGTTTCGGGTATGCAATGAAACAGCCGTAACTTGCAACTACCTTCACGGTACTTGTGTACATTATCATGTTGTCTTTACAGTGACTGTCCTCATTCAAGTGGCAATTACACAAGGGACAGTCACTGTGAGATGTCCTCATTTGTGACAAGGACAGTCACACGAGGACATCTCACAGTGACTGTCCCTTGTGTAATTGCCACTTGAATGTATTGCTATTCAACCACATTTATGGGCCCGTTTGGATCCCAGCACACAGTAGCATCTACAGAGAAGAATATCCCAGGTGTAACAAGTTGTAAGAATATACCAACAGTTCTAAGAAGTTCCCTAGCACATAGTAGCATCTACAGAGAAGAATATACAACATGAGGGCAGCCACTGTAAAGACAACATGATAATGTACACTCATTGTATGTGTACATTATCATGTTGTCTTTACAGTGACTGTCCTCATTCAAGTGGCAATTACAGAAGGGACAGTCATTGTGAGATGTCCTCATTTGTGACAAGGATAGTCACACATGAGGACATCTCACAGTGATCGATTGTCCCTTGTGTAATTGCCACTTGAATTTATTGCTATTGAACCACATTAATGCTTTTCTTCTTCAACAAATGAGGACAATCACTCTAAAGACAACATGATAATGTACACTCATTGTAAGGACAGTCACAAATGAGGACATCTCACAGTGACTGTCCCTTGTGTAATTGCCACTTGAATTACACAAGGGACAGTCATTGTGAGATGTCCTCATTTGTGACAAGGATAGTCACACATGAGGACATCTCACAGTGATCGATTGTCCCTTGTGTAATTGCCACTTGAATGTATTGCTATTGAACCACATTAATGCTTTTCTTCTTCAACAAATGAGGACAGTCACTCTAAAGACAACATGATAATGTACACTCACTGTAAGGACAGTCACAAATGAGGACATCTCACAGTGACTGTCCCTTGTGTGATTGCCACTTGAATGTATTGCTATTCAGCCACATTAATGCTTTTCTTCTTCAACAAATGAGGATAGTAACTCTAAAGCCAACATGATAATGTACACGGGCTGTAAGTGTACATTATCATGTTGTCTTTACAGTGACTGTCCTCCTTCAAGTGGCAATTACACAAGGGACAGTCACTGTAAAGGCAACATGATAATGTAGAGAAACGTTGTCATTTGTATTTTCAACAGTGCCGAGAGAGATTCCCTCCGCGAAATCACAGCTACAATTTCTGAGTACGTTGGGTTTATTTTTCTTTTGTCATTATTATGTAATCTAGTATTCAGCTGTTACAGAGCTAAAATACCCAGAAATGAGGACATATCTGTGTTGAATTTATTGTTAGCGGCTCTAGTTATTTAGAAGTTTAATTTTATTTGTTCATCTTTCAAGCACAAACATTTTGTGGACCGTAACATCTTCATTGTTTCGGGTATGCAATGAAACAGCCGTAACTTGCAACTACCTTCACGGTACTTGTGTACATTATCATGTTGTCTTTACAGTGACTGTCCTCATTCAAGTGGCAATTACACAAGGGACAGTCACTGTGAGATGTCCTCATTTGTGACAAGGACAGTCACACATGAGGACATCTCACAGTGACTGTCCCTTGTGTAATTGCCACTTGAATGTATTGCTATTCAACCACATTTATGGGCCCGTTTGGACCCCAGCACACAGTAGCATCTACAGAGAAGAATATCCCAGGTGTAACAAGTTGTAAGAATATACCAACAGTTCTAAGAAGTTCCCTAGCACATAGTAGCATCTACAGAGAAGAATATACAACATGAGGGCAGCCACTGTAAAGACAACATGATAATGTACACTCATTGTATGTGTACATTATCATGTTGTCTTTACAGTGACTGTCCTCATTCAAGTGGCAATTACAGAAGGGACAGTCATTGTGAGATGTCCTCATTTGTGACAAGGATAGTCACACATGAGGACATCTCACAGTGATCGATTGTCCCTTGTGTAATTGCCACTTGAATGTATTGCTATTGAACCACATTAATGCTTTTCTTCTTCAACAAATGAGGACAGTCACTCTAAAGACAACATGATAATGTACACTCACTGTAAGGACAGTCACAAATGAGGACATCTCACAGTGACTATCCCTTGTGTAATTGCCACTTGAATTACACAAGGGACAGTCATTGTGAGATGTCCTCATTTGTGACAAGGACAGTCACACATGAGGACATCTCACAGTGATTGTCCCTTGTGTAATTGCCACTTGAATGTATTGCTATTCAACCACATTAATGCTTTTCTTCTTCAACAAATGAGGACAGTCACTCTAAAGACACCATGATAATGTACACTCACTGTAAGGACAGTCACAAATGAGGACATCTCATAGTGACTGTCCCTTGTGTAATTGCCACTTGAATGTATTGCTATTCAGCCACATTAATGCTTTTCTTCTTCAACAAATGAGGATAGTCACTCTAAGGACAACATGATAATGTACACTCACTGTAAGTGTACATTATCATGTTGTATTACAAATGGACCTTATGTTGGTCGGGATATAGGTGCAAAAAAAAAAGGAACATTGTCATTTGTGTTTTCAACAGCGCCGAGAGAGATTCCCTCCGAGAAATCAAGTGGGTTATCATTTGTGTTTTGAACAAAGCGGGTTGTCATTTGTGTTTTGAACAGCACCGAGAGAGATTCCCTCCGCGAAATCAAGCGGGTTGTCATTTGTGTTTTCAACAGCGCCGAGAGAGATTCCCTCCACAAAATCACAGCTACAATTTTTGAGTACATTGGTTTTATTTTTCTTTTGTCATTATTATTTAATCTGGTATTCAGCTGTTAGAGAGCTAAAATACCCAGAAATGAGGACATATCTATGTTGAATTTATTGTTAGCAGCTTTAGTTATTTAGAATGCTTCCCCACAATACTTAATTACACAAGGGATAGTCACTGTGAGATGTCCTCATTTGTGACAAGGACAGTCACACATGAGGACATCTCACAGTGACTGTCCCTTGTGTAATTGCCACTTGAATGTATTGCTATTCAACCACATTTATGGGCCGGTTTGGACCACGACACACAGTAGCATCTACAGAGAAGAATATCCCAGGTGTAACAAGTTGTAAGAATATACCAACAGTTCTAAGAAGTTCCCTAGCACATAGTAGCATCTACAGAGAAGAATATACAACATGAGGGCAGCCACTGTAAAGACAACATGATAATGTACACTCATTGTATGTGTACATTATCATGTTGTCTTTACAGTGACTGTCCTCATTCAAGTGGCAATTACAGAAGGGACAGTCATTGTGAGATGTCCTCATTTGTGACAAGGATAGTCACACATGAGGACATCTCACAGTGATCGATTGTCCCTTGTGTAATTGCCACTTGAATGTATTGCTATTGAACCACATTAATGCTTTTCTTCTTCAACAAATGAGGACAGTCACTCTAAAGACAACATGATAATGTACACTCATTGTAAGGACAGTCACAAATGAGGACATCTCACAGTGACTGTCCCTTGTGTAATTGCCACTTGAATTACACAAGGGACAGTCATTGTGAGATGTCCTCATTTGTGACAAGGATAGTCACACATGAGGACATCTCACAGTGATCGATTGTCCCTTGTGTAATTTCCACTTGAATGTATTGCTATTGAACCACATTAATGCTTTTCTTCTTCAACAAATGAGGACAGTCACTCTAAAGACAACATGATAATGTACACTCACTGTAAGGACAGTCACAAATGAGGACATCTCACAGTGACTGTCCCTTGTGTGATTGCCACTTGAATGTATCGCTATTCAGCCACATTAATGCTTTTCTTCTTCAACAAATGAGGATAGTCACTCTAAAGACAACATGATAATGTACACGGGCTGTAAGTGTACATTATCATGTTGTCTTTACAGTGACTGTCCTCATTCAAGTGGAAATTACACAAGGGACAGTCACTGTGAGATGTCCTCATTTGTGACAAGGACAGTCACACATGAGGACATCTCACAGTGACTGTCCCTTGTGTAATTGCCACTTGAATGTATTGCTATTCAACCACATTTATGGGCCCGTTTGGACCGCGGCACATAGTAGCATCTACAGAGAAGAATATCCCAGGTGTAACAAGTTGTAAGAATATACCAACAGTTCTAAGAATTTCCCTAGCACATAGTAGCATCTACAGAGAAGAATATGGGTCAACGAGGTTGACTTCAAAGCCATGCAATCTAATGGTAATAGTAATATCATAATTTGACATACTATCAGAAATACTTCCTAAATAGACTATTCAATCTTATAAGAGATGGATTCATGAGAACTATTATTTATGAAATATGAGTCAATGACTTTAATTAAAAAAATTACACAATCTAATTCTTGTAAAAATATCAAAATTTGACACATTGAAAATACCTTCCAAAAGTATCGTTAATTGATTAATATGAATCACTACTCATGAAATATAATTTTATAAACCTAATCTAAAAACTACACAATAAAAATCTTAATAGCAATATTGTAAGAAACTATTCCCAAAAGCAAGCCTAATAAAATTTGATGAAAATAATTTTTGTTTCACTCAACTTTGACATTCACAACTTCCTCTTTTATTATAATAAGAAAAAAAATGTCTTTTTAGATATACCTCATGAACCATACTCGAATAATCTATCATTTTTCTTCTCAAAAACATATTTGCAGAGCCTGCTTCTTTTACTTGTTTGTACTTTTATCTCTCTGATGGAAAGGGTTCCTTCAGGACACATTTTTCCAAGTTCACTGCTTGAGATATTTGAGGAGGGTTCCCCTGCTTGAGTATCCATCCAACCCATATTCGAGTAGTTCTACAATTGCACAGTCTAAATTAATAATACTGACAATTGAATGATGAATGATGATACATAGAATTGATATAAACTAATCCTAAAAACACTAAAACATTATTAATATATTTATATTTCATAAATAAAATTGATATAAAAGATTTGGAAAGATACATTAAAAAATAGAAAAACAGTAATTTATAATAGAAGGAAACTTAAATTGCTATTTTAAAAAAAAGCAAGAGTCTTAAATCTTATCATTTTGTTTCATTATCATCCATAAGTACACACCTCTAGCATAATAATTATATTTTACCACCCATAAAATGAAAAAAAGATTTTCACAAGAGAAATTGAAGCTAGATTATAAAAATGAACCATCTTATTGGAAACTGGAACTGTTATCATACCCAAAAGGACTACAAAATTTCACCTTATCATACCCAGATTGTTGCTTTGCCTGGCGGAGGGAAATTTGATCAGTAAAATTGACACAGAGTATGTTGTCTCCATTGTCATGCTGGATAACAAAACACCAACTTTAATGGGCATGTACTGTCCCTTGTGTAATTGCCACTTGAATGCATTGCTATTTGATGCAGGGGCATCCCTAATGCAAGCCAAAGACACCATGATTGAAGGAAGTTGCCATGAAGCCAAGGAGTCAAATCCTATCAATTGGAACATAAGATTTTCACCTTGGAGCTTTGAAGGATTGACTGGTGAAAGGTCCTTTTGATTGACAAATCAGAGTCTTTTTGAATGACAAATCAGAGTCTTTTTGAATGACAATAAATTAGAATAGGATTTTTAGATGTTTTCTTGGTTTGTAATAAATATTAAGGATTGATTTTATCCCCTTATAAACATCCACTTGTTGGACACAAGACCCCTTGGTGACTTATAAACCTTGGGCATCTTTTGAGTCCTTGGATGAAATGAGCATAGTAAGTGTTTATTAGGTGTCTTTTAGATGTTGTTAAGAAGTTTGAAGGTCCAAAATAACTTTAATAAGGTTCCTAAAGTTTCACAACACATTTTTAACCTTCTCGGCAAAGTTGTTTGCAAAGTTGTAATGCAACTTTAAAAGTTGCTTAGCAAAGTTGACATTTGTTGGATAAACTGTTCTAACCACCTAGATGGTTGAACCAACATTTGGAGAGCCTATTTTAGGCTTCAAATGGTCGAAGACAGACAGAGAACCAGTATTGTAATCATTTTGCTTTCATAAAAAATAAAAATAACCCATTTTAGTGCATTTCTGGTGAAAAACGAACTCTGTACGGCTGTACGGATGGTGGTTGGATGATAAAATTTTCCTGGAAGTTGTAATAGTGACATCTGATGCTTTGGAAGTTGGTTTGATTGATTCTCTTTGTTTTATATCTAAGTTATTTCAAATTTTCTGTGCATTGTTTACAAACCCTCATTTTCAGGGTTTGACTGATGTAAAGACCTTAACTCACGTTTCAACCATTGGAATTCCTTCTTCCTTGGTGGAATGAGAGTTAAGGATGTATATTTGTATATTCTAAAAGCCCTGACTACTCTGCATCACTATTGAACCACATTAATGCTTTTTTCCTTCAACAAATGAGGACAGTCACTGTAAAGACAACATGATAATGTACACTCACTGTAAGGATAGTCACAAATGAGGAAATCTCAGAGTGATTATCCCTTGTGTAATTGCCGCTTGAATACATTGCTATTGAACCACATTAATGCTTTTTTCCTTCAAGTGGCAATTACACAAGGGACAGTCACTGTGAGATGTCCTCATTTGTGACAAGGACAGTCACACATGAGGACATCTCACAGTGACTGTCCCTTGTGTAATTGCCACTTGAATGTATTGCTATTCAACCACATTTATGGGCCTGTTTGGACCATGGCACACAATAGCATCTACAAAGAAGAATATCCTAGGTGTAACAAGTTGTAAGAATATACCAACAGTTCTAAGAAGTTCCCTAGCACATAGTAGCATCTACAGAGAAGAATATACAACATGAGGGCAGCCATTGTAAAGACAACATGATAATGTACACTCATTGTATGTGTACATTATCATGTTTTCTTTACAAGGATAGTCATTTGTGACAAGGATAGTCACACATGAGGACATCTCACAGTGATCGATTGTCCCTTGTGTAATTGCCACTTGAATGTATTGCTATTGAACCACATTAATGCTTTTCTTCTTCAACAAATGAGGACAGTCACTCTAAAGACAACATGATAATGTACACTCACTGTAAGGATAGTCACAAATGAGGACATCTCATAGTGACTGTCCCTTGTGTGATTGCCACTTGAATGTATTGCTATTCAGCCACATTAATGCTTTTCTTCTTCAACAAATGAGGATAGTCACTCTAAAGACACAATGATAATGTACACGGGCTGTAAGTGTACATTATCATGTTGTCTTTACAGTGACTGTCCTCCTTCAAGTGGCAATTACACAAGGGATTTGTGTTTTCATTTGTGTTTTCAACGGCGCCGTAACCCTCCACGAAATCACATCGGGATATAAGGGCAAAACAAACAAGAACGTTGTCATTTGTATTTTCAACAGCGCCGAGAGAGATAAACAAACTTAAAACTCAGACTTAAGAAAGATGAAGGCAATGCTTCAAAAGGCCGATGCCCTAAATATGGGAAAACACAATACCACCATTAAACGATGCCCTAGTCACCGTATCAATGCTGCCAGCTCCGTACCAGTATGCTGACTGCTCACTTTCATCCTGTGATAAAGGTAACTTCATTAATCATACTTGAAATGGCAGCATACGAACTAAAGCTGATGAACATTTATAAACTAAAAGTTTAAAACTACAGATTACAAATGTAGTAGTTTCATACGAAAAGAACTTGATGTCTGAAATTTACCATTAGAAGTATCCAAAGGAATACCACAGTACTGTTGAACTTGGAGAATCGGAGATGATCTACACAGCAAGGTTCAACAGCTGTAAGGACTGTTACACCATCTTTAGCATTTGAATACATTTTCTCCTTGGCTTCTGGTGGATCCTCAAATACCCCCAATGACGTTTTCCCTACAATTATCAATTGTTTGTCAGTATGAGATATTAATAAATAAACATTAATCACAATATTAGGCAAACAATGTTCTTGATGTCTAAATCTAAATCACAGAAAGCTCTAATAAAGCAGTTCTCAGTTTCACATTAAACTAAGTTTCAATTTCAAATGGTTATAATAATTTTTGCAAGTTATAAGTAGCTGGTTACAGTATATGACATAAAAAGAAAAAAAATCATTTCTATTCTTTTCTTCTTTTTCTCTTTCAACGAAGCTTTTGCACCACACAAATGCATACCAAGAATTTCTCAGGAGGTTTCAAGACCATTGCATACCAAACTTCTTCTCTGTAGATGCTACTGTGTGTCATGGTCCAAACGGGTCCAAATAGACCTAGTGACTCTAGTAGGTCTCCAAAACCTGTTCTACAGCAATAACTCTTCAATTTGACAAAGGACCTTATGAACTTATATGTTTTTTGAGTACCCTTTTTGATGTTCTAACAATCCTCCAACTCCCAGACCTTGACTCCACTCTAGCATATCAATGTCCTTATTGAGTCCGCAGACCTAATGCATGCCTTTGGGTGTGGGTTCCAAAACAAGGCATTGAAAATGGGTGCATGAAACCAAGATCAGAGTTTGAAGATGTCCACCATGCTCTAAAGATCTAGATTCAACAAGGTTTGAGGTCCTTTACTTGCCGCTACCCTCTGATCTTGCATAATCCATCAACTCCTAGTCAAGAACATTGAGATTCTTGACCTAGGGCTTGCTCTTGAAATTCTCTGGCTTATTATCCTGTTCCAAAGCTTTTAAAATATGAAAATAAACCCCCTTAACTTGCATTTTACAAAGAACAGAGGATATCCTATGGTTTATTTGCAAGTTAAGGCCATTTGAATGCAATAACCCAAAAAATGAGGGTTTGACAGAACAACAGATAAGAAAAAGGAATAACTTTGATATAAGGTGTCTTGAATCTACCAAATAAACTCTCAAAGCATAAGATATAAATACTCTAACTTCCACACTGGTCTGCCCTCCCTTTCACATCCGTACACTGTACAGTGCTTGAAGGAAATGCACAAAAAAGGCTCTGAAATAGTGGCTCTATCTGACAGAGAGTCCATGCTAGGCTTCATGACTAACCTAGAGCACATTCCTTGTTATGGAGGAAGTTTGAATGGTGAAGAACTTATGGAATGGATAGAGGACCTAGATAACCATTTTGACTACAAGTATCTTATTAATAACCATTTTGACTACAAGTATCTTATGGATAGAGGACCTTGATAACCATTTTGACTCATTTAGTATCTTATTGAGCTTCACTTTTTTTCGAGAATATAGTTTAATATTCTCTACTAAACAGGGCCAACCACGTGAAGGTGGAAGCTCATTTGGCCCCACCCCCCTCCCCCTAACATCACTCTACATTCCCCGTTAACATCTAACATTCATTCATTCTTTCAATTATTAATAAAATGTAACATTCAATCAATATCACATGATAACATTCATTAACACATTAGATTTGTTAACACACAACATTCATCAATATGAAAATAAACACATAATTCATGAACATTCATTAGCACATAATTAAATTCATTGAGACATAAAATTCAGTCATTATCAATTAAGGTATTTAGATGACAATCATTTCTTTTTTCTCTTTCTAATTTTTTTTTTCTATGTAAGCTCTAAGAGGAGCATCAGTGTTATCATCAATACCCCCCTCATCAGTTGTTTTGTTCTTTGTTCTTGATGATCTCAAATTCCTATGCTGCTGCAAAGGGGGGTCCTCTACAATAACAAATAAAAGAGTTAAATTTAAAATATTTAATTATAATTGTTACAAGTATTTAATTATTTTAAAGAACATAACTGTGGCGCTCTTTAATTACCTGATCTGGCCACATCATTTTGTCTAGACTCAACCTCAACATGCTCATGAGCACCGACCCCTCGATCCTCTATGGTTGCTATACAAAATGTTACATTAATCCAAACACCAATTGTAATTACATATAAAAATTTTAATAGAAAATGTATACCTCCACCACTAGGATGCACATCATGCGAACCTTCATTATGCATAGATTGTGTAGAAGGATTGTCAGGCTGCATTCCAATATCCTACACATTGTTATCATTGCTTTCTTAAAACAGATATACTCACTTTATATTAGAACTTAACATCAAATAGACTAATTGGTAAAGTATTCAATTTGAAATAAATTTCATTTAGCTTATTTACCTGTGGCTCAGATGCATCATTATTTGAACCTTGCACACTGATTTCAGCTCGTAGCCATTCAGCCACGGCTCTATAGCCTTGTTGGAAGCCAATTCTCTTGTCCTCTTCTGTGAGGCATCTATTGAACTCTAACCCCTACATTTTTTCTTGGTATGGTGAATTTTACTTGCATTGTTTGATCAAAAAAAATTTCCTTGCAATATATAAAAAAATTGATACAAGTTTTCATTTACTAATACTTACAACTCGTGCTTGAAGTTTGGAAAAACCACCAGAGCCGAGCTTGTGTGTCCCGTGCTTTTCTAATCTTGCCTTTGTTGCCTTTGATGTGTCAGGCAATCTATGAAAAGTTTGAAATATGTTAGAGACCAGTATAGGAAAAATTTAGAGGTTAATTAGTACATAATTACATTCTCAAAAGTATCACATACCTTGCTCTACTCTCTACTGGTGTAATTCCTTTTTTCATGTCGGCTTTATACTTTCCATCCAAAATCAAACCCTGCCACTCAGCCTCAAGAACACAGGGCGGACGCTCGTGCCTTGGGTTAACCTCTAAATATTTCCTGTACTGGTCCCTAATATACTTCAAACATAAACCAGCTCTTTCAAGGAGCTTGTTTCTCTCGAATGCACGAGGTCCAAAAAGCTGGGTCATACTATCTACAAGATCATCCTTCAACTTTTTATCTTGGTTATTCCACCTTTTAAGTAAAAAAAAACATGTTAGACTCATAAATGAAGAGAAGCTACCTTTAATATAGTTCAAGAAATTGATGAAAAGGAAAACTATTCTAGCAATGATATGAAATCAAAATAGTGGTTTGGGGTTTTAGTTAGGATATGATGTTCCACCATGTACGTATGGTGGGCCCGAATATCCGCAAACACTCGTCACCAAGTTTTCACCAAAAAATATCATTCCCTACAAAATAATCATGGGATCATTAGTCGATGAAGAGTGATCAAAAACTAAATTACTATTATATCACTATAGAATAATAATAACTTTAAAGTACCTGGAAGTTTGGATACTTTTAAGGGAACGCCTTCATCGTCGCTGATGATCAATACGCAATCCTTCACCGTTCCCGTACTAGGAACACGGGAACATCCAGGAAATGATGTTGCATCGGGACTTGTTGCATCTCCTATTGCAAAAAATGAAAACCATTATCAAATGCCTCCAAGAAATAATACTTCAAGGGAAATAAATTGGTGCAGAGCACCCATGGCACAAACACAATCAAGGGATCTACATCGTAAACACATAACACTTAAACACATAACAAAAGAGAGAAAAAGAGGGATTTGTGTACCAGTAGATGGTGCAACAGTTGGTGCATTTAGGCTGTGTGTTGTTGACATGGCAGTCGGCAAGACATTTGTGGCTGTCCTGGATGGAGGCGGCGTTGTCATATCATCATGGAAAGGAGCTGAAGAATAAAATTGTTAGAGCATGCATAAATATAGAACGCGTGGACTAGCATGGACAAGATTGTTAGAGCATTAAAAAAAAAGATTGTTCGAGCATGTATTGTCAATGATTATGATCATTCCTATATATATTCAGTGGAAAACACAAGTGGGGAATGGAACATGTGATCTACCTGAACCACTTGCAATACCGGCCTCATCATGGGAATGGGGTTCAAAATTACGCAAATAACTCTGTAAAGACAATGCATCCATATTTTAATTAATGTCATAAAAGAGCATAACATAAAAACCATTATTGAACTCTTGTAATAATTAAAAATTTCATTAATACTTACTTTAAAGTTTTCAGAAGTGCGCAACAACTCAGCTGCCCTGTCTTTTATTTCCTGAGTCTGAGGATGTATGGATACCAAACGTAGAAGTTCTTTCCCAATTTTCTTTAGCATCTTTTTAATGGAACCAATCGGGTCATCGGTCTCTGCTAAATCAATAAAAAAAGGGTCCACAAGGGGGGACTCCTGAGGGACTGCAGGTTGCTTTCCCTCTCTCCGACCACCGGCCCTCTGTGACAACAATAGTATTAGTATTATCAAAATTACTCCAAAACAATGAAGAAAATAACATTAAAAAAAATAACATTTTGCTTCTATCTAGTTTGCACAATTACAATGAATTTTACCTGCTCATGTGTAGATGAGCTAAGAATATCGTCACCATCACCTTCGGGCGGTTGCTCCATATTGTGCCCCTGTGTCAAAGATCAAGTATAAAAATGTTAGCCAAAAATTTAATAACTAAATGGTATGTTGGAGTCATTGATTAGAAGTTGGTTTAATAGTATGTACCACCCCCATGATAGTAGCCTCATTTGTATCTATGCGGTTCAAATTGTAATCAATAAGCAGCTCTTCCCCTGCACGTATTGATTTTATCACACAGATGAATACACGATTTCCCTCGCGTGCCTCAAATATGCAATTGGGTTGCTTTATAGTTGACCCAGGTCGTGTACTATTTATAAAACCCGCAATATTCCCTGTTGCTTTTGGCCTTCCATCAATGTATATAGCCACACTTTTACTTTGATTATTGTCTTGCTGTTGTATATAATTTGCCGAGAGTGCATACCTACACATACTTTTTTTATATTGAACAATATGCATCCAACTTTTGTAATCGTAACATGGTCCAACATACTCCATCAATTCAGAAACTTTGTTGTAAGACACCTTTATGCCATCCATAGAAAATAGGCCCAAACCATGTAATGATGATGGTGCTATGTGATATATCCTCTCATTAACACAAAAATCAATGTTTATTGGAGGAAGTTCCTTGGGTACCCAATGTTTCTGTAGATGTTGGTACCTCAAGGGCACCTCGATGTCACCTTTCGTCTCATCATCATAAGAACATGACCCCCCTTGAGCAAGGAAAAATTTCATGTGTTTATTGAATTTCCTTCTAGTCCTTTGACCTCTAGTTAATCTCCCTATTCTAGATAAACTGCATGTCTCACTTTCCTCTTCTATTCCTATATTTCCCTCACTCGAGGAAGACACTTCTGACAAATACCTATTTTCTGGTACCTGCAAATGGGAGAGATCTTAGAAGACATCAATCTTACTATTGATAAGTGTATTAAATAGACTTTCTATAAGGTGTATTGACTTATACCTGTCGATCCATGAGACTGTGCGGGATGCTCTTGAAAGGGGTTCAATTTCCTGCAAATGTAATTCAATTATCGTGAGCATAATCACATCATAATCATAATCACATCCATCATAAGCATCACATAAAAATTAAAAACATTAAAACGTACACATTATAACACTTATAGCTTTTAAATAGATAATGAATAAACTATGTAACCATTTAAGACAAATATATTTCTATCAAGAAATGAATATTAAATACATTAAGGATTGATGGCATACCTTTAAATTTCATCATCATCATCCTCATCATCATCATCATCATCATCATCATCATCATCCTCGTCATCATCGTCATCATCATCGTCCTCGTCCTCATCGTCGTTGTCGTCATCATCAACATCATCATCATCAACATCAACATCATCTTCATCATCATCATCAGTAGCAGCATCATCTTCTTCTTCTTCTTCATGAAAATTTGTCTCAGGAACATCATCCAATAATTGTCGATCGTGATCATCATCTACATCATCTTCTACTTCTTCGGTATCTTCTTCTTCCATCGCATTATACTTTATCGGCCTTCCTCTCGGTTCATGTCTAACAACAAATGACCAACCCGGTTTATGTGAAACCTCTGAGTAAAATACCTGTTCACATTGGCTTGGAAGAACATAGGGCTCATCCCCAACTGGCTCAAATGACCTTGTATTAACCATTGTAAATCCATTATCATGTTCAATAACAGTTCTATTAGGATCATTTGGATTAAGTCGTAGCCTGTACCATTTGACAACGAAGAGTACTAATTTGAAGGAACTAAAGTCGCACTCAAATATATCATCCAAAATGCCATAGTATTGATTTTTAGACTCTTGAGGATCTAAGTCATTTCTAGATGAAATATTAGTCACTTGAAAGACTGCAGTTATTCCAGAATCACAAGTTTTCTTCGTGTCATCCAACACTTTGACGCGAAATTTTTGACCATTACAGAACATACCCTTGTGGTGTTTAACCTGCAATAATATGTGAAACATGTCAAAATTATTATATCGTGAGTTGATAAACATACAGGTGATTAATAATTTTGTACGTACCTGGAAATCTCTTAAACCATATGCTAAATCTATTTCCCTTTGCGTAACATTAGAATCTCCATTACGATGAGCTTCTTTAACCAATGAAGATACACCTTCCCATGTTAATGTGTGACCAGAATGTTGACATCGTTCAATCCATACCGTCATCCAATCAAGATTGTTTGCAATATACAAATGTAGTGCATCCCACTTTCGAGCAACTGTACAAAAAAAAAATAGACGACTTACAACCGATTTATTTTGAAGATTAAGAAATAATTTATTACAATAACATCTTATAATTTATTACCTGTCACTTTCCTCAATCTACCTTTCCCCATCAAGTACTCCCCTTTGAATTTTTTAAAAGGGTCGAGATCCCAAATGCGATCTACATGGATATTTGAAGCAAACTTAGGAAGATATTCAGTAATGTACACCATAGTCTGGTATACCATGTATCCCTCTACCATAGAACCCTCAGGATGTGCTCTTTATCGAACCAAAGCCTTCAAAGATTTCAAGTGCCTCTCAACCATCCACATTGACCTAGTGTGTGTAGGTCCACACAATTCAATCTCCTCAACTTGGTGTATGAGGTAGTGTTCTTGTGCATTGAAAAAAGTTGGAGGTAGACACTTTTGCATTTCACACAATAAATGAGGAATTCTTCTCTTCCAATATTTTATATCTTCTTTATGGATTTCTTTAGATGACAACCACCTACATTAAGAGATTCAAGTCACAAAAAATATATAAATACGAGACTTTACAAAATAATATACAATAGATTACATAGCAAGAAAAACAAATCGCGAATATAATAAATATATACAAAAAATTGAACAGATATTACTGCTTACCTCATGTATTTTCCAAGATCATATATCACTTGTTTGATGTTATTGTTGAAGTTCTCTGGGAGAGATAGAGGTAGCACGTACTGCAGTAATTATAAACCAATCATTTCATTATTTTCTAACATAACATAATGAATAGTACATGTAGTTTATGAATATATTGTAAATACAGAAGAACATAACTTACCTTGATGAAAGTATGCCAATCATGCGTTTTGAGCCCTGGCCCAAATTCACTTTTCTTTGATATGAGATTGCTTATGTTCCCAGCAAATCCTGTGGGAAATTGAATTTTTCGTATGACTTCTTTTATGGCATCACTTTGCTGCTCCGTTAATAACCAAGGAAGGGCACTTATATTAATCTGATCTCTATTGCTATTTGAGTGAATGAAATTCTTCAGTGCATGATTGGATTCATGAATGTCATTACAAATTTTGACAATTTTTTCTTTGTCACGCCTTCCATCCAGTATTTTCCACAATGTCTCTATTATATTCTTTCCAACATGCATAAGATCAAACAAATGCACAATTTGTAGGTCCTCGTAGTAGGGCAACCTACTAAATTGTTTGGGATAGCTTTTTAGTCCCTTTGGAAGGTTGTCAGTAGTGCCTTGATGACCTTCACGATCATCAATTACATAATTAGTAAACAAAAATCACAATAGAAATATATAAATTACAAACATAAACCATTAAGTGGAATGACATTACCTCGACGATTAATTCTATTATATTCCAACTTCCATAGGCGAGGTGTCATTCTTCGTGGCTTTGATGTAGTCTCTTCTTTCCCATTGAAAAGATGTTTTTCCATACTTTGATACTTATGATTCCTGTGGAGGAAGTGTCTGTACTCATCAAACACATGCTTTCCTAAAATTTTTGAATGACGAGATTTCATCTTTGGACCACAAACTGGACATGCAAATTTTCCCTTTGTTTGAAGACCTACAAGATAATGATATAATTGGATTATTAAATATGTTGATTTTTATAATTAGAATTATCATGCGCAACTTGAATTCACTATAACATACCACAAAAATGTGTTAGCCCTGGGGCATCATGTATTGTCCATACAAGTATTGCATGGAATTGAAATTGTCTTTGTCCTATTGGTCTAGACACGTCATACATAGTGACACCGTTCCATAACTCCACCAACTCGTCAATAAGAGGCTCAATATATACATTCATATCTTTAACTTGATATTTACCTACTTGAATGAACAGTAACATTACATAATTATTGTGACCATTTTACTGTAAGATTTGTAAGTACATGTAAATTAATAACTATCAAATGATAAAATACCTGGAACAATCATTGCCAACATAATGTGCTCCCTCTTTATTGACATCCACGGAGGAATGTTATTGTTGATAACAAAAACAGGCCACACCGAGCAAACAGATCTTATCTCTCCAAATGGATTGACACCATCCGCTGCCAATGAAAGCCTGAGATTACGAGGTTCTTCTTTGAAGTGTTGCCACTTTTCCTCTATGTGCATAAATGCCGAACCATCCGCAGGGATTCGAATAATGTCATCTCGACTTCTATTGTGTGCATGGTAATCCATAAATTGTGCCAAGCTAGTACACCTGAATAATTGTCGCATCCGTGGAATAATGGGGATGTAACGAAGAACCTTGTGGGGCACCTTTTTTGTTATTCGATCTGTTCGATATCTACTCGTATGACATACAGGGCATTGTGTTGAAAATTTATGTTCTTTATAATATATAATATGATCATTGGGACAAGCATGTATTGCTTGATACTCCATTCCAATATCTTTCATAATAGCAGATAATTCTCGATATGAGCGAGGTAGAATATTTGATGGTGGTAACAAAAACTCGCCTATCAATCTACAGCAAAAAATATAAGTTGTTAATATAAACAATATTAGTGGTACATTATTCACCCTTTGTTAACTATAAAGACATATATGACATACCTTAACATACGTGACATTGTTATGTTGGATAAACCATTCATAACCTTCAAGTTCAACAACAACAATACAGCAGAGAGAAGAGTTGTTTGGGAGTCTTTGTATAGGGGCTCGTATGCCTTCTCAAGTAGAGGTACATCAAGGCTATCATCATCATCATGATCAGATCCGCTTGGACTAAATGTGTCATGGATCAATGTATTTATACCATCATCTTCAATTGTGTTTTCTGGTGCATGATCGTCATCTTCCATGGGATCATTATCTTCACCTTGGATATTCACACCCCCATGTTCCTCCATATCATGTACTTCCCTGTTAACATAAATAAACCATGATCTTCAACTCATCATCAAGTGATTTCATATGTATATAAATTGTTAAAATGATATAATGAACAACTTACCAGTGGATGATAGTCATGCCCCCCTTCAATGTGACCATTCTCCCTACAATGTCTCTTAACTGTTTTGATTAGCAATCTTCTACGGTTTAAGCCCTTACAAATTTTGCAGGGACAATAACATTTTCCATCACCTTTTCTTTTCAAGTTAGACCACAATCTAGCGATTGTCTCCCTATTTTGTTCTTCACTTATATTATCTGACATGATCGTTCTTCGCAGGAAGCAAAAATTGGGCTATGAAAACTTCGGTCTACAACTTTCAGTGACTAAGCAAAATTGTCAAAAGTACACAAAACATATAAGCTACAAGGCCTTCTTGCTTAGCTCTAGAAGCTCTCTAGCAATCAAAACATATAAGCTACAAGGCCTAACAGCAATTTCAAAACATATAAGCTACAAGGCAAGACATATTACATGACATGGCAAAAGGATTAAAATATACATTAGATTAAAAAATATACAATTTTCAAACCTGAGCGCGCGGCTATAACTCGTGCAATGGTCTTCTTGCTTAGCTTTAGAAGCTCTCCAGCAGTCAAAACATATAAGCTACAAGGCCTAATAGAAATTTCAAAACAAGGGTCATCAAAAGAACCAAAAACAATGTGTGCAAACAATACCTTGTGAAGTGGTATAGACAATTAGAAGATGCTACTATGTGCTAGGGAACTTCTTAGAACTGTTGGTATATTCTTACAACTTGTTACACCTGGGATATTCTTCTCTGTAGATGCTACTGTGTGCCATGGTCCAAACGGGCCCATAAATGTGGTTGAATAGCAATACATTCAAGTGGCTTACACAAGGGACAGTCACTGTGAGATATCCTCATGTGTGACTGTCCTTGTCACAAATGAGGACATCTCACAGTGACTGTCCCTTGTGTAATTGCCACTTGAATGAGGTCAGTCACTGTAAAGACAACATGATAATGTACACATACAATGAGTGTACATTATCATGTTGTCTTTACAGTGGCTGCCCTCATGTTGTATATTCTTCTCTGTAGATGCTACTACGTGCTAGGGAACTTCTTAGAACTGTTGGTATATTCTTACAACTTGTTACACCTGGGATATTCTTCTCTGTAGATGCTACTGTGTGTCGTGGTCCAAACGGGCCCATAAATGTGGTTGAATAGCAATACATTCAAGTGGCAATTACACAAGGGACAGTCACTGTGAGATGTCCTCATGTGTGACTGTCCTTGTCACAAATGAGGACATCTCACAGTGACTGTCCCTTGTGTAATTAAGTATTGTGGGGAAGCATTCTAAATAACCAAAGCCGCTAACAATAAATTCAACATAGATATGTCCTCATTTCTGGGTATTTTAGCTCTCTAACAGCTGAATACCAGATTAAATAATAATGACAAAAGAAAAATAAACCCAACGTACTCAGAAATTGTAGCTGTGATTTTGTGGAGGGAATCTCTCTCGGCGCTGTTGAAAACACAAATGACAACCCGCTTGATTTCGCGGAGGGAATCTCTCTCAGTGCTGTTCAAAACACAAATGACAACCCGCTTTGTTCAAAACACAAATGATAACCCGCTTGATTTCGCGGAGGGAATCTCTCTCGACGCTGTTGAAAACACAAATGACAACGTTCCTTTTTTTTTTTGCACTTATATCCCGACCAACATAAGGTCCATTTGTAATACAACATGATAATGTACACTTACAGTGAGTGTACATTATCATGTTGTCCTTAGAGTGACTATCCTCATTTGTTGAAGAAGAAAAGCATTAATGTGGTTGAATAGCAATACATTCAAGTGGCAATTACACAAGGGACAGTCACTATGATATGTCCTCATTTGTGACTGTCCTTACAGTGAGTGTACATTATCATGGTGTCTTTAGAGTGACTGTCCTCATTTGTTGAAGAAGAAAAGCATTAATGTGGTTGAATAGCAATACATTCAAGTGGCAATTACACAAGGGACAATCACTGTGAGATGTCCTCATGTGTGACTGTCCTTGTCACAAATGAGGACATCTCGCAATGACTGTCCCTTGTGTAATTCAAGTGGCAATTACACAAGGGACAGTCACTGTGAGATGTCCTCATTTGTGACTGTCCTTACAATGAGTGTACATTATCATGTTGTCTTTAGAGTGACTGTCCTCATTTGTTGAAGAAGAAAAGCATTAATGTGGTTCAATAGCAATACATTCAAGTGGCAATTACACAAGGGACAATGTCATGAGCCGTGACATATTGAACTTAGTATAATAATAAAATGATTAGATGATATATAATAATCTATTATTAACGGTATATAACAATAATATATAATTATTATCAAAAGATAATAATAATATATAGTTAGCATAATAAGTAATATGTTAATTAAATAATATTAAAATATTAATAAATAATATAATTATGATTATAATTATAATATAAATTAATAATAAATAATTATTAATAAATTATATATATTATATTATAATAATATATTAAGTAATAATATTAAATCAATTATTGATATAATAATTTTAATATATAAATAATATTAATAAACCTCTCAATATAAAACAATATGTTATCACTATAATAATATTTATTATAATATTATTAATATTACTAACATCATTAATTATAATATTTAATAATAACAATAACATTAATAATAATAATAATAATAATAACGTTTAAAGGAATATCGAATATCTGTAATCGATATACATCTACATTAAACATCTGCATTATCTATCACGATGAGGAACGAAGAAGTGATACAACAATCACTAGTCATTACACATCGATACCATGAGAGGATGATTAATGAACCAAATACTATGAAGTCAAGATCAACATGATATGAATAAGGGATAGGTCGCTATGTGTTTCAGAAGATGTATTGATAAGCAAGAAGGATAACCATTCATATATTATAAATAATCATTAATTGCACAAGTTTAGACAATGACATATCCGATAAAGCAATATCAAACATGAAGACCCGCTAGCAAATATGCACCATCACTTCCTATGTTATCATGACAATAACATAAACTAGATTGAATTCTACTATCTATATCAATAGACACCACATAGGAGGATATCGACTAAAGGATTGAAAGATTATCGATTGTCTGAGATAAACCACATCTTGTAGAAACACAAAAGCATCAGTGATTATATCACAAGCTATTGATGAATGAGGCATCAGTCATGGATAATAAGTACAATGTATCCTTAAGTATTAACAGGAATGGAAGTCAATTTGAAGATCAAACTCCATTACCAGCAATCAACCAATAAATGGACAATTATCAGAAAATGATATCGACTTATATCAGAGTAGAAAGATTGGATATCATCATAACAATATGGGATAAGGCAAGAGTTAATATCGATTGAATAAATACTAATGATAGTTAGACCAAACTAATACAAACACAATGGATGTTAACTACTGGTTGCACTACCAATTAGGGAAGATTACCTTCATAAAAAGATTTGATATTGAGTCAATCTGGGAGTTATCTATGATCAGAAAATAATGAAATAATATTATGTGAACTGTCGGATTATGGAAAGGTGTGCTTAACAAAGGGACATGGAGGAAGAAACAAGACACGTCTCATTCATAGCATCTCTTCATTTGTTAAAGACAATATAAGAATGCATTCTCGTCAGTCACTCAAGGCATCATTAGAACTTTATTTACTTATCCATATTTGGATATACTCAATAGAGCATCTGCCTTTGGCAGTTTGGTTTCAAGTTTATCATTGCAGATCAGAGACAACACCATGATTGCACAGATAGAAAGGATAGTCAGAAACAGCATCAATATTTGAAGTTGCAAGCATATAATTCAGAATCTGAAATAGCAACATATCACTCATAGCGATATTACACATTTGCATAATTACATCATCATATCAGACACAGCAAATACATTGCTGTAAGCAATACTTATTGATTGTATATCGATATTGTTTATATCAGACATACCATCATTATACTATCACTATAAGTGATAGGAAACATCATATTCATAGCATATTTCATATCATTATATCCGACAGTGCTATTAAACATATTGGTATCAATATCATCTTGCACACATATTGTGATTGAATCTGAAATAGCGGTTGATATCTTAAGTAACCTCCATTACTTAGTTTAATTGTAAGTATCTGATAGAGTAAGTCTGAGAAGTGGAGTAATTGTTCCTGTTTTCCAAGTTAGCCAAAAAGGGGACATTACAGACAATCACTGTGAGATGTCCTCATGTGTGACTGTCCTTGTCACAAATGAGGACATCTCACAATGACTGTCCCTTGTGTAATTCAAGCGGAAATTACACAAGGGACAGTCACTGTGACATGTCCTCATTTGTGACTATCCTTACAGTGAGTGTACATTATCATGTTGTCTTTAGAGTGACTGTCCTCATTTGTTGAAGAAGAAAAGCATTAATGTGGTTCAATAGCAATACATTCAAGTGACAATTACACAAGGGACAATCACTGTGAGATGTCCTCATGTGTGACTATCCTTGTCACAAATGAGGACATCTCACAATGACTATCCCTTATGTAATTCAAGCGGAAATTACACAAGGGACAGTCACTGTGAGATGTCCTCATTTGTGACTGTCCTTACAGTGAGTGTACATTATCATGTTGTCTTTAGAGTGACTGTCCTCATTTGTTGAAGAAGAAAAGCATTAATGTGGTTCAATAGCAATACATTCAAGTGGCAATTACACAAGGGACAATCACTGTGAGATGTCCTCATGTGTGACTGTCCTTGTCACAAATGAGGACATCTCACAATGACTGTCCCTTGTGTAATTCAAGCAGCAATTACACAAGGGACAGTCACTGTGAGATGTCCTCATTTGTGACTATCCTTACAGTGAGTGTACATTATCATGTTGTCTTTAGAGTGACTGTCCTCATTTGTTGAAGAAGAAAAGCATTAATGTGGTTCAATAGCAATACATTCAAGTGGCAATTACACAAGGGACAGTCACTGTGAGATGTCCTCATTTGTGACTGTCCTTACAGTGAGTGTACATTATCATGTTGTCTTTAGAGTGACTGTCCTCATTTGTTGAAGAAGAAAAGCATTAATGTGGTTCAATAGCAATACATTCAAGTGGCAATTACACAAGGGACAATCGATCACTGTGAGATGTCCTCATGTGTGACCTTTGTGAAGGCAAGTGCCAATTTGTACCCAAGTTACCAATATTGTGGCAAAAGTGGGAATGAAGCATTTAGGGGTCAAATTGGGCAAAGAAGTGTAGAAGTGGCCTATGTGAGGTCTAAATAGCCTAACTAAGTCATGGTTAGGGTCTTATGGTGTTTGAACAATAAGTTTTGAACCAAAATCCCAAAGGTTGTAACAAGTTGTCAATGTTGTCATTCACAACATTGACAACATTTGTGCAAGGGAGCATTTTTGAGTAAGATGGTTATGTAACTATATGAAACCATTGAATTAGGCATCAGATCAACTATAAGAGGCCTCCATCGATCTGTGCAAAAGGTTGGGAGGAAAAACATTTGGAATTAAGAAGATTTGTAGAGTAACACGGTTTTAGTGAATTCTTGAGTTTTTTTGTTTCTTTGTTTTCAGTTGATTAATGGATTAGATAGCTCGCAGTGTCTATTGGAAAAGTTCGTACAAGTTGTTTTTTTATTCTGTGTTGTGTTTTTTTTGAGTTTTGAAGCATTCCAACTAGTTTGTTAATTCTTTTGTTAAGTACCCTATCATTGGTTTGAACCAGGCAGGTTGAACAAATGGAGTCTTAGCTCATCATTCCATTGTCAATTTTGTACAGGCTCTTGGAATGGGTGAGGACACTCCATGTACTATATGTTTGGAAGGAGGGGCCCTGGGAAGCTCATTTTCTATGTTTGCAATGATGTCCTAGGTGAGTCAGCTGAGCACAGTTAGGGATGACAAATCATTACAAGAAGATTACAACAAGTTGAATGCATTGGTTGCTTCAACTAAAATCTCATGGAGAGGTAGACACACATCTAAAGAAGCCCCAAGTCAAATTAGAAGATTGGGTGAGTTTCTTTCGCTTCTAAGAAAACAAACTCTTAGTCAGACTGTCCAAGTTGTGTCAAAATACTTGTTTTCAGGCATGGCTGTAGCAGTTGGTGTACAAAAAATCTAGGAGGAGAAGACCTTAGATATCTTGGAGTTCTCAATAAAGGGCATCTGAATCCTAAGCCCTTTAGGTGGCTTAATATAAACAAAAAGGCTTGACAAAGGCCTAATTGCTAGCAGCCTATTTTTGGGTGCAATTGGCATGCATGGTTTGATGAACCGGATTGAAGTACTGATGAAAAGTATAGGTGAAGGAGTAATATTGAAATCAATAGAGGTCCTAGTGGCCAGCCTCTCCATGGAGTAAAGTTCTAGTTGAATGTGTTTCAATTTGTGAAGACAAGACTAGGAGTGTCCTAGTAGCTAGATTGGTATTGAGCAGAGTTCGTTGTATTTCTTGTTGGTGTGCACTAGTTGAAGGAGTGGGATCTTGGGTAGAGATACCTAAAGAGTGTAGGGATAGTTAAGTACCCTATCAAGTCAAAACATTGGCCTAAAGAGAACCTAGTGAAGGATAGGGAGTGAGCAAGACAAAGTGTTACATTAATTAACAAGATCATTTTTTGGTAATTGTGTACATTATCATGTTGTCTTTACAGTGACTGTCCTCATTTGTTGAAGAAGAAAAGCATTAATGTGGTTCAATAGAAATACATTCAAGTGGAAATTACACAAGGGAATATCACTATGAGATGTCCTAAGTGTGACTGTCCTTGTCACAAATGAGGACATCTCACAGTGACTGTCCCTTGTGTAATTGCCACTTGAATGAGGACAGTCACTGTAAAGACAACATGATAATGTACACAAGTACCGTGAAGGTAGTCGCAAGTTAGGGCTGTTTCATTGCATACCCGAAACAATGAAGACATTACAGTCCACAAAACGTTTGTGCTTGAAAGATGAACAAATAAAATTAAACTTCTAAATAACCAAAGCCACTAACAATAAATTCAACATAGATATGTCCTCATTTCTGGGTATTTTAGCTCTCTAACAGCTGAATACCAGATTACATAATAATGACAAAAGAAAAATAAACCCAACGTACTCAGAAATTGTAGCTGTGATTTCGCGGAGGGAATCTCTCTCGGTGCTGTTGAAAACACAAATGACAACGTTCTTGTTTTTTTTGCCCTTATATCCCGATGTGATTTCGCGGAGGGTTACAGTGCTGTTGAAAACACAAATGACAACGTTCTTATTTTGTTTGCCGTTATATCGTGATGTGATTTCGCGGAGAGTTACGGCGCTATTCAAAACACACATGACAACGTTCCTTTTAAATTTTGCTCTTATATCCCGACAACGTCGCAATTGCGACAGTTACAAATGTATTGTCGTCGCAAATTGCGACGGTGTCGGGCTATATTTGAAAAAAAAAGAGCAAAACCACATGACATTTGCCTGCCATCGCAAATGGCCGTCGCAATGTCACCCCAAATGTATTAGTGGAAGGTCATGTTTCAGTCTCCTTCCATAAGCCACTAGATCCTGGATCTCTGTTTCCAATAAATTTCTTCCCTTTTCAAGGCTTTCTACCACTTGTTCCTTTCCTTTTCATCCTCCACATGGAGATGGGGGTTGATATTCCTAGCAACCAGTTGGGCTTGGAGGGAATCCAAGGTCCCTGTAAGCTCTTTTTTCTCCTTGAAGAAGTCTCCAAAATTATGTTTTCTCCATCCTTTGACCTCTCTTCTTATGATTTTCAGCTTTTGAGCAATCCTAAATATGGCAATTCCCTTAATAGGGGTAGCCCACCATCATTTCACTTAGTCTCTGAATGAGGGGTGGGAGCTCCACATTATCTTAAATCTTAAGGGAGCCAGTCTAATCCTAGGAGAGTCAAACCAGGAGAGGAGGAGAGGGTTATGATCAGAGGTCATTTTGGGGAGGGAAGACAAAGTGGAGGTCAAGCACAAATCCTAGGAGGAGGTGGCCAGAACCCGGTCCAACTATGCACTTGGATAAGATGGGAGCCTTTCCTATTGTTGGACTAAGTAAAGGGATTTCCTTTTAGGTTGATGTCCATGAGACCTGAACAAGAAATGAAGTCCGCAAGGTCCCCCATACTATCATAGTAGTCCATTAGGCCTCCAAGATTTTTCAAGGGATAGAGGGGGGTGTTAAAGTCGCAACCACCATATACTAAGCAGAGTTTTCTAGATCCATTCAATTGATAATCTCCTTCTAGAGAAACCACCTACTAGCCCTGGTGTTGGGAGCATAGATATTAAGCAAGTGCCAAACCAACTATTATTTTCTGAATGTAATAATGAGGATATTCGAAGAGAAGGTGGATGGTTCTCATTCCATAGTGTTGGGGTTCCAGAGAGTGGCAATGTCACTTGAGGCACTAGAGGCCTCAGAATAAAGAAACTCAACACCTAGCCAGAGTTTTCTAGTGAGGGAGGCAAAATTATTGAAGGACATCTTAACCTCTTGGATAAGTAGAATATCCAGCTTGTGAGAAAAAATGTATTATTTCACAATGCTCTATTTGAGGGGGCTGTTGAGACCTCTAACATTCCAAGAAAGATAAATCATTTCTTATTTTTAAAACTTATTTCTAAGGTTTTTTTCCTACCTATCACAACATCCCTTGTAGCCCCTTTTGATCTCCTGGCCCATTCTGTAGGCCTACCTCTATGTGTTCCTGAACCCACATTAGCTTTCTTGGATTTGGGTTTCTTCTTTTAGGTTTTCCATTCACCATCATCCTCCCCACTACGCTCTTCACCGAGAGAGCTAGGTGAAGAGGGGAAGTTTCACTCCTCTGGCTAAGGGGGGTCTTTGTAGTAACCTTCAAGGACTTAAGTGCGAGGGAGACCACAATGGAAGGCTATTCCACCTCACCAAGAGCAACCTCATTTTTCATCAGGGTAATCACTAGGGGCATCTTAGGCTCCTTTTCCACAACCTCGAGGGGGCATTTTGTATCCTTAGGCTCAGAGTGCTCCTCATTGTTCACCAGATCGGTAGCAATCTCCCCTTCTTCCACCTTTGGATTTTCTATCACTTTAGCCATTAGGTGGGACTGGCCTTTTCCACCCCTTCACCTACAATCATGGGGGGGCCTTCAAAAGTGCCCTTATCCTTATTTTTGCGGCTAGTTACATGTTGAGAGGATTTTCACACTTTGCTAGTGTGGCCCCTGGATTCACATTTCTAGAAGAAGAGAGTAGCATTCTCATAAACAAGATCTTGTGTCCATCACCCAGCTTAGATTTCAAGATTACAAAGTTTGGAAATGTTTTATTAAGAGTAACATTAACACAGAATCTCACAAACACCAACCAAGACTTAGATCAAGTCACTTGATCTGATGCAAGGGCATTCTAGGGCAATTGGTGAATCTACATGGAGGTGTGTTATTTTGGTTATGGGGAACTCAGTTGTATCTTTAACTGATGGTCTTGATTATTGAACGAAGCTCGATCATTGAAGGAACTCAGTGAAACCTCTAGTGCTTGGTGGAACTAGTGTTCCATAATGCCTATGTTGCTCAATGTTGCTTGGCTTGGTCAGTTTTTTCACTGGTGCTTGGTTGTTTCACTAGCGCTTGGTAGTTCTGGTTTACCAACTAGAGTTCTTGGTGATTTGGTTAGCCGACTTGGTGCATTTATTGTTGGTAGTTTTTGTTGCATTATCCTATGTAGATCTAGAGGTCAACATGGAGAATTAAATAATTTTAAGGCTATTAGAGAGCTTCCTTGTATTGCATTTAATATTTTTTGTAAGAGTTAATTGTTTCTTCCATCCAACTTGTGGCTGAAGATTAGTATTTAAGGAGTGTTTAGGGACATCAATTTGAGGAGAATTGGGAAGTTAGACTTGGATCCTATGAGATCTTGAAGATCATATTGATTTCTGATAGTTTGTAATAGTAGAGCTAGTGGTTGTTTTCTTGGAGACAAGGAAATTTCTTGGAGGCTTGTGAGCTCAAGTTCAAATCTACCTTAGGGTTTCCATCAATTAGTGATTTGTTTTAGAACTGGACTAGCTAGAGTTGGATTGGATCTTTTTGATCTTGCAGAACTATTTCTAATTGTAATTGGCCCTAACCCAGAAGGCCTTACAGCTAGGCATGTTAATGAAAATCTTATTTGAGTATATCTTGTTGTGTTATTCCCCTATGTTGATAGTTGGCTGCAAGGTTGGACTATCCTTAATTGGATCCACCATCCTTGACTGCATTAGGTGGTATCAGAGCAAAGGTTTTTCTTGAGTGAAGGTTGATCTTGCAAAGTTGACCTTGTTGGCAAAGAGATCATACGATCTGAGTTGTAGATCTGTGACACTAGACTCGTGGAATCTTGACCTAGTTGTTCATACAAGGTGGTAGGATGATCTGACTTGCATACAACTTGGAGGTTGTCATAAGGTAGTCAGTGTAGGAATTTTTTTCTTTAGGTTTTCTTATCTTTAAGGATGCCTCTGAAAAGATTGGACCCTAGAGAGATTGTAGATCTATATGATGTTGTAGAATCAAAGATTACAGAGAAGGTGAAATGTGATTTCAGATCTGAGATGGAATTGATGAAGAATGACATGATCATTGAGATCATGAGGGCTATGATTACTGTACCTCAGAATGTTGGTACTAAGGATGGTTATGAGGAAGCTTTTGAAGACTTTGAAGATACTGTATCTAGTGGTGATGACCAGAGAGATAGATCTGGTGAAGATAGAACTAGTTGGTTACATAGATCTGGAGCTCGATTAAGTAATAGTTACCAAATGGAAGTTTCTAATTTTTTTGGTACTTTGAAACCTAAGAACTTGATTGATTGGATTGGTGAATGAGAAGACTTCTTTGAGCTAGAAGAAATTGAAGATCCTCTTCAGGTTAGATTGGCATGGACTAAGTTGAAAGGACATGGTGCTCTTTGGTGGAAGGAATTACAAAGAGATAGAGAAGATGAAGGTGAAATGAAGATCAATCGGTACAGGTTGATGGTGACAAAATTGAAAGCTAAGTTCATATCTGTTGACTATGAGCTTGACTTGTTTAAGAAGTTACAAAATCTAAAGCAAAAAGATTTGACTATTGAAGATGAATCGAAACCTATGGAATTGAAGAAGAAGAAAGGTAGAGTTATCTTTAAGGGTACTTGTTATAACTATGGTGAAGAAAGACACCATTCTTTTGAGTGTACATAGAAGAATCTTGGTGACTAACAAACTATTGTGGTGAATGAGAACATTCAAAATGAACCTCAATATGAGATCTTGTTGGTTCGGCGAACATTGCTCGGTACAAAGGAGGAACCTTGTCAGAGGAGTAACTTGTTCAGAACTTGGTGCAAGTCTATGTTGGCATGTGATAATTTGGAGTACTGGAAATCCTCTAAGAGTTTTCATTTATGGAAACACTTATGATAAGTATGATGGCATGTTGTGGAGATTGCCATTGGATTCACAGTCATGAAAATGACTAAGTCTAGAATCAGGAAAATAGGGTACAATGCCACAGTTTTGGATAGAGATGGAGACATACAAGGTATTATGGCTTGAGAATTTAACTAGAGTTCTTTTGTTATATGTAAATACTTCATTTAAGATCACATAAGTTTTGGATAGCTAGTGTATGAGATACAGTGTTCGAAAGGTATGCAAAGTCAGTAAAACAATATTTCAAGGTACATGAACAGTTGCAAAAATTAAGGAAAGTATGATGGATATGATAATGTGCTAAGTCATGTAAACAAAGTATAGTGTCAACTCTTTGGTAATATAAGAGCACTGACTCCATATATATCATTTGCACAAGTTTTATTATGACATTTTTTGGGGCCGGCTGGAAGGAAAATTGTGTAGAAATATAGATTGCTCTTATGAAAGAAGTGTCTGTGATATAATATCAAGTTTACAAAATAGATAGTAGAAGTTAGATGCAAGATTAGTAGGTGGAAAAGCTACAAATGGAACTATCTAAGCAAGATAAGTACTTGTATTGTTCCCTTCTTGTGAACTATTTTGGGACAGTACTGATTGTAAGAGCAGTGTGCTCACCACCTTTAACCAGGTGTTTTGTATGCCCCTAATAGGGTTTTTGTAATCCTCTAGCAAGGAAATTTACTATGTAACAATCATCTCCTAACAGGGCTAGATCTCTTAGCAAGGACATTATACTTTAGTGCATATTTGTGGGTACCATCCCCACCGGGGTTTTCCCTTTAATCAGGGTTTCCTCGAGAACAAATCATGGTGTCATGAGTAATGTGTTATGCTTATATGTTCTTTTCATTTTTGCATTACTTTGGATTATTTATAATTGTATAAAGTTGCAAGTAAAGTTTTTAAATATTGATTCACCCCCTTCTCAGTATTACTCAATCCTAACAATTGGTATCAGAGCTATTGACTCTTTGAGAGAAAGCTTAATAGCTTAAGGGAGATCATAATGGATTCAAAAGATTTTCAAGTAAAATTTGAAGCTGCACTTGAAGATCTGGATAAGATGAAAGCTGAAAACGGAAAACTAAAATTCAAATTAAGAAGAGCAGAAGGTTTCATGAGGAAACTTAAAGAACAACTTGTAACTCTAAAAGATCAAAGACAAGACCTTATGGAGAAAATCAAAGAAAGTTCTGACAATGACACATCAAAAAAAGTAAATATGGTGGAGCAAGAAAAAGAACAAATCAATCTCTTGATGATCAAGGAAATTTAGAATGAGAAAAATGAAAGAAATAAAGTTGAAGAGTCGCTAAAACAAGCCAACCTTCAGATAGATAATATGAAGACTGAACTTGAGCATTACAAAGATAAATATCAAGAATTGGATAACTACAATCAGATCATCAAAGGTGAACTCACTGAAGCCAGACTACTTATTGAGGAGTTTCACATAAGAAATGACAAGAATAATGAACAAAGAACTAAAGGTAACATAAGTGGACCAAATGAAGCTGGAAGTTCAAAAACTCAAGAAGAACCAAATGAAGCCAAGAATGAGGAAAAATCTATTCTAAATGAAAAACCTACATATAAAGATTATAGAGAACAATTCAGACCCTTCAGAGGTAGATGTTTTGGATGCAACAAAGTTGGTCACATGAAAAGAGACTATAGAAGTAATGGTAATTTTAAACCTTTACTAGCTACTATTTTAATTGCTATGAGTATGGACACAAAAAGGTAGATTACAAAAAACCTGATCAATCTAGGTATAAGCAAGACTATATCAAAGAAGAAACTAGAGCCAAGATCACATGTTAGAAATGCAATAATTTTGGACACACTGTAAGGTACTGTAAGCTGCAGACCAGTCAAGACAGAAGAGGACCACCCATCTATTACAAATGCAATAATCCAGGTCACATTGTGAAGTTTTGTAGATACAATGGAGATAACAAAAGGAGAGGACCAAGAAGATTTAATGAACCAGAAACACCACCACCTATAGTCATAAGGAAAAATATTATTGATAGTGGTAAAAGCTTAAATGATTACATAAGTGAAAACAAGAAATCAAAGAATGAAAAGATATGGCAAGTAAAAGTTCTAAATAAGACTGTGGTTCAGGGAGAGACAACTTGTGATGCTATGTACTCGCATGATGAATTCTTTGAGGCATCATCCTAGAAGGCCTCATGGCCTAATGGGGAGCAGTGGATGAAGACAATAAAAAATATCTAGCCCCTGTATGAGCGGAATAAGCTCATGCGAGCTTATGTATGATATGTACAGATGTTCATAAATCTATGGGTGGGATCGTAGCACTTCAAGATTCATCTTCTATGTTCATGAGTTTTGCATTGATCAAATAGCATGTGGAGTTGAACTACCAAATTTTAATGCTCACACTCAACTTGCGATGGATAAAAGGCTTGAAAAACTTCATTTCTCCACCACTTTTTGATCAGCGACTAAGGAGAGAAAAAGTGTGAAGATGAAGCAGTAATCTAGCAGAGAGATTTTGTACTCACGTAAAGACAAGCATTGGATTTGTGCACATTCAAGGTATTTAGACCTAATCTCTTTATTCATGGATGCACCAATAATCTATGATGTAGTTGACAGACCTAGGTATAAGTTCAAAAGGCATCCATACAAATCCTATGAGGATGATCCGAAAGGGGTATTTTCCCAAACCCCCATAGGTGTATTGCACATAGAGGATATTAGGGCATACATACACTACAAGTATGAAATTATTGGGGAGGTCAACATCTTCTATGAGCTGAATGGAATGATAGATGTGAATGGGTCTTTGATAGACAAATTCAAACATTTGAAGGACCTACCAATACTCAAGTTAACCCATCTCACTAAATTCACTGAAGTCGAATGGTTTAAGATCACCCTAAGTAGAGTTCATGATCAGTTCCTATGGATAGGAGATCAACTAGTAAAAATATGTGCTCAGCTGATTCATGATATCATAGGACTTGACAATGAAGGAGCCCTACTTGTTAGTGAGAAAAGTCTAAGAAAGGATGTTGAAACCCTCATGCACTCCAAATGGGACAAGAGGGCTATGACTGTAAATGACATATACCTTCAAGATGTTAGATTGGTAGCAATGCTTATTGGATACAAATTGTTCCATAGTTCCAGACTTAATTCTATATTAGCTGGAGTTGTTATGATATCTTACAGAATGGTTAAAGAAAACAAGTGGTACAACCTTTGTGAAGTCCTAGCACAATAGTTTTTGGAAAATGTTAAGGTCATTAAGAAGGGAAAATCCAATGCATTCAGGTTTGGGTCACTACTAATTCACATATACCTTCACATTATTCACAATTTCCCTGGTATGCAACCCAGAGCATGGAAAGACAATGAACCCACTAGTCTACAAATCTTGGAATACTACAGAAGGAAGAAAAAGGATTGGATTAATGGAGAACTATTGGGCATGATTAAGATCTTGCAGAGGTAGATGAAAGAAAGATATAGAATTCTAGAAAGCTTAGTAGAAAAATATGAAGACACCATCTATTTCAAGGTTGAAACTGATAGTGTCTATTTTTAGGCAGTTGAGCCTAGAACCAAATGGTGTTACCCTATGGGATATGAGGTGAGTGCTGAAGTACTATCCATGCAAGTAGAAAATGTATTAGTAGAAGAAAAGGATCCCACTCAAGAAAGATGGGGTACATATAGAGAAAAATAAGAAAAAGTTAGAGAAGAATAAGAGAAAGTAAAAGGAAAGAGGAAAGTCAGCAAGATAGTGGAAGAAATTACTGCGAAGGTAGGAATTATAAAGAAGCAGTACTTGGACTTAAAGAACAAGATGGAGGCATCTTCCAGTGTTGCCAATGATCCACCCATTTCATTGGAAACAAAGAAGACAAGTACCGTTGATAACTTCATTGACTTATCAATTCCCCAAAAGAAAGAAACACATGAAACTGTGACTACAAAGGTTCTTAGAAGATCTTCTAGGAATGTCAGCCCAAAAGAAAAAGAAATAGAGGTAAAGAGGAAGAAAAAGGAAGAAAAGGGTACAGAAAAAGAGGAAGAGGAAATGATTCAAAAGAATCCACAAACCTTGTGGAAACCTGATATGAAATCAGTACAGAAGAGGGTTATCAAAGATGGAAAGTTGACATCTATAAAATGATACTATGAAAGATATAGCCCTAAGGATCAAGCGATCATTGAAGACACTATCATTGAGAATTTGTTAGTTTTCAAAAAGAATTTGTTGGAAGTTGAATCTAGTGTTCCCAAAGAACTATATAGCAAGCTAGAGATCAAAAAATAGTTAGCACATTCAGAGGATGAGAACATACGAAACTAAACAATTGATGATATGTTTCCTATTGTGTCTATCTAGGAATGGGAAAGAATCATAAAAGCACTAAAACCTCTTTTAAGAACAAAGACTAGACTAGTCAAAATCATGGCTAGAAGATATGATGAAGTAATTGAAGATACCCAAAAGGCATTAGATGAAGTTTTAATGCAAAACATGCCTAAAAGGGAGTCATTGCCTAAAATTGATAAACCTATGTCCTTAGGTTTGGGAGAGAGTTCGCAAATAGCAAATAAGAGTGGTCAAGATAACTTGCAACTAGAATTCTTTATCAATGGTGTGCCTATTAGCCTTGACACCTCATAGGATATACATGATCCATTCATAGACAAGATGGATAGTGTGATGGAAGTTGAAGACTAGGGATAGAAAAAAGAGATGAAATCAGAGGAAAAACAAGTAGAACAAGTACAGGAGAAGGAGTTACATCAAGAAAAGAACCGAAGGCAGAGGAGACCACTGGAATCAGTTTCAATTCATCTCTATTGTTGGCAAGTGTTGCCAAACTAGTAAGTTCTGATGTGGATAGCATGGATGAAGATGAACTGATGAGACTCTCATTCATGGCATTTGCTAAAGCTATGGAGAGATCAGTCAAGAAAGGAGACAAAAGAGGCAAGATAATGGGTAGGGTAGTAGAAATAGTAAACATGTTACTACCCTCTCCACTTATCCTAAAAGGCAAGGATGAAACTAAAAATCTCAGTATAGTACTAGATAGCTTTGATGGTCACTTTGACTCATTGCTAAAAATAAAAGAGGAGAAGGCTCAAAGAAACTTTTTGGAGAAAAAGTTAAGCGATGTTGATAAGTCCATCTCATGGGACTTAGACATTCTTAAGGCTACCACTCTTAAAGCCAAGAGTTGTGTGGCACAAGGTAGAAAAATCTATAGCCATTGCATAAATCCCTGCAGATATTTGAAAAATGTAGAGGGTATAGAAAAAGACAAGGTCAATCTTGACAGAATAATGGATAGTTGTGAGTCATCTTCACAAATTGTGGAAGAAATTAACAAGGAGATATCTAGATTACTAGACAAAATAAGGATACTGGAAATGGAGAAAGGGAGAGCTGCTGACAAATTTTGTGTGCTAAGACACCTATTAACTCCCAAGCTCTCAATATTGGAGACTCATCTCTCTGAGATGATAAAGGTTGATAGTTCAATGATAGTATATACTCTCACTAAGCTTAAAGCAGCAGAGACAACATCATATGTACTAAACAGGTTAATCCATGTTAGTGAGCTACTAATAAGTTCATGGGTTGAGGAGTTTAAGACCTTGGAAACATCTTTCCATGATGTCTTAAATCTAGTAAGCAAAAACTAGACCACCTATGCTTTAGTTTTGAAATTTTGAGATTAACCTTTGCCATTGATGACAAAAGGAGAGGAAGAAAAAGAGAAGGAAAAGAAGAGAAGTACTCTATGACACTTAGTCATTTTTCTAAATGTTGCCATCAATGCCAAAGGGAGAGATTATTGGCATGTGATGATTTGGAGTACTGGAAATCCTCTAAGGATTGTCATTTATCGCAACACTTATGATAAGTATGATTGCATGTTGTGGAGACTGCCATTGGATTCACAGTCATGAAAATGACAAAGTCCAGAATCAGGAAAATAGGGTACAGTGCCATAGTTTTGGATAGTGATGGAGACATACAAGGTATTATGGCTTGTGAAGTTAACTGGAGGTATTTTGGTATATGTAAATCCTTTAGTTAAGATTGCATAATTTTTGGATAGCTGGTGTATGAGATATAGTGTTCAGAAGGTATGCGAAGTCAATAAAATAGTATATCAAGGTACATGAATAGTTGCAATAATTAAGGAAAGTATGATGGATATGATAACATGCTAAGTGATGTAAACAAAGTATAGTGCCAACTCTTTGGTAATATAAGAGCACTGACTCCATATATATCATTTGCACAAGTTTTAGTATGACATTTTTTGGAGCCGACTGGAAGGCAAATTGTGTATAAATATAGATTGCTCTTATGAAAGAAGTGTGTGTGATATAATATCAAGTTTGCAAAATAGATAGAAGAAGTTAGATGCGAGAATAGTAGGAGGAAGAGCAACAACTGGAACTATCTAAGCAAGATAAGTACTTTTATTATTCCCTTCTTGTGAACTATTTTGGGACAATATTGCTTGTAAGAGTAGTGTGCTCACCACCTTTAACCAGGTGTTTTGATGCCCCTAATAGGGTTTTTGTAATCCTCTAGCAGGGAAATGTACTATGTAACAATCAGATCCTAATAGAGCTAGATCTCTTAGTAGGGACATTATACTTTAGTGCATATTTGTGGGTACCATCCCCACCGGGGTTTTCCCTTTAATCAGGGTTTCCTCGAGAACAAATCATGGTGTCATGAGTAATTTGTTATGATTATATGTTCTTTTCATTTTTACATTACTTAGGATTATTTATAATTGTATAAAGTTGCAAGTAAAGTTTTGTAATACTAATTCACCCCCCTCTCAGTATTACTCAATCCTAACAGTCTGGACGTAAACTTTATGATGTTATTGTTGATAGTTGTAGTACTGATAACATTGTTGCTAAGGACATGGTTCAGGAACTTGTTTTGAAGAGAATAAATCATCCTTATCCTTATAGGATTGGCTAGTTACAAGATAGTCATGCTTTGGAAGTGAGGGAACAATGCTTTGTTGATGTTCAGATTGGCCAATATAAGGATCTTGTGTTATGTGATAGTGTGGAGATGAATAGTTTTCATATATTTCTCAGTAGACCTTGGCAATATGATTGCAGGGCTATGTATGATTGTGTGAAGAATGTGTTTACTGTTGAGAAGGATGACATGAATTTTTCCCTAATACCTTTGCTGGATACAAACCTCAGTAGGAGAAGCCTGAGTATTGGTAGTTGAGTTGAGTTGGCAGATCCTAAAGGTATGGATGATTAGTATAGAGAACAGACCTATGTGTTGTCAAGGAAAGACTTGAAAAGATAGAGGAAGCTAAAGTGGAAGAGTATGCAATCTGAAGGGTTGGAGGACATGTATGTGAAGAACTAGTTCAAGGTTAATGTGTTGAATCCGAGAATATGTTCTTCCATCATATGATAACATCTTTTCAAACTCAGGGTATCTGATTCAAGGGAATTCTAGGGCACTCAGTGAATCTACATGGTGGTGTGTTGTTTTGGTTCTATGGAACTTGGCTACAGCTTTAACCAATGGTATTAGTTATTGAAGGAAGCTCAGTCACTGAATGAACTCGGTGAAACCTCTAGCACTCATTGGAAATGGTGCTTGGTAATGTCTATGTTTCTTGATGTTTCTTGGCTTGGTCAGTTGTTTCACTAGTGCTCGGTTGTTTCTCTCGTGCTCGGTAGTTCTAGTTTACTGACTAGAGTTCTTGGTGATTTGGTTAGCTGACTTGGTGCATTTATTGTTTGAAGTTGTTGTTGCATTCTCCTATGTAGATCTAGAGGCCGACATGGAGAATTAAATAATTTTAAGGCTATTAGAGAGTCGACTTGTATTGCATTTAATTTTTGTTTGTATGAGTTAATTGTTTCTTCCAGGCGACTTGTGGCTAAAGATTAGTATTTAAGGAGTGTTTGGGGTAGTTGTTTAGGGACATCAATTTGAGAGATAATTAGGAAGTTAGACTTGGATCTTGGGAGATCTTGAAGATTAGATTGATTTTTGATAGTTTGTAATAGCAGAGCTAATGGTTTTTTTCTTGAGCACTAGTACAAAAACAAAAATATATGACCAAATAAACTACCAAAAATCGTAGATAAATGACCAAATTTGGTTATGTGACCACTGGTAGTTTATTACTGGTCATTTATCTCATGACCAAATTTATGACTAAACTATTTTAGTCATTTATTTGGTCATTGATTTGGTCATATATTTAGTCATTTATTCGGTCATTTATTTGGTCATTTATTTGGTCATTTGGTAGTTTATTTAGTCATTTATTTGGTCATTTGGTAGTTTATTTGGTCATTTGGTAGTTTATTTGGTCATTTATATGGTCATTTATTTGGTTGTTTATTTGGTCATTTATTTGGTTGTTTATTTAGTCATTTATTTGGTCATTTATTTGGTTGTTTATTTGGTCATTTATTTGGTCATTTATTTGGTCATTTATTTATTCATTTATTTGGTCATATATTTAGTCATCAATTTAGTCATATATTTAGTCATTAATTTATTCATATATTTAGTCATATTAGGGCATGATGGTATCAAACCATCATCCTCCTACTTGTAAAGTAGGTACTCTTCCATTGAACTAGTACCTTTAAAGAATAATCATACCATGTATACTAATACTTTCCACTAAACATGATTTCAAGTTTTTCCATCTATAGTTCAAGGGTAGAAAAGCTTAAGGGGAGGATGACTAGTGATACTTTAAACTCAATGATGAAGTTATTCAATGTGCAATATAAGAAAGAAGTGAATGATGTCATTGGAAAATACATTACATGTGGCTTGTTCCCCTTATTATAATGACAAGCATATATCTTTAGGAGAAACCAACCACATTAAATAGAGATAATGTATGTACCAATGATCATACCTTCTACATTTTAACTCCTAATTAACCCATCAAAAGCTTTACTGCTTTAGAAGTCCACACTCCTGATAACCTACCAATCTATTGCACTTCTATCCAAGACATCAATCATTAAATTAGTATTATTAAGGAAATTCCATACACACTAAATTCAACTTATAAAAATTGATAGCCATTTTCCAAGATCTCCTATTTTTGGTATATACTAATCCTTAAGATACATTAATAACTAATAATGTAGCATCTTTCTTATCATAGCTGGAAAACACAAAATATTAAACATTGACCTTAAAATTACTTAAGGATGCCACAAGTCAGTAATCACTAATCATTGTTTGAACACTTTAGTTTGCCAATTATGACCAAATACCTAGGTCACAAAAAAACAATAAAAGTAACTAAATTGACTAGTTCAATGTTACTTTTTTAAAATACAATGTTAATTGGTTTCTTTGAAAATCAAACAAATTTATAAAAAATATCTACCATGCCTAGCATCTCCTTGATAAGAAACACACCAAAAGACTATTAGATTTTGCAAGTTTCAAAAAAAAAAAACCTATATTACCCCTACCTACAAAGAGAAATTCAAACATGTCAATTTTCTACATATTTTCTATCAATTTTCCCTCAAAACCAAGATTTTTGTAGGAGTTTGAAAAGCAAAAATAATAAAAAAATCCAAGTAAACCAAAAAGCACTTACTACAATGGCAAAACAGTCACCCTCGTAGAATTTCAAGCTAACACCTTTTATAGCTTCAACTTCCTTTTGGACTCTCTTATTTCGATAACCTATCATATTGTCAAATGACCATAATTCCCACCATTTCCTAGTTGTGTACACTTTACTTAGATTTTGAAGCTCCGTAGCAACTTTAGATGCCATATCTAGATCAACTTGATCCATGTTTGAGTTTTCATCCTTTACTCCTCCATTATATTCAACTCTGAATGGTGGGAAATGCTATCAGGTAAAAGAAAAGAAATTGAAAAATAGATGGAAGTTATAGAAATACCAAAGCTAATTTTCTTTTTAAAATTAAGATGCATAAACACAATGCCAACACAACAAACAAATAGGAAACTGAACAATAGTACAACATTTATAAAACAAAGATCAAAAATAGATTGTGCACACCAGTTTCATTTCTTCAAACTTAAATCCTTTACTAAAGACCAATTGATATCCTAAAACACATTGACATATGACACCAACATATAAAGCTTTCTATAGCGCTTATTCAAAAGCACTGAGAAACTAAGAGACTAAATTGCTAGAAAGAAAACAAAAAAAGACTTATCCCACAAGCCAAAAAGAACTAACAAGAATACAACAAAAATTAGAAAAGTACACATCGTCAAAAAAAGACATGAAGAAACATGCAATTTCATACTCCTGCAACAAACTCATAGAGACAAGAAAAACATACTCCTGCAACAAACTCATAGAGACAAGAAAAACATACTCCTGCAACAAACTCATTCATCACTGAGAAAGAATGGGTTTTATATCCGATAATTAAATATATAATTAAGATAAAAATTGAAACTTATTCTTTTATATCAGCTGGACACATTGAGTTCTACAAAAAAAAGTTGTGCAAAAGTTAAGACTTGTATTCAAATAGAAAATCTTGAAGCGCATTATCCACAACTTTGAAGCATCTTGTGAACAATGCCAAAGAAACATGAGAATAGTTATCATCTACCAGACGTGAAACTATCAGCATGATAATTATCATAGACTTCACTAAAGCCAGTTGTAAATATATCATCCTGGCAATGGTTCATCTATTAACCAGATTTTGACTTATATGTCTCTTGTATATTATGATAATAACTATGATATATCCTAGATAGCTTTGTATTGTTTGTGTATAATTTTGCTAGATATCATTAAATTAAATGTTTTCTATACAACTAATATACATGAGTTCCATTTCCACTTCTAGTTCTGTGTCAATTTTTACTTAATTTGTCATCACCCACTATCATCCTTCATAGAATAGAAATACCTCAAGAAAATACTCTAGTATATATTTGCTCACATTTCTCAGAATCACCACTAACAAAAACACCAAAAAATCCGGGAGAGGAAAGGGGAAAATACTGATAGACTATGAAATCAAATTAAGTGAGGCTAAGAGGGAAACTTAAGATTGGAATATGATTTTCTATAGCATCTAGTTGTGAGCTCCTATGCTCTCCATGATTATAAACAAACAAATCTACCATCTATCTAGTGGAAAGAGTACATTAAGAACATAATTAATAAGCTTCAATTTTTTACTAATCACTATCTTGATTAGCAAAGCCATATGAGTGGGCAACGAGAAGCAAGAAAAAGCATATACGACAATGCTGTGAGGACCAACTGATAAGGGAAGTAGAAGTAAAAAGATATAATGAAACATTTGAAAGCTAATGAATTTGGTATTTCACAAACACAAGATAACACTTATCATAAGGATTCAAGAGAGAATAATTACAACTATAAATTCAATGATATTAGAAGAAACCAAAGAATGCTGAAGATGTAGAAAAGATTTCATTGAACATGAAAAAGAAACTAGTAGAAATAGAAACATAATTATCAACAACATATCAATTTCAATTAAATACTTCAGATGTCCTTGTCAGCTTTGACATGGTGTGTGTTGAAAAATCTCATCAAATGATCTTAAGAAATTAATGTTGTTGATTCTATGGCAGGTTCCTTTGAGTTCTAATGTTTTTCTATCCTACAGAGCCTAGATGGAGATACTATTGACTGTGTGCACATTACTCACCAATCGGCTTTTGATCATGAACTTCTCCAAAACCACACCATTCAGGTATGTATATTTTTGGTTTGGAACTATGTGGGTGTCGTAGAAAAAACTGCCAAGGCTGTGAGTCTTAATATGGCCTTGGAAATCTTTATTGTCTACAGATGAAGCCCACTGGCCTTCCATATGGGTTGTTTAAAATTGGCAAGGCTGCAAGGTCTACTGGCCTTACCTTGCCCCAGCTATGGCATGCCACTGGAAGGTGCCCTTCAGGAATAGTCCCCATTCATAGGACTCATAAACAAGATATTCTCAGAGAAAAATCTATTGAGACTTTTGGCCAAAAAAAGAATAGTCAAGTTTCAAGGCCTATTGAGACCAAGTCTGCAGATCCTGATTTACTGAATGAGAGTGGACATCAGGTTTCCCTCTTATTATGTTTCCCATCTACCCTTCGAAGCTTGTTTAGCTTTTTATTTCTTTTCTTTTACATTTTCTTATAAGGTTTTACTTTTTCATAGCCTTCCAAGGTTTTATTTTTTCACTTTCATAGCTACACTATATTGTAGATGTAGCTATACCAATTAGGAAAGAGATCACACCATATTTGGTCCCCATTTGTTACTGAATTTTCTATTCCTCAAAAGGTTGTATAGCCAAACTCAAGACTGGGATATGTCAAATTCTTGTAAGTTGTATTATATATGATTTTTAAAATTGTCCTCAAATGATATTACAGTATTCTAGATGCTAGATAAATTGAATATTTTTAACATTCTCATTCTCTGATTTGGTGATGTAACTTTGTACACTTCTCAATCAAAAATGTTATATTTTTGTTTTGCTTAGAAAATATTGCAACCAAAACCAATTGCTAGTCATTTTCAGAGTTTATAATTGCAATACAGAGTTGTGCAACTTTCCACCAACAAGTTTAATAATTTAATCCATATCCTTTCACCCTATGCTCTCACCCTTCCTACAATGGGATCTCGGTGATTAAAAGATATTCATTCATTTTCAATTTGAAATTGTCAAAAATTAGAAAATCCAGTTTGGGACATTTTACCAATCTATATTTTTTAGTACAGCCAGAGAATATTGGAGACTAAGTACATTATAAAAATGCTTAATGAAGAAAAAAACACTTCTATCATACTATTATGCTCATCTCTTTATCAGTGTCCATATTTTCTTTGGAATAGTTCGCAGTGCATTTGTGGTGAATGTTACTGTTTCACTTCAAGTCTTGTTACGTAGAACTAAGAAGCTGAGCATAATACTAACATCTAATATACTTCATGATTTGAACTTGAAAACCACGCTCGAGGAACAAAATCATTAATTGGTTCTTTGGATTCTATTTTCTTTGTAAGCTTCCTAGCCTTATAATTACTTCTAATACTATTATTTGAGAATAACAAATTTATATTGTTTGCATCATTTTCCTAACCTAAAGACACTCATAATTAATGCGCATAAGGACATTAACCCAATATTTTCACTTTTCAATAAAAATATTAGAAGATATTGCAAGCGATGAGTAGACTGACAAGAATTAATCGATATATGGTTAATCTTGATTGATCCTTTGACTAACATGTGTTTCCTTTAGGATGACATTGTTTTCTAGCAAAGGTCTTACTCACTCTATTTAATAATTTAATAGGATGTGTAAATATGCCCATAAAATATTATATATTGGCAACCTAATCACATATTTAATAGAAAAGGTATTCAACTTACACTTGTATAGGTTTCGTATTTTCTCATAGTATTAGTTTGAATTCACAATTTTTAATATCTATTTCAAATTCTACATTAAGTAACCAAAAGACATTATCTATCATCATTTTTTAGATATGAACTACATTATTGTCAAGTTTCAACATAGATCTCAAAATATGTTCAAGATCTAAGTGAGTTGGTACAATTAAATATCTCAAGAAATGTGATAATCGAACAAGTTTGGCATGAACTGGCCCCTATCTAAGTATTGAACCTTCTTTCTTAAATCAACAAAAGGTGATTACTACTTCAGAAAACAATTGTGAAAATCACTAGATAATATTTTCAATAATACAACCACCTTGTATTAGTACCATATGCATTTTTGAATTTTCATTTTACTAGGTGAGCCTTAAATCCACTCTTTTTTAACAATTTGTGTAAGGTAACGTAAGAGTTGATGGAAAATAGCAGAAAGCACATCAACATCATAAATACCCATGGAAGGGATGTTAGAAAGTAAAGATCCCCAAGATAACTAAGAGGGGGGAGGTGAATCAGTTATCAAATAATTTAACCATTCAACAACTTTAAACAATATAAGTAATGTACTATTCAACCATAGAAAGATAACCATACACAATTGCACAATAACACAAGATATGTTGACTAGGGAACCTCTTGAAAAGAGTAAACCCTGGTGGGAATGATGCCCACAAAAATGATGCACTAATATGAAAGTTCCTTGTTAGAGGATGGACCCTGTTAGGAGTCTTATGAAATAAATTCAGTACATATAAATCCCTGTTAGGAGATTTTGAATCTCTGTTAATAGATTCTAACCTAGTTAAGAGTTTATGGAAGACAGAAGGACCCACTGCCCAAATAGCTTCAATGCAAGATCTCTGAACCCATTGTCCAAAAGATCTTAGAATTATTCAATAGAATAATATGAAATATATTACCTCCTTCACACTATGCCAAAACTGTACTCTCTGCTACACAAGATCACAATTCTAGATCTCTGTACTCACAAGTCTTCCTTCATCACTGAATTAGCTCTTTTCTTCACTTCATGCATATATTCACATCAAAATCTTCATAGTACACATTAAAACAAGGAAAACATTCATTCTTATATACCAAACTTAAATAATTACAAATGAGTCGGTCCTCAATTACAAAATAATAAATTCTACATGCTACACATAGAATTCACATAAAACTGTCAGCTTCCAGATACTGTAACTTTCTCCAAACATATCCTTGAAGTTTTTGCTATGAACCATGTCATCATTAATGAGTCTCCAACATCCCTTTAACTATTCAAAATCAGATTCCATCCCAGCTAAGAGATATCCTTCAATTTCTGAACATCGCTTCACAGAAACACTGTCTAAACACTGCTTTCACCAAAATGCTCATAACTCTCACAAATGAATGAATTTATTTTTGCACTATTAACCATAGGTTAATAACACACCAAAGAACATATCATCAACTGTGTAAAAGCCAATCTGTAATACAACATGTGTGCAAAACAAAACTATACCTGCTTTCTTGCTAATATCTAGAATATCACTGTGTTGACATCAATGACAATCCAAGTCATGAATGCAACAACAACTGCTAGAGAATGAATACCAAAATACTTTTCATTCATTCCTAAAAATCTCCCCCATTGGCATTGATGGCAACATAGATGAAAAACATCCAATGTTCCAAAAATCCAATACTGCAACATCACTGCAAAATATCAAATCAAATCTTGCTTCATTTTCCTATTTAGCTCTCTCATACAATCCACAATGTTTTTCATGTATATCTCTCCCCCATTGACATCAATGATAGAAATTCCATCACTAAGTCAACAACAACTTAATGTCAAAAGACACTTTTTAGAAAAATACAATAACAAGAGTCCTCATGACTCAGCTCATAAACTCCCCCATAGAGGAAGTTCCAACATCCAATCCAGAAGAAAGATAGGGCTCATATACCACTGGACAGATGCAATCATCTGCATCAATTCTCAAAAATAGGTTGGGGCATAACCCCAAGCATACCTCTCAAATACACAAATGTATCCTTAGGTAAAGGCTTTGTAAATATATCTGCTATCTGCTCCTTTGTACTTATGTACTCCAATCTTACTTCTTTTTCTGCAACTTTCTCTCTTACGACATGATACTTGATCTCAATATGTTTAGTCTTAGAATGTAAAATAGGATTTTTTGACATACTCACTATACTGGTGTTATCACAATGTATAACAACAGGCTCATCAAACTTTATTCCAATATCCTTCAACATCTGCTTCATCCAAATAATCTGATTACAATTATTTGTTGTTGCAACATATTCTACTTCTACTATGCTTTGTGAAGTACAATTCTACTTCTTACTTAGCCAAGGACCAATTTTCCTCCAAGAAAAAAGGCTCCACCACTGGTGCTTTTCTTGTCATCAATGCTGCCTCCCCAATCTGCATCAGTATAGGCACATAAAGTAAAATCATCAAAAATTCTCATACCATAATCCATAATCCATTGTTCCTTTCAGATATCTCAGTATCCTCTTTACTACTGCATAATGTGATTCTCTAGGTTCTTCTTGAAATCTTGCTAAAATCCCCACTGAATGTGCTATATCAGGTCTTGTATGTGTCAAGTACTACAATCCTCCAATCATAGATCTATACTTTTTCTACTCAACTGTTGGTGTCTCATCTTTGCTAGATAGCTTATATCTGGTTACCATAGGTGTTCCAACAGGTTTAGAATCTTCCATTCCAAATATTTTCAATAAGTCATTCAAATACTTAGTCTAACTTACAAATATACCTTCCTTGCTTTGTGTTATCTGTAATCCCAAAAAATATTTCATTTCTCCAATCATGCTCATCTCAAATTCAGTCTTCATTTCATCTGCAAATTTGTCACTAGCTTCATCTTCTCCTCCAAAGATAATATCATCAACAAATATAACTATAACCAATAAACCATTCTCAATTTCTTGTGTATAAATTACTATCTGTTGTTCCTTTTATAAATCCCAATTTCAATAAATACTTATCCAATCTTGCATACCAAGTTCTAGGTGCTTGTTTTAATCCATATAAAGCTTTCTTTAACTTACATACCATATCTCCTTCTTATGTCAAAGGACAACCTTCAGGCTGCTCAATGTAGACTTCTTCTTCCAATTCACCATTCAAAAATGTTGACTTCACATCCATCTGATCCACTCTGAATTTCTTGTAAGTTGCATATGCTAGAAACATTCTCACTGCTTCAAGTCTGGCCATAGGTGCAAAAGTTTATTCATAGTCAATTCCTTCTTGTTGTGAATATCCTTTACATACCAATCTTGCTTTATTTCTTATCACTTCTCCCTGTTCATTCATCTTGTTTCTGAATACCCACTTTGTTCCAATCACATTCTTGTCTTTAGGTCTATGGACCAATTCCCATGTGTTGTTTTTTTCAATCTGCTCTAGTTCTTCTTTCATAGCATTAATCCAATGTTCATCTTCACAAGCTTCATTAGTAGTCTTAGGTTCAATTTGAGAAATCAAACATAAATGTACCTTATTTCGAGTCAAAAATCCTCTATCTAAACTTCCAATAACTTTCTCAATAGGGTGATATCTTGAAGTATACCTGTTAGGTGTCATAGTTACTGATCTTGTTCCAACTGTAGATTCTTCTCTGCTTTCTTCTCTATTTTCTTCAATATGACTTTCATTCAGCAAATCACTGTTAGTTTCAAAAAATAATTTTGCATTTTCAATGTTAGGCTGAGGTTGTGCTTCATCATCAGATTCATAATCAAGCATTCTTTCCTGAATTTTAAACTTCTCATCAACTTTTACATTTGCACTTTCAACAATAGTCTTAGTTCTCTTATTATAACATCTATATGCTTTTCTTTTTAAAGAATATCCAAGAAATATTCCTTCATCACTTCTAGGATCAAACTTTCCTATATCATCATCTCTCTTTATATAACATTTACTTCCAAAAATTCTAAAATACTTAACTGAGGGTGTATGTCCAAACCATAATTCATAAGGTGTCTTCTTTGTATCTGCTCTGATTTGTACTCTGTTCATAGTGTATACTGCTATGTTCACTGCTTCTCTCCAAAAAGTCTTAGCCAAATCATTTTCAAACAACATAGCTCTTGCTACTTCAGTTATTGACCTATTCCTTCTTTCTGCAATACCATTTTGTTCTGGTGTTCTAGGGGTTGAAAGTTGTCTCTTAATACCATTCATTTCACAAAAGGTGTTAAACTCTCTAGATGTAAATTCACCACCTCTATCAAATCTTAGACACTTAATCTTCATTCCAGATTCATTCTGAATTTTTCTTTTCATGATCTTAAATTTATCAAATGCTTCAAAAAAAAATTTCAAAAATGCAATCCACATCATTCTTGTAAAATCATCAACAAGAATCATAAAATACCTTTCTCCATAGAATCCTCTAGTCCTAGTAGGACCACTCAAGTCTGTATGAACAATCTCCAGCTTCTCTATTGATGTGAACTTCTTGTTGGGAAATGAACTCCTTTTCTGCTTTGCCATCATACATTCTTTGCAAATCATGTTAGTAGGTTTCATAATTCTAGGTAAATCTCTTACCGCAAGTGTAGTGCTCACCTTGACAATATTATCAAAGTTTATATGACAAAACCTTTTATGCCATAACCAACTATCATCAATCCTAGTTATCAAACATGTCATCTCAGTAGGATTCAACTGAAATACATTACCTCTGGTTCTAGATCCTTTTCCAATCAGATTTCCATCTTTATCTTTTATCACACAAGTTTTCTCAAAAAACCAAACTTGATAACCCTTATCAGCCAATTGTCCAATGCTTAGTAGATTATGTCTTAGTCCATCAACAAAGTAAACATCATCAGTGTTAGTCTTTCCATCAAGAGTAATAGATCCTATACCCTTAATCAAACAAGGTGCATTGTTACCAACCCTAACAATTCCTCCATCATAATTATCTAACTTAACAAACTTTATTTTATCTCCAGTCATATGATGTGAACAACCACTGTCTATAATCCAATCAGATTTCTTTTCAACTTGTGAAACTAATGCTTTTTCTTCCCTTTTATCAGATTCAGAACTTTCTTCTTTAATTGCTACAAATCCTATTTCCTCAAAGTTATCATTATCACTATCACTTAAATGTTTTTCAATTCCTTCTTCAAGATCTTCATCATTTGCATAATAACATTCTTTAGATCTTCTAGGTTTAAAGTTGCTTCTATACTTCTTAACTCTTTTAGGACATTTAGATGAAAAATGACCATATTCTTGACAAGTCCAACATTTAAAGATTTTCTTACCATCTGGTTCTCTTTTTACAAGTAATGCAATACCTTCTTCAATCTTCTCATCTTCCTCAGATCTGCTACTACTGGCATAATCTCCATTCACACTAGTATTCCTTGTAGGTCTAATGTTAAGAGCACTAAATGCTATTTCCATTCTAGGTAGCTCTCCTGATAATCTTAAGTTCATCTCTGCTATTTCTAATCTTCCAAGAAGATTCTCTCTTGAAAAGTTCGATGTACAAGGTATCACTTGTTCAATCATCTGCGTTGTCTTCTTGAATACTGGTGTCAAAGTTCTCAGAATTTTCCATATCACTTCATTCTCTATCTTATCACCTCCACAAGACTTTATTCCTGTTACAATCTCAAACATCCTACCAATATAGCTTCTAATAGATTCATCTTCCATCATTCTAATATCTTCAAATGCACAAATCCAATTATGTAATCTATCCTTCTTTGCATGTTCATCACCTTCAAAAGTAGAATGTAAAGCTTTCCAAATTACATAAGATGTTTTCAAACATCTTACTTGACTATATTCATTCTCTGGTAGTGCTGACAAAAGTGCTTCTCTTGCAAGTATGTTACACATGAATAGATCTAGTTCATCTTTAGTTCCTGCCTCTAGATTGTCTTCCTCAATGATAGTCTTCTCATTCTTTGTAATCAACCAATAACTTGGTCCTAAACACAATAGATGTGTCTTCATCTTTTCTTTCTAGCTGTCAAAATTTACTCCATCAAAATTAGGGCTTTCTTTTCTGAAATTCACCATGGATCTCCTTAAGTTACACTTTTCTTTCAAGGACCTACTGCTTTGGTACCAATTGTTAGAAAGTAAAGATCCCCAAAATAACTGAGAGGGGGGGTGAATCAGTTATCAGATAATTTAACCATTCAACAGCTTTAAACAATATAAGTAATGTACTGATCAACCATAGAAAGATAACCATACACAATTGCACAATAACACAAGATATGTTGACTAGGGAACCTCTTGAAAAGAGTAAACCCCGGTGGGAATGATGCCCACAAAAATGATGCACTAATATGAAAGTTCCTTGTTAGAGGATGGACCCTGTTAGGAGTCTTATGAAATACATTCAGTACATATAAATCCCTGTTAGGAGATTTTGAATCTCTGTTAAAAGATTCTAACTTGGTTAAGAGTTTATGGAAGACAAAAGGACCCACTGCCCAAACAGCTTCAATGCAAGATCTCTGAACCCACTGTCCAAAAGATCTTAGAATTATTCAATAGAATAATATGAAATATATTACCTCCCACTAGTACATTTTGGCAAATATGTGACTACATGACTAAAACTTTTAGTCACATGACTAAAATTGATCATATTCCACTAATGTTTTGTACTTCAGAAATATAAATGACTAAATATGTGACTAATTTGATCATAAGATAAAACCACAAGTGTAGACAAATAAAAATGACTAAACAGATGATCAAATAAATGACTAATTAAATGATTAAATAACTAGTCACTAATAATTCGTTACCCAAACAAAATTTATTAAATAAATGATTAAATTAATAACTACATAATTAGTCACCTAAACAAAATGACTAAATGAACGATTATACCTCATTTATAATTATAACATATCATAGACTTCGAAATTCCAATTGACCACTAATGCTTTCTCGTCAATAGGCTTATTGTGTGAGCAACTATATGCACACGGTCCTTCTCATGCCACAAATCTTGGTTTTTGGTGATTTCAAAACCGATTGATAAACAAGAATTAGAGATAGTGTTATCAAAAGGAATAGCCAAATTATAATTAACAAAATTTGTTGTACGGGTCTTAACAAATAATAGTTCGACTAATTACATTAAAATTGACTGCAGTCTAGTCCACTTTTCCTTAATTGTAATTATAAGGATTGAAAATTAGTATAATTATATTGCTTACAATATCATGATGAGAATCCAAATCACCTCATAGTACAATATTTGGTGGTTGACATATATAGATGTGTCATGGTCAACGTAATATATTATGGGAGAAAAGGGGAAAAAATCCATAAATGTATATAAATTTTTATATAATAAAGTAAAGTGTGAAAATATGATATTAACATAAATCAAAAGTATATATAGATATTCTATTGAAAGACTTTTGAAAATGAGACTAAAATTTCCCACAAATTTGAAAAAGTGAATGCAATGCATTCAAAATTGTTATAATAATTATAAAAATTACACATTTGATGGGATCTATAAAAAAATCAAATTTTATTTGCAAGAAAAATAGAATATGATGTGATTAATGAAAATTGAAATTAGGAAAGACAAGATATGAATTTAATTGTAAGAAAAATAGAATATGATGTGATTAATGATAATCGAAAGGAAAGACAAGATATGAAACTTAGTAAGCTTAATAGACTCTAGTTTCATATCTACCAATATAAGAACCCAAAACATTAGTGATAAAAATTCCACTTTTTAGTTTTTGAGTCAAAGTAATTGGATGTTTCATCAATTGTGGTTAATAAGAATCCATCTCTTTTGAGAATGAACCAAACACTTGGCATTTATTACATCCAGGTGATGCTTCTAGAGGTGAAGTATGGAGACTTTCATCTACAAGCATCACTTAGATGCAATGAGTGCTAATTGCTCCATTCATTTTTATAGGAGACATGTTCTTCTTTGTACAAGTATTACCAAAATGCAATGAATACTAAGTAGTTTTATTCATCCTCACTAGAAAGGTGCTTGCTATAGAGCCAAAAATTTGCATCGGAGTTTTGCATGCCTCTCCATGGATGTTGAGTATGTCAGTGCAATTATGTCGTATATGTCAGAGTAGTTAATTTTAGCATCACACTTTTGAATTCTAAAAAATGGTACCATTTTGAGAAAAGAAAACTACATCCAAATTTTTAATCATTAAAATAATTAATTTAAAAGTATGTTTAACTTCAAATTTTTAATATTTAAAAGATATAATGTGGGAACATCAATACTTAAAGATTAAATTTTAAGTTTTATAATTTTTTTTATTTTTTATTTTTAATGTTTATTTTAATTATAATTTTATATTTTCAATTGTATATTTATATATTATAATATAATTATTATTAATATAAATAAATTTATTATTTTAAAATTAAGTATATAATCTATTATTAAAATTTTAAAAAATATATAATTATATTAATAATTTTAGTTATTAATAAAATGCTATATGTTTTAAATGTTAAATAATAGTAATATGAATGTTTTTTAATATTAATCTTATTAAAAATCACAAGCCTTCTTAGAACTAAAGTTTGGGTAGTAATATGAATATATGTTTTTTGGAGTTTGCATACTTATTTTTTGAAATGTATTTATCATAAATAGAAATTAATTAGAATAATATATATATTTATACAAGTATAAATAAGTAAATAAATAAATATAAAAAATTATAGTTTAAAAGTACTCACCATTTCTATATCACCATATAAAAGTGTCTTTTATTAAAATGAATATCCTATTAATGTCTAAAACTCTGCAAATAAAGAGGATCAACATACACAAGCAAAAAAATCATCCATTTTCGAACAGGTTGAGTTTTGTGCGTAGAAGGCAGGCATGCATTTTGGGCATGGGAGAGCGGGGCATGCATTTTGGGCACAAGAGAGCAGGAAGAAACCAAAATGGAAACCACCAGGATTTGCAATAAAATCTCCAAATCCGTTCGGTATCCACAAACAGCAATTCCTGCGCATTAGAAAGCTTCAATGCTGGGTGCAAGAGAGTGATGAGAAGTTTTTATTGAAGGATCAATTATGGGCGCAAGAGAACTCTGCATTGAAGGTATGTTCAATGAATATTTGTATTTTCAGGATATATCCAACTATAGAATATCTAGTATTTATGACTATATGCAAATTCATATACATTTCCTCTTCCTCTGCACTTACTTCAATCCCTTCAATCTTGAGCCTTTTTCCTGAGCCTAGCATTGCAAAGTCTCCAGATAATGCTTCTGGTTCAACCCTGTAGAAACAACTGCATTCTACTCAAAATTGTGGAAGTCTTTTTTCTTCAATAAGACCAGAAGATGTGACCTAACGACAAGGTCACACAAGACTGGTGTTTTTGAGTATGGTGTGTTATCTATGACTGGGAAGGCATTGTGCTTAGTGCTTTTCAAAATCTGTACAATGTTTGAAACCTTCTGTATTCTGTGAAGGGTTACCAGTGGACCTATGACAGCATCCCTTGCAATGAGTTGACTCATAAATGGTCCAGGATGTGCTTCCAATAACAGAAGCCCCTTCAACTTTCAAGTGTACAATTTTGTCATAGACACTATTTTTGAAGCTATCAGCTATTGTCTTCAAAATTAAGAGTTCTATCATAATCAAAGGGAGCAAGGATAAGTTGTTTGTGAGCTCCAAAAGGATCACACAAAGTGAAACTATCATCCTCATTGACCCTCCTAGAAGAGAGGCTGCACCAAGCACTATAAAAAGTCCCTAATCAATGTTTGCAAATGATCCCATCAACTTACCAAGTGCTCTACCATATGTAGAGCCTATTAAGATTATAGGTATGAAGAGATTTGATGGAAGTGAAATTCCATATGTTACTAGTCAAAATATGAAAATTGTAACAAAGTAGAGCATCAATGATGTCAAATGAAACTCATTTCCAGTGCTAGAACTAAATATATTTCTAACAGTAGCATCATTTGTGTTGAAAAGAAAAGTTGCAAGGTCATTGTAATAGCCTACAGGGCAATGAAATTGCTTGAAGTTCCCTATTTTGCGAACATTGGGACATTCGTGGTTGAGCATCTTTCCTTCTGGACATGGTGTACATGCTACAAGCCATGGAAGTCCAAATATACAACAGGATGTATACAAAGCCACAATGCATGAAAGGAGTATTTTGGATATTGGCCCTCTCCTGTATCAGTAATACACAACTATGTCATTCATCGCCATGTTCTGTACAAAATTAAGAAAACTGTGTAATTCTTAAATAAGGTTAAGTACTCTTAATAAGTATACTAATGGGGTAAATAGTACTATTAGATAAAGGAGCTTTCTTGACTGCATGAGACCTAAAAGTCCAAAAAAGAAAGTAGTCCACATGTATGCAGGGGAAAAGATGCCATGGAGAAAAATGAAGAATAGGGGAACATACAATTTTTCATTGCTTTAGCCACAATCTAATACGAAGTTTTTTTCTTTGTGCCTTGGAGAACTTACTAATTGATTAAGGCATATATTCTCAGAGTATGCTCAAGAAGGTAGTTATATACTGCTCCCACCACTCCTCCAATGACACCTAATATCACTAGTGGAAGTAGATCAATAGCCATATATTTTATAGTCATTGAACTCACATCAAACATTATCAATCCTCCACCTCCAAAAAGCCTACAGTTTCCACTTCCACAATAATCAATGAATGCTCACAGTACTACAACAACCACTGCAGTTGTGAAAAATGTCCTCCAAAGAAGAGAACTTCACCACCTGCATGTATCTTTTTAAAATTATTGTTCTTTCATTTTTTAAGGATTTGAATTATAAAATCATCCTAGCCATTAGGCACAAATAGAACATCGAAAGAAGATCATAAAGAGATTGAACATTCCAGAAAAGTTACCAAGGTGGTCTAAATAAAAAACCATCCGGCCATTCTGCTGCTGTCATACATTTATCCTGTCAAATGTCTAGTCCCAGTTCCCTAGAGCATGTGTTGCATCTGATTGATTTCAGTGTAATATGATTGACATGTTGAGCTTCTTGACATGATAATTTTCCTTCTAGACTAGGTGGTAATGGGTTGTATATGAAAATAGTTTTATAACTTGGTGCAAATTATGCCTCAAGCATAGCTTGAATTAAGGAGATTAGTCGCCTACTTATGCATTATTGAGTAAACATGATTTAGCTTTTAGCAGATTATTTCATTTACTTTTAAATGTGTCTCTATCAAATTTTCTTGAGTCTTTTGGTACATTAATGTTAAATTTAATAGATAAGTCATGAAGAAATGCAAATCAGATTATGTTCATTTACTTTAAAATGTGTCTGTTTCAACTTTTTCTTGAGACTTTTGGTACATCTAGGCTAAATTTAGTAGCTGAAAGGATGTAAATCAGATTATGTTAGTTACTTTTAAATGTGCCTATTTCATCTCTTCATGAGGCTTTTGGTATGCTCAGGATAAATTTAATATGTGAAAGGAATCAATTCATATTTATTCAACTAATTTTATTAAAAAGCTAACAAAATGTTTAGATATGGAAACCTTTAAGTTAGATTTGAATTGTCTAAGTCCAAACTGGATCTTGCTTACCTTGGGACTATATATGCCAGTCAAAGCATCATCACCACACTCAATTAGTTACCAATGTTTGGTCTAGCATGTTGGGCTAGGTGCTTAGCTTATAATTATAACTAGAAATGAGATGAAAGTATTTCATGAATATCTTAATGAGTAGCAAGAAACTAAGCATTGATATCCCTAGTAATTATCTACCACACTTGCAACCTCTTTGTTCTTTCCTTCAACATCTTGTCCTTATAATGGACACTCCTTCACCATATCCTCTTTCACTAGGACCTCAGGTTGATCCACTTCCTCATCTCTAATTTCACAAACACTTTGTTTACTCTTGCTTCATCATTTTGCCTTCTAGGTTCTACAAAACCTATCCATTCCATCACACCAATGTGACCATGCACTTGCCATGTTGCTTGCCCTCTCTTCAATGGACTCATTACTATCATCTGCCCCTTATGCCTGAAAGTATATGTGTTATCCTTTCCACAATGTACTGTCTTCTTTCCATCTACCATGTCCTCCCAAGGATCAAATGGCATTCCATCTTTGGAACAATATCAAACCACAAAACATCTTCATAAGCACCAATTCTGAAAGGAATACATGCTCGTTCAGTGATGTCCAAAATATCTTGTTCATTCCACCCTTGTACCCTATAAGGCTTCTTAAGTGCTGTCCTAACATGACCTTCTATGTCATAAAATATACCCCTCATGTTGGTAGAATCTCCAGACCATGCCTGGTCCAAACACCTTGTGTTCCCAAGATAGCACTTTGTCTCAACTAGAGACCTTCTTCTCCATCCTCCTACTTATTCCTACACACAACCTCATTTTATATATGCATTAGAAATTCAAAAACCCTCTCCCATGAGTTACATATCCATTACAGCAGTGGGAGGGGTAAAATCCTTGAATTTATATTAGAATGTTATCTCTGTCACATGACAGTGACAGTCAATTAATTTACTGCTGCAAAAACCTTTATCAAATGACTTTCTTCTGATGAAAAGTACCTTAAAACATTCTAATACATTTGGTTAATCAAGATGAAAGCATTAAAACAAATAAACTTTGCACAAAACAATGATAGGAACAAAGAACATTCACTGTTCTATAGAAAACTTAAAGCAACAAAGAACTAATGTATTTTATTGATTTCTTCAAAGAATTTACATTGAGATCCTCAACACCTTCTGGTACATTCCTCTACACCATGTTTTATAATCTTCCTTTCCCTTTCCAAACTGTCCAACAACCAAAAACTCCTTTAACTTCTCTTGTATATACAAATCAGATACTACATCAGAAATTAAAGAAAGGGGTAGTCATCCATAGCTATCTGATAATTCCATTCTTTTCACATAGTGATCGATGTTGATATCAACATGATCTTTATCAGATCAATACTTATTTACATCAGCAATTATCCAGACCAGCATAAAACAAATGATTTCATGTATATTCAGATTTGTCTTTGTTTCACCAACCTTTATTTTGCATAAGCATTTCAAATATAGAATCAATAAAGGCAATCTCCATTACATTGCAGTTATATCATCATCAAGAATCATATTAGAATATTGTTTGACAATATACTCTTGCGTTACATCAAGATATAGGACATTTGTAGTAATCAATCTCTTTTTTGTCTAGTTCATAGAAAATAGGACATTGATACTTACACATTCACAAATCATACACAATACATTCAATTATAGCCAAATTAAGATTTAGGTGTAAGCTATTAAGAGAGAAATCCCTTGTAATTTAAGAAATTAGTCAAAATTTCTAAGGTTGCATGGAGATGGGGGTACTTGGGTACTTTGGACACATGAATGGGTGTGGGTACGGCTATTTTTTCAATATAGGAGATGAGGGTACTTTGGGTACATCAGGAAAAAATTATATTTAATTTAATAGTTTATAGAAAATCTGAAAATATGACATTGAGTTTTCAAAACAAGAATAGTGATAAAGTTTACTGTTGAATATTATCTTTGAAGATTAGGTAAACAAATTGAAATGTCATACAATCATTATATCAAAGTTTTAAACTGATTAGTGATTCAATATTGAAATAAACTTGATAAACAGCAAGCTAATTTGCAAACAAAAAACTGAAACGAAAATTAGAAATCTTAATCAAGGTCCCTAGATATGATGATCCCTACTGAGTACCTAGTAAAAGATACACATACCAGTACTCGGTATGCATCCTAGGGGTATGGGTATGAATACCCATACAACTATGGTCAAAACCTTAAGAAATCTCATAAGGGGGCATTACATATAACCTCTTCTTGTACAAGCTCATTGACAACTGTGGTATGTTCAACTACAAGCTCTTCATTGATATACATGGTGTCAAAGAAGCAAATGAGTAAAAGCTTAATATCAAATTCATTGTATATGGTATTAATGACCTACTCTCAAGCTCTTAGAAGGAAATGCCAAAGGGATGGAACTGAAATTTCATGTCTAAATTTGATCCATGACATGAATTTGATGCTAAATTATGTTTGGGAAGATGAAACCACTCTTCATCCAATTGTGTTTTTTTCTCAACATTATGATGCAATCTTGTACTGTACCATGGCAATTTTAGATTGAGATCTCACTATCTTGGGGATTGCTAAGTTGTTTCACTGAGGTAAACAAGCTACCTTGGTATCCGTGGTATTCTAAATGTTTGATATTCTGAATTAAAGAATATTTAAAATAGAGCACACATAATTGCAAGTTAGCTTGATTGATACTTGATGGCTGATTTTGATGGTTAATTGATACAAGTGTGTGTAGGTGTTGTTAAGGGTCAATCCATGTGGATTAGGACCTTAGTTGTCAATAGGAGTGATGCAGAGGGTTCTAGGTACAAGGGTTACCTTTCACACTTTGTTATCTAATCTTCCTAGGTCGATCCAATGGATCCCTTATTCATCCACCCAAGGGAATTCCTAAGTCCCACCCTGTCACCTACCTCAAAGGTATGATGACTTCTTTAATGTGGATTCTTACCCCAATCTCATCAACTAGCCCTTCTTTACTAAGGACTCTACAACCCTTCTTCAAGTACCTTTACCCCCTGCTATGTTTATACTTCCAAGTTACCCATAAGACCCCTAACACCTTTCACTAATCCCCAAATCCACTCTGACATCTTCTCTAGCAAGTACATGCAGACATTAAGTACCCTTGATACTATTCCAACAGTGTAAACACTAACAGGTTTCCTAACTGGTAGTATGACTATTTTTGGGTCTTAGTCTATAATTCCCTTAATGACCTCACCAACATGTGTTGGAATCTTCAAGTACTATGTCTTGCCTCCCCAAATTCAAAATTATAAACTTCTATCACACCCCTAGCCCTCTCTACCATCAGGCCCTAGTTGAGGGCAGTGTAGCAAGGGTTTTCCTGTGACAATTTCACCAACTTTAAGTTTTATTTCTCAAAACTCTCAAACAACTCCATAAAAAAAATTGGGAAATATTAAAAAAATCCTTTTGTTCTTCCAAATGCCAAATTTTTAGTTCTTTGCCACACTCACAACGTACAAAACTACTAGGCCCTAGTTGAGGGCTTGTCTCCAATGCTTCAAACTTGCAAACAATTTTCCACTTCAAAGGCCTGTCAAAAAATCACCAACACACCTGCACCATATACCATTAGAAAGGTATTTCAACACCCTATCCAACCATATCATTAGTTCCATCAAATCAATCATGAATGTGGCCAAGAAATAAACTGTCTGTCTAACCTTGGCTCACTGTTCCTCACTTAGCTAGCCTAGGGCTTCATTTTAAAATTAGAAGGACCTTTGCAAATGGAATAAAAAACTATAAAATTATTTATGACTGCCATGGAACTAGGAATCCCCAAAGTTTCATCAAGATCCACTGGTGGATTCCACAGTTCCAAGCATTTTCCCTCTGTCAGGTCTAAAGCCTATTGATTGCCAAGCAGTGACCTTAAAACTGGTATAACTTGCAAAGTATCTATAGTTAGATAATGATTCAAAGTGCACTTGAAAGAGAAAACAAAACTCTATCTAACTATAAGATCAAAACATCACTCCCAATCCGTACAAGTCGTACAGAGTCATACCATCAGAGAATTAACATAGTTACAGTACGTACATAGCAGGGTAATTGCAAAAATCCTTTAATTACTTCATTAACCATCTAAAAAATGTTTCCAATTGCTCATATAGAAATTTGGGATTGGTTACATGCCATAACCAATTCAATTTCAAAAGTTGCAAGAAAAATTTGCAAAATGCAACCTTTGCAACTTTTCAAAGTTGCAAGCAACTTTTGCACCAAGTTGCATTTTTGCTCAAGGACTACTTGTATGACCCCAAATCAATTCCAATATGCATGAAATGAATAAGTAAACATAATAAACCCCTTCTACATGAGTTTGACCTATTTTGACCAATTGTTGACTTCCTTTGACTCTTGGGCAATTTGGCCCTTACAGGCATCCCGATGGCTTCAATCTATGAACATGACATCACAACAACACAAAATGACATGTTTTCTCAAAAAGAAATCAAATTCATTCCTATTTTCTAGGTGCTCTACACCAAGGAGTCAATAAAGTGAGTTTGAACTCCAAGTGGGCACCTAGGTACACTAGGGTCACTTGTAAAGTTAAGTGTGATAAGGTGTCTTTATGATGCCTAGTTGGTTAAAGTAGTTGTGAGTAAATAAGTTGTCTTCTATCATTTTGGGTCGAGGGCATTCATTAGATGCTTCAGTTTCATGGGTGGAGAGAAATATGCAACAAAAGTTACATAGTTGCAAACTTTTTGCAAAAATTGTGCAACTTTCATAGCATTTGTCCTCCATGAGCTCTCAATGGCTCATTAATGACCCAAATTGATAGGAAATCTTTCTTTTAGTGTTATGAAGCTTTGAGCAACATCATTGTATGGATGAGAAGTGAATAGAAAGTTCTGGCTGTGTGTTTGGAGTGAAATTTTGATGTTTTTCTCTTGCACGTGTGAAACCGAAGCATTCCTGCACCTGTGATGCATGAAATTTGAAGTATTAGTAATTTCATAAATCTTTTTAGTTTTGGGTTTCAGGATTTGGGTTCATTTGAGTGAGCTATAAAAATGATCTTAAAATGACCTGCTTGCTGTTTTGGAAGTGACTGTCTAGCGTTAAATTGCTTATCGCTTAAAAAATGACCCAACAAATTGTAAATAGGTTTTAGAATCATAAATTACACTCATTTATCTTTCCAAAACATGTGGTTGCAGAGCCGTACAATACCTCCTCCTATTTTTAATAGCAAGCCCTAGCTCCTGGCTGTGTATGCATAACTGTAACAGTGAGCTCCAAATGCACTAGTAGATTGTGAATTTGAGCACGTGGGTCCTTAGAGAGTGAAGAAAAGTTGTAGGCTGAGTAGTATTTGATATTTTCAAACACTCATCTTGAGGTTCCTAGTTGATTTGCACGTGTGGGAGTTGATTTTGTCACTGTCTCTGTTATAGGCTACAAACCCTCTACAAACCCTACTTTTGTGCATTGGCTCGTACAGTCCAATTGAGGAATCAAGACCAACAAAATCTTACAGAGAATCCAAAAGGGTATCCCTCAACCAAGTTATTTTTGGGGGTCATTAAGGCATTTTAAGAGAAAATAGTGAAAAACAACAAGTAGAGGGCTAATTGGGCTTATTGAACCTAGTAGGTAGTTTTGAATAAAAACTAAGGAATCGTATATGAACAATTGTTGACCTTGCACATTATGGATGCTAAGTGAATTTTTTTGAACTTGTTAAACTTAAGACAAGCTTATATGGAGATAGAGGTTGCAGGGGTACAATTTTGCCATGTTCCTAAATGTGCATGCCCTTC